>CM063508.1:119774406-119854406 GCA_032207245.1 Pardosa pseudoannulata
ATATATATATATATATATATATATATATATATATGTTTATATATATTTATATATGTACATATATATGTATATATATATGTATATATATATATGTATATATATATATATATATGTATATATGTATATGTATATATATATATATATATATATATGTATATATATGTATATATATGTCTATATATATATATATATATGTATATATATATATATGTGTGTGTGTGTGTATATATATATATATATATATGTGTGTGTGTGTATATTTATATATATATACATGTATATATATTGCAGAAGCGTAATTCGAACTCAAGAACATTCTCACATTCAAGAACACAGCATGCTATTTGAGTAGCTATCTACAGCATGCGCGAGTAGCTATCTGTCACATTAGCTCTTGTTCACTACAGCGAAGGAATGCTGAGTTAGGGCCACTGGCTGTAGCCCATCTGTACTTCTTGATTCAGTTTTAGGTGTATTCGAAATCACAAATGAAAATTTTTAACTGTATTCTGTAAATATGTCATTCATTGTGATCAAATAAATCAAACACACCCAGTTATTAAAGTTTAATAGTTCTGCTCTGTGGTAAGAATAATAGGTCGTCACAGGCCATGGATATTTTCATTTATTGAATATAGCTTGATATCAATCTCACAAGGCTCAACTAGTCTTTTGCATTGATAGGAAAATAGTTTATGGAAAGAAAGGGTCATTAAAGGTATACTTGTGAACTGTTGATTACTAAACTCCATGGCAGGAATAGATCATTCAGGTTGATGTTTGATGAAATTGTTTCATAGTATATTGGTATTAATAAGCACAGTGTTATTCGCCAAACGTTTGAAACATTTCTCGCAAGTCGCGTTGTCTACCATTACCACTAAGTTTATTTTACGATGAAAGTGATGTCTTGCGTTAGACTTTTAACATGATTTCTTAAGTTCCATGTATATCATTCAAATTGTAGACCGTTAAAATCCAAATTTTTTGTAATTTTCAAAATGTCCCATCCCATTACTTCCTGCGTTTGTTCCAGTCTGGTAATCACAGAAGTTTTCATAAGTTACAGTTTGTCATAACTGAAAAGACCCAAATGCTTTATATTTGCGTCTAGTTGTGGGTTGCAGTTTTACCAACTTTTTATGGAGCTGGAAGTCTTCTTTACCTACATATATGTGATGAGCAAATATACCGAGAGGTATATATCCTTCATACCAATATATATACTCAGGCCTTAAACTTCCATATAACAAGATTTCTTCCCATAAATAGTAAAACCTTAATAATAAAATCGTACAAAGTCGTAAAATATGCATGTAATCTTTATCCGGAAATATTATACAAAATTAAGACCAACATTAAAGCGTACCGTAATACCATAAATGAGGCCAACAGCTTGATGTACAAAGTCTTTCCTCCGAGCATGTAAATTCATTGGTAGTAACTGCAAATGAATGGGCTGACAGATAATTTACTCCAATAAATAGGTTTACGAGTATGTAACCCTAGACAACACAAAACACTAAGGAATAAAAAAATTAAAATCTATTGAAGAAATGGGATTAATTATCGAAGCAAAAGGAAGCCAAGATCACCAAAGGAAATGAGAACTTTCAAAAATCAAAGGAAAACACGAATAAATATGAATTTAAATTCAAAAATAAAAGTCAAGCATAAGCGTTAATTTAAGAATAAGAATTTCAATAATACGATATGAATTTCTGACACACGCATGAGAGTCCAACACATGACATATCTACCACATTCTATAATATTGAAGTAACATCTATGTCTACGCACTCTATCTTATACGATTCCATTAGTGATTTTTTTTCCGATGACGACTTTTTGTTACCAAAGGCAAATGGCAGGTTACTGAACATATCTATAAAAGTTTAAAAAACAAAATGATGATATACTTAAAATTTTTATAACATTTTAAGCATAATAAGGCGATTTCCCGCAGTAGGGAAAATTCTCAAATTATGACAATTCTGGCCTTAGTTTCAAACGGAAGGGCAGTTTATCGTTTGTCTATTGGCTTTTGTAAACATGAAAATCAATGGGAAGCTCATTATAGTAGTTCATGAAGTTGCGACAAATTGCCTTATAAAAAACAATTTTTAGCATTAGGGTCAAATTAAATATTGTTGTTGCGTATATCAATGGTTTTAATATTTGTTTTAAAAATATTATCGTTTATCATTAGCTTTATTTTAATTTTTCTTTTCTGGTGTGGCAACTTTTGAAAAGAAAGAATAACAAGTTTTTCTGATTAGATCGGAATATTGTAAGATAACGGAAAGTATTTATATGAAATTATCAAAAGAAATCTTATGGTGCTTCGTGTATTTTCTATGAAACTGTCTTTTTCATACAGTATTTAATAATAAGAATAGAAAATAAAAACGGTATTTAATTTACACGTAACAACGCTTTGTCGGGAATTGGAACTTAGGAAAACCATAGAATGGATGTTATCTAGAGACTTCAAGTTCCTGCAATCGCTGGTGGGGGGGAGGGTAATTCACCCCTTTCGAAAAACATCCCTTGGATTTGTAGATTAGAAATTCCCGCAATAAGAAAAATATAATGAGTTTTACCTGTGAAATATCTAGTTGATCTTGAATATATTTGTACTTAACACTTCAGTATTAAAATGGTTTTTATAGAAAACAATCATAGAAGAAAAACATTCTTTTATAATTCTGACAAAAACAGCAAAAAAAAAGAGTCATTCCAAATCAGTACATACCAAATCCCCTATATAATAATAGCCTAAGTTATCTGTCCGCAAATTTATGAAGCGGTTGGACCTGGAATGGATAGAGACATCCATTCAAAGCGAATAAAGTTTATCTTCTCCTAAACTATCGATCCGATTCTAAAATAAATTTGTATAAATATGCTACATATCACAGCAAAAAATACTGTCGTCTTTAAAACGTCCGAAATCCACCTTTTCGCCCCTTTTCGAGAGTTTAATGCCGTTATTTCAAGCCCTATTTTCCCCGGTTAAGAGCAGGCGATTACATTTAACCATTTATCACTTAATAAATAGGAAAAATAACAATTTTTTCTAGCATTGTGACGTCATTCCTTTAACCATCTCATTGAATCATTTCATATTTTACACTATTTAAATATCGTCTACATTATTATAATATCTTTTACCACTGAACTTAGATATTACGTAAATGATTTTCTTTTATATTTGGCTTAAATAATAGATTAGGTGCATATGTGATAATTTTAAATTGAATCATCGATTATTTTTTTGTTGCAATGAAAATTTTATCACCGGTATTAACAATAAATTCTTTTCATATAAGTCTAGGAGTCTATTTCACGGACTACTAAATATCTAACTTTTAATTTATATATATATTTGGAAATTAAGAAGTTTGTTCGTTTGTGTGTTTGTTTTTCATACATAACCACACGGTTTGACTAAATGAATTCAATGTGATTCTAAACTGCGTTACAGGATCGGGAGACTCTAGAGGAGTATGACGATAAATAATTTATTGAGAGTGAACCAGATAATTCTCAGCCAAAAAACAAACCATTTTTTACCTGCCTCATTGGGTACTTAACAGTTCTGGAATATATTTAAAATTTTACTAATCCCGTCATATGATGGGCTGTATGCTAGTTTAACAATAAACAGAAACAGTAAAAGAAACATAAAATCTCATTAAAGTAGCAAAAGAGCATCAAATCAGGATAGCGAACTATGGGCTTATAATACAACTGTACCGGATAAGTATTTCAAAATAGCTATCTAATCTGCTTTCTTGGTTGTATTCATTAATCTATTACATCTCTTTAATTCGAAAGTTGTATTTTTATTTTATATAACACAAAAATACCTTTGGTATTTTAAGACTCATTTCTTTAAACTTCAGTGAACTACTCTACCATTTTTTGAATTACTAAAACTACTCCTCTGTTTTCTTGTGAAATTAAATCCGACATATCGTCTTTTCCTTTAAAACAGACGCGATGATTAAAGGATTTCTCCGATTGACTAAAATTTCGTAGAAATTACAGCTTTTTATCTTATGGTTTAAAGGGTTTATTACGATTCTTGTTATGATTACAGTATTTATTTTAAGTCTTGCTCAAACTTAGGAGTATTTTCTTTCAAAGAAAATCCAACTTCAATACATTCTACTAAATATTAACACACACACCATTATTTAAACCTGGGATAATTACTTTTATACATATCATTAATGCTAAAGGTAAAGCTCTTCGAAAAATATGGCGATTAATTTTATTCCCTTTTTAAATTTCAACGTATGTCATTTTGTTCCATCCATTTCTACGGCTTTAAAATCTTCAACATTTAATTTCCTTTATAAGAAAAGTTTTGAAACAATACTTGAAAAATTTTATCACTTTTGATTAAATATAAGCTTTACTATGTATAAAGTTTTACTTAAAAATTTGAGAAGCTGCATTACTTGAAAATTTAATTTCTTTTCCCTTGTATGTAAAGGAAAAAGCTTTTCATATTTGTTTTAAATGGTATTTAATTAAAATAAAATCCAATTAAAATTCATTAAGCGCATAAAGATGACTTTCTTTAATTTACACATTTCCTTTGGGAAAACTTAGATTTCCATAAAGTATTTATTATTTCTCCGATCAAAAGAAGATTTGAAAAACATTTGAAGTGCTACATCTTTGTGGTTTAAATGTATTTTTGAAATGTTTAATTAATACAGAATAAAAGACACATTTTCATTTTCTGTAACTTAAAAAAATATTAAATTTGATTAATTTTATTCATTGTGAGGGGAAGTATGGTGTTAAAGAATTATAACTGTAGATAATAAAGGACGCGTGTGACAATTTTCTAAACGTTTAATAGAAAACAAAAGTCTCACAATTGGAGAGACCAAGAAAACAAATTTCGCTATTTTTAACAATATTTTTAATTTTTAACAAATAAATCGAAGTAGTAGCAATGACGCATAAAGAAGCTTAGCCAACGAGCTCAGTGGACGAATGGTCAAAGCACACGATCCAGACCCGAAGATTGTGGGTTCGATGCTTGCCATGGCGGTTGATCCAAAGTACGGATTTTTAATTTAAAAATGTTATTTATTGTTTCCTTATGTTCTTGAACATTCTACATCTTTCTTTAATATGTAAATTAGTTATTTCTCGAATATTCTGTTCGGGTATAAAAGCTGATACCCACTAGTTGTAGGCAACTTCTCGATCTCGTAAAGTTGCGAGTTGCTACTTAACCCCTTCCGGTACGATTTAATAATGAAAAACTATGCGTGAAGTAACCATTAATTTTTTATTTAAAAAACTTGTTTTATTTTACAATTCTTACATATTCTTAATTAAAATCCACTTTTTACATAGTGTTAAGTATCAGAAACGGTAAAATTAAGATAATAGTCTTCAAGCTAGTGGTACTTTTCAAAACAAAGTGCAAAGGAATTCTGAATTGTTTACATCGCCAGGGAGTCTCACTTCTAATTTGATTCTTGTAACACATACGGCATTTCTTAGTAGGTTTTCTTTTATTCTGACTCATCAATTTGGCAGTGACTTGTACCAAGAAACTTTAAATAAACAATATGTAATAGTGACCTGGGATTTCCACAAAGTCTTAGGTTGATTCCTGTTTATTCGAAGCGGGTAAAGTGAGTCTTAGGTTAATTCCGGTTTATCCGAAGCGATTAAAGTGAGTCTTAGGTTAATTCATGAGTCTTAGGTTGATTCCTGTTTATTCGAAGCGGGTAGAGTGAGTCTAAGGTTATTTCCTGAGTCATAGGTTGATTCCGGTTTATCCGAAGCAGGTAAAGTGAGTCTTAGGTTAATTCCGGTTTATCCGAAGCGGAAAAGTAAGTCTTAGGTTAATTCCTGAGTCTTAGGTTGATTCCGGTTTATCCGAAGCGGGTAAAGTGAGTATTAGATTAATTCCGGTTTATCCGAAGCGGGTAAAGTGAGTCTTAGGTTAATTCCTGAGTCTTAGGTTGATTCCGGTTTATCCGAATCAGGTTAAGTGAGTCTAAAGGTTAATTCCGGTTTATTCGAAGAGGGTAAAGTGAGTCTTAGGTTAATTCCTGAGTCTTAGGTTGATTCCGGTTTATCCAAAGCGGGTAAAGTGAGTCTAAGGTTAATTCCGGTTTATCCGAATGTGGTAAAGTGAGTCTTAGGTTGATTCCGGTTTATCCGAAGCGGGTAAAGTGAGCCTTATGTTAATTCCGGTTTATCCGAAGCGGGTAAAGTGAGTCTTAGGTTAATTCCTGAGTCTTATTTTGATTCCGGTTTATCCGAAGCGGGTAAAGTGAGTCTTAGGTTAATTCCGGTTTATCCGAAGCGGGTAAAGTGAGTCTTAGGTTAATTCCTGAGTCTTATTTTGATTCCGGTTTATCCGAAGCGGGTAAAGTGAGTCTTAGGTTGAATCCGGTTTATCCGAAGCGGGTAAAGTGAGTCTTAGGTTAATTTCGGTTTATCCGTAGCGGGTAAAGTGAGTCTTAGGTTAATTCCTGAGTCTTAGATTGATTCCGGTTTATCCAAAGCGGGTAAAGTGAGTCTTAGGTTACTTCCGGTTTATCCGAAGCGATTAAAGTGAGTCTTAGGTTACTTCCTGAGTCTTAGGTTGATTCCGGTTTATCCGAAGCGGGTAAAGTGAGTCTTAGGTTAATTCCGGTTTATCCGAAGCGATTAAAGTGAGTCTTAGGTTAATTCCTGAGTCTTAGGTTGATTCCGGTTTATCCGAAGCGGGTAAAGTGAGTCTTAGGTCAATTCCTGAGTCTTAGGTTGATTCCGGTTTATCCGCAGCGGGTAAAGTGATTCTTAGGTTAATTCCTGAGTCTTAGGTTGATTCCGGTTTATCCGAAGCGGGTAAAGTGAGTCTTAGGTTAATTCCGGTTTATCCGAAGCGGGTAAAGTGAGTCTTAGGTTAATTAATGAGTCTTAGATTGATTCCGGTTTATCCAAAGCGGGTAAAGTGAGTCTTAGGTTACTTCCGGTTTATCCGAAGCGGAAAAGTGAGTCTTAGGTCAATTCCTGAGTCTTAGATTGATTCCGGTTTATCCGCAGCGGGTAAAGTGAGTCTTAGGTTAATTCCGGTTTATCCGAAGAGGAAAAAGGGAATCTTATGTTAATTCCTGAGTCTTAGGTTGATTCCGGTTTATCCGAAGCGGGTAAAGTGAGTCTTAGGTTAATTCCGGTTTATCCGAAGTGGTTAAAATGAGTTTTAGGTTGATTCCGTTTTATCCGAAGCGGGTAAAGTGAGTCTTAAGTTGAATCCGTTTTATCCGAAGCGGGTAAAGTGAGTCTTAGGTTAATTCCGGTTTATCCGAGCGGGTAAAGTGAGTCTTAGGTTGAATCCGGTTTATCCGAAGCGGGTAAAGTGAGTCTTAGGTTAATTCCTTAGTCTTAGGTTGATTCCGGATTATCCGAATCGGGTAAAGTGAGTCTTAGGTTAATTCCGGTTTATTCGAAACGGGTAAAGTGAGTCTTAGGTTAATTCCTGAGTCTTAGATTGATTCCGGTTTATCCGAAGCGGGTAAAGTGAGTCTTAGGTTAATTCCGGTTTATCCGAAGCGGGTAAAGTGAGTCTTAGTTTGATTCCGGTTTATCCGAAGCGGGTAAAGTGAGTCTTAAGTTAATTCCGGTTTATCCGAAGCCGAAAAGTGAGTCTCAGGTTAATTTCTGAGTCTTAGGTTGATTCCGGTTTATCCGAAGCGGGTGAAGTGAGTCTTAAGTTAATTCCTGAGTCTTAGGTTGATTCCGGATTATCCGAATCGGGTAAAGTGAGTCTTAGGTTAATTCCGGTTTATTCGAAACGGGTAAAGTGAGTCTTAGGTTAATTCCTGAGTCTTACTTTGATTCCGGTTTATCAGAAGCGGGTAAAGTGGGTCTTAGGTTGAATCCGGTTTATCCGAAGCGGGTAAAGTGAGTCTTAGGTTAATTCCGGGTTATCCGTAGCGGGTAAAGTGAGTCTTATGTTAATTTCTGAGTCTTAGATTGATTCCGGTTTATCCAAAGCGGGTAAAGTGAGTCTCAGGTTAATTCCGGTTTATCCGAAGCGGGTAAAGTGAGTCTTAGATTAATTCTGGTTTATCCGAAGCGGGTAAAGTGAGTCTTAAGTTAATTCCGGTTTATCCGAAGCCGAAAAGTGAGTCTCAGGTTAATTTCTGAGTCTTAGGTTGATTCCGGTTTATCCGAAGCGGGTGAAGTGAGTCTTACGTTAATTCCGGTTTATCCGAAGCGGGTGAAGTGAGTCTTAAGTTAATTCCTGAGTCTTAGGTTGATTCCGGATTATCCGAATCGGGTAAAGTGAGTCTTAGGTTAATTCCGGTTTATCCGAAGTGGTTAAAGTGAGTCTTAGGTTGATTCCGGTTTATCCGAAGCGGGCACAGTGAGTCTTGGGTTAATTCCGGATTATCCGAAGCGGGTAGAGTGAGTCTAAGGTTATTTCCTGAGTCGTAGGTTGATTCCGGTTTATCCGAAGCAGGTAAAGTGAGTCTTAGGTTAATTCCGGTTTATCCGAAGCGAAAAAGTGAGTCTTAGTTTAATTCCTGAGTCTTAGGTTAATTCCGGTTTATCCGAAGCGTGTACAGTAAGTCTTATGTTTATTCCGGTTTATCCGAAGCGGGTAGAGTGAGTCTAATGTTAATTCCTGAGTCTTAGGTTGATTCCGGTTTATCCGAAGCGGGTACAGTGAGTCTTATGTTAATTCCGGTTTATCCGTAGTGGTTAAAGTGAGTCTTAGGTTGATTCCGAATTATCCGAAGCGGGCACAGTGAGTCTTGGGTTAATTCCGGTTTATCCGAAGCGATTAAAGTGAGTCTTAGGTTAATTCCGGTTTATCCGAAGCGGATAAAGTGAGTCTTATGTTAATTCCTGAGTCTTAGGTTGATTCCGGTTTATCCGAAGCGTGTACAGTAAGTCTTATGTTTATTTCGGTTTATCCGAAGCGGGTAGAGTGAGTCTAATGTTAATTCCTGAGTCTTAGGTTAATTCCGGTTTATCCAAAGCGGGTAAAGTGAGTCTAAGGTTAATTCCGGTTTATCCGAAGCGGGTAAAGTGAGTCTTAGGTTAATTCCGGTTTATCCGAATGTGGTAAAGTGAGTCTTAGTTTGATTCCGGTTTATCCGAAGTTGATTCCGGTTTATCCGAAGCGGGAACAGTGAGTCTTAGTTAATTCCTGAGTATGTTGATTCCGGTTTATCCGAAGCGGGTAAAGTGAGTCTTAAGTTAATTAATGTGTCTTCTATTCCTTTTTTTTTTTCAGACTTTTTTTTCTTTTTTCTCAGGTGGATTCTGTTTATTCCGATGCGGGTAAAGTGAGTCTTAGTTTAATTCCGGGTTATTCGAAGCGGGTAAAGGGAGTCTTAGGTTAATTCCGGTTTATCCGAAGCGGGTCAAATCAGTCTTAGTTTTAATTTTCCGGTTATAATTCCTTAGCGGGTAAAGTGAGTCTTATGTATAATTCTTAGTCTTAGATTGATTCCGATTATCCAAAGCGGGTAAAGTGAGTCTTAGGTTAATTCTTGAGTCTTAGGTTAATTCCGGTTTATCCGAAGCGGGTAAAGTGAGTCTTAGGTTAATTCCGGTTTATCCGAAGCGGGTAAAGTGAGTCTTAGATTCCGGATTCCGAAGCGGGTAAAGTGAGTCTTAGGTTAATTCCGGTTTATCCGAAGCGGGTAAAGTGAGTCTTAGGTTAATTCCTGAGTCTTAGGTTGATTCCGGTTTATCCGAAGCGGGTAAAGTGAGTCTTAGGTTAATTCCTGAGTCTTAGGTTGATTCCGGTTTATCCGAAGCGGGTAAAGTGAGTCTTAGGTTAATTCCGGTTTATCCGAAGCGGAAAAAGTCAGTCTTAGGTTAATTCCTGAGTCTTAGGTTGATTCCGGTTTATTCGAAGCGGGTAAAGTGAGTCTTAGGTTAATTCCGGTTTATCCGAAGCGGGTAAAGTGAGTCTTAGGTTAATTCCTGAGTCTTAGGTTGATTCCGGTTTATCCGAAGCGGGTAAAGTGAGTCTTAGGTTAATTCCGGTTTATCCGAAGCGGTTAAAGTGAGTCTTAGGTTGATTCCGGTTTATCCGAAGCGGGTAAAGTGAGTCTTAGGTTAATTCCGGTTTATCCGAAGCGGGTAAAGTGAGTCTTAGGTTAATTCCGGTTTATCCGAAGCGGGTAAAGTGAGTCTTAGGTTAATTCCGGTTTATCCGAAGCGGGTAAAGTGAGTCTTAGGTTAATTCCTGAGTCTTAGGTTGATTCCGGTTTATCCGAAGCGGGTAAAGTGAGTCTTAGGTTGAATCCGGTTTATCCGAAGCGGGTAAAGTGAGTCTTAGGTTAATTCCTGAGTCTTAGGTTGATTCCGGTTTATCCGAAGCGGGTAAAGTGAGTCTTAGGTTAATTCCGGTTTATCCGAAGCGGGTAAAGTGAGTCAGTTTTAGGTTAATTCCGGTTTATCCGAAGCGGGTAAAGTGAGTCTAAGTTTAATTCCTGAGTCTTAGGTTGATTCCGGTTTATCCGAAGCGGGTAAAGTGAGTCTTAGGTTAATTCCGGTTTATCCGAAGCGGGTAAAGTGAGTCTTAGGTTAATTCCTGAGTCTTAGGTTGATTCCGGTTTATCCGAAGCGGGTAAAGTGAGTCTTAGGTTAATTCCGGTTTATCCGAAGCGGGTAAAGTGAGTCTTAGGTTAATTCCTGAGTCTTAGGTTGATTCCGGTTTATCCGAAGCGGGTAAAGTGAGTCTTAGGTTAATTCCGGTTTATCCGAAGCGGGTAAAGTGAGTCTTAGGTTAATTCCTGAGTCTTAGATTGATTCCGGTTTATCCGAAGCGGGTAAAGTGAGTCTTAGGTTAATTCCGGTTTATCCGAAGCGATTAAAGTGAGTCTTAGGTTAATTCCTGAGTCTTAGGTTAATTCCGGTTTATCCGAAGCGGGTAAAGTGAGTCTTAGGTTAATTCCGGTTTAGTCTTAGTTAATTCCGGTTTAAAGCGTTATCCTAGGTTAATTTTTAATCCGAAGCGGTAAAGTGAGTTTAGGTTAATTTATGGTTGATTCCGGTTTTATCCGAAGCGGGTAAGAGTTTAGTTTATATTAAGAGTCTTTCTTTATTGAGGGTAAAGTGATCTAGGTAATCCGGTTTTTCCGGTGGTTAAAGGTTATTCCGATTTCCGGTTGCGGGTAAAGTGAGTTTATTAAAGTGAGTCTTAGTTTCCGTTTAATCGTATTGTCTAAAGTTTATTTGGGTTTTAGGTTAGTGATTATCTTAGGGGGTATTGAGTTTAGGTTTAGGTTTAAGTGAGTCTAGGTTAATTCTTAGTTTAATTCCGGTTTATCCGAGTTAGGTTAATTCCGGTATTTCCGTTTATAAGTCGAAAGTGAGTCTTAATTATTGGGGTAAAAGTTCTTGAGTTTTTTAGTTTTTTCCGAGTTTATTTAGTCTTATTCCGGTTTATCCGAAGGGTAAAGTGAGTCTTAGGTTAATTCCGGTTTATCCGAAGCGGGTAAAGTGAGTCTTAGGTTGATTCCGGTTTATCCGAAGCGGGTAAAGTGAGTCTTAGGTTAATTCCGGTTTATCCGAAGCGTTTTAAGTGAGTCTTAGGTTAATTCCTGAGTCTTAGGTTGATTCCGGTTTATCCGAAGCGGGTAAAGTGAGTCTTAGGTTAATTCCGGTTTATCCGAAGCCGAAAAAGTGAGTCTTAGGTTAATTCCTGAGTCTTAGGTTGAATCCGGTTTATCCGAAGCGGGTAAAGTGAGTCTTAGGTTAATTCCGGTTTATCCGAAGTGGTTAAAGTGAGTCTTAGGTTGATTCCGGTTTATCCGAAGCGGGTAAAGTGAGTCTTAGGTTAATTCCGGTTTATCCGAAGCGGGTAAAGTGAGTCTTAGGTTAATTCCTGAGTCTTAGGTTGATTCCGGTTTATCCGAAGCGGGTAAAGTGAGTCTTAGGTTAATTCCGGTTTATCCGAAGCGGGTAAAGTGAGTCTTAGGTTAATTCCTGAGTCTTAGGTTGATTCCGGTTTATCCGAAGTGGTTAAAGTTAGTCTTAGGTTGATTCCGTTTTATCCGAAGTGGGTAAAGTGAGTCTTAGGTTAATTCCGGTTTATCCGAAGCGGGTACAGTGAGTCTTAGGTTAATTCCGGTTTATCCGAAGCGGGTAAAGTGAGTTGAGTCTTAGGTTGATTCCGGTTTATCCGAAGCGGGTAAAGTGAGTCTTGGGTTAATTCCGGTTTATCCGAAGAGGAAAAAGTGAGTCTTAGGTTAATTCCTGAGTCTTAGGTTGATTCCGGTTTATCCGAAGCGGGTAAAGTGAGTCTTAGGTTAATTCCGGTTTATCCGAAGCGATTAAAGTGAGTCTTAGGTTAATTCCTGAGTCTTAGGTTGATTCCGGTTTATCCGAAGCGGGTAAAGTGAGTCTTAGGTTAATTCCGGTTTATCCGAAGCGGGTAAAGTGATTCTTAGGTTAATTCCAGTTTATCCGAAGCGGAAAAGTGAGTCTTAGGTTAAGTCCTGAGTCTTAGGCTTATTCCGGTTTATCCGAAGCGGGTAAAGTGAGTTTTAGGTTAATTCCAGTTTATCCGAAGCGGGTAATGTGAGTCTTAGGTTAATTCCGGTTTATCCGAATGTTGAAAAGTGAGTCTTAGGTTAATTCCGGTTTATCCGAAGCGGGTAAAGTGAGTCTTAGTGAGTCTTAGGTTAATTCCGGTTTATCCGAAGCGGGTAAAGTGAGTCTTAGGTTAATTCCTTCCTGAGTGAGTCTTAGGTTGATTCCGGTTTATCCGAAGCGGGTAAAGTGAGTCTTAGGTTAATTCCGGTTTATCCGAAGCGGGTAAAGTGAGTCTTAGGTTAATTCCTGAGTCTTAGGCTTATTCCGGTTTATCCGAAGCGGGTAAAGTGAGTCTTAGGTTAATTCCGGTTTATCCGAAGCGGGTAAAGTGAGTCTTAGGTTGATTCCGGTTTATCCGAAGCGGGTAAAGTGAGTCTTAGGTTAATTCCGGTTTATCCGAAGCGGGTAAAGTGAGTCTTATGTTAATTCCTGAGTCTTAGGTTGATTCCGGTTTATCCGAAGCGGGTAAAGTGAGTCTTAGGTTAATTCCGGTTTATCCGAAGCGGGTAAAGTGAGTCTTAGGTTAATTCCTGAGTCTTAGGTTGATTCCGGTTTATCCGAAGCGGGTAAAGTGAGTCTTATTTGAATCCGGTTTATCCGAAGCGGGTAAAGTGAGTCTTAGGTTAATTCCTGAGTCTTAGGTTGATTCCGGTTTATCCGAAGCGGGTAAAGTGAGTCTTAGGTTAATTCCGGTTTATCCGAAGCGGAAAAGTAAGTCTTAGGTTAATTCCTGAGTCTTAGGTTGATTCCGGTTTATCCGAAGCGGATAAAGTGAGTCTTAGGTTAATTCCTGAGTCTTAGGTTGATTCCGGTTTATCCGAAGCGGGTAAAGTGAGTCTTAGTTTAATTCCGGTTTATTCGAAGCGGGTAAAGTGAGTCTTAGGTTAATTCCGGTTTATCCGAAGCGGGTAAAGTGAGTCTTAGGTTAATTCCTGAGTCTTAGGTTGATTCCGGTTTATCCGAAGCGGGTAAAGTGAGTCTTAGGTTAATTCCGGTTTATCCGAAGCGGGTAAAGTGAGTCTTAGGTTAATTCCTGAGTCTTAGGTTGATTCCGGTTTATCCGAAGCGGGTAAAGTGAGTCTTAGGTTAATTCCGGTTTATCCGAAGCGGGTAAAGTGAGTCTTAGGTTAATTCCTGAGTCTTAGGTTGATTCCGGTTTATCCGAAGCGGGTAAAGTGAGTCTTAGGTTAATTCCGGTTTATCCGAAGCGGGTAAAGTGAGTCTTAGGTTAATTCCGGTTTATCCGAAGCGGGTAAAGTGAGTCTTAGGTTAATTCCGGTTTATCCGAAGCGGAAAAGTGAGTCTTAGGTTAATTCCTGAGTCTTAGGTTAATTCCGGTTTATCCGAAGCGGGTAAAGTGAGTCTTAGGTTAATTCCGGTTTATCCGAAGCGGAAAAGTGAGTCTTAGGTTAATTCCTGAGTCTTAGGTTGATTCCGGTTTATCCGAAGCGGGTAAAGTGAGTCTTAGGTTAATTCCGGTTTATCCGAAGCGGAAAAAGTGAGTCTTAGGTTAATTCCTGAGTCTTAGGTTGATTCCGGTTTTTCCGAAGCGGGTTAAGTGAGTCTTACGTTAATTCCGGTTTATCCGAAGCGGGTAAAGTGAGTCTTAGGTTAATTCCTGAGTCTTAGGTTGATTCCGGTTTATCCGAAGCGGGTAAAGTGAGTCTTAGGTTAATTCCGGTTTATCCGAAGCGGGTAAAGTGAGTCTTAGGTTAATTCCTGAGTCTTAGATATATTCCGGTTTATCCGAAGCGGGTAAAGTGAGTCTTAGGTTAATTCCGGTTTATCCGAAGCGGGTAAAGTGAGTCTTAGGTTAATTCCTGAGTCTTATTTTGATTCCGGTTTATCCGAAGCGGGTAAAGTGAGTCTTAGGTTAATTCCGGTTTATCCGAAGCGGGTAAAGTGAGTCTTAGGTTAATTCCGGTTTATCCGAAGCGGGTAAAAAGTGAGTCTTAGTTTGAATCCGGTTTATCCGAAGCGGATAAAGTGAGTGTTATGTTAATTTCGGTTTATCCGAAGCGGTTAAAGTGAGTCTTAGGTTACTGCCGGTTTATCCGAAGCGATTAAAGTGAGTCTTAGGTTACTTCCTGAGTCTTAGGTTGATTCCGGTTTATCCGAAGCGGGTAAAGTGAGTCTTAGGTTAATTCCGGTTTATCCGAAGCGGGTAAAGTGAGTCTTAGGTTAATTCCTGAGTCTTAGGTTAATTCCGGTTTATCCGAAGCGGGTAAAGTGAGTCTTAGGTTAATTCCTGAGTCTTAGGTTGATTCCGGTTTATCCGAATAGTGTAAAGTGAGTCTTAGGTTAATTCCGGTTTATCCGAAGCGGGTAAAGTGAGTCTTAGGTTAATTCCGGTTTATCCGAAGCGGGTAAAGTGAGTCTTAGGTTAATTCCTGAGTCTTAGGTTGATTCCGGTTTATCCGAAGCGGGTAAAGTGAGTCTTAGGTTAATTCCGGTTTATCCGAAGCGGAAAAGTGAGTCTTAGGTTAATTCCTGAGTCTTAGGTTGATTCCGGTTTATCCGAAGCGGGTAAAGTGAGTCTTAGGTTAATTCCGGTTTATCCGAAGCGGGTAAAGTGAGTCTTAGGTTAATTCCTGAGTCTTAGGTTGATTCCGGTTTATCCGAAGCGGGTAAAGTGAGTCTTAGGTTAATTCCGGTTTATCCGAAGCGGGTAAAGTGAGTCTTAGGTTGAATTCTGTTTATCCGAAGTGGATAAAGTGAGTCTTAAGTTAATTTCGGTTTATCCGAAGCGGTTAAAGTGAGTCTTAAGTTAATTCCTGAGTCTTAGGTTGATTCCGGTTTATCCGAAGCGGGTAAAGTGAGTCTTAGGTTAATTCCGGTTTATCCGAAGCGGAAAAGTGAGTCTTAGGTTAATTCCTGAGTCTTAGGTTGATTCCGGTTTATCCGAAGCGGGTAAAGTGAGTCTTAGGTTAATTCCGGTTTATCCGAAGCGGGTAAAGTGAGTCTTAGGTTAATTCCTGAGTCTTAGGTTGATTCCGGTTTATCCGAAGCGGGTAAAGTGAGTCTTAGGTTAATTCCTGAGTCTTAGGTTGATTCCGGTTTATCCGAAGCGGGTAAAGTGAGTCTTAGGTTAATTCCGGTTTATCCGAAGCGGGTAAAGTGAGTCTTAGGTTAATTCCGGTTTATCCGAAGCGGGTAAAGTGAGTCTTAGGTTAATTCCGGTTTATCCGAAGCGGGTAAAGTGAGTCTTAGGTTAATTCCGGTTTATCCGAAGCGATTAAAGTGAGTCTTAGGTTAATTCCTGAGTCTTAGGTTGATTCCGGTTTATCCGAAGCGGGTAAAGTGAGTCTTAGGTTAATTCCGGTTTATTCGAAACGTGTAAAGTGAGTCTTATGTTAATTCCTGAGTCTTAGGTTGATTCCGGTTTATCCGAAGCGTGTACAGTAAGTCTTATGTTTATTCCGGTTTATCCGAAGCGGGTAGAGTGAGTCTAATGTTAATTCCTGAGTCTTAGGTTAATTCCGGTTTATCCAAAGCGGGTAAAGTGAGTCTAAGGTTAATTCCGGTTTATCCGAAGCGGGTAAAGTGAGTCTTAGGTTAATTCCGGTTTATCCGAATGTGGTAAAGTGAGTCTTAGGTTGATTCCGGTTTATCCGAAGCGGGTAAAGTGAGTCTTAGGTTAATTCCGGTTTATCCGAAGCGGGTAAAGTGAGTCTTAGGTTAATTCCTGAGTCTTAGGTTGATTCCGGTTTATCCGAAGCGGGTAAAGTGAGTCTTATGTTAATTCCGGTTTATCCGAAGCGGGTAAAGTGAGTCTTAGGTTAATTCCTGAGTCTTAGGTTGATTCCGGTTTATCCGAATCGGGTAAAGTGAGTCTTAGGTTAATTCCGGTTTATTCGAAGCGGGTAAAGTGAGTCTTAGGTTAATTCCGGTTTATCCGAAGCGGGTAAAGTGAGTCTTAGGTTAATTCCTGAGTCTTAGATTGATTCCGGTTTATCCAAAGCGGGTAAAGTGAGTCTTAGGTTAATTCCGGTTTATCCGAAGCGGGTAAAGTGAGTCTTAGGTTAATTCCTGAGTCTTAGGTTGATTCCGGTTTATCCGAAGCGGGTAAAGTGAGTCTTAGGTTAATTCCGGTTTATCCGAAGCGGGTAAAGTGAGTCTTAGGTTAATTCCGGTTTATCCGAAGCGGGTAAAGTGAGTCTTATGTTAATTCCTGAGTCTTAGATTGATTCCGGTTTATCCAAAGCGGGTAAAGTGAGTCAGGTTAATTCCGGTTTATCCGAAGCGGGTAAAGTGAGTCTTAGGTTGAATCCGGTTTATCCGAAGCGGATAAAGTGAGTCTTAGGTTAATTTCGGTTTATCCGAAGAGGGTAAAGTGAGTCTTAGGTTAATTCCGGTTTATCCGAAGCGGAAAAAGTGAGTCTTAGGTTAATTCCTGAGTCTTAGGTTGATTCCGGTTTATCCGAAGCGGGTAAAGTGAGTCTTAGGTTAATTCCGGTTTATCCGAAGCGGGTAAAGTGAGTCTTAGGTTAATTCCTGAGTCTTAGGTTGATTCCGGTTTATCCGAAGCGGGTAAAGTGAGTCTTAGGTTAATTCCGGTTTATCCGAAGCGGGTAAAGTGAGTCTTAGGTTAATTCCGGTTTATCCGAAGCGGAAAAAGTGAGTCTTAGGTTAATTCCTGAGTCTTAGGTTGATTCCGGTTTATCCGAAGCGGGTAAAGTGAGTCTTAGGTTAATTCCGGTTTATCCGAAGCGGGTAAAGTGAGTCTTAGGTTAATTCCTGAGTCTTAGGTTGATTCCGGTTTATCCGAAGCGGGTGTAGTGAGTCTAAGGTTAATTCCTGAGTCTTAGATTGATTCCGGTTTATCCAAAGCGGGTAAAGTGAGTCAGGTTAATTCCGGTTTATCCGAAGCGGGTAAAGTGAGTCTTAGGTTAATTCCGGTTTATCCGAAGCGGGTAAAGTGAGTCTTAGGTTAATTCCTGAGTCTTAGGTTGATTCCGGTTTATCCGAAGCGGGTAAAGTGAGTCTTAGGTTAATTCCGGTTTATCCGAAGTGGTTAAAGTGAGTCTTAGGTTGATTCCGGTTTATCCGAAGCGGGCACAGTGAGTCTTAGGTTAATTCCGGTTTATCCGAAGCGGGTAGAGTGAGTCTAAGGTTAATTCCTGAGTCTTAGGTTGATTCCGGTTTATCCGAAGCGGGTAAAGTGAGTCTTAGGTTAATTCCGGTTTATCCGAAGCGGATAAAGTGAGTCTTATGTTAATTCCTGAGTCTTAGGTTGATTCCGGTTTATCCGAAGCGGGTAAAGTGAGTCTTAGGTTAATTCCGGTTTATCCGAAGCGGGTAAAGTGAGTCTTAGGTTAATTCCTGAGTCTTAGGTTAATTCCGGTTTATCCGAAGCGGGTAAAGTGAGTCTTAGGTTAATTCCTGAGTCTTAGGTTGATTCCGGTTTATCCGAAGCGGGTAAAGTGAGTCTTAGGTTAATTCCGGTTTATCCGAAGTGGGTAAAGTGAGTCTTAGGTTAATTCCGGTTTATCCGAAGCGGGTAAAGTGAGTCTTAGGTTAATTCCGGTTTATCCGAAGCGGGTAAAGTGAGTCTTAGGTTAATTCCTGAGTCTTAGGATGATTCCGGTTTATCCGAAGCGGGTAAAGTGAGTCTTAGGTTAATGCCGGTTTATCCGAAGGGGTTAAAGTGAGTCTTAGGTTGATTCCGGTTTATCCGAAGCGGGTAAAGTGAGTCTTAGGTTAATTCCGGTTTATCCGAAGCGGGTAAAGTGAGTCTTAGGTTAATTCCTGAGTCTTAGGTTGATTCCGGTTTATCCAAAGCGGGTAAAGTGAGTCTAAGGTTAATTCCGGTTTATCCGAAGCGGGTAATGTGAGTCTTAGGTTAATTCCGGTTTATCCGAATGTGGTAAAGTGAGTCTTAGGTTGATTCCGGTTTATCCGAAGCGGGTAAAGTGAGTCTTAGGTTAATTCCGGTTTATCCGAAGCCGAAAAGTGAGTCTCAGGTTAATTTCTGAGTCTTAGGTTGATTCCGGTTTATCCGAAGCGGGTAAAGTGAGTCTTAGGTTAATTCCGGTTTATCCGAAGCGATTAAAGTGAGTCTTAGGTTAATTCCTGAGTCTTAGGTTGATTCCGGTTTATCCGAAGCGGGTAAAGTGAGTCTTAGGTTAATTCCGGTTTATCCGAAGCGGGTAAAGTGAGTCTTAGGTTAATTCCGGTTTATCCGAAGCGGGTAAAGTGAGTCTTAGGTTAATTCCTGAGTCTTAGATTGATTCCGGTTTATCCAAAGCGGGTAAAGTGAGTCTTAGGTTAATTCCGGTTTATCCGAAGCGGGTAAAGTGAGTCTTAGGTTAATTCCTGAGTCTTAGGTTGATTCCGGTTTATCCAAAGCGGGTAAAGTGAGTCTTAGGTTAATTCCGGTTTATCCGAAGCGGGTAAAGTGAGTCTTAGGTTAATTCCGGTTTATCCGAAGCGGGTAAAGTGAGTCTTAGTTTAATTCCTGAGTCTTAGGTTGATTCCGGTTTATCCGAAGCGGGTAAAGTGAGTCTTAGGTTAATTCCGGTTTATCCGAAGTGGGTAAAGTGAGTCTTAGGTTAATTCCGGTTTATCCGTAGCGGGTAAAGTGAGTCTTATGTTAATTCCTGAGTCTTAGGTTGATTCCGGTTTATCCGAAGCGGGTAAAGTGATTCTTAGGTTAATTCCGGTTTATCCGAAGCGGAAAAAGTGAGTCTTAGGTTAATTCCTGAGTCTTAGGTTGATTCCGGTTTATCCGAAGCGGGTAAAGTGAGTCTTAGGTTAATTCCGGTTTATCCGAAGCGGGTAAAGTGAGTCTTAGGTTAATTCCTGAGTCTTAGGTTGATTCCGGTTTATCCGAAGCGGGTAAAGTGAGTCTTAGGTTAATTCCGGTTTATCCGAAGCGGGTAAAGTGAGTCTTAGGTTGAATCCGGTTTATCCGAAGCAGGTAAAGTGAGTCTTAGGTTAATTCCTGAGTCTTAGTTTGATTCCGGTTTATCCGAATCGGGTAAAGTGAGTCTTAGGTTACTTCCGGTTTATCCGAAGCGATTAAAGTGAGTCTTAGATTAATTCCTGAGTCTTAGATTGATTCCGGTTTATCCGAAGCGTTTAAAGTGAGTCTTAGGTTAATTCCTGAGTCTTAGGTTGATTCCGGTTTATCCGAAGCGGGTAGAGTGAGTCTTAGGTTAATTCCGGTTTATTCGAAGCGGGTAAAGTGAGTCTTATGTTAATTCCTGAGTCTTAGGTTGATTCCGGTTTATCCGAAGCGGGTAAAGTGAGTCTTAGGTTAATTCCGGTTTATCCGAAGCGGGTAAAGTGAGTCTTAGGTTAATTCCTGAGTCTTAGGTTGATTCCGGTTTATCCGAAGCGGGTAAAGTGAGTCTTAGGTTAATTCCGGTTTATCCGAAGCGGGTAAAGTGAATGAGTCTTAGGTTAATTCCTGAGTCTTACGTTGACTCCGGTTTATCCGAAGCGGGTAAAGTGAGTCTTAGGTTAATTCCGGTTTATCCGAAGCGGGTAAAGTGAGTCTTAGGTTAATTCCTGAGTCTTAGTTTGATTCCGGTTTATCGGAAGCGGGTAAAGTGAGTCTTATTTTGATTCCGGTTTATCGGAAGCGGGTAAAGTGAGTCTTAGGTTAATTTCGGTTTATCAGTAGCGCTTAAAGTGAGTCTTAGGTTAATACCTGAGTCTTAGTTGATTCCGGTTTATCCGAAGCGGGTAAAGTGAGTCTTAGGTTAATTCCGGTTTATCCGAAGCGGGTAAAGTGAGTCTTATGTCAATTCTTAGTCTTAGGTTGATTCCGGTTTATCCGAAGCGGGTAAATTAAACTTATTTTAATTCCTGAATCTTAGACTGATTCCGGTTTATCCGAAGCGGGTACTGTGAGTCTTAGGTTAATTCCGGTTTATCCGAAGCGGTTAAATTTCTTAGGTTGATTCCGTTTATCCGAAGCGGATAAAGTGAGTCTTAGGTTACTCCGGTTTATTTGAAGCGGGTAAAAGTGATTCTTATGTTAATTTATTGTAGTCTTAGGTTGATTCCGGTTTATCCGAAGCGGGTAAAGTGTATTATGTCACCGGTTTATCCGAAGTCTGAGTCTTAGGTTAATTCCGGTTTAACCGAAGCGGGTAAAGGGACTCTGAGTCCTTATCTCGGATTCCGGACTCGGATCCGGACTCGGAACACGGAAAGAAACCTTTTTAGAAATTTCTTCAACTAAAGGAGAAACCTGCTTCGACGTATAATAAATACTATCGAATATAATATTTATGAATATGTTAATCACAGTCATACAAATGCGAATTTCCAAATTTTCTTACAAGTAAAAATGCAAACTCGATATGTCTCTCGAATCGTATTCCAGACACCACACGCTCCTTATATAAGGCGAAAGTTTATGGACGGAACTATAGCTTTATTTTTGTAGCATCGGAAACTGCACCCGAGATTCTACGTAGGTAAAAATGTGCTCGACGTCCTAATAAAACTTATCGAACGGACAACTCACTTGAGAGCCGACTGCCGAGGAACTAATATAACTCGCTTCAGAGCCTGGACTTACAAATTTAGCCACGGTCCAACATTTCTGAATAATTACCTCAGTCACAAGAAATCGGTATTATAAAGATTTTCGGAACACAGGAAAAGAAACCTTTTTAGAAATTTCTTCAACTAAAGGAGAAACCTGTACTTCGAAGGACGTATACTGTACTTTTATATATATATTTACTATATTATACGGTAGTACAGTAAAGCTGGTTCTGGAACACAGTCATATGAATGCGAATTTGCAAATTTTCGTATAAGTAGAAATGCAAACTCGATATGTCTCTCGAATCGTATTCCAGACACCACACGCTCCTTATATAAGGCGAAAGTTTATGGACGGAACTATAGCTTTATTTTTGTAGCATCGGAAGAGAGATTCTACGTAGGTAAAAATGTGCTCGACGTCCTAATAAAACTTATCGAACGGACAACTCACTTGAGAGCCGACTGCCGAGGAACTAAAATAACTCGCTTCAGTGCCTGGCCTTACAAATTTTGCCACGGTCCAGGCTTTCCGAATTATTACCTCAGTCAAAAGAAATCGGTATAAAAGACAAAGTTTTTCGGAACACAGGAAAAGAAACCTTTTTAGAAATTTCTTCAACTAAATTAGAAACCTGTACTTCGAAGGACGTATACTGTACTTTTATACATATATTTACTATATTATACGGTAGTACAGTAAAGCTGGTTCTGGAACACAGTCATATGAATGCGAATTTGCAAATTTTCGTATAAGTAGAAATGCAAACTCGATATGTCTCTCGAATCGTATTCCAGACACCACACGCTCCTTATATAAGGCGAAAGTTTATGGACGGAACTATAGCTTTATTTTTGTAGCATCGGAAACTGCACCCGAGATTCTACGTAGGTAAAAATGTGCTCGACGTCCTAATAAAACTTATCGAACGGACAACTCACTTGAGAGCCGACTGCCGAGGAACTAAAATAACTCGCTTCAGTGCCTGGCCTTACAAATTTTGCCACGGTCCAGGCTTTCCGAATTATTACCTCAGTCAAAAGAAATCGGTATAAAAGACAAAGTTTTTCGGAACACAGGAAAAGAAAACTTTTTAGAAATTTCTTCAACTAAAGGAGGAACCTGTACTTCGAAGGACATATACTGTACTTTTATACATATATTTACTATATTATACGGTAGTACAGTACAGCTGGTTCTAGAACACAGTCATATGAATGCGAATTTGCAAATTTTCGTATAAGTAGAAATGCAAACTCGATATGTCTCTCGAATCGTATTCCAGACACCACACGCTCCTTATATAAGTCGAAAGATTATGGACGGAACAATAGCTTTATTTTTGTAGCATCGGAAACTGCACCCGAGATTCTACGTAGGTAAAAATGTGCTCGAAGTCCTAATAAAACTTATCGAACGGACAACTCACTTGAGAGCCGACTGCCGAGGAACTAAAATAACTCGCTTCAGTGCCTGTCCTTACAAATTTTGCAACGGTCCAGGCTTTCCGAATTATTACCTCAGTCACAAGAAATCGGTATAAAAGGGAAAGTTTTTCGGAACACAGGAAAAGAAACCTTTTTAGAAATTTCTTCAACTAAAGCAGAAACCTGTACTTCGAAGGAAGTATACTGTACTTTTATATATATATTTACTATATTATACTGTAGTACAGTAAAGCTGGTTCTGGAACACAGTCATATGAATGCGAATTTTCAAATTTTCGTATAAGTAGAAATGCAAACTCTATATGTCTCTCGAATCGTATTCCAGACACCACACGCTCCTTATATAAGGCGAAAGTTTATACACGGAACTATAGCTTTATTTTTGTAGCATCGGAAACTGCACCTGAGATTCTACGTACGTAAAAATGTGCTCGACGTCCTAATAAAACTTATCGAACGGACAAGTCACTTGAGAGCCGACTGCCGAGGAACTAAAATAACTCGCTTCAGTGCCTGGTCTTACAAATTTTGCCACAGTCCAGGCTTTCCGAATAATTCCCTCAGTCAAAAGAAATCGGTATAAAAGACAAAGTTTTTCGGAACACAGGAAAAGAAAACTTTTTAGAAATTTCTTCAACTAAAGGAGAAAACTGTACTTCGAAGGAAGTATACTGTACTTTTATATATATATTTACTATATTATACGGTAGTACAGTATAGCTGGTTCTGGAACACAGTCATATGAATGCGAATTTGCAAATTTTCGTATAAGTAGAAATGCAAACTCGATATGTCTCTCGAATCGTATTCCAGACACCACACGCTCCTTATATAAGGCGAAAGTTTATACACGGAACTATAGCTTTATTTTTGTAGCATCGGAAGCTGCACCCGAGATCCTACGTAGGTAAAAATGTGCTCGACGTCCTAATAAAACTTATCGAACGGACAACTCACTTGAGAGCCGACTGCCGATGAACTAAAATAACTCGCTTCAGTGCCTGGCCTTACAAATTTATCCACGGTCCAGGCTTTCCGAATTATTACCTCAGTCACAAGAAATCGGTATCAAAGGGAAAGTTTTTCGGAACACAGGAAAAGAAACCTTTTTAGAAATTTCTTCAACTAAAGGAGAAACCTGTACTTCGAAGGACATATACTGTACTTTTATACATATATTTACTATATTATACGGTAGTAAAGTAAAGCTGGTTCTGGAACACAGTCATATAAATACAAATTTGCAAATTTTCTTATAAGTTGAAACGCAAACTCGATATGTCTCTCGAATCGTATTCCAGACACCACACGCTCCTTATATAAGGCGAAAGTTTATGGACGGAAATATAGCTTTAATTTGGTAGCATCGGAAACTGCACCCGAGGTTCTACGTAGGTAAAAATGTGCTCGACGTCCTAATAAAATATATCGAACGGACAACTCACTTGAGAGCCGACTGCCGAGGAACTAAAATAACTCGCGTTAGTGCCTGGCCTAACAAATTCTACCACGGTCCAGGATTTCCGAATTATAACCTCAGTCAAAAGAAATCGGTATAAAAGACAAAGTTTTTCGGAACACAGGAAAAGAAAACTTTTTAGAAATTTCTTCAACTAAAGGAGGAACCTGTACTTCGAAGGACATATACTGTACTTTTATACATATATTTACTATATTATACGGTAGTACAGTACAGCTGGTTCTAGAACACAGTCATATGAATGCGAATTTGCAAATTTTCGTATAAGTAGAAATGCAAACTCGATATGTCTCTCGAATCGTATTCCAGACACCACACGCTCCTTATATAAGGCGAAAGTTTATGGACGGAAATATAGCTTTAATTTGGTAGCATCGGAAACTGCACCCGAGGTTCTACGTAGGTAAAAATGTGCTCGACGTCCTAATAAACTTATCGAACGGACAACTCACTTGAGAGCCGACTGCCGAGGAACTAAAATAACTCGCTTCAGTGCCTGCCCTTACAAATTTTGCCACGGTCCAGGCTTTCCGAATTATTACCTCAGTCACAAGAAATCGGTATAAAAGACAAAGTTTTTCGGAACACAGGAAAAGAAACCTTTTTAGAAATTTCTTCAACTAAAGGAGAAACCTGTACTTCGAAGGACGTATACTGTACTTTTATATATATATTTACTATATTATACGGTAGTACAGTAAAGCTGGTTCTGGAACACAGTCATATGAATGCGAATTTGCAAATTTTCGTATAAGTAGAAATGCAAACTCGATATGTCTCTCGAATCGTATTCCAGACACCACACGCTCCTTATATAAGGCGAAAGTTTATATACGGAACTATAGCTTTATTTTTGTAGCATCGGAAACTGCACCCGAGATTCTACGTAGGTAAAAATGTGCTCGACGTCCTAATAAAACTTATCGAACGGACAACTCACTTGAGAGCCGACTGCCGAGGAACTAAAATAACTCGCTTCAGTGCCTGGCCTTACAAATTTTGCCACGGTCCAAGCTTTCCGAATAATTACCTCAGTCACTAAAAATCGGAATAAAAGACGAAGTTTTTCGGAACACAGGAAAAGAAACCTTTTTAGAAATTTCTTCAACTAAGGAGAAAACCTGTACTTCGAAGGAAGTATACTGTACTTTTATATATATATTTACTATATTATACGGTAGTACAGTAAAGCTGGTTCTGGAACACAGTCATATGAATGCGAATTTGCAAATTTTCGTATAAGTAGAAATGCAAACTCGATATGTCTCTCGAATCGTATTCCAGACACCACACGCTCCTTATATAAGGCGAAAGTTTATGGACGGAACTATAGCTTTATTTTTGTAGCATCGGAAACTGCGCTTGAGATTCTACGTAGGTAAAAATGTGCTCGACGTCCTAATAAAACTTATCGAACGGACAACTCACTTGAGAGCCGACTGCCGAGGAACTAAAATAACTCGCTTCAGTGCCTGGCCTTACAAATTTTGCCACGGTCCAGGCTTTCCGAATTATTACCTCAGTCACAAGAAATCGGTATAAAAGGGAAAGTTTTTCGGAACACAGGAAAAGAAACCTTTTTAGAAATTTCTTCAACTAAAGCAGAAACCTGTACTTCGAAGGAAGTATACTGTACTTTTATATATATATTTACTATATTATACTGTAGTACAGTAAAGCTGGTTCTGGAACACAGTCATATGAATGCGAATTTTCAAATTTTCGTATAAGTAGAAATGCAAACTCGATATGTCTCTCGAATCGTATTCCAGACACCACACGCTCCTTATATAAGTCGAAAGATTATGGACGGAACAATAGCTTTATTTTTGTAGCATCGGAAACTGCACCCGAGATTCTACGTAGGTAAAAATGTGCTCGACGTCCTAATAAAACTTATCGAACGGACAACTCACTTGAGAGCCGACTGCCGAGGAACTAAAATAACTCGCTTCAGTGCCTGGCCTTACAAATTTTGCCACGGTCCAGGCTTTCCGAATTATTACCTCAGTCACAAGAAATCGGTATAAAAGGGAAAGTTTTTCGGAACACAGGAAAAGAAACCTTTTTAGAAATTTCTTCAACTAAAGCAGAAACCTGTACTTCGAAGGAAGTATACTGTACTTTTATATATATATTTACTATATTATACTGTAGTACAGTAAAGCTGGTTCTGGAACACAGTCATATGAATGCGAATTTTCAAATTTTCGTATAAGTAGAAACGCAAACTCGATATGTCCCTCGAATCGTATTCCAGACACCACACGCTCCTTATATAAGGCGAAAGTTTAAGGACGGAACTAAAGCTTTATTTTTGTAGCATCGGAAACTGCACCCGAGATTCTACGTAGGTAAAAATGTGCTCGACGTCCTAATAAAACTTATCGAACGGACAACTCACTTGAGAGCCGACTGCCGAGGAACTAAAATAACTCGCTTCAGTGCCTGGCCTTACAAATTTTGCAACGGTCCAGGCTTTCCGAATTATTACCTCAGTCACAAGAAATCGGTATAAAAGGGAAAGTTTTTCGGAACACAGGAAAAGAAACCTTTTTAGAAATTTCTTCAACTAAAGGAGAAACCTGTACTTCGAAGGAAGTATACTGTACTTTTATATATATATTTACTATATTATACGGTAGTACAGTAAAGCTGGTTCTGGAACACAGTCATATGAATGCGAATTTGCAAATTTTCGTATAAGTAGAAATGCAAACTCTATATGTCTCTCGAATCGTATTCCAGACACCACACGCTCCTTATATAAGGCGAAATGCTATGGACGGAACTATAGCTTTATTTTTGTAGCATCGGAAACTGCACCCGAGATTCTACGTACGTAAAAATGTGCTCGACGTCCTAATAAAACTTATCGAACGGACAACTCACTTGAGAGCCGACTGCCGAGGAACTAAAATAACTCGCTTCAGTGCCTGGTCTTACAAATTTTGCCACAGTCCAGGCTTTCCGAATAATTCCCTCAGTCAAAAGAAATCGGTATAAAAGACAAAGTTTTTCGGAACACAGGAAAAGAAAACTTTTTAGAAACTTCTTCAACTAAAGGAGAAAACTGTACTTCGAAGGACGTATACTGTACTTTTATATATATATTTACTATATTATACGGTAGTACAGTAAAGCTGGTTCTGGAACACAGTCATATGAATGCGAATTTGCAAATTTTCGTATAAGTAGAAATGCAAACTCGATATGTCTCTCGAATCGTATTCCAGACACCACACGCTCCTTATATAAGGCGAAAGTTTATGGACGGAACTATAGCTTTATTTTTGTAGCATCGGAAACTGCACCCGAGATTCTACGTAGGTAAAAATGTGCTCGACGTCCTAATAAAACTTATCGAACGGACAACTCACTTGAGAGCCGACTGCCGAGGAACTAAAATAACTCGCTTCAGTGCCTGGCCTTACAAATTTTGCCACGGTCCAGGCTTTCCGAATTATTACCTCAGTCACAAGAAATCGGTATAAAAGGGAAAGTTTTTCGGAACACAGGAAAAGAAACCTTTTTAGAAATTTCTTCAACTAAAGCAGAAACCTGTACTTCCAAGGAAGTATACTGTACTTTTATATATATATTTAAGATATTATACGGCAGTACAGTAAAGCTGGATCTGTAACACAGTCATATGAATGCGAATTTGCAAATTTTCGTATAAGTAGAAATGCAAACACTATATGTCTCTCGAATCGTATTCCAGACACCACACGCTCCTTATATAAGGCGAAAGTTTATGGACGGAACTATAGCTTTATTTTTGTAGCATCGGAAACTGCACCCGAGATTCTACGTAGGTAAAAATGTGCTCGACGTCCTAATAAAACTTATCGAACGGACAACTCACTTGAGAGCCGACTGCCGAGGAACTAAAATAACTCGCTTCAGTGCCTGGTCTTACAAATTTTGCCACAGTCCAGGCTTTCCGAATAATTCCCTCAGTCAAAAGAAATCGGTATAAAAGACAAAGTTTTTCGGAACACAGGAAAAGAAACCTTTTTAGAAATTTCTTCAACTAAAGGAGAAACCTGTACTTCGAAGGACGTATACTGTACTTTTATATATATATTTACTATATTATACGGTAGTACAGTAAAGCTGGTTCTGGAACACAGTCATATGAATGCGAATTTGCAAATTTTCGTATAAGTAGAAATGCAAACTCTATATGTCTCTCGAATCGTATTCCAGACACCACACGCTCCTTATATAAGGCGAAAGTTTATGGACGGAACTATAGCTTTATTTTTGTAGCATCGGAAACTGCACCCGAGATTCTACGTAGGTAAAAATGTGCTCGACGTCCTAATAAATCTTATCGAACGGACAACTCACTTGAGAGCCGACTGCCGAGGAACTAAAATAACTCGCTTCAGTGCCTGGCCTTACAAATTTTGCCACGGTCCAGGCTTTCCGAATTATTACCTCAGTCAAAAGAAATCGGTATAAAAGGACAAAGTTTTTCGGAACACAGGAAAAGAAACCTTTTTAGAAATTTCTTCAACTAAAGGAGAAACCTGTACTTCGAAGGACGTATACTGTACTTTTATACATATATTTACTATATTATACGGTAGTACAGTAAAGCTGGTTCTGGAACACAGTCATAGAAATGCGAATTTGCAAATTTTCGTATAAGTAGTAATGCAAACTCGATATGTCTCTCGAATCGTATTCCAGACACCACACGCTCCTTATATAAGGCGAAAGTTTATTTACGGAAATATAGCTTTAATTTGGTAGCATCGGAAACTGCACCCGAGGTTCTACGTAGGTAAAAATGGGCTCGACGTCCTAATAAACTTATCAAACGGACAACTCACTTGAGAGCCGACTGCCGAGGAACTAAAATAACTCGCTTCAGTGCCTGCCCTTACAAATTTTGCCACGGTCCAGGCTTTCCGAATTATTACCTCAGTCAAAAGAAATCGGTATAAAAGACAAAGTTTTTCGGAACACAGGAAAAGAAACCTTTTTAGAAATTTCTTCAACTAAAGGAGAAACCTGTACTTCGAAGGACGTATACTGTACTTTTATACATATATTTACTATATTATACGGTAGTACAGTAAAGCTGGTTCTGGAACACAGTCATATGAATGCGAATTTGCAAATTTTCGTATAAGTAGAAATGCAAACTCGATATGTCTCTCGAATCGTATTCCAGACACCACACGCTCCTTATATAAGGCGAAAGTTTATGGACGGAACTATAGCTTTATTTTTGTAGCATCGGAAACTGCACCCGAGATTCTACGTAGGTAAAAATGTGCTCGACGTCCTAATAAAACTTATCGAACGGACAACTCACTTGAGAGCCGACTGCCGAGGAACTAAAATAACTCGCTTCAGTGCCTGCCCTTACAAATTTTGCCACGGTCCAGGCTTTCCGAATTATTACCTCAGTCACAAGAAATCGGTATAAAAGGGAAAGTTTTTCGGAACACAGGAAAAGAAACCTTTTTAGAAATTTCTTCAACTAAAGGAGAAACCTGTACTTCGAAGGACGTATACTGT
The DNA here is from genome assembly GCA_032207245.1 of Pardosa pseudoannulata. NCBI lineage: Eukaryota > Metazoa > Arthropoda > Arachnida > Araneae > Lycosidae > Pardosa > Pardosa pseudoannulata. The sequence continues at coordinate 119,803,967 of CM063508.1, forward strand.
ACTTTTATACATATATTTACTATATTATACGGTAGTACAGTAAAGCTGGTTCTGGAACACAGTCATATGAATGCGAATTTGCAAATTTTCGTATAAGTAGAAATGCAAACTCGATATGTCTCTCGAATCGTATTCCAGACACCACACGCTCCTTATATAAGGCGAAAGTTTATGGACGGAACTATAGCTTTATTTTTGTAGCATCGGAAACTGCACCCGAGATTCTACGTAGGTAAAAATGTGCTCGACGTCCTAATAAAACTTATCGAACGGACAACTCACTTGAGAGCCGACTGCCGAGGAACTAAAATAACTCGCTTCAGTGCCTGGTCTTACAAATTTTGCCACAGTCCAGGCTTTCCGAATAATTCTCTCAGTCAAAAGAAATCGGTATAAAAGACAAAGTTTTTCGGAACAAAGGAAAAGAAAACTTTTTAGAAATTTCTTCAACTAAAGGAGAAAACTGTACTTCGAAGGAAGTATACTGTACTTTTATATATATATATTTACTATATTATACGGTAGTACAGTAAAGCTGGTTCTGGAACACAGTCATATGAATGCGAATTTGCAAATTTTCGTATAAGTAGAAATGCAAACTCGATATGTCTCTCGAATCGTATTCCAGACACCACACGCTCCTTATATAAGGCGAAAGTTTATGGACGGAACTATAGCTTTATTTTTGTAGCATCGGAAACTGCACCCGAGATTCTACGTAGGTAAAAATGTGCTCGACGTCCTAATAAAACTTATCGAACGGACAACTCACTTGAGAGCCGACTGCCGAGGAACTAAAATAACTCGCTTCAGTGCCTGGCCTTACAAATTTTGCCACGGTCCAGGCTTTCCGAATTATTACCTCAGTCACAAGAAATCGGTATAAAAGGGAAAGTTTTTCGGAACACAGGAAAAGAAACCTTTTTAGAAATTTCTTCAACTAAAGGAGAAACCTGTACTTCGAAGGACGTATACTGTACTTTTATACATATATTTACTATATTATACGGTAGTACAGTAAAGCTGGTTCTGGAACACAGTCATATGAATGCGAATTTGCAAATTTTCGTATAAGTAGAAATGCAAACTCGATATGTCTCTCGAATCGTATTCCAGACACCACACGCTCCTTATATAAGGCGAAAGTTTATGGACGGAACTATAGCTTTATTTTTGTAGCATCGGAAACTGCACCCGAGATTCTACGTAGGTAAAAATGTGCTCGACGTCCTAATAAAACTTATCGAACGGACAACTCACTTGAGAGCCGACTGCCGAGGAACTAAAATAACTCGCTTCAGTGCCTGGCCTAACAAATTCTGCCACGGTCCAGGATTTCCGAATTATAACCTCAGTCAAAAGAAATCGGTATAAAAGACAAAGTTTTTCGGAACACAGGAAAAGAAACCTTTTTAGAAATTTCTTCAACTAAAGGAGAAACCTGTACTTCGAAGGACGTATACTGTACTTTTATACATATATTTACTATATTATACGGTAGTACAGTAAAGCTGGTTCTGGAACACAGTCATACAAATGCGAATTTGCAAATTTTCTTATAAGTAGAAATGCAAACTCGATATGTCTCTCGAATCGTATTCCAGACACCACACGCTCCTTATATAAGTCGAAAGATTATGGACGGAACAATAGCTTTATTTTTGTAGCATCGGAAACTGCACCCGAGATTCTACGTAGGTAAAAATGTGCTCGACGTCCTAATAAAACTTATCGAACGGACAACTCACTTGAGAGCCGACTGCCGAGGAACTAAAATAACTCGCTTCAGTGCCTGGCCTTACAAATTTTGCCACGGTCCAGGATTTCCGAATTATTACCTCAGTCAAAAGAAATCGGTATAAAAGACAAAGTTTTTCGGAACACAGGAAAAGAAACCTTTTTAGAAATTTCTTCAACTAAAGGAGAAACCTGTACTTTGAAGGACGTATACTGTACTTTTATATATATATATATTTACTATATTATACGGTAGTACAGTAAAGCTGGTTCTGGAACACAGTCATACAAATGCGAATTTCCAAATTTTCTTATAAGTAGAAATGCAAACTCGATATGTCTCTCGAATCGTATTCCAGACACCACACGCTCCTTATATAAGGCGAAAGTTTATGGACGGAAATATAGCTTTATTTTTGTAGCATCGGAAACTGCACCCGAGATTCTACGTAGGTAAAAATGTGCTCGACGTCCTAATAAAACTTATCGAACGGACAACTCACTTGAGAGCCGACTGCCGAGGAACTAAAATAACTCGCTTCAGTGCCTGGCCTTACAAATTTTGCCACGGTCCAGGATTTCCGAATTATAACCTCAGTCAAAAGAAATCGGTATAAAAGGACAAAGTTTTTCGGAACACAGGAAAAGAAACCTTTTTAGAAATATCTTCAACTAAAGGAGAAACCTGTACTTCGAAGGACGTATACTGTACTTTTATACATATATTTACTATATTATACGGTAGTACAGTAAAGCTGGTTCTGGAACACAGTCATATGAATGCGAATTTGCAAATTTTCGTATAAGTAGAAATGCAAACTCGATATGTCTCTCGAATCGTATTCCAGACACCACACGCTCCTTATATAAGGCGAAAGTTTATGGACGGAACTATAGCTTTATTTTTGTAGCATCGGAAACTGCACCCGAGATTCTACGTAGGTAAAAATGTGCTCGACGTCCTAATAAAACTTATCGAACGGACAACTCACTTGAGAGCCGACTGCCGAGGAACTAAAATAACTCGCTTCAGTGCCTGGCCTAACAAATTCTGCCACGGTCCAGGATTTCCGAATTATAACCTCAGTCAAAAGAAATCGGTATAAAAGGACAAAGTTTTTCGGAACACAGGAAAAGAAACCTTTTTAGAAATATCTTCAACTAAAGCAGAAACCTGTACTTCGAAGGAAGTATACTGTACTTTTATATATATATTTACTATATTATACGGTAGTACAGTAAAGCTGGTTCTGGAACACAGTCATATGAATGCGAATTTTCAAATTTTCGTATAAGTAGAAACGCAAACTCGATATGTCTCTCGAATCGTATTCCAGACACCACACGCACCTTATATAAGGCGAGAATTTATGAACGGAACTCTAGCTTTATTTTTGTAGCATATAAATCTGCGCCCGCGATTCTACGTATGTAAAAATATGCTCGACGTACAAATAAAACGGACCGAACGGACAACTCACTTGAGAGCAGACTGTCGAGGATCTAAAATAAGTCGCTTCAGTGCCTGGCCTTACAAATTTTGCCACAGTCCAGGATTTCTGAATTATTATCTCAGTCACAAGAAATCGGTATTATAGACAAAGTTTTTCGAAACACAGGAAAATAACCTTTTTATAAATTTCTTCAAATAAAGGACAAACCTTTTCTTCGAAGGATGTATACTGTACTTATATATGTACATATTAACTATATTATACTGTAGTAAAGAAGAGCTGGTTCTGGAACAAAGTCATATAAATGCAAATTTTCAAATTATCGTATAAGTAGAAATGCAAACTCGATATGTCTCTCGAATCGTATTCCAGACACCACACGCTCCTTATATAAGGCGAAAGTTTATGAACGGAACTCTAGCTTTATTTTTGTAGCATCGGAATCTGCGCCCGCGAAACTATGTAGGTAAAAATGTGCTCGACGTACAAATAAAACGGATCAAATGGACAACTCACTCTAGAGCAGACTGTCGAGGAACTAAAATAAGTCGCTTCAGTGCCTGGCCTTACAAATTTTGCCACGGTCCAGGATTTCTGAATTATTATCTCAGTCACAAGAAATCGGTATTATAGACAAAGGTTTTCGGAACACAGGAAAAGAAACCTTTTTATAAATTTCTTCAACTAAAGGAGAAACCTGTACTTCGAATGATGTATGTATATATATATATATATATATATATATATATATATATATACTATATATATATATATATATATATATATATATATATATACTATATATATATATATATATATAGTATATTATAATGTAGTACAGTAAAGCTCGTTTTGGAACACAGTCATATAAAAGCGAATTTGCAAATTATCGTATAAATAGAAATGCAAACTCGATATATCTCTTGAATCGTATTCCAGACACCACACGCTACTTATATAAGGCAAAAGTTTATGAACGGAACTCTAGCTTTATTTATGTATTATCGGAATCTGCGCCCGCAATTCTATGTAGGTAAAAATGTGCTCGACGTACTAATAAAACGGATCGAACGGACAACTCACTTGAGAGTCGACTGCCAAGGAAGTAATATAAATCGTTTCAGTGGCTGGTCTTACAAATTTTGCCACGGTCCAGGATTTTAGAATTTTTACCTTAGTTACAAGAAATCAGTAGTATAGACAAAGTTTTTCGGAACACCGGAAAAGAAACCTTTTTATAAATTTCTTAAACTAAAGGAAAAACCTTTACTTCGAAGAATGTATACTGTACTTGTATATATATTTATGTACTATAATATACTGTAGTACAGTAGAGCTGGTTCTTGAACAAAGTCATATAAATGCAAATTTGCAAATTATCGAATAAGTAGAAATGCAAACTCGATATGTCTCTCGAATCGTATTCCAGATTCCCCACACTCCTTATATAAGGCGAAAAATTATGAACGGAACTCTAGCTTTATTTTTGTAGAATCGAAATCTGCGCCCGCGATTCTACGTAGGTAAAAATGTGCTCGACGTACAAATAAAACGGATCGAACGGACAACTCACTTGAGAGCAGACTGTCGATGAACTAAAATAAGTCGCTTCAGTGCCTGCCCTTACAAATTTTGCCACGATCCAGGATTTCTGAATTATTATCTCAGTCACAAGAAATCGGAATTATAGACAAAATTTTTCGGAACACAGGAAAAGAAACCTTTTTATAAATTTCTTAAACTAAAGGACAAACCTTTACTTCGAAGGATGTATACTGTACTTATATATATATATATAATATATATATATATATATATATATATATATATTTACTATATTATACTGTAGTACAGTAGAGCTGGTTCTGGAACAAAGTCATATAAATGCAAATTTGCAAATTATCGTATAAGTAGAAATGCAAACTCGATATGTCTCTCGAATCGTATTCCAGACACCACACGCTCCTTATATAAGGCGAAAGTTTATGAAAGGAACTCTAGCTTTATTTTTGTAGCATCGGAATCTGCGCCCGCGATTCTACGTAGCTAAAAATGTGCTCGACGTATTAATAAATCGGATCGAATAGACAACTCACTAGAGAGCCGATTGTCGAGGAACTAATATAAGTCGCTTCAGTGCCTGGCCTTACAAATTTTGTAACAGTCCAGGATTTCTGAATTATTATCTGTCACAAGAAATCGGTATTATAGACAAAGTTTTTCGGAACACAGGAAAAGAAACATTTTTATAAATTTCTTAAACTAAAGGACAAACCTTTACTTCAATGGATGTATACTGTACTTATATATTATATATTTACTATATTATACTGTAGTACAGTAGACCTGGTTCTGGAACAAAGTCATATAAATACAAATTTGCAAATTATCGTATAAGTACAAATGCAAACTCGACATGTCTCTCGAATCGTATTCCAGACACCACACGCTCCTTATATAAGGCGAAAGTTTATTGACGGAACTCTAGCTTTATTTTTGTAGCATCGGAATCTGCGCACGCGATTCTACATAGGTAATAATGTGCTCGACGTACTAATAAAACGGATCGAATGGACAACTCACTTGGCAGCCGACTGTCGAGGAACTAAAATAAGTCGCTTCAGTGCCTGGCCTTACAAATTTTGCCACGGTCCAGGATTTCTGAATTATTACCTCAGTCACAAGAAATCGGTATTATAAAGATTTTCGGAACACAGGAAAAGAAACCTTTTTATAAATTTCTTAAACTAAGGGACCAAAATTAACTTCGAAGGATGTATACTGTACTTTTATATATATATTTACTATATTATACTATAGTAGAGTACAGCTGGTTCTGGAACATAGTCATATAAATGCAAATTTGCAAATTATTGTAAAAGTAGAAATGCAAACTCGATATATCTCTTGAATCGTATTCAAGACACCACACGCTACTTATATAAGGCGAAAGTTTATGAACGGAACTCTATCTTTATTTATATAGCATCGGAATCTGCGCCCGCGAAACTACGTTTTTAAAAATATGCTCGACGTACTAATAAAACTTATCGAATGGACAACTCACTTGAGAGCCGACTGTCGAGGAACTAAAATAAGTCGCTTCAGTGCCTGCCCTTACAAATTTTGCCACGGTCCAGTATTTCTGAATTATTATCTCAGTCACAAGAAATCGGTATTATAGACAAAGTTTTTCGGAACTTAGGAAAAGAAACATTTTTATAAATTTCTTCAACTAAAGGAGAAACCTTTACTTCGAAGGATGTATACTGTACTTATATATATATATATATATATATATATATATATATATATATATATATATATAATAAATATATATATATATATATATATATATATATAAGTATATGTATATATATGTATATTTACTATATTATACGGTAGTACAGTAGAGCTGGTTTTAGGTACAGTAGAGCTGGTAGACACAGTCATATGAATGCGTTTTTGCAAATTTTCGAAAAGCGTTCGCACTATAATTGAAAAATATATAATTTCGAAGATATTTCAGGTACAACTTGAACTATGTTAATGAAACTTTGTAGGATAGTGTAATACGGTGAATTAAGCTATTTAAGCAAGTCTAATGACGATAGCTTCAGTAGTTCGCTTAATATCGCTTGTTTCTCAAAATTGATTTTTATCCTGTTAAGAGCGTTTCCACTATAATAGAAAAATATACAATTTCGAAGATATTTCGAATACAACTTAAACTATGTTAATGAAACTTTGTAGGACAGTGTAAAACGGTGTATTAAGCTATTTTACCAAGTATAATGACGATAATTTCCGTAGTTCGCATAATATCGTTCGTTTTTCAAAATTGATTTTTAGCATGTAATAAGCAATACCACTGTAATGACCAATGAAGCAATCCCACAGATATTTTAGGTTCAACTTAGACTACGTTAATAACACTTTGTAGGATAGGGTAATAGTGTGTATTAAGCTATTTTACCAAGTATAATATCGATAGCATGAGTAGTTCGCCTAATATCGTTTGTTTCTCAAAATAGTTTTTTAGCATGTAAACAGCGTTTTCACTATAATGGCGAAATATACAAATTCGAAGATATTTCAGGTACTTCTTAAACTACGTTAATGGAACTTTGTAGTGTAATACACTTTATTAAGGTATTTTAAGAAGATAAAAACGGTTGCTAATGTAGTTCGCTTAATATCATTCGTTTCTCAAAATTCATTTTTAGCGTGTTAAGAGCGTTTCCACTATAATGTGAAAATATACAATTTCGAAGATATTTCAAATACAACTTAAACTATGTTAATGAAACTTTGTACGATAGTGTCATACAGTGTATTAAGGTATTTTATGAAGTATAAAGAAGATTGCTAAAATAGCTTAATATCAATCGTTTCTCAAAATTGATTTTAAGCATGTAATAAGCAATACCACTTTATGGCTAAATAAGCGATTCCGAAGATATTTTAGGTTCAACTAAAACTACGTTAATAAAACTTTGTAGAATAGTGTAATACGGTGTTTTAAGCTATTTTACCAAGTATAATGACGATAGTTTGAGTAGTTCGCCTAATATCATTTGTTTCTCAAAATTGATTTTTAGCATGTTAAGAGCATTTCTATTGTAAGGGAAAAATATACAATTTCGAAGATATTTCAGTTACTAATTAAACTACGTTAAAGAAACTTTGTAGGATAGTGTAATACAGTGTATTAAGGTATTTTAAGAAGTATAAAGACGATTGCTAAAGTAGTTCCCTTAACATCGTTCGTTTCTCAAAATTGATTTTTAGCATGTAGTAAGCAATACCACTGTAAAATTCAAATAAGCTATCCCGAAGTTATTTTAGGTTCAACTTAAACTACGTTAATGAAACTTTGTAGGACAGTGTAAAATGGTGTATTAAGCTATTTTACCAAGTATTATGGCGATAACTTCAGTAGTTCGCTTAATATCGTTCGTTTCTCAATATTTATTTTTAGCATCTAATAAGCAATACCACTACATGACCAAATAAGCGATCCCGAAGATATTTTAGGTTCAACTAAAACTACGTTAATAAAACTTTGTAGAATAGTGTAATACGGTGTTTTAAGCTATTTTACCAAGTATAATGGCGATAGTTTCAGTAGTTCGCCTAATATCGTTTGTTTCTCAAAATTGATTTTTAGCATGTTAAGAGTGTTTCCACTATAATGGAAAAATATACAATTACGAAGATATTTCAGGTACTACTTAAAGTACGTTAACCCTCTAAGCGGTTCGCACGTGCAATTCCGCCATACCGATGATCAAAGTGTTTGTCATGTACAATTTTGGATTTTTAAAAATGTTCCGAAAATTGATGTAATGTACATTTCTGCTAGTGTTTTGGTAGTAGGGTCAGGTCCATATTTTTGGAAACTGCATCCCTCTTTGACTACATTTATTGAGGGATGCACCCCTACTCCCTGAGGCACAAATACTCTGATAGCTTTTCATAGCTTTGTAAAACTCTATTTCGAAGTATTTCATTTGCAGTAACAGATATATCTCCAATTGCACCACTTAAATATCTTGGATAACTTTCGTAAAAAACATAAATAATTCTCTTTAAGAATATTTTTATTTGTACTTTTAGACTCCATTATTTCTTATGGGATGATCTTCGAGACTTGACGAGCTATATGTGTATTAAAAATTAACAATCTATAATATTTATTTATAACCGGAAGTAAAAGGACAATAACGAGGGTGGGTTTCCGTATTCCATTCTAGTTGACAAAGGGTGAAATTAAAAAGAATAGAAAGGCTTGGCCATTGACACAATAAACCTTTAGCTTATTTTTGAAGACTTTTTTTAATCGGTGTGTTCCTCTCGGAGGGTTAATGAAACTTTGTAGGATAGTGTAATACAGTGTACTAAGGTGTTTTATGAAGTATAAAGACGATTGCTAAAATAGTTAGCTTAATATCAATCGTTTCTCAAAATTGATTTTTAGCATGTAATAAGCAATACCATTGTAATGACCAAATAAGCGATCCCAAATATATTTTAGGTTCAACTTAGACTACGTTAATGAAACTTTGTAGGATAGTGTAATAAGGTGTATTAAACTATTTTACCAAGTATAATGACGATAGCTTCAGTTGTTCGCCTAATATCGTTTGTTTCTTAAAATTAATGTTTAGCATGTAAAGAGCGTTTCCACAATAATGGCCAAATATACAATTTCGAAGATATTTCAGGTACTACTTAAAGTACGGTAATGAATATTTGTAGGATAGTGTACTACAGTGAATTAAGGTATTTTAAGAAGTATAAAAACGATTGCTAAAGTAGTTCGCTTATTATCGATCGTTTCTCAAAAATCATTTTTAGCATGTAATAAGCAATACAACTATATGACCAAATAAGCGATCCGGAAGATATTTTAGGTTTAAATAAACTACGTTAATGAAACTTTGTAGGATAGTGTAAAACAATGTATTAAGCTATTTTACCAAGTATAATGACGATAAATTCAGTAGTTCGCCTAATATCGTTTGTTTCACAAAATTGATTTTTAGCATGTAAACGGCGTTTTCATTATAATGGCCAAATTTACAATTTCGAAGATATTTCAGATACTATTTAAAATACGTTAATGAAACTTTGTAGGATAGTGTAATACAGTGAATTAAGGTATATTAAGAAGTATAAAAACGATTGGTAAAGTAGTTAGCTTAATATCGATCGTGTCTCAAAATTGATTTTAAGCATGTAATAAGCAATAAGACTGTAATGACCAAATAAGCGATCCCGAACATATTTTAGGTTCAAATTAATCTACGTTAATGAAACGTTGTAGGATAGTGTAATACAGTGTATTAAGATATTTTAACACTTTCGCTGCCACTAAAAATGATATTACAATCCTCAGAAACCGCATTAAACACAGAGCATATAACTTATCAAAGTTCGTCGCCGCGTTATTTAGTCGTCGGCATACCAGAGGGTACCGCTCTGACGCGCCAGTACGTCGTGGCAGCGAACGTGTTAAGAAGTATAAAAACTATTGCTAAAGTAGTTAGCTTAATATCGTTCGTTTCTCAAAATTGATTTTTAGCATGTAATAAGCAATAAGACTGCAATGACCAAATAAGCGATCCCGAACATATTTTAGTTTCAACTAAAACTACGTTTAGGATAGTGTAATGCAGTGTATTAAGCTATTTTACCTAGTATAATGACGATAGCTTCAGCAGTTCGCTTAAAATTGATTGTTTCTCAAAATTTAATTTTAGCATTTTACAGCGTATCCACTCTAATGGTCAAATATACAATTTCGAAGATATTTCAGGTAATACTTAAAGTACGTTAATGAAACTTTGTAGGATAGTATAATGCATTGTATCAAGATATTGTAAGAAGTATAAAAACGATTGCTAAACAAATGAAACTTTATAGGATAGTGTAATACAGTGTATTCAGGTATTTTAAGAAGTATAAAAACGATTGCTAAAGTTGTTAGCCTTATATCGTTCGTTTCTCAAAATTGATTTTTAGCATGTTAAGAGCATTTCTATTATAATGGAAAAATATACAATTTCGAAGATATTTCAGTTACTACTTAAACTACGTTAATGAAACTTTGTAGGATAGTGTAATACAGTGTATTAAGGTATTTTATAAAGTGTATTAAGGTATTGTATAGTGTATTAAAGTATTAAGGTATTGTATAGTTTATTAAGGTATCAGTGTATTAAGATATTGTATAAAGACGATTGCTAAAGTAGTTCGCTTAATATCGTTCGTTTCTCAAAATTGATTTTTAGCATGTAGTAAGCAATACCATTGTAATGACCAAATAAGCGATCCCAAAGATATTTTAGGTTCAACTTAAACTACGTTATTGAAACTTTGTAGGTTAGTGTAATACAGTGTACTAAGGTGTTTTATGAAGTATAAAGACGATTGCTAAAATATTTAGCTTAATATCAATCATTTCTCAGAATTGATTTTTAGCATGTAATAAGCAATACCACTTTAATGCCCAAATAAGCGATCCTAAAGATATTTTAGTTTAGACTTAGACTACGTTAATGAAACTTTGTAGGATAGTGTAATACGATGTATTAAGCTATTTTACGTAGTATAATGACGATAACTTCAATAGTTCGCTTAATATCTCTTGTTTCTCAAAATTCATTTTAGCATGTAAACACCGTTTCCACTGTAATGGCCAAATATACAATTTCGAAGATATTTCAGGTACTACTTAAAGTACGTTAATGAAACTTTGTAGTATAGTGTAATACAGTCATTAAGGTATTTTAAGAAGTATAAAGACGATTGCTAAAAAAGTTCGCTTAATATCATTCGTTTTTCAAAATTGATTTTTAGCAGGTCATAAGCAATACCACTATATAGACCAAATAAGCGATCCCGAAGATATTTTAGGTTTACCTCAAACTACGTTAATGAAACTTTGTAGGATATTGTAAAACGTTGTATTAAGATATTTTACCAAGTATAATGACGATAGCTTTATTAGTTCGCTTAATATCCTTCGTTTCTCAAAATTGATTTTTAGCATGTAATAAGCAGTACCACTTATATGACCAAATAAGCGATCCCGAAGATATTTTAGGTTCAATTAAAACTACGTTAATGAAACTTTGTAGGATAGTGTAATACGGTGTTGTACGCTGTTTTACCAAGTATAATGACGATAGTTTCAGTAGTTCGCCTAATATCGTTTGTTTCTCAAAATTGATTTTTAGCATGTTAAGAGCGTTTCCACTAAAATGGAAAATTTTACAACTTCGAAGATATATCAGGTACTACTTCAATTACGTTAATGAAACTTTGTAGGATAGTGTAATAGAGTGTATTAAGGTATTTTATGAAGAATAAAAACTATTTCTAAAGTAGTTCGCTTAATATCGTTCTTTTCACAAAATTGATATTTAGCATGTTATAAGCAATACCACTGTAAAGATCAAATAAGCGATCCCGAAGATATTTCAGGTTCAACTAAAACTACGTTAATGAAACTTTGTAGGATAGTGTAATACGGTGTATTAAATTATTTTACGTAGTATAATGACGATAACTTCAGTAGTTCGCCTAATATCGTTTGTTTCTCAAAATTGATTTTTAGCGTGTAAACAGCGTTTCCACTATAATGGCCAAATACACAATTTCTAAGATATTTCAGGTACTACTTAAACTAGGTTAATGAAACTTTGTAGGATATTGTAATACAGTGTATTAAGATATATTAAGATGTATAAAAACGATTGGTAAAGTAGTTAGCTTATTATCGATCGTGTCTCAAAATTGATTTTTAGCATGAAATAAGCAATAAGACTGTAATGATCAAATAAGCGATCCCGAGCATATTTTAGGTTCAAATTAATCTACGTTAATGAAACTTTGTAGGATAGTGTAATACAGTGTAATAAGGTATTTTAAGAAGTATAAAGACGATTGCTAAAGTAGTTTGTTTAATATCGTTCGTTTTTTAAAATTGATTTTTAGTATGTAATAAGCAATACCACTGTAATGACCAAATAAGCGATCAAGAAGATATTTTAGGTTCAACTGAAACTAAGTTAATGAAACTTTATAGGATAGTGTAATACGGTGTACTAAGCTTTTTTAATAAGTATAATGACGATAGCTTCAGTAGTTCGTCTAATATCGTTTGTTTCTCAAAATTGAGTTTTAGCATGTAAACAGCTTTTCCAAACTACAATGGTCAAATATACAATTTCGAAGATATTTTAAGTACTACTTTAAGTACGTTAATGAAACTTTGTAGGATAGTGTAATACAGTGTACTAAGATATTTTAAGAAGTATAAAGACGATTGCTAAAATAGTTAGCTTAATATCGTTCGTTTCTCAAAATTGATTTTTAGCATGTGTTAAAATATACCACTGTAATGACCATATAAGCGATCCCGAAGATATTTTAGGTTCAACTTAAACTACGTTAAAGAAACTTTGTAGGATAGTATAATACGATGTATTAAGCTATTTCACCAAGTATAATGACGATAGCTTCAGTAGTTCGCCTAATATCGTTTGTTTCTCAAAATTGATTTTTAGCCTGTAAAGAGCGTTTCCACTATAATGGCCTAATATACAATTTCGAAGATATTTCAACTACTTAAACTACGTTAATGAAACTTTGTAGGATAGAGTAATACAGTGTATTAAGCTATTTTACCAAGTATAATGATGATAGCTTCAGTAGTCCGCCTAATATCGTTTGTATCTCAAAATTGGTTTTTAGTAAACAGTCTTTCCACAATAATGGCCAAATATACAATTTCGAAGATATTTCAGGTACTACTTAAAGTACGTTAATGAAACATGTAGCATAGGGTAATACAGTGTATTCAGGTATTTTAAGAAGTAAAAATATTATTTCTAAAGTAGTTTGCTTAATATCGTTCGTTTCTCAATATTGATTTTTAGCATGTACTAAGCAATACCGCTGTTATGACCAAATAACGGTTCCCGAAGATATATTTTAAGTTCAACCTAAATTGATTTTTAGCACGTAATAAGCAATACCACTGTAAATGACCAATAAGCGGTCCCGAAGATAATTTAAGTTCAACCTAAACTAGGTTAATGAAACTTTGTAGGATAGTTGTAATTACGGTTATTAATATTTTACCAAGTATAATGACGATAGCTCCAGTAGTTCGCTTAATATTGTTTGTTTCTCAAATTGATTTTTAGTATGTAAACAGCGTTTTACTATTATGGCCAAGTATGTAATTTCGAAGATATTTCAGGTACTACTTAAAGTACGTTAATGAAACTTTGTCGATAGTGTAATACAGTGTATTAAGGCATCTGTACACATTTAAAACATGAATTTCGACCCAAATATAAATTTTTAAATTTTATTATATTATTAAAATCCAATATGTTATCTATACATAACCGCTTGAACTGTGTCTCCGTCTCATTTAGGATCAGAGTTACAGCATTTTTAATGAAAGTCCAAAGTCAATTTTAATACCGGAAGTGCTTTTTTGTAAACCGGAAGTCGCTTGAAAACTTTTATTCTCTTGTCAATTTCAACAAAATCTTTTGCTATAATTAAAATGTTATTAAACTTGGACCAAATAATCCATGCTGAAAACTATTATTGTTTTTTAAAGAATCTTGTAACAGCATTTTATTGAATTTAGCATCTGAATCTCGCAATGAATTTTAGGATACATTTTAAAAATTTTCTTCTGCTTCCGAGATTTTACAGTTACATTGCTCTTATTTTTATGCGTATTTCAAATGACAAGTTTTATTTTAATACTTTAAAATGCCTAATTCTGCATGCACAATAACTCAAATAATGTTTTAAGACAATAAATTTATCAAAGCTGGTCAATCTAATAATACTATTATATAATAATACTATTATAATATTATAATACTATAATAATACTATTATATAATACTATTGAATATATTCCAATTACAATTAAAGCTACTAGCTCCTTAGACTGTGATGACTCCATCCAATTTAATAATGGTTTTAAACCCTGCTTCATCAGTTTTAACTATAGAGTTCATTTCTGATCCTGTACATGTAACTTTGAAATGGTATAAACCACTTAGATCATATGATCATATGATCATAAAATATATGATGCTACCCTCCACTTCACCCCGAAACTCAGTAAAGTGCTTAAAGAGCACTTAGAAATAATAAAACAATATATTGAATTTCAAACTAGAGGGGGTTAAGGTTCATAAACCTGATGTTTTTTTATATCATGATACATATTTTGAAATTATGGCATAAAAACATTCTGACTTTTCTCGAAATAGCATTTTTTGTCCATTTTGTCACTCATCATAACATAACATATCTCAATAAATTAAATCTCATAGGATTTGAAATTTTAAATGTATATTACATAAATTTGTAGAAATGGAACAGATAACTATTAATATTAATTACAGACTAATTGTGATTTTCAGCCGTTGAATTCATACAACGCATGAAATGTTCGGTAACTTTCGCAAAGTGTTGTACTCAAATTCCCATAGATTTGCAGATATGTTTATGATAGCAATAATAATAAAAGTCCATTAAATAAAGAATATACTTTGAAACATAAAATAAGTATAAAATAATGATACGTTAATTATTCATTTTGGAACTAAAGTGTAAAATTGTTATAAAGTGATTTTCATAAGTTTGGATATATTACCTTCTTAAAAAACATCAGTCTACTCTTTGCAAAATAAATCCCAAGAATATATTAAAAGCATTCAGAAAGAAAATAACCAGTATCTTACAAAGACAAAAAGGCGTGCTTTTAATAATAGGAGTATATTAAGGCATTATAAGTGATTACACACAATTTTTTCTAATATATTAAGTTGTTTTTTCATGTTTTTCTCAAAATGAATTTTTTCGGGATTTTGCTTACCGCAAAACAGGATAACTCAAAAATATTTAGCCCAAATGCTTGGATATTTTTAAGTGTGTGTTTTATATCATTATATATTCAGGGAATAGACTACAATAGTGGTTCCAGATTAATTACTTACAGCCGATTTACAGCCGTTTAATTCTTGACTTGCATGAAAATTTTGAGAAATTTTCAATGTTCTTCTACCCACGTTCCTATAACTTAACAAATATATTTGCGATCACCATGATTGTAGTCTATTCCCTGAAATATATAATTAGAAACATTATCAAATTTACAAAACAGTGATTACATGATTTAATTTGGAGTTATCGTGTTTTGCGTAATGTATAATTTAAGGGCAAATTTCACCCTATTTTTCACTATAAGATATAAAAATATTATTCAAAAACTATATAGCGAATGCATTTTTCATAGTTTCAAAGTTATGTTTTTATCATAAAATTAACATTAAAAATAAAAATTTTATAGGATATTTCGAAAAAATCACCTCAGAAGGTGTACAAACTTAAGGTATTTTAACAAGTATAAAGACGATTGCTCCAGAAGTTTCGCTTAATATCGTTCATTTCTCAAAATTGATTTTTAGCATTTAATAAGCAATATCACTGTATTGACCAAATAACCGATTCCGAAGATATTGCAGGTAATACTTAAAATACGTTAATTAACCTCTGTGAGAGAGTATAATACGGTGTAGAAAGCTATTTTACCAAGTACAAAGACGATAGCTTCCAGTAGTTCGCTTAATATCGTTCATTTCTCAAAATGATGTTTAGCATGAAATAAGCAATACTACTGTAAAAGACCAAATAAGCGATCCCGAAGATATTTTAGGTTGAAATTCAACTACGTTAAATAAACTTTGTAGGATATGTAATACGTTGTATTTAGGTATTTTACCAAGTATAAAGACGAGTTTCTATAAAATAGTTCGCTTAATATCGTTCGTTTTAAATAAACTTTGTAGGATTGTGTAATACGGTATATTAAGATATTTTAAAAAGTATAAAGACGATTGCTCCAGTAGTTTGCTTAATATCGTTCTTTTCTCAAAATTGATTTTTGCATGTAAACAGCGTTTTCCCTATAATGAGCAAATATCCAATTCGAAGATATTTCAGGTTACTACTTAAACTACGTTAATGAAACTTTGTTGGATAGTGTCATACGGTGTATAAAGCTATTTTTTCAAGTATAAAGTCAGTTGCTAAAGTAGTTCGCGTAATATCGTTCTTTTCTCAAAATTGATTTTTAGCATGTAATAAAGAATACCACTGTAATGATCAATTAAACCGATTCCAAAGATATTTCAGGCTGAAATAAACAACGTTAATTAAACTTTGTAGGATAGTGTAATACGGGGTATTAAGCTATATTACTAAGTATAAAAGTCGATTGCTCCAGAAGTTCGCTTAATATCGTTCATTTCACAAAATTGATTTTTAGCATGTAATAATCAATACCACTGTAAAGACCAAAAAAGTGATATCGAATATATTTTAGGTTCAATTTAAACTACGTTAATGAAACTTTGTAGGATAGTGTAATACAGTGTATTAAAGTCACTTAAGCAGTATAAAGACGATTGTTCCAGTATTTCGCTTAATATCGTTTGTTTCTCAAAATTGATTTTTAGCATGTAAAAAGCAATCCACTGTAATAACCAAAACAGGCGATCCCGAAGATCTTTTAGGTTCAAATTAAACTACGTTAATTACATTTTGTAGCATAGTGTAATACATGTATTAAGCTATTTTACCAAGTATAAAGCGATTGCTCCAAAGATATTTTAGGTTCAACTTAAACTACGTTAATGAAACATTGTAGGAAAGTATAAAATGGTGTATTAAGCTATTTTATTAAGTATAATGACGATAATTTCAGTAAGTCGCTTAATATCGTTCGTTTCTCAATATTGATTTTTAGCATCTAATAAGCAATACCACTACATGACCAAATAAGCGATCCCGAAGATATTTTAGGTTCAATTACAATACGTTAATGAAACTTTGTAGGATAGTGTAATACGGTGTTTTAAGCTATTTTACCAAGTATAATGACGATAGTTTCAGTAGTTCGCTTTATATCGTTCGTTTCTCAAAATTTATTTTTAGCATGTAATAAGCAATACCACTATAATGACCAAATAACTGATTCCGAAGATATTTCAGATTCATCTAAAACAACGTTAATGAATCTTTGTAGGATAGTGTAATACAGTGTACTAAGGTGTTTTATGAAGTATAAAGACGATTGCTAAAATAGTTAGCTTAATATCAATCATTTCTCAGAATTGATTTTTAGCATGTAATAAGCAATACCACTTTAATGCCCAAATAAGCGATCCCAAAGATATTTTAGGTTAGACTTAAACTACGTTAATGAAATTTCGTAGGATAGTGTAATACGATGTATTAAGCTATTTTACGTAGTATAATGACGATAACTTCAATAGTTCGCTTAATATCGCTTGTTTCTCAAAATTCATTTTAGCATGTAAACAGCGTTTCCACAATAATGGTCAAATAAACAATTTCCAAGATATTTCAGATACTTCTTAAACAACTATAATGAAATTTTGTAGGATAGTGTAATACGTTGTACTAAGGTATTTTACCAAGTATAAAGACGATTGCTTTAGTAGTTCGCTTAATATCGTTCGTTTCTCAAATTTGATTTTTACCATGTAAAATAATTGATCCCGAAGATATTTTAGGTTCAATTTAAACTACGTTAATGAAACTTTGTAGGATAGTGTAATACAGTGTATTAAGCTATTTTACCAAGTATAATGACGATTGCAATAGCAGTTCGCGTAATATCATTCGTTTCTCAAAATTGATTTTTAGCATGTTATAAGCAATACCGCTGTAATAACCAAATACGCGATCCCGAAGATATTTTAGGATCAACTTAAACTATGTTAATAACACTTGATAGGATAGTGTAAAACAGTGTATTAAATTATTTTACCAAGTATAATGACGATAACTTCAGTAGTTCGTCTAATATCGTTTGTAAATTGATTTTTAGCATGTTATAAGCAATACCACTGTAACGATCAAATAAGCGATATCGAAGATATTTCAGGTTCAACTAAAACTACGTTAATGAAACTTTGTAGGATAGTGTAATACGTTGTGTTAAATTATTTTACGTAGTATAATGACGATAGTTTCAGTAGTTCGCCTAATATCGTTTGTTTCTCAAAATTGATTTTTAGCATGTTATAAGCAATACCACTGTAAAGATCAAATAAGCGATCCCGAAGATATTTCAGGTTCAACTAAAACTACGTTAATGAAACTTTGTAGGATAGTGTAATACAGTGTATTAAGATATATTAAGATGTATAAAAACGATTGGTAAAGTAGTTAGCTTATTATCGATCGTGTCTCAAAATTGATTTTTAGCATGAAATAAGCAATAAGACTGTAATGATCAAATAAGCGATCCCGAGCATATTTTAGGTTCAAATTAATCTACGTTAATGAAACTTTTTAGGATAGTGTAATACAGTGTAATAAGGTATTTTAAGAAGTATAAAGACGATTGCTGAAGTAGTTTGTTTAATATCGTTCGTTTTTTAAAATTGATTTTTAGTATGTAATAAGCAATACCACTGTAATGACCAAATAAGCGATCAAGAAGATATTTTAGGTTCAACTGAAACTAAGTTAATGAAACTTTATAGGATAGTGTAATACGGTGTACTAAGCTTTTTTAATAAGTATAATGACGATAGCTTCAGTAGTTCGTCTAATATCGTTTGTTTCTCAAAATTGAGTTTTAGCATGTAAACAGCTTTTCCAAACTACAATGGTCAAATATACAATTTCGAAGATATTTTAAGTACTACTTTAAGTACGTTAATGAAACTTTGTAGGATAGTGTAATACAGTGTACTAAGATATTTTAAGAAGTATAAAGACGATTGCTAAAATAGTTAGCTTAATATCGTTCGTTTCTCAAAACTGATTTTTAGCATGTGTTAAAATATACCACTCTAATGACCAGATAAGCGATCCCGAAGATATTTTAGGTTCAACTAAATCTACGTTAATGAAACTTTGTAGGATAGTATAATACGATGTATTAAGCTATTTCACCAAGTATAATGACGATAGCTTCAGTAGTTCGCCTAATATCGTTTGTTTCTCAAAATTGATTTTTAGCCTGTAAAGAGCGTTTCCACTATAATGGCCTAATATACAATTTCGAAGATATTTCAGGTACTACTTAAACTACGTTAATGAAACTTTGTAGGATAGAGTAATACGGTGTATTAAGCTATTTTACCAAGTATAATGATGATAGCTTCAGTAGTCCGCCTAATAACGTTTGTATCTCAAAATTGGTTTTTAGTAAACAGTCTTTCCACAATAATGGCCAAATATACAATTTCGAAGATATTTCAGGTACTACTTAAAGTACGTTAATGAAACATGTAGCATAGGGTAATACAGTGTATTCAGGTATTTTAAGAAGTAAAAATATTATTTCTAAAGTAGTTTGCTTAATATCGTTCGTTTCTCAATATTGATTTTTAGCACGTAATAAGCAATACCACTGTAATGACCAAATAAGCGGCAGGTATTTTAAGAAGTAAAAATACTATTTCTAAAGTAGTTTGCTTAATATCGTTCGTTTCTCAAAATTGATTTTTAGCACGTAATAAGCAATACCACTGTAATGACCAAATAAGCGGTCCCGAAGATTATTTAAGTTCAACCTAAACTAGGTTAATGAAACTTTGTAGGATAGTGTAATACGGTTTATTAAGCTATTTTACCAAGTATAATGACGATAGCTTCAGTAGTTCGCTTAATATTTTTTGTTTCTCAAAATTGATTTTTAGTATGTAAACAGCGTTTATACTATTATGGCCAAGTATGTAATTTCGAAGATATTTCAGGTACTACTTAAAGAACGTTAATGAAACTTTGTCGGATAGTGTAATACAGTGTATTAAGACATCTGTACACATTTAAAACGTGAATTTCGACCAAAATATCAATTTTTAAATTTTATTATATTATTAAAATCCAATATGTTATCTATACATAACCGCTTGAACTGTGTCTCCGTCTCATTTAGGATCAGAGTTACAGCATTTTTAATGAAAGTCCAAAGTCAATTTTAATACCGTAAGTGCTCTTTTGTAAACCGGAAGTCGCTTGAAAACTTTTATTCTCTTGTCAGTTTCAACAAAATCTTTTGCTATAATTAAAATGTTATTAAACTTGGACCAAATAATCCATGCTGAAAGCTATTATTGTTTTTTAAAGAATCTTGTAACAGCATTTTATTGAATTTAGCATCTGAATCTCGCAATGAATTTTAGGATACATTTTCAAATTTTCTTCTGCTTCCGAGATGTTACAGTTACATTGCTCTTATTTTTATGCGTATTTCAAATGACAAGTTTTATTTTAATACTTTAAAATGCCTAATTCTGCATGCACAATAACTCAAATAATGTTTTACGACAATAAATTTATCAAAGCTGGTCAATCTAATAATATTATTATATAATAATACTATTATAATATTATAATACTATAATAATACTATTATATAATACTATTGAATATATTCCAATTACAATTAGCTAGCTAGCTCCTTAGACTGTGATGACTCCATCCAATTTAATAATGGTTTTAAACCCTGCTTTATCAGTTTTAACTATAGAGTTCATTTCTGATCCTGTACATGTAACTTTGAAATGGTATAACCACTTAGATCATATGATCATATGATCATAAAATATATTATGCTACCCTCCACTTCATCCCGAAACTCAGTAAAGTGCTAAAGAGCACTTAGAAATAATAAACAATATATTGAATTTCAAACTAGAGGGGTTAAGGTTCATAAACCTGGTGTTTTTTTATATCATGATACATATTTTGAAATTATGGCATAAAACATTCTGACTTTTCTCGAAATAGCATTTTTTGTCCATTTTGTCACTCATCATAACATAACATATCTCAATAAATTAAATCTCATAGGATTTGAAATTTTAAATGTATATTACATAAATATGTAGAAATGGAACAGATAACTATCAAGATTAATTACAGACTAATTGTGATTTTCAGCCGTTGAATTCATACAACGCATGAAATGTTCGGGAACTTTCGCAAGGTGTTGTACTCAAATTCCCATAGATTTGCAGATATGTTTATGATAGCAATAATAACAAAAGTCCATTACATAAAGAATATACTTTGAAACATAAAATAAGTTATAAAATAATGATATAATTATTCATTTTGGAACTAAAGTGATTTTCATAAGGTTAAGATATATTACCTTCTTAAAAACATCAGTCTACTCTTTGCAAAATAAATCCCAAGAATATATTAAAAGCATTCAGAAAGAAAATAACCAGTATCTTACAAAGACAAAAAGGCGGGCTTTGAATAATAGGTGTATTTTAAGGCATTATAAGTGATTACACACAATTTTTCTAATATATTAAGTTGTTTTTCATTTTTCTCAAAATGGATTTTTTCGGGATTTTGCTTACCGCAAAACAGGATAACTCAAAAATATTTAGCCCAAATGCTTGGATATTTTAAGTGTGTGTTATATCATTATATATTCAGGGAATAGACTACAATAGTGGTTCCAGATTAATTACTTACAGCCGAATTTACAGCCGTTTAATTCTTGACTTGCATGAAAATTTTGAGAAATTTTCAATGTTCTTCTACCCACGTTCCTATAACTTAACAAATATATTTGCGATCACCATGATTGTAGTCTATTCCCTGAAATATATAATTAGAAACATTATCAAATTTACAAAACAGTGATTACATGATTTAATTTGGAGTTATCGTGTTTTGCGTAATGTATAATTTAAGGGCAAATTTCACCCTATTTTTCACTATAAGATATAAAAATATTATTCAAAAACTATATAGAATGCATTTTTCATAGTTTTAAGTTATGTTTTATCATAAAATTAACATTGAAAATAAAAATTTTAAATATTTCGAAAAATCACCTCAGAAGGTGTACAAATGCCTTAAGGTATTTTACCAAGTATAAAGACGATTGCTCCAGAAGTTCGCTTAATATCGTTCATTTCTCAATATTGATTTTTAGCATTTAATAAGCAATATCACTGAAATGACCAAATAACCGATTCCAAAGATATTTGATGTAATACTTAAACTACGTTAATGAAACTTTGTAGGAGAGTGAAATACGGTGTATAAAGCTATTTTACCAAATATAAAGACGATTCCTCCAGTAGTTCGCTTAATACCGTTCATTTCTCAAAAATGATGTTTAGCATGAAATAAGCAATACTACTGTAAAGACCAAATAAGCGATCCCGAAGATATTTTAGGTTGAACTTCAACTACGTTAAATAAACTTTGTAGGATAATGTAATACGTTGTATTTAGGTATTTTACCAAGTATAAAGACGATTTCTAAAATAGTTCGCTTAATATCGTTCGTTTTTAAATAAACTTTGTAGGATTGTGTAATACGGTATATTAAGATATTTTAAAAAGTATAAAGACGATTGCTCCAGTAGTTTGCTTAATATTTGTTTGTTTCTCAAAATTGATTTTTGCATGTAAACAGCGTTTCCCCTATAATGAGCAAATATCCAATTCAGAAAATATTTCAGGTACTACTTAAACTACGTAAATGAAACTTTGTAGAATAGTGTCATACGGTGTATAAAGCTATTTTTCCAAGTATAAAGTCAGTTGCTAAAGTAGTTCGCGTAATATCGTTCGTTTCTCAAAATTGATTTTTAGCATGTAATAAGCAATACCAGTGTAATGATCAATTAACCGATTCCAAAGATATTTCAGGCTGAACTTAAACAACGTTAATTAAACTTTGTAGGGTAGTGTAATACGCAGTATTAAGGTATTTTACCAAGTATAAAGTCGATTGCTCCAGAAGTTCGCTTAATATCGTTCATTTCACAAAATTGATTTTTAGCATGTAATAAGCAATATCACTGTAATGACCAAATAACCGATTCCCAAGAAATATAAGATTATACTTAAACTACGTTAATGAAACTTTGTAGGATAGTGTAATACGTTGTATTAAAGTATTTTAATAAGTATAAAGATGATTTCTCCAGTAGTTCGCTTAATATAGTTCGTTTCTATAAATTGATTTATAGCATGTAATATGCAATCCCACTGTAATAACCAAACAGGCGAACCCGAAGAACATTTAGGTTCAAATTAAACTACGTTAATTACATTTTGTAGCATAGTGTAATACGGTGTATTAAGCTATTTTACCAAGTATAAAGACGATTGCTCCAGTAGTTCGCTTAATATTATTTGTTTCTCAAAATTGATTTTTGCATGTAAACAGCGTTTCCACCATAATGAGCAAATATTCAATTCCGAAGATATTTCAGGTACTACTAAAACTACGTTAATTAAACTTTGTAGGATAGTGTCATACGATGTATAAAGCTATTTTACTAAGTATAAAGACGATTGCTCCAGTAGTCTGCTTAATATCTTTCGTTTCACAAAATTGATTTTTAGCGTGTAATAGGCAATACCACTATAATGACCAAATAACCGATTCCAAAGATATTTCAGTTTCAACTTAAACTACGTTAATTAAACTTTGTAGTATAGTGTAATACATTGTATGACGCTATTTTACCAAGTATAAAGACGATTGATCCAGTAGTTCGTTTAATATCGTTCGATTCTCAAAATTGATTTTTAGCATGTAATAAGCAATACCAGTGTAATGACCAATTAACTGATTCCGAAGATATTTCAGGCTGAACTTAAACTACGTTAATTAAACAATGTAGGATAGTTTGGTTTTGGTTTGGAGCGCAACGGTCTACTGTTTTGCACACGAGGGCAAATGAGCCCACAATATAGGATAGTTTCATACGGTGTATAAAGCTATTTTTCAACTATAAAGACGATTTCTCCAGTAGTTAGCATAAAATCGTTTGTTTCTCAAAATTTGGTCATGAAAACAGCATTTCCACTATAATGAGCACGTTAATGATGAGCACGTTCCTCTACGTGAATTAAACTTTAGGATAGTGTAATACGGTGTATGAGGCTATTTTACCAAGTATAAAGACGATTGTTCCAGTTGTTCGCTTAATATCGTTCAGTTCCCAAAAATGATTTTTAGCATGTAATAAGCAATATCACTGAAATGAACAAATAACCAATTCCGAAGATATTTTAGGTACTACTTAAACTACGTTAATGAAACTTTGTAGGATAGTGTAATACGTTGTATAAGATATTTTACCAAGTATAAAGACGATTGCTCCAGTAGTTTGCTTAATATCGTTCCTTTTTCAAACTTGATTTTTAGCATATAATAGGTAATACCACTATAAAGACCAAATAACCGATTTCGAAGATATTTGAGGTATTACTTAAACTACGTTAATGAAACTTTTTAGGATAGTGTCATATGGTGTATAAAGCTATTTCACCAAGTATAAAGACGATTGCTCCAGTATTTCGAGCAATATCGTTAGTTTCTCAAAATTGATTTTTAGCATGTAATAAGCAATACCACTGGATTGACCAAATAACCCATTCCAAAGATATTTCACGTTCAACTTAAACTACTTTAATTAAACTTTGTAGGATAGTGTAATACGGTGTATAAAGCTGATTTACCGAGTATAAAGACAATTGCTTTAGTAGTTCGCTTAATATCATTCATTTCTCAAAATTGATTTTTAGCATGTAATAAGCAATACCACACTATTGACCAAATAACCGATTCCGATGATATTTCAGGTCAACTTAAACTCCGTTAATTCAACTTTGTAGGATAGTTTTATACGGCGTATTAAGCTATATTACCAAGAATAAAGACAATTTCTCCAGTAGTTCGCTTAATATCATTCGTTTCACAAAATTGATTTTTAGCATGTAATAAGCGTTACTACTGTAATGACCAAAAAAACAGATTCCGAAGATATTTAACATAATACTTAAACTACGTTAATGAAATTTGGAGGATAGCGTAATACGTTTTATTAAGGCATTTTACCAAGTATAAAGACGATTGCTAAAGTAGTTCGCTTAATATCGTTCGTTTCTCAAAATTGAGTTTAGCATGTAATAAGCAATACCACAGTAATGACCAAATAAGCGATTCCGAAGATATTTTAAGTTCAACTAAAATTACGTTAATTAAACTTTCGATTGCTCCAGTAGTTCGCATAATATCGTTCGTTTTTCAAAATTGATTTTTAGAATTTAATAAGCAATAACACTGTATTGACCAAATAACCGATTACGATGATATTTCCGGTCAACTTAAACTCCGTTAATTAAACTTTGTAGGATAGTGTAACACGGTGCATTAATCTATATTACCAAGTATAAAGACGATTGCTAAAGTAGGTCGCTTAATATCATTTGTTTCTCAAAATTGATTTTTAGCATGTAAACAGCGTTTTCACTATAATGACCAAATGTTCAATTCCGAAGATTTTTAAGATACGACTTAAACTACGTAAATGAATCTTTGTAGGATAGTCTCATATGGTGTATAAAACTATTTTTCCAAGTATTGCTCCAGTAGTTCGCGTAATATCGTTCGTATTTCAAAATTGATATTTAGCATGTAATAAGCAATACCACTGTATTGACCATATAAACCATTCCGAAGATATTTCACGTTCAACTTAAACTACGTTAATTAAACTTTGTAGAATATTGTAATATGGTGTATACAGCTATTTTACCAAGTATAAAGACGATTGCTCTAGTAGTTCGCTTAATATCGTTCGTTTTTCAAAATTTTTAGCATGTAAACAGCGTTTCCAATATATTGAGCAAATATAATATTCCGAAGATATTTCAGGTACTACTTAAACTACGATAATTAACTTTGTAGAATAGTGTAAAACGGTATATAAAGCTATTTTACCAAGTATAAAGACGATTGCTGCAGTAGTTCGCGTAATATCGTTCGTTTCTCAAAATTGATTTTTAGCATGTAATAAGCAATACCACTGTATTGACCAAATAACAGATTCCGATGATATTTTCAGGTCAACTTGCATTACGTTAATTAAATTTTGTAGGATAGTGTAATACGGTGTATTAAGTTATTTTACCAAGTATAAAGACGATTGCTAAAGAAGTTCGCTTAATATCGTTCGTTTCTCAAAACTGATATGTAGTATGTTATAAGAGATTCCACTATAATGACCAAAAATCCAAATCCGAATATATTTCAAGTAGTACTTAAGCTACGTTAATGAAACTTTATAGGATAGTGTAATACAGTTTTTAGAGCTCTTTTACCAAATATAAATAGGATTGCTAAATTAGTTCGCGAAATATCGTTAGATCCTGAAAATTGATTTTTAGCACGTAAACAGCGATTCCATTATAGTGACCAAATATACAATTTCGAAGATATTTCAGGCTATATTTATATTACGTTAATGAAACTGTAAAGATTAGTGTAAAACGGTGTAAAGAGCTATTTTACTAAGTATAAAGCCGATTTCTTTAGTAGTTCGTTTAATATCGTTCGTTTCTCAAAATTGATTTTTAGCATGTAAACAGTGTTTCCACTATACTAACGAAATATCCGATTCCGAAGATATTTCACGTACTACTTAAACTACGTTAATGAAATTTTATAGAATAGTGTAATACAGTGTATAGAGCTATTTTACCATGTGTAAACACGATTTTTTCAGTAGTTCCTTAATATCATTCGTTTCTCAAAATTGATTTTTAGCATGTAATAAGCTATTCTACTGTAAAGACCAAATATAAATTCTGAATTTATTTTAAGTACTAATTTAATTACGTAAATGAAACTTTATAAGATAATGTAATACGGTGTATAGATCTATTTCACCAAGTATAAAGACGATTGCTAAAATAGTTCGATTAATATCATACGTCTGTCAAAATTGATTTTTAGCATGTAAACATCGATTCCACTTTAGTGACATAATATATAATTCCGAAGATATTTAAGGTTCTATTTAAATTATGTTAATGACATTTTAAAGAATAGTGTAATACGGTGTAAAGAGCTATTTTAACATGTATAAAGTCGATTGCTTTAGTAGTTCGCTTAATATCGTTCTTTTTTCTAAATTGATTTTTAGCATGTAAACAGCGATTCCACTATAGTGAACCAATATCCAATTACGAAGATACTCCGGGTTCTTGTTAAACTACGGTAATGAAACTTCAAAGATTTGTGTACTACGGTGTAAAGAGCTATTTTACCAAGTATAAAGTCGATTGCTTTCTTAGTTCGCTTAATATCGTTCGTTTCTCAAAATTTTCTTTTAGCATGTAAACAGCGATTCCACTATATTGACGAAATATCTGATTCCGAAGATATTTCCGTTTCTACTTAAACTACGGTAATGAAACTTAATAGGATTTTGTAATACAGTGTATAGAGCTATTTTACTAAGTAAAAACACGATTGCTCTAGTAGTTCGCTTAATATCGTTTATTTCTCGAAATTGATTTTTAGCATGTAAACAACATTTCAGTTATAATTACCAAATATCCATTTCCTAAGATATTTCAGGTACTATTTAAACTACTTAAATGAAACTTTACAGGATAGTGTATTACGGTGTATAGTACTATTTTACCAAGTATAACGACGATTGCTCCTGTAGTTCGCTTAATATCGTTCATTTATCAAAACTGACTTTTATCATGTAAACAGCAATTCTACTATAGTGACCAATATATAATTCCGAAGATATTTTAGGTTCTATTTAAATCACGTTAATGAAACTGTAAAGAATATTGTAATACGGTGTAAAGAGCTTTTTATTAAGTATACAGACGATTGCTAAAGTAGTTTGCTTAATATCGTTCTTTTCTGAAAATTGATATTTAGCACGTAAACAGTGTTTCCACTATACTGACGAAATATCCAATTCCGAAGATATTTCACGTACTACTTAAACTATGTTAATAAAACTTTATAGAATAGTGTAATACGGTGTATAGAGCTATTTTACCAAGTGTAAACACGATTGTTTCAGTAGTTCGCTTAATATCATTCGTTTCTCAAAATTGATTTTTATCAAGTAATAAGCTATTCCACTGTAATGATCAACTATAAATTCCGAAGATATTTTAAGTACTACTTAAATTACGTTAATGAAAGTTAATAAGATAGTTCAATACGGTGTATAGACCTATTTTACCAAGTATACAGACGATTGCTAAAGTAGTTCGCTTAATATCATTCGTTTCTCAAAATTGATTTTTAGTATGTAAACATCGATTCCACAATACTGACCTAATATCCAATTCCAAAGATATTTCCGGTTCTACTTAAACTACGTTAATGAAACTGTAAAGAAGAGTGTAATACAGTGTAAAGAGCTACTTTACTAAGTATAAAGCCGATTGCTGTAGTAGTTTGCTTAATATCGTTCTTTTCTCAAAATTGATTTTTTCATGTAAACAGCGATTCCACTATACTGACTAAATATCCAATTCCCAAGATACTCCGGGTTCTACTTAAACTAAGTTAATGAAACTTTAAAGATTTGTGTAATACAGTGTAAAGAGCTATTTTACCTAGTAAAAATCGATTGCTTTAGTAGTTTGCATAATATCATTCGTTTCTCAAAATTGATTTTTAACATGTAAACAGCGATTCCACTATACTGACCAAATATACAATTCCGAAGAACTTTCGGGTTCTAATTAAACTACGTTAATTAAACTTTAGAGAATAGTGTAATATGGTGTAAAGAACTATTTTACCAAAAATAATGTTGATTGCTACAGTAGTTATCTTAATATTGTTCATTTCTCAAAATTGACTTTTAGCATGTAAACAGCGATTCCACTATACTGACCAAATATATAATTCCGAAGATATTTCAGATTCTATTGAAATTACGTTAATGAAACTTAAAAGAATAGTGTACTACGGTGTAAAAAGCTATTTTACTAAGCATAAAGTCGATTGCTTTAGTAGTTCGCTTAATATCGTTCATTTATCAAAATTTATTTTTAGCATGCAAACTGCGTTTCAGTTATAATGGCCAAATATCCAATTCCAAAGATATTTCAGGTAATACTTAAACTACGTTAATGGAACTTTACATGGTAGTGTAATACGGTGTATACAGCTATTTTACCAAGTATAAAGACGATTGCTAAAGTAATTCGCTAGATAAATTGTTATGGCGATACATCGAACAAGGCTCCAGTGTAAGAGGGTTGAAACTTTAATAGAGGCAATAATGCTGTAAAAAAGGTACGTAAGAAAACCAAGAAATATCGCGTATATCATACATGATACCTTCTTTACCTCTCAGCAAAAAGTATCGTCCTTCCTATGTCATTCGCATGTAGAGTTAAGCGATGAACTGAACCTTGTATTAGCTTACGTTCTATAGCGTTGTCAGGATGTTTTCAATACAAGAACAACGAAGTTGGATAAACATTCAATCTGCCAGAGGTCGTACAACAGGACAGTGTCCTCTAGGGCTTAACCATCCACCATATACACTTAAAGTCTAAGCCCTTGTGACTTTGTCTTAATTTTTAAGATGAAGGATGGTATTCGTTTCAGAACTGTTCCAGAGACTCTTGTGTCATTAGACCGATGCATTCGAACTCTCAATAGAACAGGCGTTGCTACAAGTGTTCTGTGACTTCCACATCGTTGAAAACGGGTTATACACAATGTGTTTAACTATACTGAAGGGCTGTAAAGCATGGTGACATAATTTACTTTTGTATTCCATGTAAATAAATAGTTGCCACTATTAAAGCCCCAACCCTCATATACACCAATGCTCTTGGGTTTGGTAGACAGTTATCCCACCCACGTTACCACTTAGTTAACAACCTTTGTCAATAACCCACTTGTGTTACATTTTTTCGTAATACACTGATTTAAATCAGCCCCACATTATCAGTTAAACCAAGTAATCCAACTGATAATTTGAACTGAATAAAAAACTGAACGAACTGAAGCGTGTCGGAAGAGAAGTTTTCTCCACAAATTTTTTCCTCAGACTTGTTAGTTCCGTTGAATATGAATGGATAACAAAAGCAAAACATTAGTTCCAAAACTATTGGCTCTTTGAAGTAACTAAGGTTTGGTATATAAGCATTCATGCTAAAATCACCCGATTGTTCCGACTCGCTAATCTTTTTGCCTCAGTTTCCTAAATGTGGATCTCAGGAGGGGGGAGGGTTCACAACACACTCGTGTGTCACATCACATTCAACAACATTCAGTTTAAACATTAAGTTAACGTTTGCAACTTTTTTTATTAATTTGGTTTGAAAAAGCATTTTGTATACCCCAAACCACAGAAAGTGACCGATAATTTTCAGTAGAAGCCAGAATAGCTTTGGATCGAAACACGTGTCATGTCGAAAGCTGGAAATGAATCGAATAATCTGTCGTAATAAATCAAATTACTGAGTTTGCTGCACAGTTAGCGTTGCAAAAGCAAGTTAATTTTCTCAGACCGTAGAACTGAAGAAATACCAGCAGAAATTGCTCAGTTTATCGGTGAAACTGCAAAGTCTAACTGATAGAGTATGGATCATTTAAAATAATTATGTTTCATTAGTTTTCTTATCAATATGTTAGACTACAGAAGTAGTTTTTACAACGTTCGAGTAAACTACTATATTTCGCGTGACGAATCGAAATTTCAAAGTAAATAAACTGCAAATTATATTAGATTGTGTTTACAATTTACCCACATTTTCACAGAATCTTTACTGGATCTGGCCATTTGAATAAAAAACAAGTGACTGGGAGAAAATTACGTGATTAACCTTTAGACTGCTATTTTCTAAACTCATGAATACTCTAGACATCTCTGCCGATTATTTATTCATGAATATCTGAAATCTAGCTGAAGTTATAAGCTTCACAAAGCATAACAAATATGAAATTTAACACTAAACATACCATCAAATGACCGGTAATGTATATATAAATGATGTGATAGGTAATGTAATGAATTAAAATAGAAATAAAAGATAGAGGTATGTATTAAGAGTTGACATGTTTACTTTTAAACAACTGTAAATAATGTATCATACACGCATTAGAGATCAGATATTTTAAACTTATAGGCAGCCATTTATATACATAAAAAAACTTCCTGATAAGAGATTTATTTTGTAACACAGGTAAACTTATTACTGTTAATTGAAGCTTTTTAATAAGTAAAGCTATTCGTCATTATTTAAGGGGATTTTACCACCTTTAAGTGGAAGATTTTTTTTTCATATATTTCACGTCATCATAACATTTTTAGCTATCGAAATGCATGATATTTTCAGCATTTTTCCTCTATTGTTATTTAGTTAGTTTTACTGATTTTACTTTATGAAGAATAAGAACTTTTTATATAAAGTGAAATGCGAGATATTGTTTTAAAAATAAGATTTTCAGGATCTGTTCTCTATTGTTATTTAGTTAGTTTTACTGAATTTACTTTGTTTATGAAGAATAAGAACTCTTTATATATAAAGTGAAATGCGAGAGCTTGTTTAACACTTCGCTTGCGGGCACCGTATTTTTATGTTTTTTACATTCTGTCACTGGAGCGCGGGTCACGTAAAAATACTTATTTAGTAGATTTGTGTTGGATACCCGCTAACCACCACAAATCTACTAAATGCATATAATTATTTGTATGTGACATTATATGCGTGTTGTTTGCATTGTTATGCAAAGCTTTGCATTTTGTCTATCCACAAGTTATGATTGTCGAGTTACTCGGACTTTTGTTGCATTATTTTGTCTTCAATCGAATTCCTAGCTCCAGAACGTACAAGTCGTGTTTTGTCAATTTGAAGCTTGGGTTTTTTATTGTTGAATACAAAATTGATAAAACGAACCGTTGTAACAAAAATAGTGATGAAGAAATATCGGACAGATTATCAGACTTTAATTTTAAAAATCGTTTATTTTTGTGGTTTCGTAAAAATATTGTTTTTTTTGGGGGGGGCGGGTTAAATAATCATACAGTATATATTAAAGAGTAAAATAAAGTTTCGTTCATAAAAACAAAGTAGTTTTCGATTTGCTGCGATTTTTCTGAATAACTAAACTTTACGAAAAAACGCCCACTGCACGAGTAAGTTGACGGTGAAGAATACCCACATGCCAAGTGTTAAAAACTAAGATTTTCAGCATCTGTTCTCTATTATTATTTAGTTAGTTTTACTGAATTTACTTTGTTTATGCAGAATAAGAACTCTTTGTATAAAGTAAAATGTGAGAGCTTCTTTAAAGAATTTAAAAAATTTTCTGACGGACTTATAACAACAAAATGATTTTCAATAATAATTTTAGGTTTTTTGTAAACAATTATTAAGTTAACTCGCCACCTATTTAATTTTTTAAAAAGTATCAGAAATATTGCACCAGGGGGTTGAACTTTCAAAAAATATAAAAGAATGTTTAAAAGTACTATTTCAAATACTATAAATACTAAGTAAAATAAACAACAACGAAAAAAGTAGGTAGAGTTTCATCGTAGATCTATGATGTATAGTAAATACATGATAGATTTTTGAAAATGTAAATGAATATATTTGAAAGTTTTTTTTATTTACATTGAGTGCAAGTTGAAAAAAGCGAGATTTTCAGGGAAAAAAAATGCTTTTAAAACGTTTTTATAGTTTCCTTAAAAGCTATGATATTAACCGTAATTATTGTATAATTTTACAAGTCCTAATTCGAATATTTCAGTGGAGTTTATTTTAAACGATTCAAAAATATTTAGAGATTTTAAAAATGTAAAAATTGAAAAAAATCTAATTTTTGAAGGTTTAAAGTTGATGAATCTCTCTAAATTTAAGTACCTGCAGAAAAAGAAAATTTATGTGCGAGGCTCGAAGAAGCATAAATGTCGGTACAAATGACAAAATTATAAATAGTAAGAGGTACTCAAAAGATTGGGTAGATAGTTTGTAAGATTGTTCTTTACCTCTGAATAGTAACAGGTACTCAAAGATTGGGTAGATTGTTTGTAGAATTATTCTTTCCTTCTGTTTAAAATGAAAACTCAACAGTTCTACATACTGTATTTAGTTATCCTTAGAAAGTGATACTAGGCATTAATGCGTTAAGATGTAAAATAACTTAATGCCATTTTTAAAAGTAAACAATAACAAACTTAAGTTTTCAGACTATTTACAAAGTGATTAAAAATGTATTAAAAATATGCTGTATACGTCTTCAAAATGATTGTAAAATTTGATTTTGACAGATCTCATTGATCAAAATTATATTCTTTCCCGTGTCTATCCTTAAAAAATGTTTTAAAGAATCGTAGGAATGTATTTTTTAAAAAACTATCTTAATATTCTTCAATAGTAGGCGTTATAACTGTATGTGACTGCATGCGTGCATAACAATCCTCCTTCAGTGATGAAATGCAGAACTTATCAGCAATTTCACACAAATGGGAGAGAACGTTATCATCTCGATAACCAAGAAAACCAAAGTAAATGTACTTGATGAAAATCTTAAAAATATTATTTTCCATGTCAACTTCTATTTTGTCTTTGAACTTGCATAACATCCTCGAAAAT
The DNA here is from genome assembly GCA_032207245.1 of Pardosa pseudoannulata. NCBI lineage: Eukaryota > Metazoa > Arthropoda > Arachnida > Araneae > Lycosidae > Pardosa > Pardosa pseudoannulata. The sequence goes on from CM063508.1 coordinate 119,838,181, forward strand.
GTTCTTGATCTGGCTGCTAAAACGTGTTTATGTGCCAGAACTTTAACGCCCTTGACTTCCAGTGTAATGTCTTTGTGTTCGTAGTTCAACATCATGCACTTCATCGCTTCCGATAAAGACATATAATGGGGAAAAGTATATATATATTTCCTGTAATCATACTGTTGTAATGAAATGGAAGAATACTGATCGCACTTTGAATACCAGATCTTAAATGTCACACGTAGGCAACCATTCTCTATACACTTCAATAAAAGGTTTCTATCACACAAGTTGTCGACAATGATCACCTCACCTGACGCTGCAAGTCCTCTCGTTCTTATCTTCGTAATGACATTGTTCCGTTTATCTAATAAGCTAAATTCGGTGCACACAGTTTGAAGCCTCGCTGACGTTACTGCTTCGGCAAGTATACTTATATCGTAGGGACAATAATCTCTACCAAAAGGATAAATATGTAGTCTCCATGATGAGTCGAGACCGGTTTTTTTCAAGAGTTTACTAACAATGCACTTTTTCTGCTTGTTTGCAAAACTTGGGAGTAGCCAGAAGAAAGTTACATTCCGGGATTTAATTCTAGATGTTAGATTAATTTTCTTTGGACTGAAAATTTGAAGCAATTCTTTAACTTCGAAGTATTGTATGCAGTTATAAAGTTCTAGTGACACATTGTTGAGAATATCACGTAAATTACCAGTATACAAGTAGGCGATGGTCAGTTCAGTTGCTTCAGCATTTAACCCGTCTAATGTGATGACCCTAGAATTCTGAGTAACAGAAATTATTTTACCCAAAATATCATTTCGATAGATCAATATAGATTTGTGAGCGCGAATCGTCTTTTCTCCAACCTTTATTAAAAGATCGTAATGCTTACCTGTACTAAACATTCGTCGGAAATCTTGTGACAGAGATATCAATCCATCGGCAACAGTAACAATTTCATGTGATTTTTTGTCAATATTTTCGTACTTGACAATCATATGACATGTAATAACCAAGATATCCTGTTTATCTGATATTAATTCAATTAAGCTTCCAACGCTTTCCAAATCCACTGTGTACCTGTAATTCCTTTTAAAGTGGCACTCACCCTCATAAACTGGACCGCATGATTTTCCTTTATTATCCGTAACAGCAATTCTCCAATCAACCCATACCACGTCAGGTCCACCATCTAACCTCTCCAAGTGGAAAAAGACACTATCCTCATCTTCAGACGTTGTTTCTAACTCCATTTTCCACTTAGCAGTATCAGGAACAATTTCAAATTCAGGACTTCGGATGATAAAACTTTCCTCACACGTCGAGATAGTAAACTGCTTGATTTTCCAATTAATTACGTAAAACCCAAAATTTTTTCGTATAGTAAATGCTGACAGTTCCTTCATGTTTGATAACAAATTAACAACTTTGTGATATTTGAAACGAAGAAAAGGAGAAATTCGCCGACTCAGTCAAGCGAGAGCGCGCGACGCTTTATCCCTCTTCCTATTGCCAAAATAAACTAACAAAAGTATCTTTAATTGGGGAGAAAAGTGTTGAGTAATAAAAACTAAAAAATTATCTTACGTATTTTGTTTTCTTAAACAATATAATCGAAATGTTTTCTTTAAATATATCTATTTATAAACTGTATAAAAATCATAAGAGTGTAATAGGATACTTCCATGATTAAATAAAAAGAATTGTACTATAAATCTTGAACTACTTGCGTCACATAGAAGAAAGTTATAAGGGAGGCTAGTTTTATCCTATGGGTGAAAATCTTCTGCATTGTAAAGATAATACATGTTACTGTCTGTTACTATCTTCATGTTATCTTGTTAGTATATTTTAACATGGTAAAACCAAAAGTGTTGATTTTCTTAAAGTAAAAATATTTTAAATAATTAATAATTTAACAATACCGTAATGTAATTAATAATCGAAGCTGAACTAAACAACAAATTTATAGTTTGTTCTTACTAATTTTCAATTCTTAGCTATAGATTTTTTCACTTCCTTGATTCCTAAAGTTATTTTAATGTGTGTTCAAGTCTGCGGTGTAGGAAATCAGATTGCTTAAACTAAAATTATGATAAAGTAGTATTTAACTTTGAAAATTTAGATAAGTTAATTCTTCAACTTTATCACTGTGGAAACGTACAGCAAGAAGAGGGCACTAGATTAGCGTGCATTCGAACTTGGACCAAGCTCCCCGCTGCAGTTTTCGCAATGCTATGGTAAAGTTCCGATTACTCTTTGATGTGGAACAATTATGTCCCATTGATTAATTATTTCTATTCTTAATTATATTTTTAATTGAACTGGATTGAATCTTCGATCAGAACCACCTAGCATATATAGTGTAAATAAACTTTTATGTAAAACCATATCGAACTCGAATTGTTGCACCTTAGATAATACAGCGAAAATCACTTTAAAATGTCTTTTAAGCTGCGGTAGCCCAGTCGGCAAAGGCAGCGATATCTTAACTGGAATCTTGAAAGTTCGAAGCGCAAACTGGCCTAAGATTTGCCGTATTCTTTTATGGTGACTGTACGTAAAATAGGTTTGTGATCGCAATGTTCTCCAAGTTCCCAACGATACCAATAGAGGTGGAAGACCAAGCCTGTTGTCTTTTGTTTGATTCCTACTTCTAAATTACTAGGACCTACTTGAGCAAAGTCGTTTTTTAAACCCTAGCGGTGCTCATCCAACGAAAGACACACACCTTGAGATGAAGTCAGTTTCCAACTCTCGTTCCTCACTGAAGTGAAGCTCCATATTGCCTTTATGCATGGACCTTATGCATCGTTATTGCCTTATGCATCGTATATTATGACGGGGTCTGTTAGACCTGGTGTAGGCTTTTCTACATTGGGGGAATGAACAACAGCAACAACAACAAAATGTCTTTATTACCCATACATATATTAAAATTTACTTTCTTTTATTAAAAGATGAAATACGTGTGCATTAATTTCACCCCATTACTTCATAAAACTAAAAAATATCGAAATCGTTGTTTAAATTTCCCCAAATATTCAAAAAAACAAGTCACTTTCAATAACTGAAAAAGGTAGTGTTTTGAAAATGCTTTTTGAACCACAGCAGTATTCATACCCTAAATAACCAGATTTTATGCATCAGGAATTCGTTGCATAACAAATAATTTCAATAATACCTAAATTTTCATTATAATATCTATTTCAGTATTTCTTAGTACTTTTTGGTTGACGGCAAACTAACAATATCTTACAGTAGACAGTGAAAGTTTATGTGCTATTGTGGTAAATCTTAAAGAAACAAACATTCACTGTTGTATCTAGACATTTATGAAAGATAGTTTAGGTGAGATTTCAGCTATGTTTTACATAAGGTTTGCGAAAATGATCTGCTCGCAGCTCTCACACATTGTAGGTTGTACGCCCAAGTATTTTTTCGCGACTCCAGGAGGCGTGTGGTGTGGCCAGTGAAAACGACTGCACTTAAACTTCCCCTAGTTTGGAGAGTTGTGATTGGTCTCCAGGAGGCGATTCAGAACCATGCCTGGAGTTCCGGTTAATCTGGGCAGAGATTGGGAAGAACGAATTGTGCACAGGACAATGGAATAACGGACGCATCATCACAGGATAATGGACAGGGTTGCTGGAGTAGTTGAGAAGGAAGGAAAAGAATGCAGCGTGCTCTTAGACTAATATATTTGTATTTTGCAATAGAGATCAGTGGCATTTTGTTATAATTAATATTAAAGATGATATAAAGCAAACTTGGGTTATTTTTTTAACGTAGACAAATGGATTTGAAGTAACAACAGCAATGTACTACATCACAGAAGTTTAACTATTAACTTTCTCCCCTAATGAGGTAAAGAAGACAGTGCATTAAGTAGTTCAAGTAAGTTCATACTTTGGATATCCAGAGAATTTATTATTAACAAAGAAAAAGGACAAGATTCAAGATATCAGAAAATTATATGGAAAACATTTTAAAATTGTCTCAATGCAAAGGAAAGATCAGACATCAGTAAAGTGTAAAAGTTAAAGATCCGAAGAAGAAATTTTAGGGCTATGGAGTACTATGGTTTGGTTTGGAGTTCTACGGACTACTTTTTGCAACACGAGGACTAATGAGACCGGGACCTACAGCTTAAAGCCGATTCCGAAAGGCTGCTAACATCCATGCCACTGCGGGATTCAAACCCACGAACTCAAGTACCGAAGGTTAGCACCCTAACCAGTCAACCATCGTTCGGCATGAAGTACTATGACTGTATTGACTGGATCTCGATTGATATCAACGAGTCTGCAATCATTGAAAGCTTTTCATCAGAAGAAATTGAAAAAAACGCATAACAGTATAAATTTTAGATCAATGATCTCAAACTTTTTTAAGCTGCCTTCCCCTTGATGGATCCGAAATATGTATAGTACCCCCCCTTTCTAAAATCTAGTAATTGAAATTATTGGGAGGGAGAAGTACTCAATTATAAGCGGCAAAATGTTTAAGTAATTATTAAGATAAGGCCGGCAGACAGAACGTCTAGGCCAGCCGCACGTATAAGAGAAGTACTCGTAAGAAAATACAAAATTGAAAAAAAACTAATTCTTCCTGCTGAATTTTGCTTATTTTTAATATAAAGAAAGATGTAAATATGAAATAAAATAGCCATTTAGGCTCTTATGCTAATGGGACCACACTCGGTCGAAGATATGTCAAACATGGCGTCTTGGTGTAAAAAAGAAATTGTGTAAAAATTGGTGCAGAAGAAATTAAGTTCCATACTCCTTCTTTCTTGCTCTCTCTCCGGGGAGCCTGCAAATCTCTGAAAAAGTTCGTTGGGCAGAGTTGCCTTGGCCGAAGAGGGCTACTCCGCGGTTAGCAACCCCTCTTGACCAATGGGGTCGAAGGAGGATCACTCACTTCGCTTTCGCCTCTAGGTCGGTTTCGCGCTGGCGTTGTTGAACTGCAACTCTTTGTTACTGTAATTTTTTTCAATATAGTTAGCACCAAATTTTTGTTAATGAGACACGCTCAGGCAACGCTCAATATTGTTGATTAAATATATTATTCGAATGTCGTCTCAATTTCAAACATGAAAACACGTGGTGGTAAAAAATTACTGATTCTGGTAGTCACATAAGTTTGTTTTATTGCTAGTAAATATTGTGTAAATTAAATGATTAATGTAATACATTTATTTGCTATTTTTAAAATAAAGTTTAAAAGTCAAAACATACTTATATCGTCCCTCTGTCACCAAAAGAAGTTTACTGACCATCAGGATTGTGCACTGCCACCCCGGGGGGGGCGGTATCGCCTTCGTTGAGAACCAGTGTTTGAGATTAATCTTCCAAGTCACACGCAGGTTGTGAGAAGAGGAACTAAAATAGTGACAGGAGTTGAAATTGGGATATGTGACCAGGAAAGAACATATACCTTCATCTGAGCAAAAGTGTAACCATGAAAACTGTATCCAAGATGAAATTTATGAAAGATTTTTTAGACTAAAAAAGGCAAAACCACGTGAATAAAGTATTAAGAAAGTGAGATAAGTGAAAGCCGTTGTATAGCTAGATAACTTTTCGTAGTAATATTTGGATTTGCCAGAGACCGCTGATGGAAAGAGTTTTTCTAACCTTTTGAAATTGATTTTAAGTCACAATTCCGATAGAATAAGCTATCACGTAGTAAAATAATAATAGTAGCTTACTAAATAATAGTAGCTTACATTGCAAAGCAAAACAATCTCGTAGTTGCACGAAACTTTCTCTTAAGTCATCCAATATTCAAAATATTAAATAAGAATGCTAAAATGAAAAAATGCTAATTTTTGTGCTTTTTAGCACAAAAATTAGCATTTTGAAAAAACTATAAACCTATTTGTGGCAAATTACATAGTTGCTCCAAAAAATTCAAACTTTTTTTTTGTGTATGGCATACATGATAACTTAATTTTATTTACGATAAATCAAGTTTTTACTATATACTGTTTCAAAATATTTATTAAATACTCCCTTTGTCATATACGATCTACTTTCATGTAGTAGCTATAGGCATCCATGCTTAGTCTCAATGAGCTTTAATGGTTTGGTTTGGTTTGGAGCTCTACGGCCTACTGTTTTGTACACGAGGACTAATGAGACAAGGACCTACTGCTTAAAGACGATTCCGAACGGCTATGAACATCCATGCCACAGGGGGATTCTAACCTACGAACCTCGGTACCGACGATCAGCGCCCTAACCAATCGGCCAGCGTTCGGCTAATGGGTTTTAATGATCCAAAATTTGGCAAAAGAAAAGTTGATGATTTTTGATTGACCTTTTTAAGAATAACAAAGTGAACATTTCTGAACTGACAGCAGTCGATTGCGTTGTACTTTCTATAGCACAGGAAAACATCCCAGAGGGCATGAAGCTAAAAAACAGTGGATGTGTCGAACAAGCTTCGAGAAAGATGTTGTTAGTCGCGATAGGATAGCACTAACATTTCTGCAGATATTCGAGAATCGAGAATCAAATCTAGACAAATTTATTCAAATTCATGAAGGTCATACGATCGTTTGGATCAGTTTATTTTGATCACATGAAGGTCAACTGCATTGCGACTTTTGTTAATCTAAGTTGTCACACTTATGCTGTAGAGAGAACTTGTAGGTAAGTCAGTAGAACATAACCAGCTGAAAATCAAAAAGGGGAATTTAAATTTTATTTGGTTGTTTATTTATTCTAAAAAATCGTGCAAGGAGAGGAAAGTGAATGTGACATTTGTTTCATTACTCTATAATAACTTAGATTTAAGTTATTAACATTCATACTCTATAATAACTTAGATTTAAGTTATTAACACTAGATTTACGGATGTTGATCATATACCTATTTTTACTGAAGTGAGCCAATTTGACTCATACAAGAAAATTGAAGTTTTTTGCAAAGAAAATAGTTCTAAATTAATTTAAATGAAATGTTTATTATCAAAAAATTCATGGAAAACATTTTTTACATATAAAATCTGTTTTTGAAACACATTTTCCGCAAACATTTCTATTACATTTAGCACAATGGTTTCTACATCTGTTTCTTTTGCACGATTGTTGAACTTGACAATTCTTCCGTGCGTCAGTAGCATGAATTTCTGTCATTGGAATGGAAGTGTTCTCGACTTCTTCTCTATATTTACTTTATACTATATTTATTACTATATTTATTTATTTTCATATACATTCTATGAATCAAATTTGATCACAAAATAGGTATACCACATTTGATAATGCGAAATGAAGGGGTCTGAGGAGAAGGGGAATGAAAGTTTACATATATTTTATTACTTAACTAAAAACCAAGGTATGTTTTTGAAAAGTGATATTAAAGTTTTATATACATATACTGATCAAATTTTTAATGAGTCAAATTGGCTCTGTCCGTAAATCAAGTGTTAATCAATATACATATGGCAGAAATAACTCGGGGTGAGTTAAAATTTTATTAATTTACACTTCATTTAAAAAAAAATAATGCTTGGTCTGTAAGTATGAAATTAATCATCAAAAGTGGTCGTTAGGGGTTTAGAATATATTATTCAAAAGTTCTCCAAATAGATACTATTGCAAACAATGTCGATAAAAGCTGAAAACTTTTACTAAAAATTGCAAATGGACATCATTTGTTCTATTACTTTATTACCAACTGAATGAAACCGAGCCCCAGATATAAATGCTTGAAAGGATATAACTTATTTCAAATGCAAATTCTAGTGATCTTATGTATATGTTTTCAACTAGTTTATTAGTTAGTTATGAATTGGGTAAATTTGGTCTTTTAAGTACAAACTCTGTAATGTTCTGTAATATGTTCGTTTCAAATACAAACACTGTGGTGTTTTGCGTTGTTCTGTATGAGATGAAAGAAACAATTTCCTCTACAAAAGAAAATCTTTTAATGGCAAGATTACAACTCAACATTAATATCTAATTTTAATTGTTTTATAATGCTTCAGTAACTGTGTTTCGATTAAACAAATGGAAACATGTTTTGGAAATTTTGAATTCAGTTTGTTATAAACAATTTAAAGAGTAAAATAAGTATGGAAAGTAATGAAAAAATGTCAATAAATATATAAGGAATAAAATGTTAAAACATATATATAACAAAATGAAATCGACATGATGTTAATATGTATCAAAGATAAAAATGACATTTATAATATTAATGTTTAAAAAGTCACCTTTTATCTTTTATGGATGAGTATCATAAATACACATACTCAATAAGCATTATATATATATATATATATATATATATATATATATATATATATATATATATATATATATATATATATATATATATATATATATATATTTGAAACTGTTTATTATATATATCTAACGAGTAATGCCATTTTTATTTTTACCATGTATTGATGATACCCGCCCATAGATAACTAATAAACAGTAAAAATAATACCTGTTTTTTTGGCAAATTTAGATCCCTTTGTTCATTGAATATAATGCATGTATTAAAGTATAGTTGGGATTAAATGCATTCATATTTCTTTATAAATTCTGATCAAGATGTTTTTCTTATTTAAAATTCTTTACCAATCGGTTTAAAATAACCTTTTTCTTCATTTAAAGCATCCATGAAGGGATTAATTCATGAAAATGCAATTTAACTGCCATTCCTTATGAAATCCCTTTTGAAAATTCAGTTGTATATTTCTTAAACTGATTCGAAGAAAAGCTTGATATCTCTTGATTTGAAACAAAATAAAATAGTCATTTCCCTTATGGTTTCAGACTATTAAAAAATTCATTTTTTGGCAAAAATCTATGAAAAACTACATTTTATGATAAACTAAAACTAATCAGTTCTATATTCATTAGTAATTTTACCTACAAAAATTAACTTACTATAATATTAATGAAGAAGACATCGAAATGAAAAATTAATGAAGAAAACATCGTAAATCATTCAGTGATCCATAAAGTTTACTGGCCAGTATATATTTTTTTTTAAATCTGTTAATAGAAATTCGTTTCTGTAGGATTTGAAAACAATAATATATCACAAGTATCTTAGCTCCCAATGTAAGATTATTAATAGTAGAAAATGATAGTAGGCTCAAAGCTGTTAGAATGTGTTGCTCTTAATTTGTTTATGTGTAATATTGTTTTTAGTATATCTAATTAAACATGCTGTTAAAACTAAATGCAACTTTGAAAAACAGAAAAGTTATATTTCTTTATACTTTCATTTTAGAAACAGTAAATTCTTTAAGAAATCCATTCCGTATGACTTAGGTACATATACTTTGACTTAGGTACATATACTTTCATATATAATGAAAATAAATAGATCATCGAGGGTGAAATCACTAGAAGTTTCGATAACTATTGAAGATTTACAGATTTTTGCCACAGATATCGATTGGAGCGTTATGGTCTAATACTTTTGCTACAGGAAGGGTAATGGGAGCTAGACCTTCTGCTTATACCAGATTATGAATAAATTCGTCAGTCTAAAACATGTAATAAGTTTGGTCCTTAAAGTATCAAGGTTATTTTGTTACCAGATATAAGATTTGATGTATGTATATGGACAAGAACAATCCTTTGGCACGATGATCAATCGGAAGAAAATAATTGTAATATCCCTTTGATAACTTTTTTTCTCTATTTAGAGATGACATATGAAATCTCCATTTGATTTGGAGTTCCTCTCCAACGTTGAGCAACTGGAGATTTCATGTATGTCCGAATGGGATTCAAAAGCACCGTTGCATTTTCCGAAACCATTCATGTGTGGAGGTCCCGGCATCAGTTCAGATGTATTCGATGAGGGAACATCGTTTTTGCCGCCAGACAGTGACCGTGCTCTTTTCCTCTTCTTAGCAGATTCTCTCTTGGCAAATATGATCTTTCCTAAATTGATGAACGGTGACTCGACCAGCATTGTAATAATGAGAGCTAAGCCGTAACTCGAAATGATGAAGCCGAAACAAATAAAGACCTGGAAAGAAAATAGAAATTCAGTTTATTAATTTATTATGTTATTTATTAATGGAATCCTGATCTATTTTAACTGGGGATTTAATCTGCACGACGTTTAAAACAGAAGCAGCAAAAATCCCATTTTAGCCAAGTATTTAGAAGAAATACAACAATGCCAAATAGGTTAAAGTTAATCAGTTGATTCCACACATCGAGGAGTTTACATCAGAGGTCTCCATCTTTTAACCCTCCGAGTGGATCACATCGAGGAAAAAAATTTCCAAAAAATACCCTAAAGGTTTGCTGTGTCAATGGCCAGAACGTTCTATGATTTTTTCCTTCACCCTTTGTCGACTAGAATGCAATACGGGAAACCCACCCTTGTTATTGTTTCTTTACTTCCGATTATATATAGATATATAAATAGATATTATAGATTGTTAATTTTTAATAACATAAAGCTCGTCAAATCTGGAATATTATCCCATAAGAAATAATGGATTCTAATAGTACAAATAAAAATATTCTTTGACAGACTTATTTTTTACGAAAGTCATGCAAGATATTTAAGTGGTGCAATTAGAGACGCATCTGAACCTCAAACGAAATACTTCGAAACAGAGATTTACAAAGCCATGAAAAGCTATCAGCGTCTTTGTGCCTCAGGGGGTAGGGGTGCATCTCTCAAGAAATGTCAGTGAAAGAGGGGTGCAGTTCCTAAACAATTGACCTGACCCTCCTACCTCAAAACTCCATGGGGGAAAGCACTGGCAAAAATGTACATTACATCTATTTTCGGAGCGTTTTGGGAGGTCTAAAATTGTACGTTTTGAAGTCATCCTCGGTTTGGCGGAATTATACGTGCGAACCGCCTAAAGGGTTAAGGCTTTATATTATCATTATCTAATTTAACTGCTGATTTAAAATAGTACACGATGTTTAAAATGCAAATGGCGTAATTCCTATTTCAGTCAAGTATTTAGAAGAAATACAACTTTGTCACGTAGATTAAAGTTAATAGGTTGTTTCCACACATTGAGGAGTTTAGATCAGAGGTTCCCATCTTTTAACACTTTCTATTATTATTATCCATTTTAACTGTTGATTTAAAATAGTACACGATGTTAAAATGCAAAAGGCAAAAATCATATTTTAGCCAAATATTTAGAAGCACCAAATTGTCACATAAGAAGTAAACCCTTAATTTCCCACATTGGCGAGACGTTAGTTTATATAAGAGGTTCCTATATTTTATAGCTCTATATTATTATTTTTATCTATTTTAAATGTTGACTTAAAATAGAACACGATGTTTAAAACGCAAATATCGAAAATTTTATTTTAGACACATATTTAAAAGTACAACTTTGTCTCATTGATAGCAGGTAAATCCTTGAGACATCGATTTACACCAGAGGTTCCCATCTTTTTATGTCCAACCACCATCTCTTCAGAAAAGAGAACACTGACTTTCATTTTTTAAATGTCTAAATATCAAACATCCATAATTTTCAAACTTATAGGCTCCTATTCCACACTTTAAAACAGGGTTACGATGATGCTCTCTGGAACAAACGCTACAAAAATAATATTATACTCTGGAGCAAAAATAATATTATATATTAAAATAACAATGGGCAAATTTTTAAAATTACTTTATTAAAATTTATGAGCAATATGGGTTTATTTCTCAAATTTTGATTATACCAGAAAGTTAAATTTTTATTAGTTATAAGAATGTTATGTGTATGAGGACATTATTTTCCCTATTTATTGTCACATTTGGTGCTCAGCAGTCTTCTATCAGCATGTTCACACTCGCATCACACGATACCGCGTGATTGGTAGTAAACATGTTAAGTAGTAAGCCTCGGTCTAATTAGGTTTCATGTGGCATTTTCAAAATATAGACTATGGTGTACCAAACGAAACTAAAAACTCCCAAACAATCAAAAACATTTAGCACTATTTACTGATACAACCATTCAATTACTTTTAGTTCCTCTGAAACAAATGAACTTAATAACAGACTAAAGACTAAAATTAAGAACATATTTTCACTATTAAAGAACACAACAGAAAATTTTGTCTAGAAATTTATGTAATCATTTCGAGTGAACCTTATCAATCTTCTAATTTTAAGATAACAGTTTCAAAATTTCACTTACTGCAAGATGATTCAAAGCTTGTATTCCATCTCTTATTGTTGCGTAGAACACGTGCTGGACTAAGGGATGAACCATGTACACTGAAAATGTGAGTCTGCTTAAAGGAATAAATGCATTGCTACGAAGAAACTTCCCCAGCACACCTAATAATAAACGACAAAATATATTTTTCTAAACAAAGTGATTAGCATTAACTATTTGCAATATCACTCAAATGCAACAGATAATTTTTTCATCATGAAAAGTTAAGAGTATTTCAAAATTCATAAGTGAAATCTATAAATTTCAAAATGAAAACTGTAACTGTATCTTTATGTAAGAATTTGAAGTTTGAGATACATTTTTTTTAACTTGAAAATGTTTTAACCCTATATTTTGTAATATTATTCAGAAACAATGCGAGTTAAAATACTAGATATAAAATACTTAAATTATTTAATTACAACGAGTCAAATTACTGGTTGAAAATATTTAATTATAACAAGAATTAAATTACTGGTTGGAAATATTTAACTACAAGATAAATATATTTTAACTCTTTAATCGACCAATGATGACAAGTTGTCACATAAAAATCAAAACACGTGTTGCTGAGAATTCATACCATTATTTGGCATATGTCACAGTTATATTGACTAAAAATTCAAAATGTTTGAATCAATATCTTTTGTTAATTAAATTACATTTTTAATAAGCCCACAATAAAAATGTTTATCCCCCTGTTCTACAGTTGCCTAATTGAAACGAGATCAATCCTTCCAAACAAGTGAATTTTCTTGTGTAAACTTCTTGTTTCAAATAATGTTAGTTGTGTAATGTAAGCAAACCGTTGATTTTCTTGTAAATTAAGAGACTTCGATAGTTTCTTTATAATTCGCAGCAGGCTTGCTACCCTGACGGGTGTTATACGGTCATGATACTTCTCTGGAAATTCTTATAAATTGTGATCCTCCTCAGGGAACTGGAGTTCTGTTTCCGTTAATTTTGGACTGTTCTCCCACTTGCTGACCTTCTGGACCAGCTAGAACCATAAATTTATCTCAGATGGACTTCAGGTATGCAAGGAGATATTTCAGGCAGTTGCCAGTGTTCGACCCAGGCATTTGCAGATTCTAGGCTTGAACACAGAGCACTGAGCCATCTTGGCTCTGATTGATATAATATAATGTAGATTCAATCAAAAAATCGTGGAATGCATAAGTTCTTGTTAAATTTTCTCGATTGTAGCTCAAAAAAGTGTTTTATGGATGTATTGTTTATGTATTTTAACAACATTTCATTCTTAGAGACTTTGTAGCTCAATGTGAAATTTACATATCCTTCGGAAATGTCACCTCTTAAAGATTATTTTGAATTCTATCCATGAGATGCATAGTGATCAGGTTTTATTTCTGTCGTAAAAATATAACCTTTAGTATAAAGATATCTCATATGAATTCCTTTTAAGGTATTTTTGAATATAAAAATTCAGTTTTACGAAATCTATATATTAATACATTTAATACAAGAAAGCTCTGGGTAAGAGTTGCTCTCATCTGGAGGAACATCAGAATTCAAAGAAAAGGGATACATTGTCAAGAGACAGTAGTTACAGTTCTGTCTTACCACCATGTCCAATTGTGCAAGCTACTGTAATCCACGCTAGGCCTAAAGTCCATGCCACTCTGCTGAGACTTGCGTACAGCACGGTAGCGACTATTCCAGTGCCACCCAATCCTATGTTCCATGGGTATGCTCCAAACAGTGCAGCTGATTTTGCAGTAAAAGCTGCAACCCAAGCAAGTGCATGCAATGACTGTGGGATAAAAAAACGAGAACATGTAGTGTAATAGTATCATTAAACATAAAGTCTGTGTAAAAAGAGTTTTATTATTCTTTTTAACCTAAATGAATAATTAATACAATAAGTAATGTATCCGATAGCAAATAGAAAGTTGGAGAGATGTAACAAAATTTAAAGTTATGCCCAAATACAGTTGTTTCGTAAATGTTATTTTTTATTTTATTTTATTTATTTACTTTTTAATTTTTTTTATTTTTATTCATATATGAAAAGAGATAAAAAATTGAAGGAAAAAAAATTGTAATATTGTACATTAAAAGATATGTAAAATAGACGTTATTAAATTTAAAGTTCAACCTGTCAAATAAAATTAAAAAACCTGTCAAAACCTGTCAAAATGAAACAAGTATATTAATAAATAGTTACCAAAAGAAAAATATCAGTAGTAGCTTCCGCGTTACTTCGAAAAAGATGTAACTATTTTCGTTAGTCATATTTTTATTCTTACTGTTACAAGACATATGAGTACTATACATTAAATAAAACCTAACTGTTCTGTTTGGAATCTGTAAGAAATGGAACATAATTTCATCAGCCCTCGTATAACAAAACAGTAAAGCTCTCCCAACAAACGAATAAAATAAATAAAATCTGCATTTTAGCTAGGCTAATACGTTATTTTATGACTTAAATACCAACATAAGAAATCGGATAGTAACCTCAAGTTGCCATTCACTTACCGAAAGTACAGTTTACCTGCTACTTCTAGTTGCCGGAAATAGTTCAAAATTTGATAGAAAACTGCAATTTTGCGTATAACTACAATTTTGTGTACGTACTTAAAATTTGGTTTATTTAAGTCAAATTGTACACGAGTTATCGTGTTCACATACAACATAATTCCTAAAGTAATATTTTCGGACTCAGGGAGATCCTAAACGTGAAGATTAATAAAAAATGCAACGTCAATACTTACACTATACTACATATAGAAGAAACTTTTCTTTCAATGCAGCAGGCGATACAGACATTATCCTAATGCATATACAAGGCTGCGAAGCTGTTACTTATCTAGCACCACCCGAGGAACACGAGTAGCTTATGTATGCTACTGACGCGAGTAACATTACCCCCCGCTGGGTCCTCGTAATTTAGAAGCAAGAATCAAGCAGAAGACCCATAGACTCGGCCTGCCACCCCCAGAGGTATTGATTGGAGGGCATTGTGACCACGAACATATAATATATTACGTGCCCCAGTCACCTTTAACGAGAACTGCGGATCTTAAGCCGGCTCCAGTCCCGAATCAGCAACCTTTTAGTTACGAGATCGCTACCTATACCGACTGAGATACCGCGACTCTTAGGAGAAGCTAATATATATACAATAGAACAACGGTTATTTAAGCTAACTAAAACCTCTAATATCTCGGATAGCAGAAATCTTGGTTAATACTTTAATGTCCGATTTATTTCTACCTATTACATATCGATGCATATCTTAAATATGAGTTATTATGGACTGCACAGAAGAAAATTTGATGTTTAAACAACTTTGAATACTACAGCATGTCACATTAGAGATAAGATATCGTTTTAAACATTGCAGAACGCCATTCATGAAAAAGGATTTATTTGATATGACATGTGAAATAAGTAATATAAAATAGAGCTTTATAAGAGATAAAGCAATGTGTCGGGATTTAAGTGTATGTACCTACCGAAAAAATGAAGTTATGAGCACTGTTCAAAAAATCATAAAGAGTTAATCTAAATAAAAATTTATAAATAATAAAAATGACTTGAAAATGTTGTAGATTATTTATGAAATTGAAAAGATAATAAAAGATAATAAAACTTTTACTAACTTGTTGAATGACGCTGAGTGTATATATAACTATTATCTATATATTGTTATATATCAATAAAAAATCAACTCGGTTAATAGAAACTTCCATTAATTGAAACCCGGATAATCGAGGGTCTACTACACATGAATATGTATGTTGTTGTTGTTATTCATCCCCATGGTGACGAAAAGTGTTCACAGATTTCAATAGACCCTATTGTAATATACGACTGATCCCTGGCTAAGGGTCTAAGTCAAAGGATCTAAGTGTCTAAGGGTAATAAGCAGCTTTACTTTGAGAGAGGGACCACGAGGGCTGAAGACTGACTACACATCCAGAAGGAGTCCTTGTAATTGAAATCAGGGTCAAGCACAAGACTCTCAAGCTTGACCTTCCACCTCTAGCAGTATTGAGAACTTGTAGGACACTGCGACCAGAAACCTATAT
>CM063508.1:119859406-119881906 GCA_032207245.1 Pardosa pseudoannulata
AGCCCCAAAACATGTACCTTCATGCATGAAGTACGTGGTTTATAAGCATTCTTTTCTTATATGAAAGAAGTTTTGACTCTCACCTGCATAAATTCGTGACAAGAAGAAATCCAACAAATGCTGAGAGGAGAAACCTTTGCAAGTGCAAATAAAATATGAGGCTGGGGAATTTCGTAAACATTATGAATGTAAATGTTATGTTAATAACTTAGCATGTAAGGCATAGAAGGTAATCAAAAATTTATTTCTTTTATCTTTGGCAAGTAAGTACCATTATTTATTGCCTATAAATTTCAATTTTTTTATTTCGTGCATGTAAATCTATTATGTTAACTAAATTTTTTCTTCTGATATCAATATTTCCTTAACATTACTATAAGCTGCCCTTTACTAATTTACTATATTTTTCATTTATTATAATTAACCCTTTATAGTTATTAAAATCAAGTCGGACCGATGTGATCACATTAAGCGTCTTCTACTGTATCCTAAAAAATAATAATTGTAGTTAAAACTTGTGTTGTCGTCACAAATCCGTGATGTGAAGAAGATGATGTTCAATCACTAGATCTGAATCTAATGATAGCCACAAAATATATACCTTCATGGATGAAGTATGTGGTTTAATTTTTTTTTCTTATTCGGAAGAAGTTTTGACTTATGTTACTTGCATAACTGCGTGATTTTTTGGTGATTTTAGTTTAGGTACTCCATTTAAGCGACTAGGTTTGAGGGACTTACAAACAAGTGAAAGAAGAGAGATTCTCGACTGGAGCACCTCTTCTCCTGCCACAAATCACATAAAAGGATTATCAAAATTACATATTTACACCACCATGAATATTTAATAAAACAGTTGACCACCTAGTACTGTCTGTGAACCTTAGTTGGTGGTTACATTTAACATAAGTTTTAAAGGGGTTTTATGTGTAATCAGGTATTATTCTGGATGTCCACACAGGCTTCCACAACTTAATCATCAAAGAAGGAACAATATACTTTTTGAGCATTGTTTTCTTCTGTTATAATCGTATTACACTTGAATACCTTGTTTCTCTCCCTTTCCAGAAATATTGGACATGGATGTTATATACATACAATGAAAATCGTTTAACACGAAACTGAGGGGACAGAAATATTTTTTCGTGTTAAAGGATATTGCCAAAAAAAAGTTATTAGAGTACATTTTATTTTCATAGATTTCATAGATTTCCTGTATTTATGTATGTATTTTATAATTTACAAGAACTTAATGAAATTTAATACAAAATTTTCAAGTTTTTTATTTAAAAACAGAACATTTATTAATCTTTTGAAAATCAATCTGACATTTTTCTTTGTATTGTCTTTTTAAGAATCAAATTATCAACTAATTGTTCGATATCTTCCATTTTTTTTATTCCTTTCACCATTGGAATTTGTACATACTTTTCATTATGTTCCTCATTTCGGATAGAGTAGGAACATTATCTGCATTATTCATTTCATTTTCGACATTGGAATCCGTATCAATGATAGTTTTTAAGCTTTGAACATACTCCAAAATGACTATATTTACCGTAATTGGGGCTGTACACACACTATCATTATCTACTGCAACAAAATCTTCCGATGATACAGTTGTTGTTTTTCATGCACCTTGGATAAACCTAGCTTGATTGAGCCTGCAGGCTCTCGTATTAAGGCCAAGGGCTGCGCCTTTCGTTTTAATGACCACCACTAAGGTGAAAGAACCACTTCGCTCTAGTAGGAGGTCGTAGTTTTGAAGTAGGGACCAAGCAGAAGATCTATAGACTTGGCCTGGCACCCCCAGAGGTATTGATTGTGAACTTAAAGAACATTGTGACCAAGAACATATTTTATGTGCCCCAGTCACATTTAACGAAGACGGCGAATCTTAAGCAGGCTCGGGTTCCGAACCCGTAACCTCTCAGTTACGAGATCGTTGCCTTCGCCGACTGAGCTACTGCGGCTCAACGGTTAACTAGTAGTTTGATTTCTCCCATTTTGTTATTCATTTCACAGTAGGAATGTTCGCATACTTTTCATAGCGTTTCTCATTTTTGATGACATGGGAACATTGGCTGCATTATTCATTTCATTTTAGACATCGGAATCCTTATCAATGATACTTTTTAAGCTGTATCATCGGAAGATTTCGTTGCATTAGATAATGATAATGTGTGTACAGCCCCAATTACGGCAAAGTGTAGGGCATTCGTTTCAATGAGCACCACTAAGGTGAAAAATCGACTTCGCTCAAGTAGGACCTCTTAGTTTTGAAGCAAGGACCAAGCAGAAGACCCATAGTCTTGGTCCACCCCCAGAGATATTGATTGTGAACTTGGAGAACATTGTGACCACGAACATATTTTACGTCCCCCAGTCACCTTTAACGAACACGTCTGATCTTAGGCCGGCTCGGGTTCCGAACCCGCAACCTCTCAGTTCCGAGACGGTTGACTTTGCTGACTGAGCTACCGCGGCTCGATGATACAGTAGCATGGTCTAGCTTGTCAACTAATTGTTAGATTTCTTCCATTTTGTTATTAATTTCACCATAGGAATGTGCGCATACTTTTTATAGTGTTCCTCATTTTTGATGACTTGGGAACATTAGCTGCATTATTCATTTCATTTTCGATATCGAAATCTGCATCAATGATATTTTTTAAACTTTGAACACACTCCAGAATGTATTTATCTGCCGTAATTGGGGCGGTACACACATTATCATTATCTAATACAACGAAATCTTCAGATGGTGCAGTAGCATAGTCCAGTTTGTCAACTAACTCTTCGATTTCTTCCATTTTGTTATTCATTTCACCATAGGAATGTGCGCAAACTTTTCATTGTGTTCCTCATTTCGGATGGCATGGGAACATTAGCTGCATTATTCATTTCGTTTTCGCCATCGGAATCACCATCAGTGATATATTTTAAGCTTTGAACAGACTCCTAAATTTCTTTATCTGCCTTAATTAGGGCTGTACACACATTATCTTTATTTAATGCAATGAAATCTTTTGATGGTAAAGTAGTACAGTCTAATAAAACGGAAGTTTGCGTCTACGTGGAAGGTATTTACCGTATTTTGTTCATATCCAGGAGGGAAATCTTTATATGTTAAGAGAAAAAATGCATGCTAATACATAGTAGTTTATCTGGATCATTCCATTATTTCTTGTTAATCACTATTTCGTCTTAAGCGTTTACTCGTGAAACGTATTTCCCTGTATTACATATTTCCAAATAAATAAACAAAAGTATGATCAGATTTCTCCATAAAAAACGTGATTTTGAAGAATCACATTTTGGAAGCAAGCAAAAGTTAAGTGAAATAAAAAATAAATCATGATTTTCTCGCAAATGTAATGAAAACTATTTAAGCCTAGATTTCCTTCGGACTGAAAGCTAAGATTATTATTTGTTACAATATTTATATGGTGATTCAAAATAGCAAATGTGTCATTGTTTCCTAGTATTATTTCATCACATAATTATTTTGTAATTGCCTTTATTATTACACATTTACCAAACATTTGCATATAGTTTGCAGACAATTATCAATAGAATTTTAAATGTCTCGACTCCAAAATGTTTGCAAAGCCACTGGATTAGCATAAAAGAATATTTATTTTCTATTGATATCCATGACATGAAATAAATTTTTAAAGCAGTCAAGAAAATATATAAAAGATTAACAAGCAACAAAATATGAATTACCTGATTATTAATATGACTATAGGAATGCTAAATATGTAAATCTGAAAGTCTGCTGCCAGGTACCAAGAATAAGATAAACACTGAAAAAAATGATGAAAACAGATGTCGATTAATTTAAACATCACTCATTAGTATTTTCTATTTTTCCATAAAATTAAATTCATTTACAGTTGAAAGAGATACATATAATAAAACTACCTAAACAGCACAAAAATTCCTTTGAACAGCCGGTGAATGTCAACTTAACTTTGTAGACGCTGAATAAATATTCATTGGGATTTGTAGCATTTTAAGGCAGAAACTAATATTCAGAAAATGCCCTGTATAGATGTAAAAATAACAACTAGTATGTTTTAATCGAGTTTAATAAAGTCAGGGACAGGTTTAAAAATCGTTTCCCAAGTGTTAAGAATTGTCAAGAAAATTTACTTAAAAATTATTCGTAATTTACTAATTTATAAAAAATGTGTGATATTTTCCG
Source organism: Pardosa pseudoannulata (assembly GCA_032207245.1). Classification (NCBI taxonomy): domain Eukaryota; kingdom Metazoa; phylum Arthropoda; class Arachnida; order Araneae; family Lycosidae; genus Pardosa; species Pardosa pseudoannulata. Next base: position 119,863,617 of record CM063508.1, read on the forward strand.
AAAATATTTTATTTAGTTTCTTATTTTTCTGAATTATTTTTCCTAAAAAATTCACAAAAAGTTTTAATATTTGCTTTTTAAAATAAGTCTTATAGATGCCTTGCAGATTTGTCTCTCTCTATGGGTGGATCTGTTGAAAGATAGTTCGTGTACGTCGAATTTGAATCAAACGTTAAAGTCCATTTTAGAGTGAAAGTATATTTTCCTGTAAAATACAGTGTATATCTATTTTACTATACATACAGCACCCATTTATAACAAAGGAACCATCCTATCTTTTTTTTAAAAAATTAAGCATATATATCAAGATAGTTATTACATTAATATAGAAGCAAACATACCCCTTGAATGGAACTTCTATAAAGATTATTGACGAAGATCATATTGACCCACCAATCCTTTTTGCACCCTTCTACGATAGGATCGATAGTTTCATGCCATACCGGACCGTCTCCCAGCAGAGGAAGCAGTGTAGCGCAGCCCACAAAAAACATTTGCAAAGGAAAAAACCTAAAAGAAAATAGCAGGTACTATACAAACAAGTGATTTACTTTCAAAAAGAAATGTTAATAGAATAAATAATGGTGTTTCTTCGAAACGCAGTTTACTATTCAAATTATGTGCACAGCAATTTTCACTTCGAAATACATATATCCAGTCATTAAACCTCAACTAATACATAAGTCATACATAATTTCTCTACGTAAATATAATTCAGAAGTATAATTTGGTCAACACAATGGTAAGTAAAACCAATGGAATTCAGGATGCGGAAAGCAAACTCATTCAAATTATTAGTTTTCCCACAGTGAACGCTCAATTCCTTTTGTCTTGATGTTATCCCCATAAAACTAATCATATTTTTACCAGGATTCATCCTTTCCAGATTTTCCGGCTTCCTTCATTCTATCACTGGAACCTTTACGTCGGTCGCTTTGTCTTTCCAGAAATATCAGTTTTGTAGAAATTTGGAGAACAGGAAATTTTTTTATTCATAAGGCTGTTACAAGATCGTAGAAAGGCAAAAATGTTTTGGGCTCATCAAAGGCTTTTCTAGACCACCAGAAAGATTATTATTTGAACTACTAGTCACAACAGGAGGCTATATACAAACCAGAAGTAAGATCACGAGAAATGCAAAGAGGAAGACAAAAACAAACCTGAATCATTACCAAGTTTTTTTAAGCATATGAAGCTTTGTCAAAATTAAAATCAGTCATGTATGCGCACACTAACTGGGATAGTGCGATTGGGGAGGTAGGAAAGACAGAATGCAGTCAGACAATCTACTTGAACAAAGTAGGTGTTAATTAAAAAATTTTTAATGAAAGTTAAGTATTATTCTAAATAATTTATATTTTATAATGCTAAATACTTCCAATTAGTGTTGTAAATAATTTATTTTATCAGAAGCACACATTTTATCGAAATTCTTCATCCATTTCCTGTATACACCGAATTCTTCTTTTTCCATTTCCACCCCTTTCACAAACGATGAATCGAAGTTCCACCGTGATTAGGTTCATCTATCACTCATTTCTAAGTCTAAATGTTTCATTTTTCCCAACTTTGTTTTATTTCTTACGTTGTAAAATATATTGCAATAACTTAACTGCCTTTTGAAAATAGATCACCCAGATTTTAGAGAATGAGCATTCTGTCGATCCTACTTCTACTATTAGTCTTATCTGTCGACTCGTTTATCATGGCAGATGTGGGTCTATTTTAGTACGGAGCTTGGCTGCAGATGGTAAACGTGATGCCAAATTAAGGAAAGACATGAAAACATTTTACCAAAGAAACCAGTTTGACTGGGAGAGCTGCATTTTATTAAATACAATCTATTGTTTAACCCTTTGTTCTCCAAATCTATTTCAATTTTGTTAGCGGCATCTTTCAATGCTTAAGTCTTTTACTTGAAATGTTCTTAAACTAAAAAATAGAGCAATTTAAATAAATAAATTAAATGACAAAATCAATTAGATGTCAGATATATTTATAGTATTGTATGTTTCACACACAAAAAAAAAAAAAGATTTATCTTTTTTTCTCCAGGTATCTTTCTATTTGAGCATCTATTGGTTTGGATTTAAAAAAAAATGCTGAGAGAAACTCAATAAAGGTACTCCTTTATAAAGATAAAGACTCATGATACAAACTCATGTACAGTTATACACGACATAGGAATTAAAAGTGTTCAAGGATATTCCCAAACTAAAAAATACCTTATGTGCATTTTGAATGAGAAAATAAGTGAAAATTGATTTTTTCTGGTTTTTCAAAAAGATAATGATAATTTTTTTAGTTATAAAAATGTCTCACCTCCAAAACCGATGAATGATGAAATACACAGATCTTGGAATTTTTCCAATGACTTTCATTATATCCATAGTGACATAAACTAAAAGCAACCCACTGAAATAAGAAGAGTTTGTGTTAATGATAAAATTGAATAAAATAAATCGAAATAATAAAAATAAATACAAAGTGAAAACGCTGATTTTTTTCTCTTTTATTCAAGTGTTTAACTCGTTAGCTGCCATGAGACACGTATGCCGTGTCTCAATTTTCCGTGCGTTTGGACCGAGAGACATGGGTGCCTTATCTCAGACACCCCAATACGGGTCTTGCTGGCCATTGCAGCTGTAGTATTTCAAAATAAGATATCCTGGGAGACTAGAAAGCGTATTTGACTCCCGATAAATATGACTTTTTCATCGAAGTTTTAAGTGAAAGGGAGATGTCACTTAAAACTTTGCTACTGTGAACTTAATGTATTGCTTTTAAACAAAGATTTTTTTCGTGCATAACTCTCTAAATTCGTCACAGTACAATTCGAGTCATTGACATAATTATATATTTCTATTATAAGCGTATTATAACAATATTCAGTTTTTATACTACTGTATTACTACTGTAAGTTGATTAACAGCGTTAATAGATCTTGACAAATTAAATGGTAGAATAGGAAGCAGAGGTTTTGACAACAACAGTTCTAATTTTGGTGTTATTAATAAATGTTGTCCAAAATTAAAAAACTTTATGCCAAACCACATGGTTTTGTATGAAACAGATACACACATTCATATTGACAACCATATGAATATAAAGATTACTATATAACATGATAGTTTTTTATTTGCCCATGAAAGTCACTGAAATTTGTACTTTTTGTTGTTAGAATAAGGCGATTTCACGCAGCAGGGCATATCTCAAATTATGACAATTCTGGCTTTAATTTCAAGCAGAAGAGCAGTTTATTGTTTGTCTATTGGCTGTTGTAAAAATGAAAATGAATGGGAAAGGCTTTATAGTAGTTCGTGACGTTGCGACAAATTGCTCTATATTGTTGATAAACAATTCATTGAAACTTAAAAATTAACCAAGAATTAAATTTAAAATTAGTTCTTATATAAAAATGCTATAACTGCGTCTCATAGAAATGAAAATTAATCACTTTACATCTAAATTTCCAGGTTAAATTGAATTGATATTACCCAGACGTATTTAAATAATAGAAAATAAGAAATGAATAAATGAGATATTTAAAGGAATGACGTCATAATGATAAAAAAATATCATTTTCACCTATTTATTATGTGATAAATTGAAAATTTTAATCTCCTGCTTTTAACCGAGGAAAACTGCAGTTAAAACAAGTACATGTGATTAACAGAATGACGTCACATTGCTAGAAATTATTGCTTCTTTTACTTAGTTAGGATAAGATAAATTAAAAAGCTAATCGCTTCCGTTTAACTGGGGAAAATAATGCTTGGAATAATGACATGAAACTCTCAAAAAGGGGGAAGGAATGGATTTCGAACGCTAAAAATTTTCAAAAACCTTCCTAAGGATGTACCTAATAATTTTCCAAATTTTCACTTCGATTGGATGTATGGTTTTTGAGTCTATCGAGTACAGACAGACACAAATTCATTTATATATATATATATATATATATATATATATATATATAGATTACTACTACTTTAGAAAGTACTACTTTAGAAAAATGAGACAACTATAGAAAGAGTGCTTTATTTTCGTAAATGTGTTGCAAAACGTATTGCTAATAAAAATTCATTCCCAAGTTTATTTCTTCGTAACTATATACACTTTAACGAAGCAAGCAAGGCAATAGAACTTGTTTCATTATATGCAACGGTTTCTTAGATCTCGAAATAATTTTCTGTTCTGCGGCTTTTTTCTCGAAGTAATTGTCTGTAATTACAAGCAATAGTAGCAGAAAAGACAACTTCTCTTAGGCCGTTATTTTTTTTAACAATGTGACAGCTAATGTGTTAAACATTTTCGTTATAATCATTGACGTTAAATATACAGATGACGCAAGCAAAATTACATTCAGTATATTTATTAAATATATGAGTTTTAAAATCTTCCAGCAGTTATTAAGATTTCAAATACTTTTTTTTCCATATATTTTTGTAGAAAAAAGAATTTTTTCAAACATTTTATAATTATTCCTAAAGTGTATGATGCTTTAGCTAAATTATTCCATTTACGTGTAATGTCGCCAAGAGAAACTAAAGATAGCTTTAAAATTCACTTTCTTCTGTTAGTTTAAAAAAAAACTGATCTAATGAACGTATTTGTATTCATTTCAAGTAATGGAATCCTAATAAAGAATGAATCTCTTCATTTCAGCGATGCATTAACCGCGAAGAATATATTTGTGGTTAACGACTTCGAAACAGTTTTTAACAATAAAAATCGTTTAATCAGACATCATCGATTGTTCGCAGTATTCAATATCCTTAACATTGTAATTCTTACAGTTTGAAGCGTTTTATAATTAAAATGTTAAGTTGAAAATAACTTTAATGCTCAATAAATAACTTTTTTTTAATAAAAGCGTAGTATTTGCTTTTTCTTGCTTTCAAATAAACTTTAAAAAAGTTTCCTTAGTTGAAGTATAAATACGTTCTGGTATGAACAATCTGAAGATTGATTTCTCCTTTGGATAGTAAAATTAAATTTTTTTAATTTATTATTCGAAGAAGAGATCAATTTACATATTTCAGTATTAAATTGCTTTCACTGACCTTCCATTCCACCATCTTATAAATAAAGAGAAATATTAGGTTTATCGCACTTCCACCAACTTTTTAGTGATGTTGTTTTTTAAAGACTTGCTTAAAAGGATATAACCTAAATATATTTTTTGTAGTAGCTGAAATTGTAATTCTGTTAATACCTACCAAAAATGAATTATGAACCAAGCAAATGGTTTCATTAAATGTTAATAGAAATATTATTCAAGTATAGATTTAGAATGTTGGTAATTGTTGGTAAGTTTGAAATGTTTGCTGGCTTGCTTTAATATCAAGTTATTTTGTTCCAAGAAACATAATGAAAGTCTAATTCATATCGATGGCAGTAGTATCGACAGGGAATATTTAAAGAGTTCATAACCAAAGTGAACCAAGTTCATTTAGAAAAATAATCAAAAATCATATTTTAAATTTCCTGGTTCTTAATTAATTCCGTGAAATTTAATTTAGTGTTAGGAAATAGTTTAAAGGCTTGATCATTTTCCACTGTATTTCTACAAATGAAATAATAAGTTATTAACCGTGGCAAACGGTTTCATTTTGAAAAAAACTTGGATGTGGTTTGCTCTGGTTGTGAACTTTTCATTTATGTATTCTCCTCGTTTTTCTCTGTTAGATACAGAGGTATTATTTATGCAAGTACTTGAAAATTGCTGGATATGCTTACATTCTGTACAACACGAATTTCTTGTCTCACAGTTCAGCCAAACTGAAAATGGGACTTATCATGTCTATAAGAACTTATATTATTAGATTTACTAATATTCTGTGTTAAGATATTATTTTCTTCATTACATTATTATAATTTCACTCTATTACATTACTACAATTTTAGAGTTCAATCGATACATAGGATTGAATTATAGTATTGTTTTAGTTGAGAAGTTAACAGTTAATTAAATACTTGACCATAATTATTATCATCTAATTTCAATGAAGAACAATTTGAATTTCGAGGCTTTCTTAAACTTTAACTACTGTGAACTTTGAGAAATAAAACTATCTCTAGTTGTTAAATTCAATTTATTTTTAACTGTATTTCAACTTGGTAAGTGATTTTCTCCTTATATTGCAGGACGACACCAAGGAATGCATGGATCAATTATACCTTTGAGGATTTGAAATAATTAGGACATACTGTGAAACCGCACAACAGCTGTTAAAAGCTAATTGCGTTTATTCGCTATCTGCACAAAAACAATATATCAGTGTAGACAAAGCCATAGTTTTCACCATACAACAACTTTTACTAGGATACTAAATTTTAATGACTCAGAACAATATTAAACAGCTAAGGGAATATTTAGGAATTTTTCAAAGTCTTCATTTTTTATAACTTTGTAATATACCTTTCGCAAGAGGTTAGCAGGCTTATGTCTCAGAGTTACTACTACTCTCAAAGACAAATTTTAAACTGTTGTTTTAGCCAGAACAATTCAACTATCAATTCAAATAAATAGGCTGAAGCCTAAAAAGGACAGTAATATTTGAACTTCATTACATTACTACAATTTTAGAGTTCAATCGATACATAAGATTCAATTATAGTATTGTTCAATGCAATGCAAATGTTAAGAAAAACCGTTTCTTATGAAAAGGTTTTACGTGATATGGTCCCACTGAAAAATCAGAAAAACAGTTCTGTTAGAAAATAAATGAAAGCTTTTTATCAAAAAAGACGTAATTTTGTCCTACAGAATCATATTAATCGATAATATTTAATGTATTACATTAACTCTTATTACTGACTGTACCTCATGATGCAACTTGATATTCTAATAACTAAAAATATTTTAACTACATACTACGTTTTACCAGATTTTCAGCTACGCATAGTCATTAAATTTGGGATTAACTTAATTTTCTTTGACACAATTTTAATGCGCATCGGAAGCGCTTTTTAGCAGTTTTACTAAAATTTATTTAAAAAATAAATTAGCCTTCCAACTAAATTTGTAACTGAAAACAGTTGGATATTAAAAGATTTTGGAAAAGTATTTACACTTTAGGAAAATAGATCACATAAATAATCAAGCACAGGTAACATTTTTATAACATAATAAAATGCATTTCAAAGTGTAAAGTGTAGCCTCAATTTTTTTAAGAGAAAATAATAATATATTGAATATACGTGCAAAAACACTGACATGCTAAAAAATCTGGTTAAAGTTTGAAGGTAAAATCATTATGAAGTTATTGAAAGTTATTGTTTTCTCTAGCTTAAACATATTTAATACCTTTCTAAGACTTTTTAATTTTGGTCTAAGTAAGCTATATCAAAAAGTATATCAAAAGGGATTAATGAGATGATAAATTATTTTTCATTTCTTTAATGAGAAAATTTAAAATAGTAAGGTTTTTTCTGGAGTATTTATTACTAAACTCTATCAGCACACAGGTTCCAATGGGCATCCGATTGGAATTCAAAATATAATTTGGACGTCGACCAAGTGGAACCTGTGTCCAAATTGCTTCCACACTTGGAGGATTGAACAACATTTACCTTTTGATATTAACACACTCTAAATAATGATACATATTTCTCTCACTTTTGATTTTAATCGTGAAATCTTCGTCGGGACTTGCCATCTGCGTCAAAGAAAAACAGTGTTTTCAAAACAACAAAATATAAACCAATGAACAAAATAGTTGTATGGAAGCAATGGTAGAATTTCCATACCTAAAGAAGAAAAAATTGTCCACCAAAAGAGTAGCGTTTGTGACTGCATTGAATATAAACCGACTAGTCAACTCAATAGTAATCTGGAGATGCCCTGTAAAAAAGAACAGGTAAGACAAATGTAAGGTAACTTAAGTTAAAAGAAATTAGATTTACTTTTATGCCTCATCCAGAATTAACCCTATGTATTCAGTCCAATATAGGGTTTAAATTGCCTTTTGGAACTGGCCTTATATTTTTTTTCTGTTTAGATCCTAAATGACGGCAGAATGAACAGTCAGGGCAGGAGTTTTCAGACTCATTGCCAATTCTTTACATACATATTTAAGGTTCTTTCGATTTCTGCCTCTGTTCATTGCGTCAAGTGACATCAGAAAAATAAAGAAATATATGACTTATTAATTAAAAGTTCTCGTTTACTTTTACATCACTTTGGTACACATTAATAAAAAATTAAAAAGCTCTAATATTATGTTTTCACTTCATAACTAAATAAAATATATCAATTTTAGTTTTGATGGACACTACAAAATTGTAAACTATAACATAATCCCCTATATAAATCCATTTAATAATAAAAAAAGGTAAATTAAACTAAACGGAATAGATGAAACGTCTAAATTACTATTTTAATAGGTTAAAACTTTCAAAAACTTGGCGCACTAGAAGTCGTGCATAAAAATAATTTTAGTTGAATAATTTATAAGTTTTCTTAAAACTCAAAAGCACTTACTTAAAATATTAAAATTCAAATGAAAATACGTATGCCCGAGGATAATCCAGCACATAGTGAAGAAACGAATTCCGTGTAGAATACTCAGATTTTCTGAACCAGCGTTCATATCCATCAGTTTGTTCCAATTCGAGGAGGCAGAAAACGCTATTAAGCAGTCCGATATAACACCTTTGAAAATAATAGAAAATAATGAATACGGGACGAATAATTCTGAAGTGATATAACTATTAAGATTTCGATAATAATCAAAAGTATTCTTTAAATAAAATTCTAACACCATTATAACAGTACAATAATTTAATTCAAATATTTTCATAGCTTTCTAATAGCTTTCATATCTCTGCAAACGTTCTTTAAAACATATTAGAAAATTACCACACTGTCTACCAATAAGTATTTGGACACCTGTGATAGAAAAGAAAAACTAACTTTATTCAAAATCAATAGTTGGTAGAGCCTCCACCAGAGGCAATTACAGCGTGAACCATCCGGGGCATACTTTCCACAAGTCTTTATAGTGATATTGCCTTCCACTGGGCTTAGAGTAGACATACAAGTTCCTTCACCGATTGTGGACGGGTTGTGCACCCCTTAATTCGGTGATCCAACTCGTCCCAGAGGTTCTCGATTGTGTTCAGGTCTGGGTGCTCTGGGCAGGCCAGTACATTCGATGAACTCCATTGGCACCATACCAAGCCTTGGTTAACCTCGAAACATGACAACTGGCATTGTCGTCCTGAAAGTAACAGGGATCCAACCCGTAAAACTGCCACAACGTAGGAAGCACATTGTCATCCAAAATAATGCAGTAGGCATCGGCGTTGAGCTTACCATGAATGGGGACCAAGGGTCCCAGTCCATACCAGGAGAAACACGCCCAGACCATAATTCCGACTCCTCAGGACCGCAGATATCGTCATTTGCATAGGTGTCCAAATACTTTTAAAGACTTTTTCTGAAAATGTGCTATTGATATTGACAAAATGAAATTTCAGATTAAATTGACACTCTTCCTCTTTTGAAAAAAAAATGAAAATTTGTAAAGTGATTTTTGTTTCCTCAATATGATTCTTCAGCAGATTGGAAAGGCATAAAACGAAACGAAATACACTATTATCCTGTAAAATTTAATCTTTGTTACTTTTATTAATTCCATATGTATGTAAGGAAAATTCTCAGGTGTTTTCAAAACTTAATTCAAGGCCTAAAAATTCCCGAGTCATTTTGCATTCCCCCTTTTTTTTTTTGGAAAATATTCCTAAATTGGCCGCTAGGCCCATGTAGAGTTATAATTGGTCAGGCCCCTTCTCTGAGGGCGTAAACTGTAGCCCTAGAGGACAATTTAGATTAGAGGTTACAGTTTAAGCCCTCAGAGAAGGAACTTGACCAATTATAACTCTATATGGCCCTAGCCGACAATTTAGGAAATTTTCAAACAAAAAGGGAAACGCAAAATGGGAATTTTTAGCCCTTAAGTTTTGAAAACCCCTGAGAATTTCCCTAACATGTATGTATTAACATATAATCATGGAAACAAATGTGTATTAGGTAATGGACACAAAATCTCTTTTAAATAAACATTTCATGCCTATTAAGAGAGGAATCTAGCAAGCTTTAATATATCAAGTTCTATTATTAATAGTAAAAGAATGTAGACATTAGTTCTCGAAGTTTGTCGTCAAACATTGAATATTAAAAAAAATATTAATTGCAAACTTTTTTTAGGAAAGTATATACACATATGAAAAGACCTAAAACACGAAACTTTTTTATTAGAATTAAATAATTCTACTTATGAAAATATAAAAATTCTGCAAATACTCTTAATTAATACAAACACATATATACATGTGTCTGTGTGTGTAATACTAGACTCAAGACTCGAGTTTGTGTTACATGGACACCTGCATTTTTTACGGCGCTAAGGAGCGAAAAAGGACACATCGAGAGAAAGGGCAGACAAGCCCTACTCCAGGGAGGGAGTTCACCAGGAGGGAGGAAGGATGCCACCCCCAAACTCGCCAGCTGTGGAGGAGAAGAGGGACATTTTTACGAGTGGATCGGGACAGCCAATTTTGGTGTTACACTTGCGGTAGGCAATTGCTTGGCTCACTGGTGCCATCTATTAACTAAAAACCTATTTAAGTAATCGTAAGCTCTTATCGAGGATTCTTAATACACCTTGTTAAACATGGAAGGTGAAGCAAATGTGGAAAATCATTAACGATAACTGGTAAAAATATGCAATCACATTGCATTATCCAGACAATGTTTGTTCACAATTTATTGTAATGGCCAATAAATAGCCTAATTTAAGCATGAAAAAATTACTCATTGAAATATCATTCAATATAGGACTTTAGAAGCTTATATTTTTCTATCAAAGAACATTCAAGAATTCTTTTTTACTCTTTACTAAGTGACATAATTATTCAATATTGCTGAATACTTTTGAGAGGAATAGTAAAATTTAAACTTAAGAATATTCTTTGATAGAAAAATGTAAGTTTCTAAATTATTATATTGAATAACATGTATTCAGAACAATGTTTTTATCTTTAAAAATCAGGCTGTTTACTGCCCATTATAGACAGCTTGAGGTATAAAGTTTATAATGGCAAAATTGATTTTAAAATAATAAAAAAATATATAAAAATTTTAAAAAAGTGACAGTTAAAAATAAAAATCAATTTTAAAAATTGTCAAAAGTGTAAAAAAATATTAGAAATGAATATTAGAAATAAAATAAAATATTAAAATATAAAAATAATAATAAATATTAAAATTAATAAATTTATTAAAATAAAATTTTAGAAATAATAGCACTTCTCGAGCTCATTTCTTAGCAAAAACTAATCTCCTAAACTTAAAGCGACAAAAACTAACAAAAATAAAAAATTTATAATTAAGGTAACAAAATATAAAAAGGAGAAAATAGAAAATTGACTTCAAACATTGTCAAAAATATAAATAAAATAGTAAAAAACAGCCTAATTAATTTAGTAGTTTTAGTTAATATATTAGTGAATCGATGGCATTAGTGAGCCAAGCAATTTTCTACCGGAAGTGTAACACCAAAATTGGCTGTCCTGATCCACTAGTCATTTTTTTTTCCCAGGTAGGCGAAAGCCTGGGAAATGGGGGGGGGGATTCCAGGCCTGCCCTCGCCAACAGCAGTAGAGCAGATGTCCGCTTGGAACGAGATAGAACGGACATGCTTGGAGGAGAGAGATGAAGCCGAGTGAAACGCTTGCAGACCACTTGGCATTTTTTCGTATCCTCGTATTCGTATTCTATAATTTTCATATGTTCGATAATTGTAAATAATAAATACATAGTCCAGTATAGGGTCGCTGCAGTATTTAATTACCAGCAAGGTAGGCTTTCATCGAATCTACGATACCTGCTCCAGTAACAATAGGCGAGCAGGTACGGAAACGAGGTCTGCAGTCGTCGAGAAATACAGCCGTAGACACTCGATAGATAACAGTGTGTATAATGTATATAAATGTAGCTTACCGGGAATTTTCAATGATTCATATTTCTTTTCTCTATAAATAAGAAGATCATATAATGTTCCCAAAATTACGAGTCCTGTTAACCCTCCAATAACACAACTGAAAAGAAAAAAGACATCTTATAAGGTCTAAAACTAGAAACAAGACAAAAAATAAAGTTACTTTAAAATTTACTATGAGTTTGGTTGGGAGCACTACGGTCTACTTTTTGCAACACGAGGGCTAATGAAACCGGGACCTACTGTTCAAAGCCGATATCGAACGGCTACGAACATCCATGCCACAGTGGGATTCGAACCCACGAACTCCGGGTCCGAAGGCCAGCACCCTAACCATTCGTCCAACGTTCGGTAAAATTTACTATGAAAACAATGCAGAGAGATAAACGGAAAGACATTGCCTTAATCTTTATGAAGTCAAATTTATTCACAAATAAGCAGACCTGTCATGTTTTTTATATACACAATTTAATTGAGTGTATTGTATGTATTTTCATGATAAATAGTTTAAATAAAAATTTAGCAATTTGAAGAAAACCCGTAATATCCCTGAGACATGACTATTATGGCAGATTGGATTAAAAAATATCTATTCTAATTTTTCTCTACTCTATGTTTTGTGTATGTATATATATATATATATATATATATATATATGTGTGTGTGTGTGTGTGTGTGTGTGTGTGTGTGTGTGTGTGTGTGTGTGTATCTGTGTGTGTATGTATGTATGTATGTATATATATGTATGTATGTATGTATGTATGTATGTATCTATGCATATATATATATACATATACATATATATATGTATATATATATTAATATATGTATATATTGTAACGATCCGTTACATGACCCTAAAGAACGAGGAGCCCGAAGGTGACCTTTCGCGCCGCCGACACTTACGATTAGCGACAGGTAGAAACTGGTGGTCTAAGACAGTGGTTCTTAACCTTTTAAAGCCGCTACCCAAATTTGAGAAATATGTTCATGTCGAGACCCAAAAAAAAGTCAAATTTTTTCATTGCTTTATTTTAGAGCGTATTTTTAAAAAATCTTCAATCCTACGATGATGATTTTTTTTAACTTACAAATTTTTTATGTATTTTTTAATAATAAAGATAAACAAAAGTACTTTTCGATCCAAGGAAAATTTAATTAATAATCAAGTGTTTTTAATAATTTTTATTGACCAAATTAAAATATATATATAACTTTTTGAAAATAATTGACATTTTAACTTATTCCTAAAAAAAAAAGAAATGTCAATACATATGTTAAGTCTTTTAAATTTTAAATGCAAGTCATACAGTTTTAATGAGAACCTTGTGCTTGAATACATTTTGAAAGATCTTCAAACCTCGGTTGAATGCTTGTCAAGGAGCACCTTATATCTATTTCAGGATTTAACTTGTTCCGGTTATTGTTTTTGATTACACACAGAGCCGTAAAACCAGCCTCACACATATAAGTTGCTAAAAAGGGCAATAATACTTTTAGGGCTTCTTTAACAATTATTGGCTTTTCGGTTTTTAATTTTAACCAGAAAGCACATAAAGATTGAGTGTTTTTGTAGAAATTGTATCGAAGTGCTTGGTCACTTTGTATTTCTATTAATTGTTCTTGAAATTGATTAATATTAACAAATTCCTCATGCAAATCACTTACATCAAAATTAAATGGCATTCGAACCCAATATTTAAAAACATCGTCTGCAGGGAAATATCGATCAAAGTCTGCTATTAGTTTTTCTAAATGATTAATAATAATTTTCTGTATTTCAAAATCTGTGATATCAATATTATTGTCTTCAACAAGTAAATTAAGAGTCGGGAATGAAGCAAGTTTCTTTACTTCAACCTTATTTCTCCATAATTTAAGTTTATTTTTAAAACATGTGTCTTTTAAAACTTGTATCTTAGACTCTAAGATACACGTGGATACTTAATTGAAAAACTGTCCGTGGGCTGGAGCCAGCACGTCTGGGGCTTTGTGAGAATGTTGAATGGAAAGACTGTGAAAAGATTGTAAATAATTACAGTGCACATTGTCGCCCATTAGCGGTAGCGAAAAAGGCAATTAAGTTGTTTGGGTCGGCTGATCTGAAGACGGCTTTTCGGCCACATGTGGAAACGAAATAGCTGATCCAGGTATGAGGTGACCGCAAGATTGCATCATCCTGGTTCTGGAAGTTTCCCGAAGAATCGCGTAAGGGGAACCGGGGCCGCTATAAAAGTAGAGTGACGGTGCCAAAACTAGGCTTTTTTCTTCTTGAGGCTTCTTCCTGATAGAGCCTTCGTAGTTCGAGAAGAACCACGCGTATCTCCAATTCTGTAGTTTGCCTGATTAGAGACCGCCAGCGTCTCTGTTTGCTAAGAAGTCGACCTTCGACTTGAGAATACCATTCCCGTTATTTTGCTAATTTTTTCTTTACTTCGTGCATAGAAGTAGGTAGCCGAGATCGACCCTTGCTCTAAATTCGGATCGTCTTGCATCCCGAGATTTCCTTCACGAACCCCAGCGTGATACGCACGCTGAACTTTCTAACCTTGGTGTGAAAGACGACTGTACAAATCGTCAGCCCGGAGGTGATAGAGTCAGCGTTTATTACCAGCACTAATTAACGAACAATTCCTGTGATTTGAAGCCCTAGCCATACTGTATCCGGTACCCACGCATCCTTATTGTGGGAATGTCATCTCAACACGAGATCCCAGAATATTTAAAATTCTACTGAATCTGTACATAGCTGTACATAATTTATTCACCTGAATAAAATATTTAGTCTAGATTAAACAGTTTTCTAGCCTGTTTCATTGACGGCTTCGCATACCATATCTCCAGTATGTTACAATATATGCATATATATGTATGTATGTATGTATATATGTATACATATATAATATATACATATATAATATATATATACATATATATACATATACATATACATATATATACATATATATATACATTTATTTATATATATACATGTATAGATATATACAGATATACATGTATAAAAATATATACATATAAATATGATATACATATAAATATGATATACATATAAATATTATATATATATATATATATATATATATATATATATATATATATATATATATATATATATATATATATAAAAATATATACATATAAATATGATATACATATAAATATGATATACATATAAATATTATATATATATATGTGTGTGTGTGTGTTGTTTTGAAGATCGGAACACATTATCAAAGAAATACAAAGAAATTTACTTACAACATAGGTATCTGATAACTTTCTATCACAGTTGATTCTCTTAATTCACAGCGAGGGACAGTAATGTTCAGGTGGAAAAGATGCTTAGAAACTAAAATATTTATAACTAATTGTTACTATAAATTCTTTATAAACTATATAAAAGGAAAATATTATACATTTTTGCAAAACAATATGGTAATATTTAAAATATATTTTGTCTGAATTTATGGTATGTATTTACTAGCGACTGCATTTTCAAGTACATAGAGAAAGTTTATGTATGGTATGTATTAAAGCAACTTAAAATAAATATCCATTTTAAGTAATGTATTACCAAAATTTTCTGGTGTTTATATTATAATTTTTCGTCTTTATTTAATTGTAACAGTTTTTGTAATACAGCATTATAATAAATCACCATTGTGCTTCAGTTATTATCTTCGAATTGTGTATTTTATTGCACTCCATTAAAATATCATTTTCTAATATAACAAAGCAGAGGAATTCGAAGAAATATTTTTTCCTTGTTTAAACACTTGAACAGCAGGAGGGGTTATTTTGACCGAAAAACTATTTTGTGTTTTATTAACAATTTTTTTCAGATGGTAATAACAGAAATAATATAAATTTTTCAAAAAATATTTCTGAGGATGTATTTTGAAAATACATATAGATGAGTTATTTGAAAAATAATAAATCTGTGAAGATAAAACAAAATAGTTTTCTGGTCAAAATGACCCATTCCGTGGTTCTAGTGTTAATATGACAATAGAACGTTGTTGTTATAATTTTAAATGCTACTTGGACAAGCCACGCTCTGGAACAAGAAGATTATGGGGGCTGAATTGCAATCGCAGATCACAGTGATCGAATTTTCCTTCAAGCTGAGATTTATATTACTAATATCACTTCAGGTGCACTAAAACCAACAATAAATATAAACTTTATGCTTCCTATCCATATACTTTGGTTAATATTGCTTTGGACACATATATACTTTGTATATAGACATATAACTACATATATACTTTATATATACCGGGTGGTCCCTAGTGGCCAAACCGTTCAACCAATCGAAATGAAAGTTTAGATATAGTTATTTGAATGTATGGGGTCCAGATTGTGATGATATAAAACAATAAACCACTCACAGTTACGGTTACAGTAACAAAATTCCGAAATTTTCAAATGGTAACACCCTTTTTTTTTTTGTGTGTGTGTGTGCGTGTGTGTGTGTGTGTGTGTGCAAATTAATCAGAGAATGGGAAAACCATAAATGGCGTTGGAACGAGACACGTATAACATAAATTGGCGGCTTAAAACATTTGCAAACAAGAGCATCGTAAATAACTAATCACAATAAAAGGGAAGGTGTGCATTTATCTAAAAAGTATTTGAAATCGTATAATGTTTAGGCAGATTTAACTAACGCCAACTATAATAATGCATCAATACAAAAGAAAGATGTCGGTGTGTTCATACATAGTTGTGCTTTTTTAGCTGTTTTGCTTTCAATGCTTTTAATTCATTAACACCTAGCGTCTCTTTTTAAATACCGCCAAAAGTAGGTGGCAAACAATCATATAACTTACAAAATTTTCAAATAAATTCTAAAATTTAAAAATTTTCCATATCGATCAACATTTTATAAATTTTTGAACAGCACACATGCTTTTTTTCGACGGGTGCAGGACAAATGGTTCCATCTATTATGAAACACTTTACAGTACTTATTTTACGCATAACACCAAATCAATTTTTTTCACAAAGTTTTTTCTTTCTCTTGTGTGGAATCCTATGATGTTTACAATCCTATGATGTGGGTATACATAAAGCATATGTATACCCACGCGACAATTAACACTAGATTTACAGACCGAGCCAATTTGACTCATTAAAAATTTGATCACTATATATATATATATATATATATATATATATATATATATATATATATATATATATATATAAAACTTTAATATCACTTTTCAAAAACATACGTTGGTTTTTAGTTAAGTAATAAAATATATGTAAACTTTCATTCCTCTTCCCCGCAGATCCCTTCATTTCGCATTATCAAATGTGGTATACCTATTTTCACGGTTGTGAGCCAATTTGACTCATAGAATGGTTTAACAGTTAATCGCATAACATGAAATTTATTGGTCCTATCAGGCCTGGGTAACAGTCAAGTCGCACGTGATTTGTTTCTCTTCTCATTTGGCATTCCTCACACAAAATATTTGTGTGTACGTGGGAGCCATTTCACTTGTTTTCTCTACTATCAATGCGTGGATGATTCTGTATAAAGAGACGACTGAAGTAAATATTTCAGGAAATGATTTTATTTTGAAATTGGCTGAAGAGCTAAGAAGTAAATATAGAGAAGTCAAGAACACTTCCATTCCAATGACAGAAATTCATGCTACTGACGCACGGAAGAATTGTCAAGTTCAACAATCATGCAAAAGAAACAGATGTAGAAACCATTGTGCTAAATGTAATAGAAATGTTTACGGAAAATGTGTTTCAAAAACAGATTTTATATGTAAAAAATGTTTTCCATGAATTTTTTGATAATAAACATTTTATTTAAATTAATTTGGAACTATTTTCTTCGCAAAAAACTTCAATTTTCTTGTATGAGTCAAATTGGCTCACTTCAGTAAAAATAGATATATGATCAACATCCGTAAATCTAGTGTTAATGTATTAATAAGCGTAAGCAGAAAACAAGCGCCCACTTTTTCTTTTTTTTTTTTCAATAGCCATTTGTTCACTTTATATCTTAATTTTGAATATATTTTAACCATATTTTCAGACATATTGAGTATAATATTGATTAAACAAACAATAAATATAAGATATTTAAGCATTTTATTAACTTCCGAACTGCAATTAAAAGGGAAAGAATTACCTAATGACGTGAGATTGGACAAGTCGCTCACTGAGCAAGGAGATGGTAGGCAAACTCCAAATCTCAGGGGTAACAAATAGAATAGCTGAACATGCTTTGTGAAT
>CM063508.1:119886906-119919406 GCA_032207245.1 Pardosa pseudoannulata
GTATAACGTGCTATCTTACGATTTCAAAGGGTAGTTGAAAATGTCTGTCCAGTTGAACATGTCTTGTTGTAATAAACTTTTTAATAAGAGTTTTTTATGTTGTTTGTCTAAGTGTATAACACTGGCATGACATGTAATTTTAGCTCTGTTTTATGAAAAGTATCATTGGAATTGAATATGACTGTACCATACAAAATCGGATACTTTTCCGTGAGTAAAAGACTTCTATGATTTAGAGCACAAGGATATATCGATATCTTGGAGTTTATCGTTTTTCTTTTTAGGATATTCATTATAAATGTGTAGACTTGTTGGGGATATCACGAATAAATAAAATAGCACCGGAAGTATTGCCTTATTCTCACGGCGAGTGGTTTGTGGTTTGGTTTGGAGCGCTACGATCTACTATTTTGCACACGAGGGCTAATGAGACCGGGACCTACTGCTTAAAGCCAATTCCGAACGGCTACGAACATCCATGCCATAGTGGGATTCGAACCCACGAACTCCGGTTCCGAAGGCCAGTACCCTAACCAATCAGCCATCGTTCGACTTCACGGCGTGTAAATGGCCTTAAAAGATACACAATTCAGAATGGAAATTTTTAATCAAATTTCAGAAAAATCAAGCTTTTAAGAGTCGTTTTCAAAAATTCTTATTTGAGGTGTTTATAATCTTTTTAAGCTCCAGTTGTATAATTCATCAATAAACTTCCACTGGTGGGGAAATTTTAAACTAGTTTTTATTATTATTATTATTATTCTCTCAAACAACTTCCTATCACTTTATTTTGTCTTAAACAAAATTTCCCAACTTTCTGAACAATAGTTCCGACTGCAGACAACTTTATAAGATAATTAAGTTTAGGTATGGTCACCCTGTACATCGCTTACATTTTTCCATAGATGTCAAATTTGTACAGAAAAAAGTTACTGGTGAGATTTCATTATCTATTATAAAATACTTACCCCTGTAGAGTTTTCAAATCTCTTAAACGCTTTCAATCTCTGGTTGAGGGCATAAAATCGTGGTTTCGGGGGTAATGATGGCCAAATCTGTACACTGCAATACTGACCTTTCAAATTGCCTTTAGGATTTATGGTATCTAAACACTGATCATAAGATCCAAAGGCTGAAAGTGTTCCTGATAGAAGTCCATCTATTCCTTTAGCAGATGAATCTGCCACTAGAATAAAAGAAGAAAATGACGTCTTTAGTAGTAAAACTACAGAGTTGCAGTTATTTACTCAGTTTATCAACAGCACAAACAAATGTAAAAATCATCATTAATCCCGTTTTTTTATTGAAAGATTTCATATACAGATAGGTTTTCAATTTTCAAGTAGAAAACATCACTTTCGCTGAACTGAGCATGGATTTATATTTTTACCCATACTTAAGAGAACATAGCATCTCTCGGAACTTAAATTATCCATTATAGAAGCATTTTTTTCGATTCGTCATAAAAATAGGTGGGAATTCTGTACTCCACGATGAATTTCGTAAAATCGTTATACCATCCATTGACAAAAATTAATTCATTTCAGAGATCTACTGCTGACGACTTTAACTGTCTAACTGTCAAGGTCTGAGATGAAAATCGTGTATGATCACTTAGTAACACCACCAAGTATACTAAATTGCATTCTGTTAAAACCTGAGCATGCGATATTAAAGTCTTAATACAAAGGAAAAAATTTATTTTAATTTCGAATCACAATTATGAACTGTTCACTTACGCTT
Source organism: Pardosa pseudoannulata (assembly GCA_032207245.1). Lineage (NCBI taxonomy): Eukaryota > Metazoa > Arthropoda > Arachnida > Araneae > Lycosidae > Pardosa > Pardosa pseudoannulata. The sequence continues at coordinate 119,888,650 of CM063508.1, forward strand.
TCTTCAACAAGAGTGATATGAAGTGAATTCGTATTTATATGGATTTGATTAAATATATTATGTTTCTCAAAAATTAAGAGTAATATTCTATAAAGTAAACATTTCTATAAAGTAAAAGCGAGAGCTTGTTTTAAAAGTTATTTTAATTTTTCTGAAACCCTTACAACAACACAAAGTGAGTTTCTTTAATAAATTTTGCTTTTTGTAAACAATAATTATTAGATATTCTTTACCTTTTTAAACTTTTAAAAAGCATAAAAACTTTTTATCAGGTATTTAACAATAATTATTAGGTATTCTCTACAAAAAGTATACAATAATCATTAGGTATTCTCTAAAAAGTATAAAAAACCTTTCACCAGGTATTTAAATTTTCAAAAAAGCTAAAATAACGTTTAAAAATTCCATTTCAATTGCTATAAATAACAAATGATTTAAACAACAACAAAAAAAGTAGGTAGAATTTCATCGTAGGACTATAATATATTTACTGTGAAATTTTGAAATAAATATGTGCAATAAATTTTATTTACACTGCAAGTTGCACAAGTTAGAGAAACACCATTTTCAGTAAAATGTATTTCAAGTTTTTATAGTTTTCTTAAAAGCTATTATATTAAATGGAAAAGATTTTAGGAGGATACAGGTTTTAATTCGAATATTTCAATGAAGTTTGTTTTAAACGATTCAGAAATGTCCAAAAATTTTAAAATTGCAAAAATCTAAAAATTGTTTTTTTTTTAGGTGGAAAGGTGATGTCAAATTTGGTGTTGGTTAAAAATTTTATTCAAATTTCACAACAAAATGAGTTAAATTAATTTGTACAAGAAAAAGCGTTTAGACCTTATTTGTATTTGAGATATACATTCTTAAATCTTCCTCGGAAGCATCACGTCAACAAAATATTACCAAACATTTAGGTATCAAAACGATGAGTAACAATAAATAAAAAATAAATTATTTTCTACTGATACACATTTTAATTAATTTAATTAATTGAAGAATATTTTCAACACATTTTATCATTTACACCACTATTGAATTCAGTTAGTAACTAATGAGTTATGCATTTTGGGAGAATTAGAACTTTTCTTAAAGATACACTTAAACCTTCAAGGATTCCATTTTTTTAATATTTTTAAAATCTCTAGACATTTCTGTATCATTTAAAAGAAACCCCATTGAAATATTCTAATTATATCCCGTAAAATTGTAAAATCTTTGCATTTAATATGGTATCTTTTAAGAAAACTATAAAAGCTTTAAATGCGTTTTACTGAAAATGGTGTTTTTTTCATCTTGCATGCACTATAAATGAAAAAACTACTGTACATATTCATTAAATTTTTATAGTAAATACATTATAAAGCTTTGATGAAACTCTACTTAATTTTTTTCACTGTTGTTTATATCAATTGCTATTTATATTTTTTGAAATAGAATTTTTAATCACCATTCTCACATTTTTGAACATTTGCTTCCCTGGCGTAATATTTCTGATATTTTTAAATATTTAAATAGGTGGAGGATGTTACCTAATATTTATTATTTACAAAAAAAGCAAAAATTATTAATGAAACTCTTTTTGTGTTGTTTAAAATTTAAATAGGTGGAGAACGATACCAAATATTTATTGTTTACAAAAAAGCAAAAATTATGAATGAAACTTATTTTGTGTTGTTTGAAATTTAAATAGGTGGAAAATGATGCGTAATATTTTTTGTTTACAAAACAGCAAAAATTATAAATGAAACTCATTTTGTGTTGTTTAAAATTTAAATAGGGGGAGAATGATACCGAATATTTTTTGTTTACAAAAAAGCAAAAATTATTAATGAAACTCATTTTGTGTTGTTTAAAATTTAAATAGGTGGAGAGTGATACCTAATATTTATTGTTTACAAAAAAGTAAAAAATTTTAATGAAACTCATTTTGTGTTGTTTAAAATTTAAATAGGTGGAAAATGATATCTAATATTTATTGTTTATAAAAAAGCAAAAATTATTAATGAAACTCATTTTGTGTTGTTTAAAATTTAAATAGGTGGAGAATTATACAAAAAAAAGAAAAAATTAGGAATGAAACTCATTTTGTGTTGTTTAAAAACTGCTCACAGAGTGTCAGAAAAATTTAAAAAAAAACTTTTTATACAAACTCTCATTTTTTGCTTTATATAAAAAGTTCTTATTGTTAAAAAACAGAGTATATGTAGTAAAACTAAACAAATATTGAAAATCCATTCTATTTACGATAATATATATATATATATATAATATATATATATATATATATATATATATATAATATATATATATATATATATATATATATATATAAGGCGAAAAATAAGAAAAATATTTCATTTAAGGTTGTTTAAAAGTAATGTGTCCCCTTAACTGTTCAGATATAGAGATTAAAACCTTTCTTCTCTTGAAGTTCATTATAATGGGATTCGACTGTACTGACCAACAAATTGTTAGAGAGTTGAGGAGGCACTTACATTTCAAAGCCCAGGGCTTCATAGCTTTGATGTCCGAAATCCACTGGAACAGCCCCCGCCTGCATGCCTGAGAAAGATGCAGGTCACTATCTGACATTCCCGACATGAAATAAGGCATCGCAGCCTTGATTCCCGCGTCAATCATCTTTTTCGACCGCGAAAATGTCTGCAACCACCTTTGAACTGCAATCTCTTCTTCATCCAGTTCTTGATGCATCTCCTCTGCGGTGCATCCCGGAAGAAAGGAAAAGCAAATAAACAACAGAGCGAGAAAGTAAGCCACCCGGTGGGCATTCATCTCAGGCCGTGTCTGGAGATTCACGAAAGTGCTGTGTGTGAGTGGCCCACTCTCAGCGACCAACGCCAGCTGTGTGCCTTTCAAGCGCTGCAGGTAAACTGGACCGGCCGGAGTGACTTCAGCTTGTTTTTTTCTCCTCATCAGTCTCCATTGTTGTAAGTCAAGGGAGATTCTTCCCCTGGAGAAATAAATGAAATTCGTATCAAGAGACGCCACAAATATTATTCCTTTCACGTTCTCTCTATTTTATTTTTATTACTTATGATTACTATATTAAGTTTATTTAGAAGTTCTTTAAATTAGTTAGATAACAGAGATTGTCAACCTTTCAACCACGGAAGACGACTTCATATGATGTACTATGGGGCACACTTATTTTATTGACAAGTGTTTAGGGGTTTGACTACAGTGGTCCTGCCAAACAGGCTATAAATTACCAAACACCAACAAGTTTTTTAATTATTTTTATTGTCATACTTCGTGATATGTATTTGAGTCAACTGGTAATTGTTAATTGTTATTATTACTATTTTTACTCTACTACTATAAAAAAAAATTTAATACCTTTTCAAATATGAATCTTTTTTTAATTTTATTCTTCAGTTTTGTTATTTCTTTTATTGTGTATGGCTCTCAAGGTAACGAACTCTTTTATTTTACATATTAAATATTCAAAATGTCAACAGCAATTTTACAAAATCCTATTGTGGAGAAACACAATGGTCTAGGCATATGCATGTTTTATTCTATATAAAACAATATATAAAATAAGTAAAATTGAGATAAAAAATCTTAAAAATAGCTTTAAAATGCATAAAAATTTAAAGTCAATCTTCTTAAAGATCACGAAAAAAGCACTTCTTATAAAATTTATATCTAATTTTGCAATTTATGTAAGTGTATAAAGCATTTTTGCATGATCATACAGAAAGCATGTCTGATATACTTTAATTTCTCTTTATACAAAAGTCTTAACTTGAATAATAATTTAAATAAAATTTTCTAAATAGTATTACGTTAAATTAGGGTAATTAAAAGATTGTAACTGAAACATTTTAAAATATATCTCCTTTTTTGTGTTATGTCACGTAAAGACTTATTTTTAATTAAACAGAAAACTCTTCATTATTTCTATATTATATAAATTATTGTAAAATCAACTGCGAAATAAAATTTGTTTTTTTTATTTTGTTTTAATTCTCGTATATTTACTAAAAATTATTTAGTATTTATCAGTACAAGTAACATTTTTTCGTATATAGAGCGAAATATCTCTCCTTTTTGCGCTATGTCAAGTAAAGACTTATATTTAATCAAACAGGAAATGCTTCATAAATTCAATATTATATAAATTATTGTAAAATCAACTGTGAAATAAAATTAATTTTTTTTATTTTGTTCTAATTCTCGTATATTTACTAAAAATTATTTAGTATTTATCAGTACATGTAACAGTTTTTCGTATATAGAGCGAAATATACACTTTATCCAGAAATTTGAACTTTACTCTCTTTTTAACAAAAAATATAATAAAAATATGTAATCTTTATGTTGAAAATACAACACTGTTGCGTAAACTTCATACACAATTTTTCATCCAAATATACACAAATATACCATCATTTATTCCCATCTTTTTTAGTATCTTAAATAATAAATATGTAATAAGGAAATTAATGATTTTGAACATTTTGAATTAAATTTAGATCATTTTGCTTATTATTGATATTAAGAATATAATAAACTATTTTAATCTATAAAATTTGTCTTAAACAAAATAAGCTAAAGAAACTTAGGGTAATGCACAGATAATCAAGTGAGACATACCCTCTATATATAGCATTATTTTAATTATATATCGTAAAATTGCACAAGTTTTATCTTAAAAGTAAAACTTTTAAAAAATTATCGTAAACCCAGAACATTTTTAAATTTCTAGGTATACTACATTCTTAGATTACATATAAAGATATTAAAAAAATTACACGTTGGTAGTATTTATATGTCTGTATATAGTAAAAAAAATTTTATTTTTTCCTGGTTAAATGTACAAATTCTGTCAACCTAAAATATTCTTTTCGTACTTTATATTGCATTTTGTACAGTTTTTAATTTTGTATTAGAATTTCATCAAAAACAACTAATTAGAAAAGATACTTTACTTTCTAAAATACCAGTTGCAAATAACTATGAAAATACTATATTATTCAGTTAAAAAGTTCAATTACAATTAAATATTTGGAGACAAAGCCCGAATAATCTAAGTAGATAATGTTGTTCGGGGCACCTTAACTATAAGTCCTAGTGGTGAGCTATGTTTGAGTCTTAACTGATGTGATTCGTAATATTAATGAGAGTTGTTAAATTTAAGAAAAAGTTTTTAAGGTAGACAAAAAATTTGCAACAATCAATGTTTTATTAAAATTCTCTATTTATTTCTGGTTAACAACAGTATTGTTAAAACATGTCGTTTTAAAAAGTTACTATTAAGTGAAGATTTTTCAGTTTTTCACGAAACGAGGTAAAAATATAAAACATTTACTTAAAAAAGTATAAAAATATATTCATTTTTTGTACTCTTAGTTATCAATATCTAAATGGCTTTTCTATTCATAAAAATTCATAAAACAGTATTGCTTAAATATGTCATTTGAAAAAGCGAAGATTAAGTGAAGATTTTTCAGTCTTTTCACGAAACGGGGTAAAAATATAAAATATTTACCTAAAAGAGTATAAAAATATATTTTTTATACTTTTAAATATCAATATCTAAATGGCTTTTCTATTCATAAAAATTATTCATTAACTACAATCTGATTGTACTATTATGTTTTTTAAATTTATGTGTTATAAGCACGCATTTAACTAAATGGGAATAATTTTGAATTGCTTATTTTATCGAATACACGTGTTAAACAGACGCGTTTATAAAACAATTAAAACATATACTTGAGATTTTTAAAAGGAATATTTATAAGATATTATTAAAGTCTTGTCATTTTAATGGACTTTATTTTGATTTTGCATTCATTTGAGGTTTCGCCACTGGAGTTTTTTTACGGGGTAGGGCAGTTAACCCTACTCCCAACCCTATTTTATTCGCCTCTTACGACATGCATTGGGATACATTGGGACTATTCTTACCCCTTGGTTACCACATTATAACCGTTGAAGCACCCCGGTTACCACAGGGGATACACAAATCATCCGAAGTAACAGACTAAGATGGCTCGGCCACATTTGGAGAAGCCCTGAGAACAACCCATCAGAGTATTTACTTTTAAGAACCCCGAGGGATCTCGTACCAGAAGACCTTGAATCCACCTTGTTTCTGGTCTTCTTGTACACAGAATCCATCCTGTGATTCTGTGTACCAGAAGACCAGACACAAGGTGGCTCAATGGCGTTGAAAATGACCTCAAAATTTTAGGAATTGAAGACTGGCAGAGAGTTGCACTGGACCTTGGAGAAAGCATGCTATTGAGGCAGCTAAGACCTGTAATAGCTTGTCACACTATTAAAGAAGAAGTTTGATCTTAAATCCGTCATATTATCAACATTTTCTGTTGTTACCTGATAGAATTATTTAGGCAATTAAATCTTGAATGGGTGTATAGCTGCAGTTAAACAACAAGTAATCTCTGGGAAAGATTTGTAAAAAAGATGACTTTTTATAAATATATATCAGCTGTAAACACTGAGTTCTCAGATTCCAGCAATCAAATTACTACTTTAAGTGAATTTATGGGATAAACCTCTTAAGTCAAAAAAGTTGAGGTAAAAAAATTATAAAACCGATACAAGTACTTTTAACTTTGGGATTACAAACACATGTTATTCTAAGCGGCATCGTTATCAATAAGATTGAGTCTGGGTGATAATTAAATCCTTTCATTGACGTCTTTTACTGACGTGGGATTTCTAGGCATATTACGCATTGCAGTGAATTTCTAATCAAATTCATTTAAATAACTGAAAAATAAAAAAGGAGTATCACTAAACGTTTAAGGGGACACATTACCTTTAAATTATCAATTTTTTTTTTTTTACTTTTACATTTTCAAACTTTCTGGGTATTTGTGAATAGTTATAAACGAATCCCATTGAAATATTCGAATAAGGATCTGTAAGACTACAGAATCGTTTTCATTTTATATCTTAGATTTTAAGGGATCTATACAAATTTTAAATGCATTTTACTCAAAATTACGTTTTTTCAACTTTCGTGCTCTACCAATAATAAGACCGAACGATACTGAATGGCAGAGAACTGCTCTTCAGAACCGAACTTCGCGGGTTCGAATCCCGCCGCTTACATGGATGTATGTAGCCGTTCTGAATCGGCTTTAAACTGTAGGTCCCGGTTTCATTAACCCTAGTGTGCAAAACAGTATACCGTAGCGATCCCAACCAAACCAAACCTATCAATAAAAAGTTTATTTCAAATTTTCACAATAAATACATTACAGACCAGGGGTGGCCAAGCTCCTTGATAGTCCGAGCCATTTTTCAAAATTTGAAATTTTTCGCCAGCCGCAATTAAATACGTATTTAAAAAGTATGCAAAAAAGATATTAAAAAAACTTTTTTTTTACAGAAATTATATTTATTGAATGCCATTAGGAAGTTCTTCGTCCTTTAATTTTTAAAGAAAATTTTTGAATAGTCGATGATTTTTTGCATTGGTGCGAATGTAATTTACAATGTGTTACATTGTTTTCATAACAACAGGATAGTTTAAATATAATGTAAAGAGATGTTCACGGTGAATTATACAGTGAATCGGTATGAATTATGGAATTTGAGAATCATCTCTTAAAGGCCCAATAAGACCGATTTTTTACCCAGCTTTGACGGAGCTCCATAAGTTGTAATAATTTTTTAAAATATAATAACACAAAAATGAAAAGGGAACTCGGGTACATTTATCGAGAGCCACAAATAATCCTACAAAGAGCCGCAGGTGGGTTGAAAGCCGCAAGTTTGCCACCCTTGTTATAGACCTACGATGAAACTCTACCTACGTATTTTATTATTTACTTCAATTAGTATTTATATCATTTGAAATGGAATTTTTAAACATGATTTCAGTTTTTTTTTATTGAATCCTTTAGTGTAATATTTTTTATACTTCTAAAAAACTCAAATAAATGGAGAGTTATGCCTAAAAATTATTTTTTACAAAATACCAAAAATTTTTAATGAAACTTACGTGCATAGCTCTAAGTCTGAGCAGAGTGCGTCAGAAAAAGTTTTAAATTTTTAAAACAAGCTCTCATTTTTCCCTTTTAAAAAAGTTCCTATTTTTTTAGAATGGAAGAAAATTCAGCAAAATTAATTAAATAAAAATAGAGCAAATGATGAAAAATCCCATGTATCTGCGATTGAAGTTTTAAAAATGAAAAGACGGAAAATAAGAAAAAAAACTTCCATTTGAAGTTGTTTAAAGGCGATGTGCCCATTAACAGATGTTTATTATGGTTGAACTGCTCGTTTTAATTTTTTTGACTCGAAATCAAATACTAGGAGATCGATTCAAAACAAATGTGTTGATATATATAAGAATGTAAATTACATATTCTGAAGGTTATCCTGACTCTAATAAAAACAAAATTTAATGTGAAAGCCAAATGACTTCCTTGTACGCCTATTTAAACTAATTATGCACATTTTTTTTTTGCTCTACTTTTTAAAACTTTTTTTCAATGTGATACATTCTTCCTATTTTTTAATAAAGCGGACAGTTAGCAGCTGTTAAATTATAAGATTTTAATACCACCAAAAATCAACACATTATTAATTCAACAATGAATAGAATTTTATCCAGCAATGTGTAGTGTGCCATAATTCAACTGAGTGGATCTCAAATATTGACAGCATAAAAAATGTTTACTTAATATTTGTTTAATATTTGTTACATTAAGATTTACATCCTATAGGATGCAGTTTGTAATAAAAAATGATAGTCCACAACTTCATGTTATAACAGTTCTAAATATATAATTTCAAAATTCTAAATAAGTGTTTTTGAGCTCTGCAAGTCAGCTTTAATATGTTAGGATACTTTAATTACATAGAAGCGCATAAATATAAAATAAAAGAGGCGCACAACAAGATATTACGACAATCCTAAATATCAAATTTCAGCATTAAAGAAGCAAATGTTTTGGAGTTATGCCCAGCAGCATTACGTACTTTATTTTGAAATTTTTCGGAGAATTTCGGATAGCTATTTTAGGTGTAATTATTTTGATATATTGCATACATATATATGTAAACCAGCAAAATTTAAATCCGCCCTTCACAGTAGAATTGTATACCCTATTATTTTTATTTGCCCGGGCGTCTAGCCCAAGGAGAAGGTTAGACAACTAGACTATTAAAGTAAAATGCAGTAGGGCCTCATTGAAAAGAAGCATCAAAGTCCGAGTCTAACTTAGATTTTATTTTAGTTAAGAGAATGACATGTGTTTCACAGTGTAAGGTAGAAGACAGAATGAACGTCAGACACGGGCTGGAACAGGGTTGGACCACCATAGCGAAACGGAGACGAAATCTTTCCAAGAGAAACTAGCCTCATCAGCGTTAATAACATGAAAAGGGAGCTTAGATCATTCAAAAGTGAACCGGGTACAACTAGAAAATATGGAGAGTAGGTAAAAAATTTGCATTTTATTGCAGAGAAAGTTTTGGGAAATTTGTTGGAAGAGTTTTAAGTCGCGAACACTCTTTAACTGAAATATTTTGTCAACTGGGAAAATAGATCTGAAGGAATAATAATGAGACAGATAATAATTTTTATAAGATATTAAAGTGCTATAATTTTGATATATTACATATAATATATATGTGTGTGTGTGTGTGTGTGTGTGTACAGTGGAACTTATATCTACGATTATCCCCTTAATAATAATAACAAAATAAATGAAAAAAACCACGCTTGAGTAAGCTTTTAGGATAATACGGTCAAACCGAAGCATATTGGAGGAATTTGATGAGCATGCAAAGAGATAAGGACAGTTGGAACGAAGACATCGAGCAGTCAGCAGCCTCCACGCTTAGCTCCGCCACGAAAAAATGAAAATGGCGCAAGTGTCGCCTTATGTGTGCATCATAAATATATTGCCACATTATAAATATATTGCCACACAAATGGAACCTGCCGAGCTCCATGGCACAATGGTTAAAGTCGTGGGCGACTTTAACCATTGTACGAACCGAAAGATCTCCGGATCGATCCTGAGTCGGGACAAATTTATTTCCGTAATTTTATGTTCGCTTTGTTAAGTAGTCAAGAAGACTCCTAAAATATGCAAATTTTCAGTACCATTAAAATAAATCTAGAATGTTATGTTACATTATAAAAGCCTTTGTTAAAACTACGAAAGGCAGTTGTTTGAGTACGAGCTAGGTAGCTTGGTATTTAATAAACGGTGTTATCTCTTAACTTGACTCATTAACTTGCATTGTGGGAAACCAGTACTTGCATCCACGTGAAAGTATCACGTGTGCTCCAAACTAATTTTATTAACCCCAACAAAAATTTCATAGCTCTTTTGCCTTCTTATTTTTGGGGTTTGGGCAATCTTGCAGACATTAAGAAACCTGGGCAATGCCAACTGCCATCTATAGCTACTTTTCATACAAAATAGCACAGTGTTTTCTACTAGAACATTATAATATTAAATTATAGTAACCACAGAAATGTCTGAACATAAATCTTTTGTATATTAGGGGACATCATACCTTCTGAACTGAAAAGTTATACTTTTAACAGACTGTTTTTGATTTAATATAAAATACAAAATATTCTACTCTGGATTAAAATTTTGCTAGATTATTATTAAGAGTCTATCTCTATAAAAAGTATTTAGTTTTGATATATGAAGCAATACTTTGAAAAAATTCCAAGTATATACATTAATTAAAAAAATTTTTAAAAATCCATTTACCCGCAAAATAACTTTTGAAATTAGTAAATAAGAAACTAATCAAATCGAATATCATTATCTCTTACAATTTTTGAATCTCAACTGTGTTAATACTAGCTATATGTTATTTTAAAGCATGATGAAGAATATTTTTATAAATTTTTAATTTCTTAACAATGTTTAAATTTTAAAATGCCATATAACTTAAAAGTTTTATGTTTACAGAATGAATAAGATATTTATCTTTTAATTTGATATATAAATTTAGTTTCTAATATACATACCACAGAATCTATCTTGCGGTTAAAGGAATTTCATTTTTTGATTTTTGTATATTTTTTATGTTGTTTTTAAAAGATACTTCTTGAAATGATAAATCAAATAACGTTTTTAAAGTAAGAGAGTTATTTAAGAAATTGTACACATTTCAAAAGTTATTTCGTCGGTAAAGGAATTTTTGTTTTAATTGTTGTATATTCTTATGTTATTTTTAAAAATATATCATTTTGGAAATTACAAAACCAAATAATGTTTTTAAAATAAGAGCGTTATTCAAAACATTGTACAGATTTCAAAAGTTATTTCGTTGGTAAAGAAATTTTGTTTTAATTCTTGTATATTTTTATGTTATTTTTTAAAATATACCACTTGAAATGACAAAACCAAACGATGTTTTTAAAATAAGAGCGTTATTTAAGAAATTGTGCACACTTCAAAAGTTATTTCGTGGGTAAAGGAATTTTCGTTTTAATTGTTGTATATTTTTATGTTATTTTTTAAAACATACCACTTGAAATGACAAAACCAAATAACGTTTTTAAAATAAGATTGTTATTTAAGAAGTAGTCACATTTCAAAAGTTATTTCATGGGTAAAGGAATTTTTATTTTAATTGTTTTATATTTTACGTTATTTAAGAAATTATGCATATTTCAAAAGTTATTTTGTTTGTAAAGAAATTTTTGTTTTAATTGTTGTATAATTTTATATTATTTTTTAAAATATACAACTTGAAATGAAAAAACCAAATAATGTTTTTAAAGTAAGAGCGATTTTTAAGAACTTGTGCATATTTCAAAAATTATCTTGAGAGTAAAGAAATTTTATTTTTTTAATTTTTGTTAGTTTTATGCTATTTTTTAAATATATTACTTAAAATAACAAAACCAAATAATTGTTTTCCACTTAGAGCGTACAAAACCAATAATTGTAACAAAACCAAATAATTGTTTTTAACTTAGAGCTTACGAGACCAATAATGGTAACAAAACCAAATAATTGTTTTAAGAATAATCCTTTAAGAACTTGTTCAGCATTCATTCTAAATGAAACAGAACATTTTATTTTATGGTGAATCATAATAAAGCTGTTATAGGGGAGATTTTAAGCCTCAAAAGATACTACGTGCCCTTAAAGAACATTGTTAAGAAAGAGCGTACGTGCTGAAAATTTATACATCAGAAGATTTTCTTAATCATATCGAGACGTCTTTAATTAGTTTGGTATTTGGGAAAGTCTATACTTATTTCATCTTATTTATACGTTTCGCGAATTACATAAATGTTATAAGATATCTTCGAGGTCTAATGCCGAAAAGGAAAATTGGTTGATCAGAAAAAACTCATCTCAAGTGCATGCATGTAAATAATGCTAATTTCTCTACGGTCAGTGCGAAATATATTCTTTGACCTTCCGCTTGAAGTCAAGAGAGTACTTCTGCAAACAGGATCTGTGAAGGACAAGTGACTATAAATGCATTCAATCTTTTCTTCGTAGTATTTAGTATCTATTATGTGTGTATTAACTTTTTTTGTCTAAGATTTTTTATTCTTAGCCTGGAGTAAAGACCGATTCCGACGAATCTGCTGACTTGGAGAGAAAAAAAAATTATTCAGTCGCAAGGAGAAAAGAAGAAAGAAGTGATTAACAATTATAGAAAGGAGGAAAGTTTTGATGATGAAGGTATAGTTTAATGTTAAAATAAAAGAACTTGGGTGACATGTAATTAAAGTTAGCGAATATAAATCGCATTAAAAATAGTTTCGGTTTTTCAAAAAGGCTTTATGTTCATTTTCACTTTCTGGTATACGTAGAACAGAGAAAATACCATTTTTGGAATTATGTCTCTGTGTGTGTGTTCACATACAGACACAAATATGTCTGTAAGTCAACATGATAAATGAAGTTACATTTCAACTTAGAGAAGCCAGTATTGGAATACATACATAACATAATTGTAGTTTTCTGGGTCAACATTTGGGTTGATCCCAGCAATTGGAATTATGATATGACTGTACTGGTAATCAGTATCCGTAACCTGAAATCTGTATTGGTATAAATATCTTCTTATATACAGGAGGTAAATATCTCAGAATGAGCTCTGTATATAAAGCCATCATTAAACTCACACACTAATCTGAAAAAAGTAATTGTAGCCAAAAATAATTCAAAAATTTATTGCCTCAGTTACCAAACACGGACAGCCGAGACATTGCCGAATAGCAGAGTGCTGCTCTTCGGTACCGAAATTTTTAGATTCGAATTCCGCTGAGAGCATGAATGCTCATAGCCGTTTGGAATCGGTTTTAATCAGTAGGTCCCGGTCTCATTAGCCCTCGTGTATCAAAACACTAGACCTTAGAACTCCAAACAAACACCTAGTCTGAGTCTTCACAAGATCACAGGCTCTGAAAAAAAGAAAAAAGAAATTATTACGTCAACTAAACTCAAAAATCACGTTACTTTTAATGGAAAATTATTTTAGCTCCCGATTCTTATTGCTAAGAAAAGCCAGCTTGTAGGAAAAAAGAAAAAAGTGACTTCCCGGTATGGAAATAAAACATGAATCACCAAGATATGAAATAGGGATATAGATCTTTGAAATATATCTATAATCCATTTATAATTTATTGAAAAAGATCTACTGCGATAGATAAGGAATTATTAGTTAATGATTTTGCCCCTGCATTGCATAACATTATATACATACATGTGTATGAGTATTATAACGCAATTTCCAAGATTCTTTTTTATAAAATAATACTAGAAGTACAACGCATGACAGAGTTAAATCTTCAGAAGATTTAAAGTGTTTGCGAAGAACTCCGAGCCAATTAAAATTTTATTTAAGTAGTTTGTTTGGTACATAATTAGTAATAGTCGTACTCTCAAAATATAGGCTCTTGTTTCATCATGATGGGGATTCAAAATTGAAAAAAATAATTTAGTTACTTAGGATAATTTATAATATTCACACACACACATATATGTAATGTAAAAATTTAATACTTTAGTCTTAAACTAAAATTACTAACTCCTATATTAAAAAACCACCAAATCCGCTATTTCGTCATCTTCTTAGTAGCCTCTTGGAGTTAAACTCTTTTGTCTTAGAAAATCTCCTTCCTGTTGGCGCAATTAACTGGCCATCCTACTTTGCTTATTAAGCACATTCTTTTTCTCACGGCTGCTGCGTCCCCGAAGTTATAAAAGGCCTCACGACCTTTTTTCGAGAGATTTTGCTGTTGAACGTTGCTAAATAAAGATGCTGCTAAAGTTCTCTTGATAATTCTTATTCCTTTTCGCCGACGACTACCCCCCTTCGACATCCCTGTTACATCCCTGAAACATAGCATACTACGCTATGTTGCATATATATATATATATATATATATATATATATATATATATATATATAGAGAGAGAGAGAGAGAGAGAGATTGATAGATAGATTGATAGAGTGAGATAGGGAGAAAGAGAGTAATGGGTAGTGGATGTAGAGATAGATAGAGAATAATGGAAATAAAGAAAGAGAGAGAGGGAGGAATGAAGAAAGAGGAGAGATTGATAGAAAGTGGGATAAGAGTGAGAGATGGATATATATATATATATATAGATATATGTGTGTGTGTATAGAGAGAAAAGTTAGAGGGAGTAAGAAAAGAGAAAAAAAGAGAGATAAACGGATAGAGGATGGGAATAGAGAAAGAGCGAGATGGATATACATAGAGGGAGGGAGAACGAAAAAGAGATCGGGATAGAAAGAAAATAATGGGGTAGTGGGTGGGATTAGAGAGAGAGAGGGATGGATACATATATATATATATATATATATATATATATATATATATATATATATATATATAGAGAGAGAGAGAGAGAGAGAGAGAGATTGAGAGAAAGAAACAGAGAGCGGGATAGAGAAAATAAATAGAGGATTAACATAGAGAAAGAAAAAGTGACCGGATAGAGAGTGGGAATAGAGATTAAAAGGGGATAGAGATTTATATAAGCATATCGATTTTTCTTCTAATTTAACCTATTACAACAGAGAGTACTAATAATACTTCAAGCCATCTTAAGGCAGTATGAGTAGTTTCACACGTGATTAAGTCCTGGATATAAAGAAAACGTAATTATTATTAATGAAATTATAGTCAATTTTAAAGACTAATTCCAGAATCACAAAATTTCAAAATCATGTGCATTTATATATATTTTTTTTCACTTACATAATATATTTTGTTGTTCTTGTAAAATTAAAGAACTCATTGTTTGTTTAAAAAATATAATTTATTATTTTTCATTTGTCAAAAAACTTCACTGCTTGTGCAGATGTATACTCTTGATTGTACAATTTATTAATAGAGGATAGTATAAATTTTTCACAGAGTTTATTATTCAGATAACCTTTGAGCTATCGCTTTAATTTGAATTAAAAATCCATTATAATCGCAAAGTTTGTTTCTGTATATTACGTAATGATTACTAAATACATTCCTAGTATTACATCAGTGTCCGCAACCAACCAATTTGCGTAGTTGCACATTAAATAAGAATTACAAATAGGAAAAAACATACTATGTGTGCACAGTAAGCATTTATTTTATTTGTATAGAAAAAAATAAATCCTTGAGGATACTGCATATAAATATAGTGTATGTGGATCAAGGTTATTATGGCGATGTCCCGTTTTCTTGTGTACATCAGACATGATCAGTGGCGGATTTCTATTTACATTAGAAAGGCTATAGCCTACAGCGGCAACTTCTCGTAGGCGGTAAATTTTCGATGGCAACAAATTTTCGAAGGCGGTCACTAAAATCAGAATATCAACTTCGTTGAATTTCTTATGTTTTATTATTCGGTTCTAAGTAATAGGCAAGGTCAAGCCTTAAAATATCATGTTTTTTATGAACTTCTCTTATTTCAAGTCATTGTAGGAGCATATTTTCTGTCGGAAAACTGTTTCATTAGGGGCAATTCTTTCTACGTTGAAAGTTGGTAGTCTTTCTTATTCACACAGTTCTTTGTGATTATCAAACTGTTAGAAAATTACCCGTCATGGTATAACGGGTGCAAATTGCCACTTAATAATAAATAACAACAATTTCCGGATTGTACCATCTCAAGTTGTATTAATCAAGCATATTTTTTTCCGCAAAACAATTTCATTAGGATAAAACCTTTTTATGCTGAAAGTTGATACGCTTTCTTATTTACAAATTTCTATGTAACTTTCAAACTACCAGAAAATCACACATTATGGTATGACGGAGCCAAATTACCTCTTAATCAGAGAGAATTCCTAAATTTGTATACAATATCTCCTACTGCTAAATTCTACAAATTTCATTAGTCATCATTTAATTTGAGCCGAACGCTGGCCGATTGGTTAGGGCGCTGATCGTCGGTACCGGAGTTCGTGGGTTCGAATCCCACTATGGCATGAATGTTCGTAGCCGTTCGGAATCGGCTTTAAGAAGTAGGTCCTGGTCTCATTAGCCCTCGTGTGCAAAACAGTAGACCGTAGCGAACCAAACCATCATTAAAATTTTAAAAGTTAACTAAAGGTTTCAAGTAATTTCTTTTTATTTAAAAACATAGTGTTTGCCTATTTAATAAATCACACTATAACACCATGCGCGGGTTTAGGATTCGAGCTGGCCCAAGATCCCCCTTGCTCGTTAAAGGTGACTAGGGCAAGTAAAATATGCTCGTGGTCACAATGTCCTCCAAGTTCTCAAACGATACCTATGGGTTCGCTGGCCAGACCTGAGGGTTTTCTGATTGGTCCCTGCCTAAAAATTAGGAGGACCTGGGGGTAATTTTACTCTCGTCCGTAGCATAACTTAAGCTACGCTTGCTCCCCTGGCGGTGCTAAATGGGTAACAGCTTCGCAGTCCTGTATTGTCATAAAGTTATATGTTCCTGTATTGCCAGCTGCATTGAAGAAAAACTGTAACACCATGACTATATCGCAACAATTTTTGAATGAAGAGGAATAATTATTAGTTCATTAGTATGGTAGTACTGCAGTGGGATTCTTCAAAAAAATATATGACTTTTTTACAAACAACACTGGAACGAATCATTTGTATTATTTGCTCAAGAACTTCTATGATTTTAACTTGGATATTACTTTTCCGATGTTTACAATATACGTATTCACTGTTTTGCTTCGTGTTATAGTAATAAATTTAATTCACAAAATATAGTCATATTTTGAAACTCTACATTATTCACCAAACATTTAATCTATCATGTATGTTAAAACATGATATCAATTTTTATTATTGTATATTATAGGTTTAATACATTTTTGGAGAAAGGATCACAGATCAGGGCTATATAACAAAGTAGATGCATCTATTTTCCCATAGAAAGGATTCAGTGACTGGAAAAACAGGAAACTGAATAGAACAGTATAATCTATCTTTAAATATTATAACTTCTGTGGTTGCTACTAGAGCGAGATTTCCATTGGAACTGGAGTCCGTGGGCTGAAAACACGCTGATCACGTGGATTTTTGTAGCTATTCAGAATCTGTTTTCAGTAGTAGTTAATCTGCTTTCTTGTGGCATAAAATTAATAACATCTCTCCAAAACAAACCAAATATTTTAAAGCAAAATGCTGTTCAACCTTGTACTATTAGTAAATTGCTCAAGGCTCTTCGAGCAAATAATAAAAAATAAAGGAACTTTATACAAAAGAAAAAAGATTTCCTTGCTAGAAAAATCTTAACATATAATTTATTTTCTTAATGCTTTAAAATTGCTTTAAGTGCATAGATTATAGTATTCATGTAATTGACATAGACAGCTAAGGTGATAAACTTACAGAAAGATAATGGTCGGGCCTTGTTTATTAAAAGGAAATTTATATTTCAAATTATTTATATAGAAAAAAATATACATACGTTCAAAACAAGCTTTCACTTAAATAAAAACCTTTGACAAGATAAATTCAATCCATTAGAAAATTATTGTTAAATAGAATTGAATAGCTTAAAAACTCTTAATTCGTAAAGCAGGAAAACGCAGAGATAGTGTGTTGAAATAATTATCTCTAAAGTAATATTCCCCCAAAAGAAAGGTAATTCACAAGAGAATTAGGAACAGTCATCATATATATACTTACTCGTATATTTTTTTTTCTTTCTAATCAGCACTCAACGAGAGAAGCAATAACAAAAATCTTCCTCCATTCAAGAGAGGATGAAAACGCAGCTAATTTGAATGAACCGCGTTTAATTCTTTCTCTTTGACGTGCTCCCTGCCTATTATGTCACCGCTTCTCACTTTTACCTTGAACCTCATGGCCGTATATAGTCTCAGTTATGTTCAACGAACTTCGTCGTGGAAAGTGGTATGCAGTCAGTCTTCTTCGGAAAGAAGGAATCAAGGTCATTGGTGCTGAGAGAGGGGAATTAACACAGGAAAAAGTGGTCAAGTAACCCTCTCTGACGCAGTCTGGTATCGAAGATGATCAGTGTTAGCTAATTATAAGTTATTTCCTCGAGACATAATGATACTACTTTGCGCCTGCCCTCTCTTATACTAGAAGTTGTAATAAAGAGTTTTAATGTTGGGGGTGCTTTTCTACGTTCCTCATTGGGGAGGAATATTACATAAAATTATTTTATCTTATTCTAAACTTTTAAAGTAAGAATATACATTTTTTAAAGTTATTCTGATGTTATTTTTTTAGCAATTTAAAGTTTGAAAATTTTCCGTCTTTTCGGGTTAAATGAGGAATGGGAAAATTTTTTCAGGGCGGGCCAAGAAATAAAAGAGAAAAAATTAATTGGCCTATATAAAGTGTGACAAAAATTTTAACAACTGTAAAAAGAACTTCCAGGTTCATTCCTCCTTAACACATTGTATGTGGGAACGTACTAGTACGTTTTCTGACGATTGATACTTGAGCGCGGGAAACGTACTAGTACGTTTTCTGACGATTGATACTTGAGCGCGGGACACGTACTAGTACCTTTTCTGACAATTGATACTTGCGCGCCTGACACGTACTAGTACGGGTTAGTGTAACAACATGATTTGTTTGTGGGTACAAAAATAACGTTATATACAGGAAACCGAAGACGAATGGTCTTGTCTACTACATAGATTCTGGAAAAATTTAGACAAATAAAAACTAGTTTTAACATCATTCGATGCGGAACCACAGAACGGGAAAAAATTAAAACTATATACTTCTATTTCTATTTGATTTTTCATATTTCCGATACTATTATAAATTTATCCGCTAAAAAGTACTTTTTTTTGTTTACACAAATCTTATGGTTATTATTTATATATTTCTATTTATATATTTGCTTATATATTTCAATATAAAATACGAAAAGTTGGTTAAAAAATTAAATAATTTTCGATCTATTGAGATTTAACTAAATAACTAAATTGACGCGCAAAACGCCAATTCCCGGTACAATTCCGTTGCGAAATGTACCCGCACACAATGCCTTAATATCATAAAACTCTGAAACAACTTTACAAAATTTTATAGACATTTTGGTGTTGAAATGTTTTACCAATATTTAAAATAATTCAAACAAGACGAATAATATTGGTGATGTATTTTACAGATTCTGTCCCATTTAAGCCAAATGTGATGTTTTAAACTAGTTTAAGACATACTTTTGTGGTGGAACTTAAAAAGTATTAGTTTATCAGTTCAAAATAGAATTATTTATTATTATTTCACACTATATTTGGGTGGCCAAAGTGACATATAGCAAAAATTTTGATTAATTTTGCGCTTTATCCCGGCAATGATTCAGTTTGTCCAAGAAAACAGCAATTCCGCTGCTGAGAAATGCGAATTGAAATGATTGTTATGAAGAGCATTGACAACATTCAATCCAATCCTCGTCATCTTGGTTGAAAACTACAATTTCTAGTCGAAGTATTGGTATAAACTGTTCTTTTCAGAAGAGACTTTTTGTTTTTAAAGCAAGACTACTAAGTTTCAACATACAGATATACGTGAAAGCCTACTCTTATTCACTTTATTTTTCAATAATGTTACCATTATTCCCAATGGTGCTGTATGTCCACCATCTTTTCATATGAAATAAATAACTTATGAACTTGTGCCGAAAGAGAAAGGCACCGGGTGGAACTTTAAACATACTGATATACATGGACGACTAGGCTTATTCACTTTATTTTTAAATAATGTCACCATTATTCCCAATGGTGCTGTATGTCCACCATCTTTTCATATGAAATAAATAACATATGCACTTGTGCCGAAAGATAAAGGCACCCGGTGGAACTTAAAACGAACCTTCTCTCAAATGTGAACTCTATTCAACTATGAACTCTATGTGAATTCATCTCTATTAGATTATTTCACTTAATAAAAAAGTCTTCACATATCTCTATGTTTTCCAATTCAAAATGAAATGACCATTATAAATACAATTTTAAAAAGTGGAAAGTAATTAGCACATTTGATGTCACGTTAATCGTTTTGCTTCTTGTAATTTAAAATATTGAAACGTTTCAAACCGAGCTCCAATGCACAATGGTTAAAGTCGTGGCCTACGAACCGAAAGGTCTCCGGTTCGATCCTGAGTCAGGGCAAATTTGTTTCCGTAATTTTATGTTCGATTTGTTAAATAGTCAAGAAGACTTCTAAATTATGCAAATTTTCTGTTCCATTAAAATAAATCTAGAATGTTCTGTTACCATATAAAAGCCTCTGTTAAAACTGCGAACTGCAGTTGTTTGAGTAAGAGCTAGGTAGCTTAGCATTTAATAAACGGTGTTATTTCTTAAACTTGACTCTTCTTTGTGTGCCACCAGAACTTTCATCCACGTGACAATATTATATAAATACTAGACGACCCTACAGACGTTGTCCTGTTTTAACGCTGTAAATCCAAAAAAATATTTTTAATTAATTTATAAATTGGGCCGTTTTGATGGAAAAGTAAGGAAAAAGATATTTTAAAAATACTTGACGCCACCCCACGTACAGTCATCCCAAACGTAATCAGATTAAATTAAAATTTACACAATGCCTTTATGGGCTTCACGTCTTTATGCCTTTACGGGGACTTCTTGTACCGACGCCCGCTGCGCTGACCATGGAGCCACAGACACACTGGCAGTGACGGGTTTCAAGCGGCATTATAATAATCAAAATAAGCTCGTAATTTTGTATTTTTAACAATAAAAAATATTTTTATCGGATTAAATTGTGAATCTAAAACAAACTCGAATCAACTTAATTGCATAGACAAAATTTCAACAAAATCAGTCCGGCCATTTAGGAGGAATTCTATTACAAACACACGGATAGAAGAATTTTATACATAAAATTATTTTTTTAATTTGTCGAATCTGTCCCGTGGTTCTTAGTTTTCTCATGCCTGACATAATAGCTTTTTATAAAAGAGACTGTTCCGTGCATTAAAAAAGGTACAATATAGCTATTTGTCACAACGTCACGAACTACTATAATGCCCTTCCCATTCATTTTCATGTTTACAACAGCCAATAGACAAACAATAAACTGCCCTTCCTTTTGAAACTAAAGCCAGAATTGTCATACGTTGAGATGTGCCCTTCTGCGTGAAATCGCCTTATTGATCTTTTATGCAAAAAAACTGTAGTTTTAAACATCAAGGCACAGCACCTCCATGCAAGCTTTTTTTATTTCAAAGATTTCATAACACTAGCTATAATATCCAAGTTTCCATACACAGAGAATAAACTTTATAAAAAAATATACGTCACATTTGACGTCAGAATAACCCTCGCGACACATCGTTTCCCTCACAGAGACCAAGATCGAGTTGAAGTAGGCGAAGAACGTCCCTGGAAGCTCAGCTGTCTCTAAACGTCTGCAATTTATATGTTCTAATCGACGTTTATTTACTCGACGTCGTATTCATTCATGTTTCTTTAAAACTTACCTTAATATCCAAGGTATTTATCCCAAATCTGCTGACTTTTTGTAACAGGTAGACTTTGAGATAAATTCAGTAATACGCCGAACTCTGGCCAATTGGTTAGGGCGCTGATTGGCGGTACCGAAATTCGTGGGTTCGAATTCCACTTTGCATGGATGTTCGTAGCCGTTCGGAATCTGCTTTAAGAAGTAGGTCCCGGTTTCATTGGCCCTCGTGTACAAAACAGTAGACCGTAGCGCTCCAAACCAAACCAAATTCAGTAATACTAAATACTCATAAGTTCGATCCACAGGCTGAAATTCAGACAATTTGCTCAAAATGTAGGAAATTTCATCTATTTTAAACAAATGCATATTTTTTAAAGAAATCAACTCTTCTGTTGCATTAAACTGTATTTTATTTGTAGAATTAAATTCCGGTCTCATTAGCAACCGTGTGCAAAACAGTACACCGTAGCGCTCCAAACCTAACCAAATTCTATAATACTAAATACTCATAAGTTCAATCCACAGGCTGAATTGCAGAAAATTTGCTCAAAATGTAGTAAATTCCATCTATTTTAAACAAATGCATATTTTTTAAAGAAATCAACTCTTCTGTTGCATTAAACTGTATTCTATTTGTAGAATTAAATTGTACTTTTCTGCTTTTGCAACTAATGATAGTCCGCTGATCCTTTAACCACCTGGATTTAGTAGGTCAGGGTAAAGAGTAAGAAAATTAATCAGAATTTCTTTTATCAACAAAAAAAATGAACAAGAGCTTAAAAAACCGTATATGTGAACAAAATTTGCTTTAGCAAACGTCAAGGAAACTTTTTTAACTATTTTTTATTTAATTTTATTGTCTATTTCGAGTTCACTTTCAAGGTATACAAGATGCTAGACGAAAGGAAGAGGTGATATATTTTACAGGTTCTGTCCCATTTAATCTTAATATGATTTATAAAACTAGCTTCAGACGTACTTTGTTGTACTTGGAATTTTAAAAAATTTTAGTTTATCAAGTAAAGATTGTGAAGATCGCCGAGCCGTTGTATAAATTCACATCCAAACAGTAGATTTATCTTTTCAACATTAAGGTTTATTTTAAGACAGAGCACAAACTACTACCGGACAATTATATATACAAATATTACAATATTTACAATAACCAATTATATCAACTCAAGTATCTATCTTAAGAGCCTCGCTTACACGTCCGGAGTCTACAATCACCTCCGACGTTCTCCTCGAATCTACTTACTTTCTTCCTAGGTGGCGCTCTCTGGCCGTTCACTATTACTCGCCAGTCCCTACAAAGATACTGTTTTTTATTATTATTTCACACCTTATTTGGGGGGTCCATGTGATATACAGTAAGAGTCGGTCTCACCAAAACTGTTTAACGGGTAACCGCGATTAACCCATGGCGCTAACCAATGGTGGTACTCAATTCTCTGTTTAAACAGAGATTAATCACTGGTAACCGTTAAAAGACTTTGATACCGGGCCAAAGCGTTTCGGTTAATCTGTGGTTTTATCCGGGCAAAGACTTCAAGTCTATCCGAGGAAGCAGTTAATCCACTGGCAACAAATGAAAAGTGATTGCTATACAGCGATTTCAGCTGACGTCACGACCCACTTTAATGACCTTCTCGTCCATTTTCATGTTGAAGGTAGCCAATAGAGCAATTTGTCGCAACGTCACGAACTACTATAATGCCCTTCCCATTCATTTCATTTTCATGTTGCTACGTAATGCTGCTACATAGGCCGCCCTAATTTGGTCGTTTGCATCCCAATCGAACATCGAAATTCTTAACAAAATTCATAACAAAACTCTCCGGAGGATCACTCAGGCCCCCAGGTATCTAACCAATAAAATTATTCGAAGGGATTTGAATATTGATACTTTTAAAATTATTTGCACAAAGCTCTCTTCAAAATTTTACGGACGCGTGTATAGTCTACCTAACCAGATCATAGCCGAATTACCGGACTATGATCATAGGAAAGCTAAACATCGCAAGAGGCCTAGAGCCGCCATGATTCCTTAAAATGTTAGGATTTCATCTCCATCTTAAGGTTCTCCTTTACACTGTCCGAACACGAGGCCATCCAACAGATGGCGCCACAGAACCTGCTCTGAGCTTTTCTCGTCACCAATTTTAAGCTGAACTTAATTTTTAATTTTAACTTACTTATCACTTGTATTCACTTTTATTTTTTTTCCTTACTTAACTTAATTTTATCTTAATTCATCATTCACTTTATCTTTGCTGTCTCGTACAGTATTTTCTTAATAAAACAAATGCTTTTATATCCTTAAACTTTCTTTTCTTATCATTTAATTTTTATTCATCTTCATTATTTAATTTGTTAAGGGACTAGCACTATTTTTTCTCATCATAAAGCCCTGCATTTTTATATTTATTGTGTATTAACTTAAAAGACTGGACACCTGATAATTAATTCTTTAACTTGCTACAGCGGATAAGTACCTTCGGCCAAGGTACCCCAGGTAACTCTTCAACAGATTTTCATATTTTCCACAGCCAATAGACAAACAATAAACTGACCTTCCATTTGAAACTAAAGCCAGCATTGTTATAAGTTGCGTGAAATCGCCTTATACAGTACTTAAAGATAAAATTATATCAACCTCAGATTGTTTGATAACTAAAATATATAGCCTAAGTATTGACAAAAATATAATAGCTAATGTCAAAGATAATACATTTTATCTAGTTAGGTTGAATGTGGTTCTCAATGACGTCACAGCAAGGCAGTAGATCCACGTACGAACATATATCGCTGCTATCTTTAAATGATAAACAAACTTTAGCGACATGATCAGCACAAACCAAAGATTAACATATGCTAGAAATACACAGTAAAGGCGAAGAGATCGCTGATTAAAAATATTTACTTCTCAATATATTACTTTTTTAAGGTTTTTCCTAAGGTCATAGATATTTTTCTAAGGTTTTAAAGAATTTTATGCTTTCTTATGAGTTTAAAATATACGATTTTTATTTGTATATTCTGTCGTGTATCTTTACTTTCTTATTACACATTATTATATAATATTAACATTTTTGAACGTGTGAAATTTTTTATCCATTATTTGTTGTCAAATAAATCAATATTTACGTATAACCGAATCAATTATAAAGTATAGTAGTCTGAAAAAACTAAGTACCCTTTATTGTAATTATTTTCCGCGTAATTTTGCCGTAAAATTAGTTGTCAACTGACAGAGTAAATAAATATTGACATTCTGATGTATAACCAAAGGAAATATACTGGACTGCATTAATAGAGAGAATAAATATATATAAATAAAGTCAAACCTTTCAATATAACATTTTTAAATCACAGATAAATAATTAAGAAAAAAATTATTTATGTAGAATTGTTGTAAAAATATTTTGCTAAAAATAAAACTATTCATTAGGTCTTTGACCTCTGCCTCTAACAAACTATATTTTATCATATCTGAAGATGCAAGCTAGAAAGAAACTTATGTGACTTCTTATTGACTCAATATATTTCTTATTTATGTGGGAGATTTATTCCTACGGTGGAAAAGATGCAAAGGCTGAAATAAAATTAATTTATTTAATTAAACTATTTACACATTATATACAAAATTGGTGTCTAAACAGAATTAAAATAAAACTGGACATCAGTACCCGTCTGGCACAACATCAGCGCCCGTCTTGGTTAAAAAAGCGGTAAGCGAGAAGTGCTGTCTGCACACGTTGCCGTCTAACTCACTTCTATCAAAAATAAATCAAAAATGTTCGTTTCTTCTTATAGTTTCAGCAGGGTTGAGTTGTTCTTTACTTCTACATTTATTAAAATCAAAACCTCCAAGAAGTGATTAGTTGTGTTAAAATATTAACATTTTAAATTAGTTAATGTTAAATTTGATCTCTTAATAGAATATAAGATATTATATGCATGAATATTGGATGTGAAAATCTTAAAACTGACTGTAATGAAAACCAGTCTATAAAAATATTTCTAGTTTCTTACGCTATACACATATATAGATTCTACTATATGTATATGTATGATAGAGAGAAGGCGAAAGACGATTAATAGCGCAATAATAGCAAAGGATAAATAGAGCATTTTTCTTTTCCCAGAGACCATGTTTTAATATTTCAAAGAAAGCTATCTCCTTTAACAAATACAGCCTGGAACCACATGACTCGAGAAAAAAAGAGTTAATTGTCTGCTGAGTTCTATGGGAAATATCGCATGTGTGTTCTTATTATTTGTGTAACGTCAAGGGCGTTAGATACTTTTGATATGTGATCTCCGGGCCGTTGTACGTCACCCGAGGGATACGGTACAAAGTGGGGAACTTAACTCGACCCTGATCTTACCGATCCACGACGCAAGCCGAGAACATCGGCTTCAACATGAAGCGGCTGAGAATTATCTGGATTCTGTGTTTTATAACAGGTAGGAATTCAGCATTCTCACTATGGCGCAGTTATATTAGTAAACACATATTGTTTGTAGGTGAAAGTAATCGACTTGACTGACCGTTATTTGTTGCGTTTTACATAAATCTTATATATATATATATATATATATATATATATATATATATATATATATATAGATAGATAGATATAGATATAGATAGATAGATAGATAGATAGATAGATGAACTTATATTTTATACGAGGTTGTTTCATTTCTCTATACAGCATTCGTAAATGCTTCCAGTGATTTCATTACTCTTTCAATACTTTATCTCCAATTTACTCTGTAATTCTCTGTAATTCTCTTAAACATATGAGGGAATAGGTAATACTACATAGATACGAAGATAATTACATTTTATACAAAGTTGTTTCATTTCTCTATACAATATTCGTAAATGCTTCCAGCGATTTCATTACTCTTTCAATATTTTATCTCCAATTTACTCTGTAATTCTCTTAACATCTGAGGGAATAGGTAATCCTACATAGATACGAAGATAATTACATTTTATACGAAGTTGTTTCATTTCTCTATACAGCATTCGTAAATGCTTCCTGCGATTACATTACTCTTTCAATATTTTATCTCCAATTTACTCTGTAATTCTCTGTAATTCTCTTAAACATCTGAGGGAATTGGTAATCCTTCATAGATACGAAGATAATTACATTTTATACGAGGGTTGTTTCATTTCCCTATACAGCATTCGTAAATGTTTCGAGTGACTCTGTTAAATCTTTCAATATTTCCTTTGCAATTTACTCTAGAATTCTCTTAAACATCTGAGGGAATAGGTAATTCTACATAGATACGAATTTTGCTATAAATCTGGCATTATATTATAATTTATCTACAGCATATTTTACACGAAAGTTGTTTCATTTCCTTATACAACATACGTAATTGTTTCGAACGACTATGGCATACCTTTTAATACTTTCTCTGAATTTATTCTGCAATTATCTTAAATATCTGATATAGAATCCGTGATAGATACGAACATAAGAAAATTTATGCATCTATACAAATTTAATCAAAAATTCTTTTAAATATCTGAGGGAATATGCATGCATATATATGCAATATATCAAAATTTTAATACTTAAAATAGATGTCTAAATTTAACCTTTATCCCCCCCTCTCGTTTTTAATACCTAATTTCCCATCCGCAAAATGTCAGATGAAGGCGTGCTTAAATTATTTTTATCCACCTCGACATTTTTGGCAAAACTAAAACTAGAGTAAATGCAAATTTTCTATCGACTGGCCCTATTTTTCATCTGTCCCAGGAACTACTAAATTGCAACCTCTATGGTTTTCGAGCTAGCTTAAACGATCAATTGCATCCCTTAAAAATACTGAACAATCATAAGTATCTTAGCAACAAAACCACGTGATCGCTTGCTCTTGGGTTTGACATTTGTAAAAGATGTATTACTCTTGTACCATTTTGATTCAAAGCATTTGCCCTTTGTAGACAAACGGTTAAACTGTTTCTTTCTTACATTTAATGAACGTGAAGCTCCAGAACGTTAGACTTATGTTTCAGATGGAGCCGTTACTGCCCCACGGAGTTCTTTGTGCCCTGCAAAACCGGGCAAAGTAAATAAAAGGGGCTAATTATCAGTGCACTTAAACTCCTCGGCGCAATAGCCCCTTGTGGGCCAGGGCCTACGGTGCCAATCTCCATTTAAGTGACCAAGGGCCCTGGGTTCGAAGCATATGTTCCGGTTAGGTGGTAAGTGTTTAGATCTCAAGCACTCTTGGTCCTCAGTTCATCTACCCACTGAATGGATGAAAGGCTGAGTCAACCTTGCCCACCTGGGCATCGAACTTTGGACCTGTGTCGTGGGAACGCGAAGCGCTACCCCAACATCACTGAGCTTTTATCAGTGCAATTGGCGAGAAGTAATTTCGATCGTTACATATATATGTATAATTTGTACATACATTTGAACGTCTGCACCTAGAAAGATTTTGCAAATGTGTGAGTACGTTTCTACATATGTATATATGTATGTCCTCCAGCATGAGTGCTTGAATATGTATGTATACATGCACGCCTGTTATCTGAAGTAAATTATAAAAATCAAGTAAAAGTGTTAATCTACCCAAATATCTCTGTGTGAATTAAGCACCTGTATCCTCTGTGACGTAAACATTGGGGGAAAGCAGATAATTCCTGATACGCGTACGTTACCAGAGGAGTTATAAAATGGACTAAATATTGAGAACTACTCTTTTCAAATCTCAAAACTTGCCGACATAGTCGGCTGATTCGAGATGCACTTGCAAATACTTTGGATGCTGCTAGTTTTAGCAGGTAGGGATTCCCCTTTTTTTAATACTTTGGATGATGAGGTCATATCTACTTATTAGCAACTTTAATATGAATCTTATAAATGTTTTCTATATCCCTTAAAGTGAAAAAGTGTATAACAATGAAATCAAATATATGAATTAACAGTTATGATCATGCTATTTGCAATCAACATATATGTATATATGCATACATATATATATATATATACATATATATATATATATATACATACATATATATATATACATACATATATATATACATATATATATATACATACATATATATATATACATACATATATATATATATTATATATATATATATATATATTTATATATTATATTTATTTATTTATATATATATATATATATATATATATATATATATATATATATATATATATATATATATATATATGTATATATATATATATATATATATATATATATATATATATATATATATATATATATTTATTTATTTATACATATATATATATATATATATATATGTATATATATATATGTATATGTATATATATATATATATATATATATGAATATGTGTGCCTGTATATATATGTGTGTATATATATATGCATATATATAAATATTTATATATATATGCATATTTATATATACATATATTTATATATATATATATACATATATATATATATATATATATATATATATATATATATATATATATATATATATATATATATATATATATATATATACAAATATATATATATATATATTGATTGTAATAGTCGAATTCAACTGCTTTATTGAAGTAGCCTTAAAATGCTATTTTAAGGTATCTTAAACAATATGCAACAGCACCTATTACTTAATAATAGAAACTTTACAAAAGGCTTTATTTTACCGAAGATTTCATAACTGTTTTTCAGCAACATTTTTATATGGTAAAATCTCAAATGCTTTCCACAATACTGAGGAGCTACTTTTGAATAAGCTGACAATCATAATCATAGATCAAAATATAGTGTTCTCTTTTTCGAATTGAACTTAGAGATTTAATTTTATTTTTAACTTATTACAATGGGATAAGCTTTCTATGTCTCAATCTTGTATGTTTTGCCTTTTTCAAGTGTTCACTTCACACGTTGAAGTGTATTGTTGTTATTCCACGATAACACTTATCATTCCAGTGGTGTTTTCCCTCTAACTTCTAAAAGCTCAACTATCGGAAGAAAAACATCGTGAAACGTATGTTCTGTATATTTAACATACATTTGAATGTTGAATGCTGAACAGTCATAAAACTCGTGTGCACCAAGTCTTAATACAACTCTTATGCAAATGAATTATATTTATGAACGTCAGCTCACTAAAACAACTTGGTGTTTAATCGTAATCAAATTATTACATGTTTCTCTCTATGAAGTTATTTGTAAATTAATACTGATTAATGTTCAAAATTAATTATTTTATTTCATTTTCCTGTAAGCTAAACACATAAAAATTTAGTGTAGTAATGCTGTCAAACAATTTTGTAAAGAAAATCTTCAGAAGTTAGGTTTGATTGTGGCCGCTTTTCTGATGTTGTCCATCTCAGCAGTTCGTAGCCATAAGTTTGTTCAGATCTTCTTAGAGCGCAATTGCATAACCAGAGATAAATGCTGACCCTTTAAAACAGGGAATTATTTTTCAATAAATTTAAGTAATAAATCCAAATCCTTCAGGGCGAACAATAGCCGAATATTAAAGCGCTGCTTTTCAGAACCGGACTTCGCTGGTTCGATTCCTGCTATGGCGTAGATGTTTGTAGCTGTACAGAATCGGCTTTAAACAGTAGGTTCCGGTATCATTAGCCCTCGCTTGCAAAACAGTAGATCGTAGCACTCCAAACTAAAGACTCGCAATAATCCAAAGTACAAAAAAAATTATATTACTGCCCGATTAATGATTTGACCAATAGCCATCGCTCAATTTTATATTTTTAATCAAAGCAATTATTATTAT
>CM063508.1:119924406-119931906 GCA_032207245.1 Pardosa pseudoannulata
TAGTGTGATGAGTCTATTGGACATGGTGTAACCTTTCCTAAACCAGGGTGTATGAGCATTTTTTCGTTGGTTACAAATATAAAAAACTAGTTATTTATCGAATAGATTTTGAAAGT
Organism: Pardosa pseudoannulata; assembly: GCA_032207245.1. Taxonomy (NCBI): domain Eukaryota; kingdom Metazoa; phylum Arthropoda; class Arachnida; order Araneae; family Lycosidae; genus Pardosa; species Pardosa pseudoannulata. The sequence goes on from CM063508.1 coordinate 119,924,523, forward strand.
ACCACTATTTCAATAAACACAAATACAAATATAAGTGGAACTATATTGTATGCTTGATATTAAATTGCGAGGAAATCCTATCATTCGGATCACTCGAATTTATTGATTTTTTTTTTAAAGTTCAATTTGAAAGTTTTCAACTTTTAAATTATTACATTTTTATTTTATTAAAAGAAAAGGCATGAACATCTAGTACCTAGCCTTCAGATGCTTTATAACAAAAAGTAACAAAGAGTGTCGAATTATTTTTGCAGCTAGCAGCGAAGAAAAGCACGTAGGTATCAACTTCAAATGCCCGAAATGGAATGGATATCATCCTCACAATCACTATTGCCACCTGTTCTACAGTTGCGAAAGCAAAAAGGGAAGCCTCTACATGTGCCCACCTGGAAAAGTGTTCGACGAGAGCATAGGTCTCTGTCAGGTACAGAAGTATGTGTACTGTGGCAGCCGAGAAAATCCATACGGTATGTAAAACCTTGGATTCATGGGCGTCTCATGAGAAATTAAGTTAATGTAGCTTAAATTTAAACTCATCTCTATAATAAAATTTAAAAAAGTATTATTCAGCTATATTCAGCAACTGAAGTGTGTACCTACAGAAATCAAACATATTATTCAAATATGTGTATATATATATGTGTGTGTGTAATAATATTAATATCTAAAGTTTATCCAAAATTATCCCTTTTTCACATTCATTATTCTAAATCTTAATTTCCCTTCTTTATATTAATCCTACTTTCCCAGCCAACCAATTCGAACAAGGAAGTTTTTCATTTCTTCAACTGAACCCCGAAATTCTTTCTCTGATTCTAAAGCTAAAATATGTCTGGCATTTTAATACGGAAGTTATAACTCTCACAAGAAAATTCTGTAACGCAAACTTTGGTAGATGTCTGTAGTTAAAGGTCACTCTCTTTAAGAAATTAATTGTTGTCTCATCATTTCCAAACCAGATTTCTGAGTGCAGAAGTCGTTAAGGAGAAATCTCCAGCGATCTATGATCTCCAATTCCTCTCAATTGCCAGAAAATTAGATAGTACCGAATTAACCCATTTCAACAGCGACTTTCCCCACCTTCTGATTCCACCTATTTTCTATTGTGCTGCTGTCATGCATTTGAATGGCGTGGACTACGCAGTTTATTCTATTTATTTTTGTGTATTTAATAATTAACAAATTGTTTATACATCCTATATAGTTAAAAACTAAATCTCCATCTCAAACTATTGTTTTCACTACCATATAGCCTATCATATGACGGGATCAGTAAAATTTTTAATTTTCCAGAATTGTAAAGTACTCTATGAGGCAGGTAAAAAAAATAGTTTGTTTCTTGGCTGAGAATTATCTGATACACGCTCAATAATTTGTTTATCTTCACACTCCTCTAAAATCTCCCGATACTGTGAATGCGATTTAGAATCACGTTGAATGCATTTAGTCAAACCGTGTGGTTATGTATAAAAAACAAACACACAAAAGAACAAACTTCTTAATTTTCAAAGATATATAACTTAAAAGCTAGATATTTATTAGTCCGTGAAATAGACTCTTAGACTTTTATGAAAAGAATTTGCTGCTATTACCTGTGATAAAATTTTACTTGCAACAAAAAATAATCAATGGTTAAATTTTAAATTATCGCATGTGTACCTAATCTTTTATTAGCCAAGCATAAAAGACAATGATTTACATAATATCCCAGTTCAGTGACAAAAGTATGAAAATAATGCAGACGATAGTTAAATAATTTAAAATAAGAAAGGATTAAATGAGATGGTTAAAGGAAGGACATCATAATGCTAATGAAATGAAATGAAGATGAAAAAATGTTATTTTCATCTATTTATAATGTGATAAACTGATAAATTTAATCTCTTGCTCTTAAACGGGAAAAATAGGGCTTGAAATAATGGCATTAAAAGCTTGAAAAGGGGGGAAGGCTAGATTTTGAACGGTTTAAAGACGACAGCATTTTTTCTGTGATATGAAGCATATTTATTTTAGAATTATTAATTTATTTTAGAATCGGATGGATAGTTTAGGAGAAGATAAACTTTACTCGCTTCATCTACTTATAATGTGGTAATTAAATTGATAAATTTAACCGCTTGCTCTTAACCGGGAAAAATAGGGTTTGAAATAATGGCATTAAACGCTCGAAAAGGGGGAGAAGGGGGTGGATTTCGAACGTTTTAAAGACGACAATATATTTCGCTAGCATATTTATACCAATTTATTTTACAATTGGATCGATAGCTTAATAGGAGATAAACTTTACTCGCTTTGAATTTTGCTAACCCTAACTGATCAAGAATCGAATATAGATGCCTTTATCCATTCCTGGTCCAACCGCTTCATAAATTCGTGGACAGACGACCAAATAACTTAGGCTATTATTATATAGGGATTTAAGCCATTAAGTATACTCTGCAAAAAAAATTTTTTTTTTCAAAATTCGCTATAGTATTTTACTCCAGTTTTGCCCTTGTCTAAGTTTCGGAAGTATATGTCACGACAGACTTGATTAGAGCTTTGTAAATTAAAAACTTTGTCTTCTTAGAATTAATAAGTCTTCTTAGCCCGTAGACAGCCCTATATGTCGGGGGTTTTATTTCATAATATATTCCGTTATCTTTATTAGTAATTGATCCCAAATAAGTAAAACTCTTTACTATTTCGATTCTTTTCAACATTTTTTTTCTCTGCGTTTTAAAATTTTCAGGACTGAAAATTTTAAGGTCAAATCCAATTGCTGTACAATTTTATTTAATCAAAATTCCCTTTTTATAAAAAAAAGGTGAAGCAGCAAAATTTTCATTTTTCACACTTGATCAAAAGTAAACTAAGTACTGTTATTACAACTAAGAAATATCCTAGGAGCAGCTAAAAATTACCATATTTTGTTTCCTTTATTGTAGAACACGACGTTACGGGGGATGTTGAAACTCCTGATGAAAATATCGACCTTACCTACTACTGCCATGAACGTGCTGGAGTCTATCCTGATGGGAATTATTGTAACAAGTACATCAGATGTTGGTATGGAATAGGTGAACCTTATATATGTCCCAAAGGAAAACTGTTTGACGAAGACTTAGGAAAATGCAGACCCCAGAATTCTGTTTACTGTCATGGCAGATACGTACCAAACAGTAAGAGTTTTTAAAAACTATTTTGATTTATTAATTAATTTTAGAAATAATAAACTTAATTTTTAAATAATAAAATCATTCAGAATATAAAATTTAACATATATTTACTACACAGGAAAGAATGATATTGCTGTAAACAATCCATAACAAAACTACGTACTTTTTTTTACAAATATAGCTTCATTGAATGGTCGGTGAAGATAAGTTAATTTAGCAGCTAACCCACAATACCACGACTTTACCAGACTAAAATAAAAATTACAAATTTTATCACTGAATGATTGGCAACGGGACATATATTTCTATGATATACATGCAATAATGGGGAGCGTTGCTTAAAATATTTCGGTTTTGGTTTCAAAATTCTATATGTCAATTCTTTTAAAATGGCGGCGTTTTTCTGGTTTTGGGATTTGCACACGGTACTGTGTCAGTGGGATGGGTTTTTAGAATTCGCTAGAACTTTCTATGCGGCATGAATGGCTGTCTCTTGATGTCAATCATGACGTCGATTTCGGTGTTGAAATGCTTTAAATAGGCGAGCACCAAGGTTGTTCGGTTGTATTTAGGCCCTTTTCGGATTTTTAATACAATTTATTTATTTTTAAAACATATTTTTATTCTTTTTCCAAAATTTTTAATTTTTTTAATCTTGATCACTATTATTCTACTTTTTCGGCTTTTTTCGTACGGATGTCACTGGCCACAAAAATATTTTATGTTTTTCTATCCCTAAACTCTCTACTCTCTAGTTTTGTGTTATGAACTCACGAATCCACCCTTCTATCTCTTTGCTCTTTTATGTGTTTATTTTTCGCTCGTTGTCATTTTTGTGCTTACTGACAGAAGCCTCTGGATTGAAGGGCTCGGCCCATATGGTCCAGTTGCCACATCACCTTTCATGTCTTTGAATTGTTCGGTTGTGTGGGGATTTTTTGTTTATTGCTAACCGAACGCAAGGTTTAGATTTGGGCTTTTATTGTAATCATGTAAGAATGGAATAAAACCAATTAGTTGGGTGAAGTTGAACATTTTTGACTCCGTTTGCTGAAATCATGCTGACTCCCAATGGACGCGACTACATTCCGCGGGTAGTAGATGATGTGACAGCTACGATTCGTCACATACATATTCTCCTAGAAGTCTTCTGCTAGAAATACTGTTTCGTGTACAAACTATACATTTAGTTCCAAAGGAAAACCGGCATTAATTTCTATATATACCATTCATTGTTTCAATTTTGCTCTGCCATAGCGTTCAATTAACCCATCGTACGCGGGACACGTACTAGTACGTTTTCTAACGATTGATACTTGAGTGAGGGTCACGTACTAGTACGGGTTACTGTATCAACATGGTTTGTTGCTGAGTACAAAAATAACGATATATACAGTCAAACGAAGCCAAATGTTCTTGTCTACTACATAGATTCTGGAAAAATTGAAACAAATAAAAACTATTTTTTACATTAATAGTTTTATGATTGCTCTTTTCGTTTTTTATAATGTAAAAATATTTATATATGATGTAATTCGAAAAAATTAAAATTATAAACTACAATTTCTATTTGATTTTTCATATTTATGATACCATTATAAATTTATCTAGTAAAAAGTATATTTTTGTTTACAAAAATCTTTTGATTGTTATTTATATATTTCTATTTATATGCTTGTTTATATATTTCAATATAAAATACGAAAAATTGGTTAAAAAATGAAATAATTTTCGATCTATTGAGATTTAACTGGATAACAAAATTTAAGAGCAAAACGCCCGCTCCCGGTACAATTCCGCTGTGAAATGTGCCCGCACACAATGTGTTAAAGTGAATCAGGTCTTTCTGAGAGACTACGCTGATCTTGCGTTATTTCTTGTCACCTTCACCACGTTCTCAGTGTGAAGATCACAAGAAGAGTTTTCTTCCAGTGTTTCTAATTGCATATCAAATAAATGTAAAAATAATTCTTCTAATATTGTATTTATTATTGTATTATAAGGAATTTTAATTTCTATTTTCCGATTTAAACAAAATATGCGAGGATTCTGTTCCCTATAAAGAAATTTGGTTTTCGAAAAATTTTATATCAGTATATACAGGGTGTCCCAAAACGACCGCATAAACTCTGCACGGCTAGATTCCTTGTTGGGAGTACATAAAAACTGCCCAAAGAAGCATTCCTGTACGATCCATAGTTTAACAGAAAAATACGAAAAACAAAGTATGACGTCACTTCCGGTACAAGAAAAAGCACTTTATTGAATATATCAACAACAGTATATGCACGGGCATACTCCCTAACAGTTCATAAGGCATTTACAATACATCGGCCTTACATTAGGCACATGTCGCAGTAGTCACGAACGGAATACATAGCCACCATGCGAAAACTACCGGTAACTGCAAGATGCTGCCTTTTAAATACCAGTTAACGGCGGCTTAACGTAATTCCATGGAGCGCGCGTATGCATGACACGATATGCGCGGCGAACGTCTTAACCCTAGATTTACGGATGTTGATCATATACCTATTTTTACTGAAGTGAGCCAATTTCACTCATACAAGAAAATTGAAGTTTTTTTGCAAACAAAATAGTTCCACATTAATTTAAATGAAATGTTTATTATACGAAAACAGATTTAGAAGCCTAAAAGTTGAAATTTTACAATAGAAGAATAAAAAATTATGATTTTTGGCAAAAAAAAATGACATTTTCAACGTAGACGTATACTTTAAGGCGATGGTGGAAATTGGCTAAAATCGACCAAAAATTCGAATTTTCGATTTTAGTGAATAGTGAAAGAATATATCATTAGGAATACGGAACAAAAATAAGTTTTTCATTCCCATCATTTTATCATTACTTTTGGGTATAATAAGCTTATCATTACTTATGGGTATAGCAATAATAACTTCAAATGCTGTTTACTCAGAAGTAAAATTTTCATGTAGTACAAATGTTTAAAGTACTCCAGGCGCATTGAAAATAGATCACTGTCTCTGAAATTCCAGTATTATTTACGTTAGAGTTTATAAAATAAAGTCAAGTTGAAACGGGTATGTTTTGAAGCATATAATATGTTAGTTACGCATTTTAATTAACTGCTATACCTGTTTATTCTGTAAAATATGGGTATCATACTCATAATTATTTTTTTCTCTTTATACTTTCTGTGATTTTTTATGGAAACAACTACGTTTCTTTATTGTAAAGTCTACAAGGTATACTTAAAAAAATTTTTATCATATTTTATGCAAAATTGATGTGCCTGGAGCATTTTCAACTAAGCTAATACTGAAACAATTAATAATTAATAACTCCGAAACTAATTAATATTTTGCCTTCAAATTTTAAAAATATTTATATATCAATAGTACTAATAACATAGTCAATCTTCAAGGAAATTTATTTAAAAAAAGTTTGCTCTAAAGGTCCACTGTCGCCTTAATGCTTAATGGATAACAACAAATCTCATTTTACATTTTACTATTCTTTCAGTTGACCACAACGATGAACCAACCCTTGTAGACCCGACCCCTTACAAGTGTGACTCCATAGAGGGCAGATTTAAACATGTTGATGACTGCAGCTTGTTCTTCGAATGCCGTAACTATTATGGAAGAATCTACTCTTGTCCACGAGGAAAGTTGTTTGATCAGTACAGTGAGACTTGCAGGGACGCATCAGAAGTTCCGTGCAACAAAAACTTTCCACTAGACGACCACGGTAACGCTTTACATTTATGTTTCTTTAAATGAAGCGAAATGTTTAAAGCATAAAATTTTTATGACTCTGTTATCTAATGAAATTAAGACGCCGAAACATAACATAAGCGTTAAACATTGTGGAACATTGCTCTGTTCATTGTTCAATGCAACCAATTTAAGAAAAGAATTTTAAAAGAGAAATTTGAACTAAATATTCCCCAATCATAAAACTGTATCTCTCTCTTTCAGTATATATATCAAGCTTTGCAGCCATATGGAGAATCAAATAGTCGATGATTTCTTAACCGCTTGCTTGATTATCCCGAGTTATCTCGGGTTCGCATATATTGCAGTTAATTATTATCCCCAGTAAACTCGGGCGATTCAGAATTTGTCTTATGATTTGTTTTATCACGGTTTTACTCAGCCTGGAGGAAAGAAAAGGAAAATATTCAGCTTTTATAGGTATTTTGCCAAGTTTTGTTGGTTTTGCTGTCCTTTTGGTGGAACTGG
>CM063508.1:119934406-119939406 GCA_032207245.1 Pardosa pseudoannulata
TTCTGTCTTCTCTCTCGGGTGCACCTCTGTTTGAGGAGAGTAATTTTTGTGGCTTGTCCTGTGTCTGTCGTTGAGTAGAAAAGATATCCACTGTAGCAGTTCTCGAATAAAGTTTCAATTAGACTTGTGTCGTTCTCTTCAATGTCGGCCCGACTGCATTGTTATAACTGCTAGCTGTTGAGCTTTCTTCTTATCAAGAAGTTTTATAATTAATGGTTTACATATATATGTAATAATAACAATATCTAAGCCCCTAAAGTATATCCAAAATTATCCCTTTTCCCCATTCACTATTCTAAATCTTAGCTTCTTCTCTTCATACTAACCATATTTTCCCAGCCATCCAATTAAAACGAAGATGTTTTCATTCCTTCAGCCGAACCCCGAAATTCTTTCTTTGATTCTAAAAGCAAAAAAAAATGATATAGTTGGCATTTTAATTAGGAAGTAATAACTCTCCCAGTAAAAGTCTGTAACGATCAGCAATAATAGTCATCTTGAACGCCACACTTTGGCAGATGTCTCTAATCAAAAGTTAAGGCCCCTCCCCACTATGGTCCACTGCAATCCATCACCACCGTCTGGAGGGGATATGGTTTATCGTGGTCGATGGTGCCAGACGATAAAATAACCTTGGCGGACGATGGCTTTCGAGGCGGTTTTCCTCCAAAGATGAATGGCAGCCAGATGCTCAGCTAAAGTGACCAGTAGACTCTATGGACGAATCCACTTGTTTGGCTCATTTAGTGGCCCATTGTGTGGATGCAACCCGTGAACCATCGTTGAAGGTAACCATCAGGAAGGGGTGAACAATTGGCCATAGTGTAGAGGCTACATTACTCTCTTTAAGCAATTAACTGTTGGTTCAGCTTTTCCACTGCCCTTAAACCCCACGTGGTATTTGGTCCTCTCTAGATAAAGTTTGGCATTATAGAGAGTGTTCTGAAACCGTCCGGTTCAGATGCCTTTGGATTTTGTCCCAATTTGATCAGATGAAATGAAGATCATGTCCGGCCACGATAACTGATCTGTTCGTTCAGGACAGATTTAGCGGGACTCTTTGCAGCCCAGTATGCCCGGGCTGAGAAAAATAATAGGGGCAATTTTAAAAGAGTTTTACCTATAAAGTTGGGGTGGTTTGGTCTTCCCGTAGATTACATTTATACATGAAATTATGCCAAAATTTTAGAAGACACGCCATACTGTAGAAAACTGGGAAGATACTGAAAGATGATTTTAAATTTCGATTTCGTTTAGATTTATTTATTTACCTGATTTATCCATTTTGTAGACACACAGTAGAGATTACACTAGCAGTCGAATATCAAGGCAAGAATTTTTATTTTCCAGAAAACAAAAGAAAACATTTTTAATCTATAACAGACGTGATACAATCAGCACGTCTTTGTAGTCGCGAAGCAAGTAAAAGAAAAGAGATCCGAAAACTCATAGTTTCTAATATTATGGAATTAGCTAACCACATAGTAAAAGCTGTATGGTTTCATGTGGTGTGATCTCCCGAACAATGCTAGCCTCGTCTTTATTTGTTCTTGATTTAAATACTTTGCTGAATTAAGAGGAAACACCAAGTTAAATAACCGAATAGAATTTATAATTTATTGCACTATTTTCTATCACTATATATATATATATATATATATATATATATATATATATATATATATATATATATATGCAGTTACATTAATTGGTACACTTCCTACTTCTGATCTGTCTTCAGTTTTCAAAAGAACTAACTATATGATGAAGTGTTTGGAGATTTCTATCACGATTACTGTATGTTTTTTCAGATACATTCTTGTAAAAAAATGTAAAAATGTTGTAAATATGTCCTTTTAATATATGGGGTTAACAAAAAAGTTAAATACAAAGGTAAAAATTGATTGGGTCACCCTGTCCAAAATTAAGTTGCGAATCATCTGTAAATTTGACTAAATAGGAAAATTAATAAACGCACTTTCTATGTGCGTTTAATCATGTTGAACTATACATCTATTCATCTATTCTCGTAAAAAAATGTAAAAATGTTGTAAATATGTTCTTTTAATATATGAGGATTAACAAAAAGTTAAATACAAAGGTAAAAATTGATTGGGTCACCCTGTCCAAAACTAAGTTGCGAATCATCTGTAAATTTGACTAAATAGGAAAATTAGTAAACGCACTTTCTATGTGCGTTTAATCATGTTGAACTATACATCTATTCAAAAAAAAATCTCCTTATTGCATGATTTCTGCTAAATGCGAGCACAGATTTAACTAAGTCGCAAAACTTTTAAATTAGAGAAATAACGCCAGTAATATTCCATTACAATTTGTAATGATTATATTAAATATTTGGGACGATATGTGCTGTTAAACAAAATGATCTTTATCTGCACATGTGCGTAAGATACACTTTTATTCCTTGATAGCCAACACAATCGGGCAACCGATTTTAAAATTCCTATGGAATATCTTTAAAATAAACAAAACTGTTGGCGGTGTATTGAATGCTTTTTAGAAAATTAAAGATATGAAAAACAGGCTTTTTTCACAAATTGAATTTTTGTGTTGTAGAACATCTATTTCTTCTAAAGTAATCCATTCCTGTACTATGAAAATCATCAATATGAAGTCAATTAATATTTTAGATGTTCTTCTATCAACAATTTTATGTAAAAATGACAAAAGGAAACCCATATGTAGTTGGAAAGAGGTCTTTTTGGCATCTTTATAATTTATTGCGTCATACCATCAAGTGCTGTGATAAATTTTAATATAAGAAGAATCATTTAGAAACCTTCAAATTATTATTTTGTGTACGTTTAGATGACGATTTTGAGTGTCCAGTACGAGACGGTATCTTTAGAAACGAAGACGATTGTTCATCCTATTACAAGTGCAAAAACAAAAAGGCCAAACGTATCCAGTGCCCTGAAGGAGAACTTTTTGACACAGACTGGAAATCTTGTAATGATGCAAGTGAAGTGACATGCGGTGACAGATTGCTTCCTGGAGGTAAGTCTTGGTTGATACTCAAAAACTTAATTATTCTTCTACCAAGTTTTAAGAAAAGTGTATTAATTTATAACTGCGTAGATGTCAGATAAGACTAAATATTTAACATCGACTGCCAAGAATTTAAAAAATTAAGGTATCCGTCTACGTTCGGAAAACTTTTTTTCTTTAAACGTAGAAACTAGTTCATATTTTTACATTTTTAGTCCAACGATTATTTTATTAATACTTATCATTTTTATTATAGTTATTATAATTATTTATTTTTATTACGTATTAGAATTATTGTGCATTACATATTTATAGCATATAATATGACCAATATTGCAGATTTTGTTAATAAGAGCATAAAGTAATAGCATAAGCAGACTAAGTTATGACGTAAATCTCTTCCTTTTAAAGTTGTTATTTAATGAGTAACTTCATTCATCAGCAAACGGGGTCGTGTTCTGTACGTGTAAAAATGATCTGCAAAAAATTATTAATTGTATCGGTGAACAATGTTTCAGGGCTTTTCTAGCTATTCTCAAGGCTATTAGAACATCAACATGATTTATCTGTTTTGTTTGAATCATAATTATACAATTGATAAAGATCATCGAGACATAAAAACATTCTTTATTGCACACTGATAACATTCCTTCAAACATGTGGATACACAAGATGAAGAAAAACGCATGTTATATTGACTGTATCCAATCTGTTGAGGTCCAAACAGCAATGTTTCATAACGAGTCCAAATGCAGTCTGTATTGGTTATATGGTCAGCTCAGCAGTCCAGAAAAATCAGACCCTATAAGCGGGGTGATCATATATGAGGAACAATACAATTTTAACAATGCATTTTAATCCATATCAGAACAGCCTTATCCACATTCCCATAACGTGACAGGCTCTGACGTTTTCTTTCTTCATCGCCGATTTCAACTCTTGAGGAGAGAAGTTTGGCAGATAAAATGTTGTGTAATGTCGTCCGGGTCAATTCATTTTTGGCAGCAAATGATGAATTCTTTCTTTTCGAAGCCATAATTAAAAAATGAACGTTATGGTCAGCTCAGCGGTCCAGAAAAATCAGACCATATAAGCGGGGTAACCATATATGCGGAACAATGCAACCCTATTGTGCATATACCGTGCATTTTTAACCCATAACAGAAGAGCCTTATCCACATTTCAATAAGGTGACAAGCGCTGACGTTTTCTTTCTTGATTACCGATTTCAACTCTTGGGAACCAAAGTTTGGCAGCTAAAATGTTGTTTAATGTCGTCCGGGTAATAGAATTTGCTTTAGCAGAAGCAGCCTTTGAAAAATTAACTTTTTTAAATTTTTCAAAGATAAATTCTTTCTTTTCGAAGCCATAATTAAAAAATGACCGTTCTTATTCGTGACGCATGATCCAAATGCAGCAAAATTTCCCTTTACTTGTTTCGTCTCCATTTCAACTTAAGCAGGGAGAGATTATTTTAACCAATAAACAGACAGATGTCCACCTCTTGTCAAGGGGAAAGAGAACTGAGAGAGGTGAGAAACTCAGAAGATGAGTCTACGCAAACAAGAAAGTGGTAAAGGGAAGGAAATAAAGGTTTGAATTCAGGTCATCCCCAATTTCGATCTAACTTCTTAAAAGAACTGAAAAAAAAAACTGAAGTTGAAAACATGAAATTGACCTTATAACCGGTAACAATAAAAAGAAAATGACTGTATAAGAGGTGCGCTTTAACACATGTTCCCTAATAAGGAACTTTAGAATACGGGACTTTAGAAAACTGACCATTAAGCGGGGTGACCTTATAAGCGGGTGACCATATAGCCGGTACTGACTGTAGAAGGTACCATGGAACAACAACTCTTCAAAACATCGCTCTATGGTGAATGTCTGTGTCAAAGATTTTGCTTACGATTTTTAATCATAAACATTTACAATCGTGGGCTTTGTTCAATGTTTTCATCCTTAATTTAATGTTTTAGATGAAGAAG
>CM063508.1:119941906-119944406 GCA_032207245.1 Pardosa pseudoannulata
GTTAAGTGTTGAGCAAAATTAGATGTAATAAGGCGTACAGAATTGGTAATTGGTATCAAAATTTCATGGTAATTACAAAGAACTTAATATGCCAACTAAACTTCCATGTCAACAGTTAGTTTGCATAAATTTTCATGATACTACGCCAATATTTTTAAAATTTATTTACAATTTAAAATCTACAAAAACTTTTCAAAACACTTTGTAGACTAATTTTATTTTTAGAATAACTACTCGTTGTTAAGTTTTAATTAGCTATTTTTTCACTCGGTAAAATGCAACAACAAAATATCCTCTATTGTGATCTATCGATATGTGATCTACCTATAACGTGAATACCCTTTATAATTTTATACGGTGCGACAGGATAGTCAGAAGGAGTTTTAATATCGACAGTGTATCAAAGAATGTAGTTCCAAAATTTGGTGATTCTTCTAAAGTCAGTTGATTTGAAACACTTCGAATTGCTTCTTTTTTTCTGTAGTTGAAGAAGATGAATCAGAAAGTCGTTTGGTAGATCCTAATCCTCGCTTCGAGTGCAAAGAAAGTTACGGACGCTTTGACCATGACGAGTACTGTGACTGGTACTACAGCTGTCAGAATAGAAAAGCCTCTGTCCGGGAATGCAGATCAGGAAAATACTACGACAGCAAGAAGAGAAAATGCCACCACCACAAGGAAGTCACTTGCGGACATAGGAGGAGACCTGAAGGTAAGATCTGTACAGTTTTCACCTCAAAAGAGAAAAACTTCAAGGCAATCTCTTGCTCGATTTTTACTTTTTGCCTGTAGAAGCATAATTTTAATCTTTAAGGATTTATACTTATTAAAATAACGTCAGTGTCTCAACATTTTTAGTGAGGTTGTCTGGACTCTTAAAGTTCCTTTTGCATTATTTAACAGAAGTAGAAATATTACTTGGTTTTTGTTCAGGGTTTCTAACAAGTGCTGTGACACTAGTTGCATTCTTCCTGCGATAAATTAATATAAATGTTAATGTCGATAAGCAGCAATATTTAAACGATCCTTGATACCACAAATTGAACAGCCTTTAGTTGCCGTTGTTGTTGATGTCCTGTCCATGCGCGCTAAATGTCGCCAAATGTCTTGATGACAAGGGTCGTAAGTTCTGGAGCCTGAAAACTGGTGAAGATTTCTTCTGGGAATGAACCAAGTTAAAAGAGAGGGGCTACAATGACTTGGCAATTATAGATTTGGTCAGGGAGTTTCTACATGATTTCTGCAGGTGTCATAAGATCTAGCATTGTCTGAGGATATTTGTCTTTAAACAGGCCACTGCGTAATCTTGCAGTTGAAGACAACAGATTCTAGGACAATCAAGATCTGGGATCATTGTCTTTCCAAAAAGGTGATTAAAGATCTTTCGCTTGGCAACAGACTTAGAATCTCCAGGAGTGACGGTGTGTGGTAATCCAAATCTTAGCTTTAAAGTTCAAAAAGCAAAAATCATCAAGACAAACACCTGCATACATTTTCTGATTTTGCCTATAGAAGCATATTTTTAATCTTTAAGTATTTGATGTATTATCATCTATCATGTGTGGCACACCTTTACCTTCCGATGAGGTTGTCTGGACTATGAGCTTCTTTTGAATTACTTGGAAAAGCTAAAATATTACTTGTTGTTTTGTCCAGGATTTCTAACAAAGGTTGATACATTGATTCCATTCTCCCTCCAGTAAATTAATATTTATGGTAATGTGGGTGAGCATTAATATTAATGGTGGCATCGCACTATAAATTCCTTTTAGTGCTTTTAAATCCAAAATATGTCTTTTCCATATATATTCTAAACTAACCCTGTAAATATAATACTTTTAGACAACTTGAACGTCTTCCAATTAGTATATATGATTTTGCTTCAGAAGTGACAGTGTTAATATCCTTTATCAGTGTAATCCTTTGATGATTGCACAGATAAAAACATACAAAAAAATCTGATAAATTCGGAAATGCAAATACTCTTCAGGTTACGACAGGTCAGTTATAAAAGTAGAAAATGAATTTTTAATGCTGATGTCTTTTTTCCTCAAAAGTCTCGAGCTTCAAGGTTCTATTTAAATATTAAAAGGTTTCAGAAATAATTCCAAAAAATGACAGGTAGAGAACGGAGAGTTAACAGATGAGGTTCTTGAGATGCATGATAAACGATATTGCATAATTTAGATTATTATTCGTGACATAACTTAATTATTCAAAGATAGGTTTGTACGCAACAGTAACTCGATCCATTACAAAAACACGATTTATCTGCAGACAAGTCATAAATAGACACTCTAACAAAAATTTTCTCACGTTTCTCCAAACTGACATTCAAGGATAAATGTCATTTTCCGCTTTGTTTAGAACTACAACGTAGCATATTTTAAGTTTCATGTGAGGAAAAACAACTTTGTAATGAGGTATAGTTAGTAAGCAATACTTCCTTTTCTCACACTTAAGTTTCCAAATGTGGGTTTCATAAACTAGTTGTTAATAA
>CM063508.1:119954406-119956906 GCA_032207245.1 Pardosa pseudoannulata
AATTAGAAAATTTATGAATTTTCATTAAAATATCAATGGGGTTTAAAAATTTCTCGAGGAACTCTTGGAGAGTCATTGTGGAACCTTAGGGTTCCGTGGAACACTCTTTTAGAAACCCTAATTTAGAGATCTTTACCAATGTGTATATACGGTTTAATTAGATATATAAAGTTTTTTGTCAAAGACTTTCAATTTTGGCACATAAGCTCTGATCTATAAGTTCAAATATTTTTTTAATGAGGGTCTAACTTTTCAAAAATTATTTAGTTTAGTTAGCACAAATCCATTTACCTTCAAAATAACTTTACAAGTTTGCAAATTATAAATTATTTTTTTTATATTACAGTGAAGTTAATTATCATTTTCTCTCTGAGAATTATATTCAAATATATTCTCATATATTCAAATTTTCAATTTATTTACAGTTTTAAATTTTTTAATATTAAAATTTTAAATACTTTTAAAGTGAATAAAATAAATATTTTACTTCAGTTTGGTGTAAAAACTTGATTTTTAATATTAATAGTTAAAAATTATATTACAGGTAAGAAAATTTCCTTTTTCTTTCATTTGGCGATTATTTTTTATATTGTTATGAAAAATATGCTACTTAAAATAACAAAAACAGACTTTTTAGAACTGGGTATTATTAAAGAAGTTTTAAATAATTCTTCCATAAAGAGCAAAACATTTTAAATTATGTGAGCAAAACGATGCTGTTATAATGAAGATATTTAGTCTCGAAAGATACTATGATGTCCCCTTAAATCAAACTTACCTAGATTTTTTTTTAAATTTTACTCGAAAATGTATTTCTCACCCGTAGATCTGACAACAACTGTAAAGCCAACTTCCGAGTGTCCAAAGAGCGAAGGAAAATTTCCTCATGAAAGAAACTGTGGAAAATTTTACGAATGCAAGAAATGGAATCCCAAAGTTCACGAATGCCCGAAGCACAAACTCTTCGATGAAAAATCAAAGAAATGCGAAGATGAAGAGAAAGTTAAGTGCGGAAACAGAATCCATCCAGATGGTAATTTTAAATTATTTTGTTCATTCAATCCCCAACCAGTCTAATTCTTTAAAATCCTAAGAAACTTTAACAAAAATGTATTTAGAATCCAGTGTACATTAGTGGATATGGTCAATATTTCCATTTTATCAGTTCACTTGGTAACAGCTATTATTCTTTAATGCAGATTGTAAACTCTCTTCTGTATGAATTCCTTCATAAAACTTTATTTCCCACCCATTGTATCATATTGTTTTCTCTTTGCATCAATAAATAATTAGTTTACTGGAAAATTAAACTTGAATTGAAACTTCACTGGGTTATATATTGTCATCACTTCCTTTATTTCCTTTATTGAGGAGGAATTACAATTTGATGTCCTTTTCTAAAATGGGATAACTGTTCATTGAGTATACTTAGAGAGACTATACTTAGAGAGAAAACATATTATAGTTAATAGTCGTGAAGTATGCGATCTTTTTCGAAACAACTTCCGTAAGATACAATGCATTTACACCACCGTCTCTACCAACATATCCTTCTGAAGAACGTATGAAAATCCGTTTTATAGAATTGTTTCAAAACTGCTTTCGCAACTTTCATATATGCTTCATTGCTCTCAAAATGGCAAACTTTTATCAGTTCCTTCAGCTGAGGAAAAACTTAGAAATCGTAAATTTCGAGAATAAAACTGTAAAACAATTGTAGGATCTGTATATGGTACGATCTCTGCCTTTATATTCAATAAAAACGTCCAGTACGTCACCAATAATATATGGTCTTGATGTAATTGTTAAAAGTCTTTTTAGAGTACAAGATCTTCCACATTTTGCTTTCTTTCCTCAAAAGTTTTATGCCAGGGAAAAATACTTGCCCTTGATATTGCTTCATCGTAGAAAGCCTCGTGTATCATGTTGAAGGCGCCCTATGTTTAATTTTTCAAAAGAACATGTTTAATCAGAAATCACACTATCAAACAATTATCCATTTTTATGACTGCCCTCGACTATCAGGCGCCACGAAACAAGCTTCCTTGTAGTCACGTCACACTTTGTCATATCTTGACCACAGAATACATACACAGGAAGGGAAGGCGCCGAATAGATAATGTAAACACACAAGCGAAAGAAGTTATCTCAAAGAGCCTTAACAGAAAAACTACTTTACAGGCTTTTGCTCAAATTCTGTTCCCTCGTTTTTCTTTTTTAAGTTGTGATTTTTAATTATTTTTTAAATTGTCAATTTTGTAGATTTCAGGTATGGACTTTTAAAAATTCCTTGTAGGTTATATACTTGAGTTATACGCTAATACATACACGATGTTCAAGTTAATTTTGTATTATGTTCTAGATTAAATTTTCTGTTAAACAAATAGCTGCAAATGGCGTTGAAAATTAGTTCAACCGAGAGCCCAAGTCTGTATCATTCTTTAGAACAGATGATGGTTTGTAGTCCTAACGCTGTGACGTCACTACACCAAAATATGCC
>CM063508.1:119961906-119969406 GCA_032207245.1 Pardosa pseudoannulata
AATATCATACTCTATAACAGTGAACATTTAAAAAGAAAAAAAACTCTTCTCTTCGAAAGATTTCTTTCTCATTACATCAAAGTAAGAATTCAGATGTAATGAGTATAGTGGAGAAAGTTTAAATATTGTGATAGTTAGTAAACATTAAGTTTTCTTAATAATTAATAAATGGAAATTTTATCCTTATATACAAATAGTATATTAAACAAAACGAGTTTTCCAAAATTATGTTAGGTAATAAGAATTCATAGTGAAAGAAATTGTAAAATCAAAATCTAGAAAATCTTTAACAATTAATACTTGTATTTTAAAATAAAAAGTAAGTAATATCATACTCTATAACAGTGAAAATTTAAAAAGAAAAACCTCTTCTTTTCGAAAGACTTCTTTCTCATTACATCAAAGTTAAGAATTTAAATACGAGGCTGATCCAGAAAGTAAGTTTCCCTATTTAAAAGAAAAAAGAACTCACACTTTCATGGACATATTTATTTGCAACAAGTGCAGCAATGTTTTAGCTATTTTTCAACATAGCCACCAGCAGAATTGAGACACTTGTCGTATTGTGGGATCCACTTTTGTATGCCTCTGTCGTAGAACTCTGCCGCCTGTGAATGGAACCAGCCTTCCTATCCCAGAACACCGTGCACATCCCTTTACGTACCGACAGCATCTGTTTGAATTTGGTCCTGACCGAATATCCACTATGATGCCAATGCATTGACTGCTGCTTGGTTTCTGGGGTAAAGTGCGAAATCCAAGTCTCATTGCCCTCGACGATCCTGTCGAGGAACTCGTCGCCGTCATCGTGATACCATAGCAGAAATGTCAGTGCTGCTCCTAAGCGTTGAATTTTGTGTTCGGATGTCAGTTTCGGCTCATATACCTGACAGAGCTGACAATGAATTTAAATTGGCGCAATGTTTTGTGCATTCAAGATCACCGACCGAGCCTTGCAGGCGGCTGGAGGAGGAATTACAGTTTCCATTTCGGACCACTGCTACCCCACTCCTGGCACGAATCGGAACTTGTTCAGCTGGCATATTATTAATACGTCATAGATCTGTTACGCACGTGCAATTGACACGGCTAATGACGTTTACTTTAAATTGGAAACTTACTTTCTAGGTATAATGAGTATAGGGTAGAACGTTTAAATATTATGATAGTTAGTAAGCATTAAGCTTTCTTAATAATTAATAAGCTGAAATTTTCTTTGAAAATCTGATAAAAGATCAATTTTTTTAACCTTGATGAATTCCAAATAAAAATAAATGTTTCAAAACTGTAAATAGTAATGTAAAATAAAAACTTGTTATGTTACAGAACCAACTACAGGGAAGCCAATGTTTCAAAACTGTAAATAGTAATGTAAAATAAAAACTTGTTATGTTACAGAACCAACTACAGGGAAGCCAATGTTTCAAAACTGTAAATAGTAATGTAAAATAAAAAATTGTTATGTTACAAAACCAACTACAGGGAAGCCAATGTTTCAAAACTGTAAATAGTAATGTAAAATAAAAACCTGTTATGTTACAGAACCAACTACCAGGAAGCCAAAGTTTGTATGTCCATCAAGTGACGGTTTGTTCCCTCATGAGAAAAACTGCGGTAAATACTATGAATGCACAAACAGCGTTGCAGAAGAAAAAGAATGCCCTAAGGGAGAACTTTTCGACGTCGAAAAAGGAGTTTGCAATGATGAAGACGATACCAACTGTGGGGATAGAACACATCCTATGGGTAAGAAAAGTTGTTTTAAATTATAAGTACAAAATACGTTTAAATATTGCAAAAAATACGTTATACATTTTAAATATTGTACAAAAAATACGTTATAATATATGTACAAAATACGTTTAAATATTGTGATAGTTAGTAAACATTAAGCTATCTTAATAATTAATAAGTGGAAATTTTATCCTTATACACATAGTATATTAAACTAAACGGGTTTTCCAAAATTATGTTAGGTAATGAGAATTCATAGTGAAAGAAATTGTAAAATCAAAATCTAGAAAATCTTTAACAATTAACACTTGTATTTTAAAATAAAAAGTAAGTAATATACTCTATAACAGTGAAAATTTAAAAAGAAAAACTCTTCTCTTCGAAAGAGTTCTGTCCCATTACATCAAAGCAAGAATTTAGATGTAATGAGTATAGTGCAGAAAGTTTAACATAAAATTAGGACAGCACTCATGCAGTCTTTTAGCAGAAACAATATTAATTTGTCTTCGCAATTACTAACACACTGATTAGGTTATAAAACAAGTTTTTCCTGCTTTTTTGTAGATTAGTTCGGTTTTGAGCACTACGGTCTACTGTTTTGCACACGAGGGCTAACACAGAGACCTGCTGCTTAAAGCCGATTCCGAACGGCTACGAACATCCATGCCGTAGTGGGATTCGAACCCACGAACTCCGGTACCGACGATCAGCGCCCTAACCAATCGGCCATCGTTCGGCTCTTTTTTGTAGCAATTAAAAATTAAAACAGTGTTTCAAAAATTAATTTAATAGACTTAACAAGTAATGTAAAATCATTTAATTAAGAATTAAACTACTAAGTCTCAACACAAGGTCGTACCTAGAAAATAATTTAGGAATGGGACCGATTTATTAATGAGAAAAATTTAAAATGTTGTTTCAATGTAACGGTTGAATTAGCCTACGATTTTTTCATACGGCGCAGAATATCATTATGTATAATAATTGGTATATTATAGCACAACCATTTATACAAACCTATCTATTTAATAGATGAAATTTTATATTCAAATAACATAATTTCGGAGGGTTTCAGGCATATACGACACCTTATCCTTTTCGGTACGTCCTTGTCTTTAAATTTATTCAAATCTAAGAGAAAAACATTTTTGGATTCAATAAATTTACGTCAGTCATTGAATTCTTTTCCGGGTTGATTCCAGAAATTATTTGAAGGTAATAGGCATTACTTTTAATACATACCCTGACGATTTTGAAAGATGTGACATCTGACTTGGTAAGCACTAAGGACGGGAAAACCTATATGAGGAAATATACCGCTACTATTCGAATAAATAATTTATTCGATTTACTATTTAGAATAAATAATTTATATGTCTGTGTCTCTTCCGTCTAAAACTCCACCTATTAAAGAAGTCTATGTACGCCAATTTGGTAATTAATGCTAGATGAATATAAGAAAGAAATAAAGTTAGAATATCACATACATGCACGAGAAAATGAGAGACTATTACTGTGGGAAAACTATACTTAAAGGAAACATAAGATAGGTGTTCGTATCTTGAAGGTTAAATTTTAAAAATACTAAAGAAAAAAGGGGGGATTTTTCAGGAAGAGATATTTTTATTTAAAAATTGAAGCTAAATTAATAGATGCCAAAAATCAATTTGTGGGACAAAATTAACCATTAAAATATTATTTACGGCACAGATTTTGTTTACGTAATTACGTCAGTAATACATCGCATTTACTGACTTAAAAGTTTATGAATTCATTACAATTGTTTTCCTTTCTTTCACAAACGAATTGTAAAACTTTTTTTAATTTAAACTGACTATTTAAATGTTAACATTTTAAATACATTCTTAAAGATAAAATCTAAGCTTTTATTTTAAACTCCCGGTGTGAAGCCACATAAAGTGTATTCATAAATGATATAAATCTAATCTTATAATTTAAACTTACCTTCTTTCAGTGATTGCATTTTAAATACAGATCTAAGTAATAATCTTTTAAAGAAAGTAAACTTTACAAAAATATTTTAATTTGTTGTTTAGTGTACATGTAGAATCTTTTGAAATTTTAATTTATTAATTGTTTCCAATAATTAAGATCAAAATTTATGAACACATTTAAACTGACTATTTAAATGTTAATATTTTAAATGCATTCCTAAAAGATAAAATCTAAGCTTTCAATTTAAATTTGCGGAATGTAGCCATGTAAGGTGTAACAATAAATGATAAAATCTAATCTTATAATTTAAACTTACCCTCTTTCACTGATTGAATTTTAAATACAGATCTAAGTAATAATCTTTTAAAGAAAGCAAACTTTACAAAAATGTTTTAATTTGTTGTTTAATGTACATGTAGAATCTTTTAAAAATTTAATTTATTAATTGCTTCCAATAATTAAGATCAAAATTTATGAACATATTTAAACTGACTATTTAAATATTAACATTTTAAATACATTCCTAAAAGATAAATTCTAAGATTTTAATTTAAATTTCCTATGTGAAGCCACATCAAGTATAACCATAAATGACATAAATCTAATCTTATAATTTTATCTTACCTTCTTTTACTGATTGCATTTTAAATACAGATCTAAGTAATAATCTTGTTAAAGAAAGTAAACTTTACAAAATGTTTTAATTAGTTGTTGTTTAGTGTACATGTAGAATCTTTTGAAATTTTAATTTATTAATTGTTTCCAATAATTAAGATCAAAATTTATGAACACATTTAAACTGACTATTTAAATGTTAATATTTTAAATGCATTCCTAAAAGATAAAATCTAAGCTTTCAATTTAAATTTGCGGAATGTAGCCATGTAAGGTGTAACAATAAATGATAAAATCTAATCTTATAATTTAAACTTACCCTCTTTCACTGATTGAATTTTAAATACAGATCTAAGTAATAATCTTTTAAAGAAAGCAAACTTTACAAAAATGTTTTAATTTGTTGTTTAATGTACATGTAGAATCTTTTAAAAATTTAATTTATTAATTGCTTCCAATAATTAAGATCAAAATTTATGAACATATTTAAACTGACTATTTAAATATTAACATTTTAAATACATTCCTAAAAGATAAATTCTAAGATTTTAATTTAAATTTCCTATGTGAAGCCACATCAAGTATAACCATAAATGACATAAATCTAATCTTATAATTTTATCTTACCTTCTTTTACTGATTGCATTTTAAATACAGATCTAAGTAATAATCTTGTAAAGAAAGTAAACTTTACAAAATTGTACAAATTTGTTGTTTAGTGTACATGTATAATCTTTTAAAATTTTAATTTATTAATTGCTTCCTATAATTAATAAATTAAATTATGAACAAAATTTATGAACACATTTAAACTGACTATTTAAATGTTAATATTTTAAATACATTCCTAAAAGATAAAATCTAAGCTTTTAATTTAAACTTCCGGTATGAAGCCACATAAAGTGTAATCATAAGTGATATAAATTTAAACTTATAATTTCAACTTACTTTCTTTCACCGATTACATTTTAAATACAGATCTAAGTAATAATTTTTTAAAGGAAGTAAACTTTACAAAAATGTTTTAATTTGCTGTTATGTAGAATCGTTTAAAGTGTTAATTTATTAATTGCTTCCAATAATTAAGATCAAAATTTATGCTATCTTTAGTTATCATGTGAAAACTTTTAAAATATCAAATAATGTTCGCATTTAAATTTTTTCCTGTGTATAATTTTCCGTGTAAAGTTAAAATTCTGTAGCTGTAATATACACCATACATGATTAACCTTGGCTAGCAACTATTATTATTCCTGATAGATTAAACATTTATATTAAGAAAATGATGTATTTCCTTGGATGTCGCTCCTCGTTAATTAGATCTTAATGTTTCCAGATGACCCAGACAACCCTGACAAGATTCCTGACAAGGTGATAGACCCCGAGCCAGATTTCGACTGCACAAAGCGCCATGGATGCTTCACCCACGAAGTTTTCTGCAAATGGTACTACTACTGCCACGATAAAAGACCAGAGGTACGAGAATGCTCCGGGGACCAGTACTTCGATTCGACTAGGAACAAGTGTTTGGAATGGTGGATGGTATTTTGCGACAAGCGAATTGTACCAGACGGTAAGCTATCTCAATAGTACTAACAACAAATGAGACAATACAGCAGTACCTCCTAGCCGCGGTAGCTCAGTCGGCAAAGGCAACAACCTCGTAACTGAGAGGTTGAGGGTTCGGAACCCGAGCCGGCCTAAGATCTTTTGTGTTCGTTAAAGGTGACTGGGACATGTAAAATGTTCCACTATGTTCTCCAAGTTCTCAATTAATACCTCTGGGGGTGGCAGGCCAAGTCTATGGGTCCTCTGCTTAGTTCCTGCTTCAAAATTAAGAGGACCTATTTGAGCGAAGTCTTTCTTTCACCTTAACGGTGCTCATTAAAACGAAAGGCGCACCCCTTGGCCTTAATACGAGAGCCTTCGTGCTTGGTTTGTCCAAGTGGCATGAGAAACAACAAGAGTAGTTAGTACCTCCTATAAAACTTGTCTAAAACGATGATATAAAGGATTTCCTCTAAGGGACACCTCTATATGATGGATGATTTTGTTGGTCCTGGTACCTTTTAATAGAGATGTTAATGGATTTACTTCATATTAAGGGGACACCGAAAAACAATTTCAAAAATAAGATAGAGGTAGAGAAATAAATAATATAAATTCACTCTGTTAGTACTTTTTTGAGATTTCAAAGGCAAGTCTATGCTCAATGAAAGATAGTCCTGTAACAAAGGAACCGTAACAAAGGTGATTCTGATCCGAAAATTTCCAAAAATTTATGTGAGTCTGTCTCGAAAATTATAAAAAAAAAACAAAAAAAAAAAAACAGATTTTTTTTTCCGAAAATTTGAAAAGAATTTTATGAAAAATCTGTTTCTGAAAATTAAAAAGAAAGTTTTTTAAAACCACCTTCCTCTTAATAAAAAATATATATCTGAATTCTGAAGATACTCAGAAAGTTATATTTTTTCTCACTCTTTTTTTTCTGCTGCGTTCACTTATCTTTTTTTCTACCGAAGAACAGTAATAATAAATTAAGTGATTTTCTTTTTCATAGCAATATCTTAAAATTTAAATTGATGTATTCAGATTAAGAAATTGAATTTTTGTTTTCTAGATAATCAACACGCACATTGATATATGTGTTTGTATTATTTTATACAGAACACACTTATATTAGCAACTCTATAATAAGATGATATATATTAGAACACGTTAATAAATTGATATTTGGTAAACAATAAATCACAATATTAAAATTCAGATATCATTTAGCTCTATTTTTGATATCAAGGAATTAATCTTAACATAGTTCTTATTTTAAAGTAGTAGCGTATAATTTTTCAGAAAATTTTGTAGGATGTTCAGAAAAAAAAATTTTTTACTTAAAATCACCCATGAACTGTAAGTCAATTTGATACCCGATCCTGTCAAAGCCATGCGGTTACTTAAAACTGATAACATGATCACCACAACAGCAACCTGTAGTAGCAACCAAGCTGCTGTTGTCCCGGGAGAAGCTCGTCATGGTTCGGATTGTTGTAGACCAATCCAGTAAGGAGCAAACTCTATAGAGGTATAGTCAGAACGACCAGGAAGGACAAAAAGGACTGATCAATCAGGTATTTCGGGTGCATCAAACCCGTACATATCTAAATAAGACGTGTCCCTGTAAGGAAAGGAGCTGTTTAA
>CM063508.1:119974406-120030398 GCA_032207245.1 Pardosa pseudoannulata
GATGATGAATCTGCATTGTTGCCTGGATGAATTCGGGCTAAAATTTTATCTGCTTCAGTAAATGATGCACCTCCACGTTTTAATGTTTAAAACACATAATTTTTTAAATTTTCCTTTCTTGCTGGACAACAGCATTAAGTCATAATAACCCTAAATGTTGGCTTTCCCCAGGAATTTAATTTTTTTTTAATTTTCAATCTAAAAACAAAGGAAAATTAAAAATGAATATATATAGTTCATACACATATTTTTATATATTTTTCAGGGATAAAAAATAGGCACTTTAATGACCGTTTTCTTGAAAAATATCCGATCGTTAAGGGGTTAATCAGATTTCATTTTTTTTTTAATATTTTATTCTTTTTAAGTTTTTGTGAAAATTAAATTTACATTTGCATTTCAGCTGGTAAAAAATATTCAGACTCGCTTTCAATTACTGGTACATTTTATCATTTCTTCAAAGTTACTGAAATGCATTTGAGTGTCTTTGAAATTTACAATTTTGTTTTAGTTTAAAATCATTTTGAGAGTTTTATAAAGTTTCAGATGTAGTACTACACATTACTACAATATAAATAATACAACTAGTCCATTAACATCTCCAACTCAAGCGGTATTTATTTACTACACTACCCATGTTAACACTGAATACAATATCATTTCCAAACCTATATTAAAATTCTAAGCATTATTCAATAACGTTATTCAATAACTTATCTGCTTAGTGCTGGCATGTAGCGTGTAACATGTGTGGAAGTTTGGAGTGTGGGAAAGTAGTGGTACGATGGTGTTAATATTACTTTTTTTACATAAGAAAACAATTTGCAGAGGGTTCAAAATTCGAAATTGCCAAGGTTCGGATGATTCCATATAGATGTCTTCTCCTACAACAATTCTCAAACTTTTTGTCCCACGGAAGATTTTTCTTAACACATACATCAATTGCAACCCCCGAAAAATATTAGTTAAGGAGAAACAAAAGGCCTATTATTTATCAATGATCAGATATAATCATAATTGAATAGTATACAGTTATTTAAAAATGTGGATAATACTTACAAAATGCGAATGGGGAAGCAAGTATTTTATTAATGTAATGATACAAGTAAAATGATGTATGAATGTTTCACCCCTTTTCTTGTTCTGTACTGTCACGTGTGGCTCGAATCACTTATGATATCCCTTTTACGTTCCCTATCGTTGCGCTTATAGCGTATCAGTTATTATAATTAATTCTATGTAAAGGATAAGGAAAATATTAGTGAATAAATTTACCGATTTTCTTTAACATTTCAATGGTGTAAAATTACTTGAGGAACATCTTAAGGGTTGTTACGAATCCCTGTAGTTCCGCAGAACACACTTCGAGAAACCCTACTCTACTGTGGCAACGCTAATATCAATCCGCTCAGCATGTACGTGTAGATTTATTCTGCGAATGAGCGAGCTGTACTAGAGGTATGAAAATATTCCAGAGGGCAGTTGGGAAAAGGAAATGGCATGTGTTGTGTGAATAAATGTTTGTTAAGTTTAAATCTTCTTGCATCCATCACTATTAGAATTATTTTCACATGGAAATTAATTCCGTGCAATCCTCCATCATTTCTAAATCATAATAGCCAATTATTGTATAAAAGGGGGTATTTTTTCCCCACAATGGTGACCCGGACGTGATTTGAACACGCAATTTTTCCCCACACTACAATAAAGAGAGAAATTGTCTTTAGATTCCTTGTACAGAAGGGGTTGTTAAACTCATTTTATATCAAGGGTCAGGTTATAAGTTTCAAATAGAACAAGAAGGCCAGATTCATAAATTTCTAAAATTTTGCCGAAATTTTTTCGAAAAACACATTTTTTTCTTGTGCGCCTATTATATTACCTTTCTTTTATTTTGTATAAGTACCATTACAACTATCGTTTACACATTTTTTCAAAGATTTAAAGTAGTTATGTTTCGTTTCTCATCCTGTCCACGTTGTCTTAGTAGAGCTTAAACATGTCCATATGGTAGAAAACCTGAATCGTTAATACTAGTTATAATGCGATTTTCTACTATTCGGATATTATAGAAAAAAGCTTTCTGAATCAAATGATGGCTGTTCAGTGGACATAATTTTAGCATCTTTAAACAAAACTAATAGACTAAGGACACATGGTATTACTAGGCTGCCGCCTTCACTTACAGACACTTACAACTTTTCTACGTCGGGGCGGCCGTCAGCGCCCTCTGGCGTCCGAAACAATTATTCAAAAAATATTTCATTCAAAACCATTTTCTTTCCATTGCAATGCTTCCTTCACTCCGTAGCAGAAAGTAATAAACAATAAAATTCAGAATTATTCTATGCAAATGTAAGATTTTTATTTTTGTTTTTTGAAAATGACCTTTAAAAGCATTGTTTCGATTGTCTAAATAACACTGATCGAACTGCGTATAAATATATCGATATCTTTGAGTTGCATTGTTGCAGATCGGTGACGTTAATAGACGTTATATTGACATTTTTCGTTATAAAGAATGAATATTGCAACTGAAAATAGATGTTAATACATGGATGTTGTTTAAATCCTAAATGCAAATAGCCTTGCCATCGGCTGCTAAAAACCTTGTGGTTGGCAGCGAGTGTGGGTGACTTCAGTCCTAAATGCAGAATGCAGGTTGAACATTTTAAAGTTATTCTCTACAACAGTAATATGTGGTATACGGTACTCTATATTTTAATATGTTCATATATCCTCCAATTAATCGTATAAAATGGAACTGACAAATTCACAGTAAATAAAAAATGTGATAACATATATTTACTCAGAAACTAAAAAATCAATTAATAACATTCCCTGAATGATAAATATTAACACAAGAAAAGCAAAATTACTTTAAACTTGAAATAGAACTGAAATTAAATACATATTTCTACCTCAACTAAAATGTTAACTTAATATTTCAGATATTTCAAGAATCAATACTGACAGTGGAAAGGATAAATATACAACTCCAAGAAGTACAGTTACAGACTTAGGAACTGGATCTCCAGATGTGACAGGAACTGACAATGACAGGCAAACTGGCTCCTCCAGAGACTACGGTAGTAGTACTCCTGAATCAGGAAAAGGAACAAGAAGTACTAGCGGAAGAACTAGAAGTACCACTACTGGCGGAAGAAGTTCATCAACCACCCAAGGAGGTACTGACTCCGATGTAAGGACTGGATCTCCAGATGTGACCGGAACTGACAATGACAGGCAAACTGGCTCTTCCAGAGACTACGGTAGTAGCACTCCCGACTCAGGAAAAGGAACAAGAAGTACTAGGGGAAGAACAAGAAGTACCACTACTGGCGGAAGAAGTTCATCAACCACCCCAGGAGGTACTGACTCCGATGTAAGGACTGAATCTCCAGATGTGACCGGAACTGACAATGACAGGCAAACTGGCTCCTCCAGAGACTACGGTAGTAGCACTCCCGAATCAGGAAAAGGAACAAGAAGTACTAGGGGAAGAACTAAAAGTACCACTACTGGCGGAAGAAGTTCATCAACCACCCCAGGAGGTACTGACTCCGATGTAAGGACTGGATCTCCAGATGTGACCGGAACTGACAATGACAGGCAAACTGGCTCCTCCAGAGACTACGGTAGTAGCACTCCCGACTCAGGCAAAGGAACAAGAAGTACTAGGGGAAGAACAAGAAGTACCACTACTGGCGGAAGAAGTTCATCAACCACCCCAGGAGGTACTGACTCCGATGTAAGGACTGGACCTCCAGATGTGACCGGAACGGACAATGACAGGCAAACTGGCTCCTCCAGAGACTACGGTAGTAGCACTCCCGAATCAGGAAAAGGAACAAGAAGTACTAGAGGAAGAACTAAAAGTACCACTACTGGCGGAAGAGGTTCATCAACCACCCCTGGAGGTACTGACTCTGATGTAAGGACTGGATCTCCAGATGTGACCGGAACTGACAATGACAGGCAAACTGGCTCCTCCAGAGGCTACGGTAGTAGCACTCCCGAATCAGGCAAAGGAACAAGAAGTACTAGGGGAAGAACAAGAAGTACCACTACTGGCGGAAGAAGTTCATCAACCACCCCAGGAGGTACTGACTCCGATGTAAGGACTGAATCTCCAGATGTGACCGGAACTGACAATGACAGGCAAACTGGCTCCTCCAGAGACTACGGTAGTAGCACTCCCGAATCAGGCAAAGGAACAAGAAGTACTAGGGGAAGAACTAGAAGTACCACTACTGGCGGAAGAAGTTCATCAACCACCCCAGGAGGTACTGACTCCGATGTAAGGACTGGATCTCCAGATGTGACCGGAACTGACAATGACAGGCAAACTGGCTCCTCCAGAGACTACGGTAGTAGCACTCCCGAATCAGGCAAAGGAACAAGAAGTACTAGGGGAAGAACTAGAAGTACCACTACTGGCGGAAGAAGTTCATCAACCACCCCAGGAGGTACTGACTCCGATGTAAGGACTGGATCTCCAGATGTGACCGGAACTGACAATGACAGGCAAACTGGCTCCTCCAGAGACTACGGTAGTAGCACTCCCGAATCAGGCAAAGGAACAAGAAGTACTAGGGGAAGAACTAGAAGTACCACTACTGGCGGAAGAGGTTCATCAACCACCCCTGGAGGTACTGACTCCGATGTAAGGACTGGATCTCCAGATGTGACCGGAACGGACAATGACAGGCAAACTGGCTCCTCCAGAGACTACGGTAGTAGCACTCCCGAATCAGGAAAAGGAACAAGAAGTACTAGGGGAAGAACTAGAAGTACCACTACTGGCGGAAGAGGTTCATCAACCACCCCTGGAGGTACTGACTCTGATGTAAGGACTGGATCTCCAGATGTGACCGGAACTGACAATGACAGGCAAACTGGCTCCTCCAGAGACTACGGTAGTAGCACTCCCGACTCAGGCAAAGGAACAAGAAGTACTAGGGGAAGAACAAGAAGTACCACTACTGGCGGAAGAAGTTCATCAACCACCCCAGGAGGTACTGACTCCGATGTAAGGACTGGATCTCCAGATGTGACCGGAACTGACAATGACAGGCAAACTGGCTCCTCCAGAGACTACGGTAGTAGCACTCCCGAATCAGGAAAAGGAACAAGAAGTACTAGGGGAAGAACTAGAAGTACCACTACTGGCGGAAGAGGTTCATCAACCACCCCTGGAGGTACTGACTCTGATGTAAGGACTGGATCTCCAGATGTGACCGGAACTGACAATGACAGGCAAACTGGCTCCTCCAGAGACTACGGTAGTAGCACTCCCGAATCAGGCAAAGGAACAAGAAGTACTAGGGGAAGAACTAGAAGTACCACTACTGGCGGAAGAGGTTCATCAACCACCCCAGGAGGTACTGACTCCGATGTAAGGACTGAATCTCCAGATGTGACCGGAACTGACAATGACAGGCAAACTGGCTCCTCCAGAGACTACGGTAGTAGCACTCCCGAATCAGGCAAAGGAACAAGAAGTACTAGGGGAAGAACTAGAAGTACCACTACTGGCGGAAGAAGTTCATCAACCACCCCAGGAGGTACTGACTCCGATGTAAGGACTGGATCTCCAGATGTGACCGGAACGGACAATGACAGGCAAACTGGCTCCTCCAGAGACTACGGTAGTAGCACTCCCGAATCAGGCAAAGGAACAAGAAGTACTAGGGGAAGAACTAGAAGTACCACTACTGGCGGAAGAGGTTCATCAACCACCCCTGGAGGTACTGACTCTGATGTAAGGACTGGATCTCCAGATGTGACCGGAACTGACAATGACAGGCAAACTGGCTCCTCCAGAGGCTACGGTAGTAGCACTCCCGAATCAGGCAAAGGAACAAGAAGTACTAGGGGAAGAACAAGAAGTACCACTACTGGCGGAAGAAGTTCATCAACTACCCCAGGAGGTACTGACTCCGATGTAAGGACTGAAACTCCAGATGTGACCGGAACTGACAATGACAGGCAAACTGGCTCCTCCAGAGACTACGGTAGTAGCACTCCCGAATCAGGTAAAGGAACAAGAAGTACTAGGGGAAGAACAAGAAGTTCACCTACCACTCCAAAAATAATAGTGACTGAAATTATCGGAAGTACAAAAGGAAGAAAGACTAGTTCAACTGGAGCTGATTATGGTAAAAAGACATATTTTTTACATCTGACTTTTTATAGATTTGAAATGAAAGGGCAGTAGATTAAAGATAAGTAATCTGGCTTAAATAAATAAGATTTCATTATTCTTCAGAATTATGGCTATCATATAATTAATTTCATTGACTCAAAAAAAACCTTTAAAATAGTAACGTTTAATTGAGTTATTATACGCTAAATTTTTCATACAACATTCGGATGAATTTTAAGAATATTTGTGAATTTTTTTATAAATTAAAAATTATTTTTTGACTTTAATTAGCAACAAACTTAAGATCGAATATTTTATTGCATATGCGTACCACTACCCACTATTGTGAACACCCAACATATATAAATCTGCCATTGTCTTAATTAAAGATTTTTTAAATATTTTATTCTTTTTTCTTAAAGTTTTCGTGAAAATGAAATTTTCTTTTGCCTTTCAGCTGGTAAAAAATATTCAGACTCTCTTTCTATTAATGGTACATTTTATCATTTCTTCAATCTTACTGAAATACATTTTATGTGTTTCTTTGATATTTACGATTTATGTTTAGTTTAAAGTCATTTGGAGAGTTTTATAAAGTTTCAGATGTAGTACTACACAGTGCTACAATCTAACTAATATAACCAGTCCGTTAAAATCTCCAACTGAAACGGTATTTACTTACTGCTCTACCCATGTTAACACTGAATACAATATCATTTCCAAACCTATATTAAAATTCTAAGCATTTTTCAATAACGTTATTTTTGTAGAAAGCACCTCTAGTGCATCAACAACCGCAAAACCCATCACAGATTTGTGCAAGGAAGAAGATGGGGATTTCTCACATCCAGAAGACTGCAAAAAATACTACACATGCAAAGATGGAGAATACACTGTAAACGACTGCCCAGATGGAACCTTGTTTGATCAAGAAATGAGGATATGTTACAGAGAAGATTTAGTCGACTGCCACGACAGACGTAAACCAGAAGGTATAAATAAAATTAATATAAAAAAGTATTGTAGCCCTGCCGAGCGGTTTGCGATGTTTGTATTTCCGATGTCCGTCAGACCCGAGTCATTTTGGATTTGCGCATGGGTTCTTTGCGATGAAGCAGCTATGAAGACTAAATAATCAGCCGTAGATGATTAAAACATAACAACTGATTATTTATTTAACGAAAACGAAACGTTGAAAAAAACAAATAAGCTCAATGCAGATGTAACCTAACATACAAAGATGAGATCACTATTCGATCAACCTGCTCATCTCAAAAGTACAGCCGGGAGTCCCTTTCGCTTCTTTCTTTCCGAAACAGGAAACCTCGGCTTTAGGGGAGGTTGACACCTCCTCCCTTTGATCCTTGTCCTTGGGATAGCCGAAACGCCCTTTGGCGCCCAGCCGACTCGGTCACACAAAGCACAATTTCTTTTCTCTGTCGGTGCGTTGACAAAAACGGCACACTTGACACCTCTAATCGTCCGTGCGTCAAAAAGGCCATTACTGGTACAATACTGCCGTTTTCAATTGTCCAAAAGAACAAAAGTTCGCCCGACCACCGACAGAGACGGACGCGACTGTTACAAGTATTTTTTAAATCGCTGTTATTTGACAAAAAAAAAGTTTAAAAATGCACTGAAAAGTAAAAAATAAATTTAAATCAGCTCATGAAAGAGAAATTGTGTGAAAAACTATTGCATGAAAATTGTAATGTGCTGATATTGAAAAATTACTTAAACAGAATCTATAGCAGGGGTGGCCAAGCTCCTTGATAATCCGAGCCATTTTTCAAAATTTGAAATATTTCGAGAGCCGCAGTTAAATTCATATTTAAAAGGTATTAAAAAAATTTTTTACAGAAATTATATTTATTGAATGTCGTTTGGAAGTTCTTTGTCCTTTAATTTTTAAAGAAATTTTCGATTTGTTTATGATTTTTTTTTTTTTTTTTTTTTTTTTTGCATTGGTGAGAATGTAATTTACAATGCGTTGCACTGTTTTCATAACATCAGGATATTTTAAATATTTTGTAACGAGATGTTCTCGGTGAATTATGCAATGAATCGGTATGAACTGGTGAATTTGAGAATC
Organism: Pardosa pseudoannulata; assembly: GCA_032207245.1. NCBI lineage: Eukaryota > Metazoa > Arthropoda > Arachnida > Araneae > Lycosidae > Pardosa > Pardosa pseudoannulata. The sequence continues at coordinate 119,982,647 of CM063508.1, forward strand.
ATCTCTTAAAAGCCCAAAAAGAAAATTAATATAAAAAAGTATTTTTTTTTTTAATCGCTGTTATTTGACAAAAAAAAAAGATTAAAAATGCACTGAAAAGTGAAAAATAATTTTAAATCAGCTCATGAAAGAGAAATTGTGGGTAAAACTACTGCATGAAAATTGTAATGTGCTGATATAGAAAAATTACTTAAGGAGATTCTATAACAGAGGTGGCCAAGCCCTTGATAGTCTTAGCCATTTTTTCAAAATTTGAAATTTTTCGCTAGCCGCAGTTAAATACGTATTTAAAAGTTAAATACGTATTTAAAGGTATGCAAAAAAGGTATTAAAAAAATTTTTTTACAGGAATTATATTTATTGAATGCCATTTGGAGGAAGTTCTTCGTCCTTTAATTTTTCAAGGAAATTTTTGAATTGTCGATGATTTTTTGCATTTGCGAGAATGTAATTTACAATGTGTTGCACTGTTTTCATAACATCAGGATATTTTAAATATTTTGTAGCGAGATGTTCTCGGTGAATTATGCAATGAATCGGTATGAACTGTGAAATTTGAGAATCATCTCTTTTATATTATATTATTTTTTATATTTTATATCATTTTATTTTTTTATTATTATATATTATTTTTATTATATATTAATGTTACATCATAATTTTTATATTATATTGTTTTTTATACTTTATATCATTTTATATTTATTATTATATTAAATTTTTTATATTAATGTTATATCATAATTTTTATATATTATTTTTTATATTTTATATCGTTTTATTTTTTATTATTATATTAAATTTTATTATATTAATGTTATATCATAATTTTCATATTATATTATTTTTTATATTTTATATCATTTTATTTTTATTATTATTATATTAATTTTATTATATTAATATTATATCATAATTTTTATATTATATTATTTTTTATATTATATCGTTTTATTTTTTTATTATTATATTTATTTTTTATTATATTAATGTTATATCATAATTTTTATATTATATTATTTTTTATATTTTATATCATTTTATTTTTATTATTACATTAAATTTTATTATATTAATGTTATATCATAATTTTTATATTATATTATTTTTTATATTTCATATCATTTTATTTTTTTATTATTATATTAAATTTTATTATATTAATGTTATATCATACTTATTATGTTATATTATTTTATATATATTTTATATCATTTTATTTTTTATTATTATATTAAATTTTATTATATTAATGTTACATCATAATTTTTATATTATATTATTTTTTATATCATTTTATTTTTTATTATTATATTGTTTACTATACTTTTATTATATTAATTACAGTACCGGGTGACCGAGCTCCGCTCGGAGAAAACAGGTATCGAAGCTAACTCGAAGATTTAAATTTTCAATTGTGATTTATCAAAACAATACATGCCATAAGAAAATTTGTGAAACCATTAGTGAAAAGATAACCGGTTAAAGTACACCATTGTAAACTATTCTAAACATAGTTGTTTGGAAAGGGAACTATTCTATACAAAATTAAAGTTTGAAAAGTCATAGGAAATAAAATGTAATTGATAACAAAAAATTATACAATTAAAGAAATGGTACAAAGTGAGCAGTGTAAAGATTGAAGTGTGTTGAATGGAGAAGCATTCTGACAATGACGGTATCTTCTAGTTGTCCATTTGCGGGTATAATTGAGTTGATCGCTTGTTGTTCCAAAATTCCGGCTCCTTGAAGCATTTCATGTAGAGGTGCGTTCTGCATGTTGTCGCTTGAAAATGTCGCTTGAAATCTGATGAATGTTGAAATGTCGAACTTTGTTGACGATGATTTGAAATCGAAATCAGTTCCTTAACACGTTCGCTGCCACCGATGCACTGGCGCGTCAGAGCGGCACCTCCTGGTATGCCGACGACGCACTAACGTGACGACGGACTTTGATAAGTTATATGCTCTGTGTTTAGTGTGGCTTTGGAAAATGAACGGCGAGGTTGTTTCGGCACGTTAGTGAAGCATTATTTTTTAATTTTTTGTGGTTGGTTTTCAAAATTTTTGTGTGCATTATTTTTTTTACTATATCGTTTATGTGTTATATATAATTTGCTACATTAATTTAATATTTAGAGTTGATAGAAAATAAAAATGGAAACCGATATCAAGGAATAAAGGCAAATCAATAAAGACTTTTATTATTATTATTATTAATTCGTCAGAACTACAGCCAATCGATTCCTCGTGGTCGAAAACCCCCGGGTACCAATTTTCACTTGGTTTGGACGCATGAGAAAAAAGTTTGCCCGCACCGGGGTTCGAACCCGGCCCTATCTGTAGCGCCGAACTACGTGACCTTAGCGCGTCAAAACCGATGCCAATCGATTCCTCGTGACCAAAAACCCCAGATCCCCAAGTTTACTACAGTTTATTAATTCTGGGGCGATTTTCGACTTGACAACCATTCCTCGTATTATAGTATAGGATTTATTACTTATGTGAATTTTCAAGCAGATTAACTCAAAACAAAATTAATTAGCTTTAAAAGTCCACTGTCTCGTTAATGGATCTCTTGTAACAGTTAATGAGACGAATGTGATTGCTATTTCATTTTTGTAGTGACTACCCAAACGCCTGATGACTGCGATGAATGGCTAAGGACAAGAACAACATCAGCTGACGATGCTACAAGTCAGTCGTCGAAAGGTACGGGTTAAAACTTTTAAAAAATGTACATAATTACGATATTTTAAGCAAATATGTCTATTTTAGTGTTTTATGATTTTAATTGTAATATTTGATTCATTTGTATTTAAGTATATTAAACGCTTTTAAAAAATATATTAACTATGTAATATCGCTGATGTTATTTAAAAACATGTGCATATATTTGTGATTAAAGACCAAATTGTTTAATTTTCTTTTCTGTTCGACATGCACTTGCTACAAATTTAATATTTTGCATAAAGGAACATATTGTATAATTGGTTTGGTTTGGAGTGCTACGATCTACTTTTTGCAACACGAGGGCTAATGAGACCGGGACCTACAGCTTAAAGCCGATTCCGAAAGACTACGAACATCCATGCCACTGTGGGATTCGAACTCACGAACTCTGGTACCGAAGACTAGCACCCTAACCAATCGGCCATCGTTCGGCCATATTGAATAATTAACACTAAGAATAGCCAATCGCTGAGATTTTTTAGGATATATATTCCCGATAGGCTTTTTAGCATCAGTATAGCAGAAAAATAACCGTAACACTTCTAGCTTAAACATACCAAATCTTTTGTTCAATATACTAGAGTTCATATAAAATTCAAATTTTCGGATTGAGATTTAAACAAAAAAAAAATTCAAAATTATATAAAACCGGTTTTCTATTTAAGGAAACAAAGTATATTTTATTCTTAGATAATTAATAAAAGTCTAACTTTATAAAAAAAATATTTATCTTTGAGAAAAAAAATTAACTATATTTCCATTTATGTTATTTAAAAAATATGTTCATATATTTGTGATTAAAGATCAAATTAGTTTAGTTTTCCAAACCAAATCTTTTCCTTAACAATACTAGAATTCATATAAAATGTTGAAATTTGAAAAAAAATGAATAAATATAAAGTATTTTCTAAAAATTCACTTTAATTCGACAAAAAAAAAAGAGATAAAAAATTCACTATAAAGTAAAAATAATTTTAAAAATCAAATTAGTTTAGTTTTTCTTTTTGTACGACATGTACTTGCCACATACATAATATTTTTGAACTAAAGGGATTGGACATATTTTATTGTTAACGTTGACAAACAGTGTCATTTCTAACTTAATCAAACCAAATCTTTTCCTCAACAATACTAGAATTCATATAAAATGTTGAAATTTGAAAGAAAAAAAATGAATAAACGTAAAAAAGTATTTTCTAAAAATTTCTTTTTATTCGACAAAAAAAAAGATAAAAAATTCACTAAAGTAAAAAATAATTTTAAAACAGCTCATGAATGAGAAATTTGGTGAAAAGCTGCTACATGAAAATTGTAATGCGCTAACATAGAGAAAATGCGTGAGGAACTTCTATAAGATAAGGACTAGGTGTTATGATGGATTATGCACCTAATAAGAAAAGATCGAGGCGCAATTGAAATAACTGTAATGCGCTAACATAGAGAAATTGCGTGAGGAGCTTCTATAAGATAAGGGCTAGGTGTTATGATGGGTTATGCGCCTAATAATAAAAGATCGAGGCGCAATTGGAATAACTGTAATGCGCTAACATAGAGAAAATGCTTGAGGAGCTTCTATAAGATGAGGGCTAGGTGTTAGATGGGTTATGAACCTAATAATAAAAGATTGAGGGGCAATTAGAATAACTGTCAAAGTAACATAATTTCAATATAGATGTAATTGTGTAAAGGAATGTTTGTACTAAAACACTAATGTGATATTTAACTGTTACATGTTAAATGCCCTAAACAATATTTTTTATTTATCCAAACTGATTTTTTTCATTCTCTTTTTTATTATTGAATATTGTATTATAACCGGAGATAAACCTATCTGCAAACTTTCAAATCTCTAGCTAGTCAGAAGGTAGTTAAAAATTTATTTCAAAATTTCAATTTACACACAAGTAAAGTTAAATGCAAGCGATTTAAAAAAGCCCTCAATTTCCCATGTTACTAAAAACCTTTATAACGGCCTGTTTTTGATTGAAGAGGACATAGTACTTTTCAAGCAAAAATGTTTTCATTACAACAAACTATTTTTGATTCAACATAAAATAAAGTTCTGATCCATTTAAAATAAAAGTTTTCCTAGATTATTAATAACTGTCTAGCTTTATAAAAAAATTATTTATCTTTACAAAATGAAGAAATTAATTTTAAAAAAAACATAAGATATATGCACCAAGTGAAATAAAATCAATATCCACTTACTTATAGATTAACTTTTGAGATTCATTAATTAGAAACTATATTTTTCATATCATATAGAAGCTAGTTATATATTTTTATTCTATGAACGTATAATATATTAATGTGAGAATATTAATACTATATTTTATTTTATGGCATGATAAAAGCTAATTGTTTCTTAATTCTAAATTACTTACTAGTTTTTAAGTAGGTTTTTTTTTTTTTTTTTTTTTTTTTTTTTTTTAAATATCAGAAACCTTTAAAGTGTTAGGTTTATAGAATTAAAAAAATAATAATTAACTTCAATTTGTTAGAAAATTTAGTTTCTAATATGCATGTTTCAAAAGTTATCCTGCGGGTATGTGAATTTCCTTTTTTTCATCTGGTGTGTATACTTTTATACTATTCAAAAAATACATTTATGCTATTTATTTATATCTTTAAGCTATGTTGCTATTTTTAAGAAGGCAACTTGGAACGAGAAAACTGTATAATTTTTTTTAGCTTAAGTGTTAATAAAAAACTTTTAAAAATTCATTCGAAAAGTTAAAGTGTTGTTAACTGAGATCATAAGGGTCAAAAAATTAAACTAAGTACTTTAAATACTTTTATCAATGATATTCCACCACTGAAATAATTTTGAATTTGATCAGTTACTGAAATTTTACTTAGGTTTATTTTATTCAGAGAATATTAAGCAACAAATAAAGAATTTTTTAAACATCGCAAGCACTATCGCAAAAGATAATTTTTATATCAGAAGAACAGCATTTAATCTAATCTTGCTGTAGGTCCAACAAATGGCAATTTTTATCTATAATGCACCATTATGCTACACGCTTCAGCAAATGCCCGTTTTGTTTTCTTATTCAAATATTGCATGATATAGACCAGGGGTGGGCAAATACTTAGCGCAGGCCAAAATGAAATTTTCAAAATGTCTCCCGGGCCGGAGGACTATACCGCGTACGCTGTACACAAGCGAATGGTTTGGGTGGAGTTTTTTCCCTGCCCAAGAAATGTTTTTGACAAAAACAGTATAAGTATCATTTTAAAGCATTTGGACAGAGAAATTTGACAGTTAATAAAAGATAATAGTAATAATAAATTGTCTTACTTAGGTGTATATGCGAACAATTTGTGCCCAGTAAAATATGTCACGTAATTTTTAAAAAATTATGATCCATTATATTAAATTAATGGTCATTAAATAAATCAGTTAATGAAAGATTTTATCTTGATATTTATTTATATCTTAACGATACAAATTATTTTATTTTGATCATAGTTATTACATTTTTATATTTATATTACATTTTGTAAATATAATAGTAAATAGAATTATAAAAAGAAAAGACAAACATCAAACGTTAAAATAGAATAGTTTTAGTTAATGCAAACCGGGAAATCTGGAATGTTCATTTGATATTATTTCTTCAAAATTTGGATTCAAATCACTTGTAGCAATCCTTAATATTAAGTGTAGATTTTCGTCAGTAATTTATGATCCATATTTATTTTTCGTGTAAACCATTAACGAACAAGTTCTTTCACAAATATATGTTGAATCAAATAAAACTAGGTATTTTTTAACATAGTTCAAAAAGCGTTTGAAATGTTCTGTATGCAAAGCACCCAACTCGTTTGAGTGAAAATTTTCTTTTAGTAAATTATTTAATCAAATACTGTTGATTTCAACAAAAACGCATATAAGAGATTAAAAAAATTGCATGCAGGATTTTTCAACGGGCCGGATAAAGTAAGCAAAAGGGCCGGATCCGGCCCGCGGGCTGGCTTTTGCCCACCTCTGATATAGAATATATATAGAACTGATATAGAATATGATATAGAATATATAAATATTCGGTTTCAAGGAAATACAACAAGAAACACCATAATAATTCATTGGAATAGATGCATTATAGACGCCAGGCCCGTCTGCCATGTTTTTCTTTGGCGACCAACAGAAAAACGCGTGTTTGAAAAATCGACAAGTAAAAAAAAAATGGCGGCGGTACGCGTTTTTCACAATTTATAGCATTATTATAGCACAATTTATAGAACTATTCACAATTTATAGCATTATTAAAATAAAATAGAATAATAATTATCATTTTTTACGTATTTAAACACTAAATAACAGATTAGTAATATTTGTGGTATATATCAACACAGCATAAACACAATATATATCATTTAATAGCGTATATCATAATAAGCACTAATATTATAAAAAATATAACATGTGAGGGGGATTTTCCGCTCAACCCCCGGCGTTGTAATAAATGAAATGCAAACTAAATTTAATGACAGACACACCAACCTACTTATCGCCCCCTAAAACCGCCAAAAAATCGCCAAGTTTGGCGAAAAAAAACACGGCGTCTATAATGCATCTGTACCAATTCTTTTATTAATTTCATATATATACTTTCTATTATTTTACGATACTCCAATCTAATCAGAAAAAAACGTATTCTTTCTTTTTCAAAATTGCCACACCACCAAAGAAAAATTAAAATAAAGCTAATGACAAACGGTAATATTTTTAAAACAAATATTAAAACCATTGATGTACGCAACAACCCGAGTAGCTGTATTCATATCGATAGCAACAGATAAATTAATAATAACAAAATTATTTTATTATTATCCTTACATAATGCTCTTGCCAAAAGCTATTTCATATAAAGGTTGCTACCGTGTTACAGTCGACATATGTCACTGGTGACTTTTGCGTCCAAATGATGTCAGAGAGGGAAATTTATAGCACCAAATTTCCATCTCTGGCTATTTCTGACGTCATTATGACGTAGATGTCACCAGTGCCATATATCGACTGTAATATGGTAGCATCCATAATATCGCAGATTTTAATAAGGCAATTTGTCGCAACATCACGACCTACTATAATGCCCTTCCCATTCATTTTCATGTTTACAACAGCCAATAGACAAACAATAAACTGCCCTTCCGTTTGAAACTAAAGCCAGAACTGTCATAATTTGAGAATTTGCCCTACTGCGTGAAATCGCCTTATTAAATAAATAATTAACTTTCATATGTTATCCCAACTAGAAAAAAGCAGTTTTCAAAAAATAACAAATTCTACTAACTCCATACTGCAAACTTTCCACACAACTACATTACAAACATAAAAGAGTAAGGACACCTCAAAAAATTTTTAATTTAGTGGACACATAACTGTTAAATCATTATTTTAATTTTAAAAAGTTTTCTTAATATAAATGTATTTTCTAAAAAACATAACCTAGTATGGCAAATTTGAGTTTAAATAATATTCTTTTAAGGTGTATCTACTTGTCATATTCGATTTTACCGCTCAGTGTTAACCTATGGGAAAATATAAATTCACTTTGACCTGCTCGAATTTCAGAAATTCTCTTAAAATATTCTTTTACAGAATAGAATAAAAAATTTTCATAGAACAAAAAAAATTTACCCCTTTATTTAATTTATGTTTGCTAAATGCTCTTATTCGAGTTTGAAAAAGAGTGTACCAAAATTTTCAAAAAATGCTTTAAAAGGAAATATATATTTTCGTTGTTTTAATTTCAATAAAAAAGTAAAAAAGCATCCAAGAGAATTTGCTGTTCTATTATGTAGTATAATTTTTCAAACAATTCTCTAAATGCGAGCAGGTCAGAAGAGAATATTATTTTTCCCATGGGTTAACACTGAGTGAGTAATCTAATAAGGCAGGTAAAGATCCACCTTCAGTAAACACTAGGAATTAAATTCGAATTTAACAATTTCTACGAAAAATAACTTTATCAGTTAAACTTTTCGCTGTGTCGAACATGAAATTTGTTAAACAAAATTTTATTCGATAATATTTCTTTTAATATAATTCTCTGTATCAATAAAGAAAGAAAATAATTATTAGAAATTAGAGTAATATTTAGTTCTTAAAATTTTTCTAAGTGTAAAATCTTTCAAAAAGTTAATACTAGTTAAATCATTTGTGACTTAAGGAGTACTTTGGAAAAGGGGACTCTGGATTTCAAAAAGAAATGAAAAAATAACAATACATGAAACCTATGACATAAAAGAAATGGCATTAATTTAAGCACTGACTGTTAGATCAAGGAAATAGGTGTGGAAATTCTTTGTGTGCTATCAACTGACCGAAACTTCAAAACTACACCGTAGAATGCCAAAATGTAATAATCTGCTCTTGTACCAGGTGGCCATAATTAAACTGACAGTGCTCACAGTGTTCTGTAGCGCGATCTATTTGCGAGAATGACGCCACATTTTGTAGGAAGATTAAACAAGACGGAGGACGAAGGATTCCGCGAAAACACAAATTAGTTCCAAAAGTCACCGCAAGGGGAATATTTGGCGCTATGTTATAGAAAGAAGAGTATTAACAAATGCAAATTAATGCGGAATAAAATTACATTTTATTATGCACATTTTCTGATTTAGTTCAAGTGCAATATGGCAAAACTTTTAAAAAAGCGTAAAATCTACATAAACACCGATAAAGTTTCGTGATCTGCAATATCACGTACTCTGAGCAGAAAAAGTTCTTTATTCAAATTTCACATTACGTCCATTGGCACAGTTAAGAAATTAATTTCCGTATTGATTTGCATTTGTTAACACTCTATTTTCTATTACACAGCGCCAAATATTCCCCTAGCGGTGACTTTTGAAACTTTTTTTTTCGGAATTTTTCGTCTCACGTCTTGTTTAATCGTCCTACAAAATGTGGCGTTATTCTTGCAAATAGATCGAGCTACAGAACACTGTGAGCACTGTCAGTTTAATTATGGCCACCCGGTATTTAATCAAAATATCTAAATGTTAAATTCTGTGTTGCATCTCGTTATATAATCGAAACAAAAAATTTAATGTCATTCAATGGTCATGGAATTTCCAAGTAGTGTTGGCAAATGTATTGGATAGCAAAATTAATATGCTTCTATAATACGTGGACCTAACGTTAGAAGTGACTTATACACAAATGTAGTGTTTGTTGTCCCGATTCTACAGCCCATCAGTGAAAACAATCTTTCCATCTCCACTGAAGGGTTAAATTAGTACTTAATAGAACCTAGGAATCACAACGTAAATGGGTTAAAAAATACCGCTTGCCGTTATTCATACCGTTAACAGAAATCCTATTAAATGATCATTGCATTACTGAATGGGAATAGCAGTGAAAACACTATCAACTCCGTTATAAAACAAAGGTACAACTGAATTCCTTGGTCTAACAGAAAACTATGGCTTTAAGACAATTATTCTGCAGAAATTTTAAAATAAAAAAAAATTTCAGTACCTACAGTTCCTTCCAAAATTATAAAGTTTCTATTCAATATTTCTAATTTTAGAATTAAAAATATTTATAGACAATAATGCTGATTTTTTACAGGGACCACAGGTCCAATTGATGAAGGAACTGGAGGTACTGAATCTACAGATGACGGATCAAACCAGGAGGATACGACTTCAAGTCAAAACACTACATTGAGTCCACGTCCAGATACTTCCACCAGAAACACAGTGACAGATCAAATACCAACCAAAAACCCAGATATTACTACTGGAGAGGAGACCGATTCCACCAACAACGAAACATTTATAACTGATGAACCTTCAACAAATTCCGTTGATATAACTACTAAGACATCATATAGTGCTGATGATATAACTGAAGGAAGTTCAAAAATAACACCAACAGGAAAAGAACCCATATCCAGTACGATAGAAGATTCGACTCAAAAACCAGGTTCAACAAAGGGTCAAACACCTTCAGGTGGTACTTCCTCAACAGACGATGACCAGAAAACCACCAAGACTTCGGGGGCAACTGGCGACAGTTCATCCGAAGAAAGCAAAGAGGTCACAGGAACAAAGAAACAACCCACTTCCACCACAGCGGGAGATTCAAGCGAAAATCCAGGTTCAACAAAAGGTCAAACACCTTCAGGCGGTACTTCCTCAACAAACGATGGCCAGAAATCCACGAAGTCTTCGGACGCGACTGACGGCACATCATCCGAAGAAAGCAAAGAGGTCACAGGAACAAAGAAACAACCCACTTCCACCACAGCGGGAGATTCAAGCGAAAATCCAGGTTCAACAAAAGGTCAAACACCTTCAGGCGGTACTTCCTCAACAAACGATGGCCAGAAACCCACGAAGTCTTCGGACGCGACTGACGGCACATCATCCGAAGAAAGCAAAGAGGTCACAGGAACAAAGAAACAACCCACTTCCACCACAGCAGGAGATTCAAGCGAAAATCCAGGTTCAACAAAAGGTCAAACACCTTCAGGCGGTACTTCCTCAACAAACGATGGCCAGAAATCCACGAAGTCTTCGGACGCGACTGACGGCACATCATCCGAAGAAAGCAAAGAGGTCACAGGAACAAAGAAACAACCCACTTCCACCACAGCAGGAGATTCAAGCGAAAATCCAGGTTCAACAAAAGGTCAAACACCTTCAGGCGGTACTTCCTCAACAAACGATGGCCAGAAAACCCACGAAGTCTTCGGACGCGACTGACGGCACATCATCCGAAGAAAGCAAAGAGGTCACAGGAACAAAGAAACAACCCACTTCCACCACAGCAGGAGATTCAAGCGAAAATCCAGGTTCAACAAAAGGTCAAACACCTTCAGGCGGTACTTCCTCAACAAACGATGGCCAGAAAACGTCTTCGGACGCGACTGACGGCACATCATCCGAAGAAAGCAAAGAGGTCACAGGAACAAAGAAACAACCCACTTCCACCACAGCAGGAGATTCAAGCGAAAATCCAGGTTCAACAAAAGGTCAAACACCTTCAGGCGGTACTTCCTCAACAAACGATGGCCAGAAATCCACGAAGTCTTCGGACGCGACTGACGGCACATCATCCGAAGAAAGCAAAGAGGTCACAGGAACAAAGAAACAACCCACTTCCACCACAGCAGGAGATTCAAGCGAAAATCCAGGTTCAACAAAAGGTCAAACACCTTCAGGCGGTACTTCCTCAACAAACAATGGCCAGAAAACAACCAAAACTTCGGGAGCAACTGACGACAGTTCATCCGAAGAAAGCAAAGAGGTCACAGGAACAAAGAAACAACCCACTTCCACCACAGCAGGAGATTCAAGCGAAAATCCAGGTTCAACAAAAGGTCAAACACCTTCAGGCGGTACTTCCTCAACAAACGATGGCCAGAAAACAACCAAGACTTCGGGAGCAACTGACGACAGTTCATCCGAAGAAAGCAAAGAGGTCACAGGAACAAAGAAACAACCCACTTCCACCACAGCAGGAGATTCAAGCGAAAATCCAGGTTCAACAAAAGGTCAAACAACTTCAGGCGGTACTTCCTCAACAAACGATGGCCAGAAATCCACGAAGTCTTCGGACGCGACTGACGGCAGTTCATCTGAAGAAAGCAAAGAGGTCACAGGGACAAAGAAACAACCCACTTCCACAACAGCGGGAGATTCAAGCGAAAATCCAGGTTCAACAAAGGGTCAAACACCTACTCCAGATGGAAACACAGTAACTAATGATAAACCTACTTATAGTCCAAGTACTGAGTCTGAAATTAAAAGCGAGTCACAGGAACAAAGAAACAACCACTTCCAAAACTAAGCCTTCAAAGGAAAAACCAGGTTCAACAAAGTACAAGAAATGGGGATTTAGAAGAAAGTACTTCCTCTAAAAATCCATCGACAAGTTTCCCAGGAAGCGACAAAACTGGCGATGATAATGATACTTTAGAAACGAGAATAGTGCCTGAAACAACCCCTTCTCTTTCAACTACAGATACCACATTTTCCCAGAGTTCAAAAAATACCGGTAAAGACACGGGAAGTACAAGTGATGGTAATACAGATGATGACAGAACAGGGTATTCAAGTACTACAGAATCGAACAAAGCTAGCACGAAAAATGACATATCTACAGGTACAAAATCAACAGCCACTGTTTCAAATGCTGATAAGATATCAACAGACGTCACAACTGCAACAAATGACCAAGTATCAACAAACGATGGTTCCGAAACTACACACAAGCATACAACAGTTCACCCGTGTTTAACACATACTCATAGTACTCCCGCTAAACCAACAAGTCTACCAAAAATTGACTGCGATGAAAATGATATTGACTGCATAGAGGACAAAACGGGCGATGTCAACAGATGGTATAGATGCCTAAAACGCCATGGAAATTACCCACACCCTTACTCTGATAGACTCTTCATACGATGCAATAACTGGAAACCACATATAAAACGATGCGGCAATAAACTATATTTCTCTGTGAAATACATGCGATGTGTTCACGAAGACTAACTACAAACAATAGTAGCCGAATTTTTTCATAGGACAATAGCTGTCAATAACTGTTTGGCGTGTTAAATAGTAATTAATCCTTTCTTATTTTAGTACATTAGTATTTTGCGAATAAAAGAATTTTAGAAAATCTGTCTTCATTGAATAAAATTTAGCTTTGAATTCTTTATCATGGCATAAATAGTATATTACCGTACTATATAAACAAAGAAGAATACTTTTCAAAGTTTACCATTTAAAATTTCTAATGCTTCCTTAATTTCTCAGTATATGTTTAAAAGATATAATGTAAGGATTTTAGTAGATATGTATACGAATTCTTCAAAAGCTGTCTTCATTTCATAAAATTTAGCTTTGAATTCTTTATCATGAAGTGAATTACCGTATTGTACACATAAGGTAAAATACTTTTCAAAGATTACTATTTAAAATTTCTAAAGTTTCCTTAATTTCTTAATATAGATTTTGTATTTATAATATACATATCTTATACATTTTATAGTTAAAATAATATAAAGATGATAAATCATAGCCTCAATCACAATAAATAAACACTGTTAACACATTGATGCTCAGCTTCCCTTTTTAGGAACATCTAAGAAATTACTCAAAGCGTGCTTTCCTTTTCGGTGAAAGTAGATAACAATCCTGTAAACAATATGCAAAATTTTTGTGTATCTGCTATTATTTATAATTTTTTCATTCAGTCGAATATTTTATTTTTCGAGCCTAGATGAAAAACTTACTTTTTCGGCTGGTTCATCGACTGAAATCGTAACATATAGCTTTATCTATTATGATTGGTTTGGTTTGGAGCGCTACGGTCTACTGTTTTGCACACGAGGGCTAATGAGACCGGAACCTACTGCTTAAAGCCGATTCCGAACGGCTACGAACATCCATGCCATAGTGGGATTCGAACCCACGAACTCTGGTACCGACGATCAGCGTCCTAACCAATCGGCCAGCGTTCGGCTTGTCTATTATGATGTTTCACTCTAAAATAGTGTTTACATGTGATACCACATAAATCTCTTATCAATAAGTTTTTCCTTACTTGTAAAAGGCATCCTATGATATTTAAAATAACACCTATCTAATGAGGACATACTGTAGTATTCAAAGCTGTTTAAATTTTATATTCATTTTACTCTTTGCAGTTCATAAGTTAAAACATTCAACAAACAGTTTTCGGTAGAAATGACTCAGACATTGATGAAAACATATCCTTTAAACCTTCAGAAATTTGATTTTAACATTTTTAAAATCTCTAGACACTTCTAAATAGTTTAAAACAAACCCCATTGAAATATTCGAATTAAAACCTGTAAAACTATACTATCTTTGCGTTTAATATCCAAGAACAGGGATGGGCAAACTATGGCCCGCGGGCCAAATCCGGCCCACCGGAAGGTTTTACCTCCGGTGGCCTCACGGCCATAAGGCCAGGTTCGGTGTTTGACTGTCCTATCAGGATCATCTTACATAAAACAGACCTTTAAATGTTGGACTCATAAATAATGCTATTTTCAGTTGCCGGGATGTTTGTAATAAAAAAAAAAAATACTACTTTGCGTGATAAAAGCCTAACTTTCTTAATTTTCTAAAATATTACTTTAAAAATTAATACATCTGTATTTTCAGTACAATATATAAAGAAATATAATTTTGGAATTTATGAAAACAATTACTTTATGTAATAACACTAGTCTGAATTTTTGTTAGTTGATTTTTAATAATTTTTCCGCGATCCATTTTCAAACTTTTTGATTTTCAATTTTTGAAAAGGAAAAAAAATGGGACTTCAATGAAGCAGAGATTTTAATGAATACTTCAATTTAAATCTTGCTTTCTTGTTTGGATTACAAATCATGTTATTTTCATATCTTTAAAAACAGCACTCATTTTCCAAAAAAATATTCCAACCTTAAAATGTCATCTGTCACACCTTCGTAGTAAATTCCAGTCCTCTTAACAATACAACATTAAAAAGTCATGCTACCAGCTGTCATTGCCAAAAAAAAACTTATTTTTGAAACCTAATGTGAATTCCAGGGTTGAAAAAAAAATCAGATTTTTATTATTTAAATCGGATTTTTTTTTTTCTGAATACTAATTTTAATTTTTGTTTTTATGTTTTTTGCAATATACATAGAATAGTTTGTTATAAGAAGTAACATCTTATCTATCTAGTATATTCTACACATTGATTACCTAAAATTAAATATATAAATTTTAATCTAAATACATTCCATTATTTTGTAATTGGATGTGCAAACTAAATAAGATGTAAATTTAAAGAACAAATTAAATATTCTTTTAATGCAAACTATTTATTAAAAAAACAAATCACAATTTCAATATTTTTAAGCACCGAATTATGGATTTGTTTAAAAAAAACACTAGCTTTGATGCTTTATCCTATAATTGGTTATGAATGAACAATACCAAAAGAAGAAAACTGTCTTTCCATTCCAGCAAATGAAGCCATGGCTGTTGTTATTTGGAAGACAAACTGGATTTCAAGTTCTGTAATACTCTCTTTACCTCCCATTACATAAAATGAATTCCACCAATCATAATCAATCATTGTGCTAACCCTAGTACTTATTTTCTGATAACAACCCCTAAATTCTTGGAAAGCACATGCTATCTATTTACACTTATTTACATATTGGTATTACTGTGCTGACTGATTCCCAATTTTCCTGTCTTTGGAAGATAGGTTTTAAAAGAAGTGAAAAAAAAAAAGATTTAAATCAATGATTTTTTCAAAAAAATCAACTGATTTAAATCATGCCAACCCTGGTGAATTCACAATACTTTCATGACCTTTGAGATATGTAGACATTCTGATATAGCATCTTTTATATACATAAGTCTCTGTAATTTGCATAGAATAAAGATATATAAGGTAACAAAAGTGTAGCTTCTGATACATTTTATTAAGGTGCACTGCCTAGCTTGTCTGTCCAGATAACACATTTCTTATTATATATGAGTATATCTCTTTTAAAAGCAGTACAAAGATTTTTAAACTCCTTATAATGTTTTATCTTATCAGAATATCAAGAAATAATATAGGACCTCAAAATACGTAAATGTATATAACACTACTTCCATCTGATATAAATATGCCAATTTCAGACATGTCAATATTCAGGCACTTGTGTCCAGAGCAACAACGTGCTTTGAAATTTTAACATGCTCATTACACATTATACATAAGTACATATCTTACTAGTTTCTAAATTAAAATTAAATTTTAAATATTTACACAGTAGTAAATTATAAAAGGTAAATTAAAATTTATGAGTAGCTTTTAGCTTTAACTACTTTCCAGAAATGTTTTTCTGAGCAGTACTTTCAAAAAGGTGAGAAAAGTGACAAATAATACAGAATAAGTGACTAAAAAATGACTAAACATTGAAAAAAAAAAAGATTTTTTTTTCTCCTCTTGATGACAGATGCTATTATTAAGATTTTTCTATTTATTTTAACTCTAAATCAAGCGACATAATTTTAGCGTCAAATACAAAATAGGTTAAAAATTTTGTTTAACACAACTCAACATTGCTTTTTATTCCAGAAAATCTATAAATTAGATTTGATTACATACAATACATTACTTTTATAATCACAATTTTCTGCATATATTAATGAGGTCTTGCACATTTGCAATAGCTTTTGAATACTAAACATATTTGTGGTTATATTTTGGGAAAGGGAAAGAGGAAATGTGTGGAGTAAAAATAATGTATTAAATGTCCTTTCAGGAACTTCTTACGACTGGAAATCTCTAAATTCTGGAAACCATATGATTAATTACATTTTAATAAGAAAAATAAGATTAGAGGATCACATTTTTAGTCTTTTTTTTAAATATTTTGTTATTAATTCAGTTTTTCTTTTTTCAACATCTGACTTTTGCTGTGATACACCATGAAAAAAGTGACTGTTACTTAAAAAAGTGACTAAATGATCAATTGCACAAAAAGTGACTAAAGGTAACAAGTGATGGAATTAACCTCTTTATTAACAACTTATTTTTCAGAAATGTCTTTCTCGTAGCAACTTTGACCCTGATTAAAATATTTACAATTTTACATAACATTAGGGATTCTAGAGTTTCTCTACTCAAATTTGATCCAAATTCAGTTTGTTTTTTCTGCACAGTAATGAAAACTTTTATCATGAAGCATTACTGTGTGAAAAGAGTAATATTCAGCATTATTTTTTTTTTTTTTTTTGCAAAATTTGTATATAAATTTTTGTAATCTTTTGATCAAAAAGTTTTGTTTTTTTCAATCTGAGAATTCATTGTCAATTTTCTCATTCTAGAGCTGCTAGAGAATCTAGAGTATATTGTGTCTGCAATTCTGTTCAAATCATACGGGGAGCAATAATTGGTCTGAACAGTTTTGGATTACAATCACATTTCTGGTTATATTTTGGGAAAGGGAATAGGAATGTCCAAATAAGTGGAGGAAAAATGTTTACTGCACGATAGTCCTCTTACATATGGCACACGAACTGGATGGCTAGGGCCAGGACAGGGTTATAACAGTCTTACAGATACATCTAGATAATTAAGCAACAGTGGAGAGTCACTGTTGACCAATGAAAACACAACATCCTGTTTCATCTCCAAACCAGTGTATTTAGGTTTCACCAAGACATAAAACACACCACTGTAGAATAAGCAACCATGATCGCACAGACTGTAACAAGCAATAACCTCCTTTATTAAGTAATTTTAAATTTTAGTGTAACAATTTTTTTACTACGAATTAAATAAAATTTAAGCTTTTTTTCTCATGAAGACAGATTTACCTGAAATGTTTATAAGAAACTAAAGGTTAAACATATTTGAAAAGAAATTCAAATTGTTTATTGTTTCAATAAACCCAACAATCTGAAAAAAGCATTGAAATTAAGAGAAAAAGACGCCAGAAGTTTGAATATTTCAAAATTTTTTTATTATATTTTGATAAAATATAATTGTATTATAAATTTTTCTTTATTTGATCAAAAACCGTTTTTTCAAAGCAATCATTCATAAAATTCATCTAAACAATCATGGCATAGACAAATTACACGTAGTTATAGTCTGTGTTTATTGTGTTATAATCTGTTCAATCATGGTTGCCTATTCTACAGTGATGTGTTTTATGTCTTGACGAAACCTAAATAGATTGGTTTGGCAACAAAACAAGATGTTGCATTTTCATTGGTCAACAGCAACTTTCCACTGTTGCTTAATTATCCAGACGTCTTACAGATGGCACATTCTGCAATGACTTTATATAAATGGAATAAATTACCTCCCATCAAAAATGAATTTCACTCTTATCTAGATAAAATTCAACTTTTATTAAGTAATAAAAAAATATACAACTTAATATTTTTAACATGTACAAATAAAAGTATACACAGTCAAATCTTGATATCTCAACTTTATCTTATCCACTTATATCAATGTCACAAATATATGTCAATGAAATCCAAATAATTTTTTTTTTATTATTATTATCTCAAAACTCACTATGCTTAAGTTAATGCTTCTAGGAGTCATCTTGTAATATTTTACTCACACAGTTCTTTTACCTTCAAAAGTATCAAAGATAATTGAAGAACATTTGGATTTAACTAAGGATGCTCAACAAAACCCCCAATATTAAAAAAATAAGTAAAGAAATTATTGCTGGTAAAGACATTGTCTAACTAGTATCTACCAATGGGAAGATACAATGAACATTACCGAATCAAGGGTCAATTTAATTTACAGAGTAAGAAAAATCAAGATTTTCTCCCCAGATATTCAAGAAGCTTTGCTGAAATTCTAAATTTACTATCTGTGTCAAAGTATCTGTATATACTCTTGATGAGACTATGTGTTATATAAAAGCATTTCTCAAAATTCTTGCTATTCTAAAGAGAGTCAACAAAATTTAAGCAAGAATTGTCTATCTTTAATGGATCTCTCAACTGAACATTCTGAAAAATTGCCTTTCATTGTTAATGGTAAACTGAAAAATCTTCATTTTTTAGGAATGTTAAAATATCACTAGTAAATTATAAGAAAAATTTAAATGATCCTACTACCATTTCTTTAAGTAAAGAACATGCTGACAAACTTAATTTCAATTTTAATAAACAATCTAGGAAAATTTTATTCATTGTAGACAGTTTCACAAAGCTGGTAAAGACATTGTCTAACTAGTATCTACCAATGGGATGATACAATGAACATTACAGAATCAAAGGTCATTTTAATTTACAGAGTAAGAAAAATTGAGATTTTCTCACCAGATATTCAAGAAGTTTTGATGAAATTCAAAAATTACTTTGTCAAAGTATCTGAGGTTTACACTCTTCATGAAACTTCGTATTATATAAAAGCATTTCTTAAAATGCTTGCTATTCTAAAAGGAACTAACAGAATTTAAGTAAGAATCGTCTATCTATCTTTAATGGATCTCACAATTGAACATTCTGAAAAATTGCCTTTCATTGTTAATGGTAAACTGAAAAATCTTCATTTTTTAGGAATGTTAAAATATCACTAGTAAATTATAAGAAAAATTAAAAAGATTCTATGACCATTTCTTTGTGTAAAGAACATGCTGATAAACTTAGTTTCAATTTTAATAAACAATCTAGGAAATTTTTTATCATTGTAGACAGTTTCACAAAGCGTTTAAATTAAAATTAAACAAATAAACGAGATTTAATGAACTTGATATCTTTTTGCTAAATATCAAAACTTCAGCCAGCTGACTGAAGCATAATCTGTTATTTAAATGTATATTATAGGTAGATATTCATAAGAAAATTTATCACTGATGTTGTAAAGAATAATGAACAAATGAGTTCGGTATCATTTTCGGAACATATCTGAATAATTTTTAGTGCTTTGGAAAAAGATATTTCCTTGGAATTGATTATTTGTTACTGTCTCAAAAAATACAGATATTTTTGTAATGAGACAACTATGTGAAAGAGATCAGTTAATACTTGAAAAAGATATTTGATGATCATATTTCAAAAAGAATTAGTATAATTTTCTGACTATATACAAGTTTTATAAGCTCAGACCTTCTCACAATTCACTCTGCAATTATAACTTTTTTGGAGAAAAACTCAAGGCACCTCTTTTATTTCTATAGATTAAAATGCCAGTTAGTAATGCAGTACAGGTTATTATTTAATTGGAAGCCCATAGATTGTACTGAAAAAAATTGTGAACTCTTTGAAAAGAATTATTTTTTTAGATATACAGATGAATAGTAGGGAAAAAACAAGTACAGAACATATTTGCTAAATGAATAAGATACATTAAAATAAAATTTGCAGGTTACATATATATGTGTGAGTAATAATGGGGTGTGTTGCTTAAAACATTTCGGTTTTGGTTTTAAAATTATAAATATCAATTCTTTTAAAATGGCAGCATTTTTCTGGTTGTGGGATTTACACATGGCACTCTGTCAGTGGGATGAGTTTTTAGAATTTGCAAGAACTTTCTATGGGGCAGGATTGGCTGTCTCTTAACGTCCATCATGACATCGATTCAGGTTTTGAAATGTTTTAAATAGGCAAGCACTAAGGTTTGAAGGGTTATTCGGGGATTGCTAACAGAGCGCAAGGTTCAGATGTGTGCTTTCCTTGTAATCATGTAAGAATGGAATAAAACCAATTAGTTATGTGAAGTTGAACATTTTTTGACTGTTTTCTGCACTCATGCAGATTCCCAATGGACATGACTGCATTCCGTGGGTGATAAATGATGTGGCGGCTATGGTTCATCACATATATATATATATATATATATATATATATATTCTTCCATCATAATGACTTATGTATGAGATATCAAGAGTCTACTGTATCTGACAAAGTGACTTGTTTCATTATGTCAATTTCAAATACATCAAATATTTACAAATTTTAAGAATTTAGACTCCAAATATTTACAGTGAACACTTACATAAAATGTATAAAATTTATCTAAAATTTCAATGAGAAATGGAAAGATGATCAGCATATATCACATATATATATATATATATTTTTTTTTTAATCCTGGAACTGTGAATATGTATGGAAGTTATATTATAAATGGCACTTGCTTCCTGAAATTTCTGAGCAACACATTTTGTTTGCACATTACATATCAATTAATGCCATTACTCCACCAACAAGATGCAGACTTCCTGTGACAAGTACCTGAATATGATGCTCTTTATGCAAAAGATGAGAAAATGAGCTACTTTTATCACAGGATGCACAATGCTTGATATTTTTTTTATAAATGAGCCAATCCACTGTATTGCTTAAACAGCAAAACTGTAAAATGTTGTCTTCTTTATACAATGTTCTTTTTACATCATGCTGTAAGACTGCCGCATTAGATTGGCTGACCACATTCAAAGCATCTTCATTCATACTTCTAATCAAATGACCCCATATTTCCTTATTTAAATTGCACTGCATTAATTCTTCTTCTGGTTCTACCTTAAAATTACTTTGATCTGTAATTTGCGAAATAAATAAATAAATAAATAAAAATATAAAATGTTGTAATATCAGAGAAATGTTAAATACATCTAATTAGTTGAAACAAAATTTACCATAGCAGTTTAGTTTAACAGGGTGTCTAATGAATTACTAAAAGTCCTGTTCCTGACATTTTGAGACTTTCTAAAAATTTCCAAACATATTTAATTTTAAAAGAAAACTTTATAACCACACAGTGATTGGAGAAGTATATTTATACACAACCAGCTACTTTACAGAAAAGCATTACCTAAACCTTGAGCACTTGATCACCTTTAAACAGTATTTTGTAGTTCATAACAGGAAAAAAAATATTCATCCTCACTCTAACTAGAAATTTTAGCAATGATACTGTTATTAAGTTGATTCTATTCTATAATCATATCTTCTAGATGTGCAGCAACCAAGCACAGAGCACATCACCCCACTCAGGCATAAATAGACAAATTTTAAGGTTCCAGATACAAGAAAAGAGATAACTCCATTCAACTTGTTGCATCATTTAAATAAGCTCTAATTAGTATGACATTGTCAAGATTCCTACCTTTTGATACACTAAAGCAGATTTGACAACATTTTTTCATCAACTCGTTCCATGCTAATGGAAAATTGATTTATAGAACTGTTATGAAAAGGATGAAAAAAAGTCATTGCATCTAGCTAATTTTTCTGATACCACAGACAGATTTATTGAACTGCTCTGTGCAAAAGTAAAAAATTGCACCCTATGGAATTACAATGTAAGTATTCTGAGAAAAAGACATATGCTATTTCTTATATATTTTAGAAAGCATATAAAAGACAACAGTTTAACTCATGGATCCCATAAATAGTATATTTTTTTAAATATTTCATTTATTAAAACAGTTAACAGAAATATAATTCAGGTGATTTAATTTATAGACTTTTTGTTCAGAGAATTCTTTAATTCAGAAACTGGTACTGAGTTCACACTTAGTGTCTCCTATACCAACGATTAACAACTGAATTTGCAGTTTCACTGCTAATTCAAGTTACTGCTGACAACATTGTTGTCATTCTTTAATGTTTATATTCTCTCCACCCACCATTGTTAAGTCTAAGAAACCCAAGAAATGCATTAGGGCAAGGTCAAAACAGATATTTCCACTGAAATATGAACATCAAAATTTTTCATGATTATAATTGTTTCTTTACTTTGTAGAAGTAAATTTAGTATTGGATATCTAGCAGAAAAAAGAGCTTGAAGATTAAAAATGCATAGAAATTATACCTGATGCAGAATCTTTCATGACAGTCTTCCTATTAGGGCTGAAGATAACCAAGTCAAAATTCAAATCTGACAGAGGACCCAAGAGATTTTCAACAGATCTCATTCCAGTACAATTAAAAAGAAGAACCCGGAATACTGGAGAACTGTAATGAAAAAGAAAAATTAGGATCGAAAACATTTGTAACTATCTATATATATATATATATATATATATATATATATATTATCTATATATATATATATATATATATATATATATATATATTTGTAATTCTGTATCGGTTATATGATCAGATCAGCAGTCCGGAAAAATCAGACCATATAAGCAGGGTGACCATATAGGCAGAACAATACAACCCTATTGTGCATGTACCATGCATTTTTAACCTATAATAGAAGAGCCTTATCCACATTCCAATAAGGTGACAAGCGCTGACGTTTTCTTTCTTGATCATCGATTTCAATACTTGAGGACCAAAGTTAAGCAGCTAAAATGTTGTTTAATGTCCCGGGTAATCGAATTGCTATGGCGAAAGCAGCCTTTGAAAGATTAGATTTTTAAAAATTTTCAATCAATTCATTTTTAGCAGCAAATGATAAATTCTTTCTTTTCGAAGTCATAGTTAAAAAATGAACGTTCTTATTTGTGATGTATGATCCAAATGCAACAAAATTTTCCTTTACTTGTTTCGTCTCAATTTCAACTTAAGCAGGGAGAGATAACTTCAAACAATAAATAGACAGATGTCCATCTCTTATCAGGGGGCAAGAGAACTGAGAGAGGTGAGAAACTCCAACAATGAGTCTACACAAACAAGAAAGTGGGAAAGGGAGGGAAATAAAGGCTTGAATTCAGGTCCTTACCAATTTCGCACTGACTTAAAAAAGAAAAAAAGAAAGAAAGAAACTCGTTGAAAACATGAAACTGACCATATAACAGGTAACTAGAAAAAAAAATGACTGTATAAGTGGTGCACTTTAACACATGTTCCCTATTAAGTTAGATGGGTCTTAATAGGGAACATGTAAACTTAGAACATGTAGGGTTACTTAATAGGGAACCCAATATAGCTATCAAAATAATTTTTTAACTCTTCCTGAAATTGGTTAAAATCCAGGCTTCCAATTTTTTAATTAAATACTTCTACTTTTAAATTAAATCACTCTTGAAAAATTTTTAAAATATAGAGAAAAGGTACCAAAATAGCTTACAGTGACTTTAAATTTATATTAAAATATAATTTTTTTTTAATTTGTCAGCTACTTCTACAGTTATATAACTACAGTTTCCCATTAATCCTAGTTAAAATGATTTTTAATCAAGATAAAAATTTGAGTTTGTTATAAATTTTAATTAAATTTCAAATATGTAATAACATTACATCCACATTCATTTAACCTCTTTGTATCAATCGCATATAGATAGAATTTTGTTTAGTATTATCATAAAAGTGCAAGTATGCTTCCAATTTTATAGACAGATTTTAGGAGGTATAACAAGAGCAATTATCATATAAGGAATATGTTTTAAAATACATTCTTTTTGATACAATAAAAAATATTTTTGCTTATTAAGAATATTTTTCCATTTTTTTGCCATGATGTCAATGGGTTAAACCATATATTTAATAATGAAATAGTCCAATATAGTTCATCAAAACAAACTTTCTACTCTAATTTTCCAAATCATATACTATTTTTTTTAAATAATCTTAACTTTTTCACTGAGTATTACATCCTAAAACGACTTATCAAACTATTCAGAGAATCCACAAAGTTTATTTACCTAAGAAAGGATAATGAAAAACTTTTGACCTTCAAACTTACGTTAACTTTGCACTCTGCTTTTCACTAGCTTCCTGGAACCATTTTGCACAGTATGTAATACTTTGATTTGTGTGTGCACCATCTAAATACAATGTTAAGCCATGCTTTTCTATTGTTTGATATCGACCAGGCCAAACGCAAGACTCTAAACCTATAACAGTAGTAAATAAAGACAATATTTTATCATAATATTAATTACTTAAGTCTTAATTTCAAGTCTACAGTCAAAGTCTATAGTTTTCCAGTCTCAATTCCAAAGCTCTAATATTGCTTTGTAAAAATATGAATTTTTACAAATCAAAATTAATATATTAAACAAGAGCATAAGTATTAAAAAAGAAACCATTTTCACACGACCAAAGCATACATAATAACAGAAATAATATAAACAAGCAATACCTTCTTTAAATTTTGAATCAAGAGGAAAAACTGAAGCTACTGGTACAAATACTTCATTCGTATGTTCACACACTGATCTTAAACTTTTCATATTGGCCATGTGGTGGTCTACATAAATAAAGAAACAGAAAAATATCAATCATTAAACTTTCTTACACTCTTGTATGAAACTGTACAAAGAATGTTTACAACATTTTTCATTACAATTAAGAGTTTCTTAATTCACAAATTATAATTCAATAAAATAGTATAAAATAAATAGTATAGTAGTATTAAAATAAAATTGCTTTTTTACTACTAACATAATATAATTATAAGCAGAAAATAGGAATTAAATTAAAGAAATAAATATTACATACTAGTGCGACTTTTAAGCCATACTTCTGCTAGCTTAACAGCTAAAGAAGCATTGACAGACTGAACTACCCCTGGAACACCCAATTTCAAATTCTGTTCATATATCTCAAGTGGTGGAGCAATGTATAATGAACACTAAAATTAAAAAAATAAATATTAACACTAGCAACATTTAAAAATAATATTAACTGTAGAAAATAAAATGAATATATAAAATTGCTCATTGAATTAACATAAGTTGAATTCTTAATCAGGATGTCTACTAAATTTCTAAAAGCTTATTTCCTGACATTTTGGGGACACTTTTAAACAATTTCAACATATTTTACTTATAGAAAAAAATTACATACAATAAAAATGTAATCCCTTTTTTATAAAACTCCTTGAGAAGGAGAGAGCTCAACAGCTAGCAATAAAAATGCAGTCACGCCAACATCGAAGAAAATGGCACAAGTCTAATTGAAACTTTATTCCAGAACTGTTACAATGCACATCTTTTCTACTTCACGACAGACGAAGAAAAGCCACAGAGTTTACTCTGATCGAACAGAGGTGCACCCAAGAGTGATGACAGAAAGAATTTTCCCATGGTAAAAAACAACTTAATAAGCTATTTCAATGCAATATCAGCCAAATGCGAAACCATTTGCCGCCAACAGCTGGGAAACGTGCTGAATAGGCAGAAAGTTTACAGTTTTAGGATACAAAGCTTTAAAAAAAATGTTAAGTGAAAAATACTCCTTCGATTAAACTATTTAGAGGCTGGGAAAAGATTTAAATAGGAGGAATTAGAATGGGAGAGAGGAGGTTTATAAAAAAATATTAAAGTTAAATAATGTTAATATATTACACACACACACACACATATATATATATATATATATATGCATGCTACAGTGGCAAAGAACTACTTTTCTTTTTGACTTTTAAGTAAATATATGAAAATATTCAAACTATCCAAAATTAAAAATAAATAAGAATTTTAAAGATATCCTTGTGACTTTCATTGTTGTAAATTAATTAGGACTATCTACTATTGAATAATATGACATAAAAAGTGAGTTGAGCAGTAAATTATTAAAACTTAAATTCACATTTTCTTTTATGCATCTTTCTTTGGAGCATTATTTTTTCATTTTAATTATTAAATAGAGTTTCACTCATTTTCAGACTTGAAAAAATTAAACCAATATACAAACAGGCTAAAGAAAATCATTGTAAGTGACTAGTTTTCCTACTACATTTGCCATTTTTTTATACATGTTGACACGCTATAACATTGTTACAAATGAAACATAGTCATGGTTCGTACACTTTTTTAATGGAAAAAATTAAGCACCATTCAAACTTTTTAAGCACCTCTTATCAGAAATATATCAGATAAAATAATGGTTATTACATTAGGCTCAACAAAAACATGAACAAAAGAGTATGTATAAATGAGAAATCATTGTATTTCACAGACACAGAAGTCAAAATTTTGAGGAAAAAGAGAGAAAAAAGGAGAAAAATGCAAAAAAAAAAAGAGGTAGTTGAATAACTATTAAATATTAATGTTCTGATTTACTTGATACAAAAACAAGTGCCTAAATATGAAATATGAAAGTATCTAAATAACTTTTTATCAATATAAACAAGTACTTAAGTTTCCTAGTAAAAAATAATTTAAAACAGATTCAAGATCAGATGCTTCTTCAATTTGCCTAGTTAAAAAATAAATAAATTCACCAATACAGTTAAACTTTATTATATTAAACTTTGAGGAACCATATTGTTTGTTGGATTTAACTTTAGAAGAAACCTTAGAAGAGAGGTTCTTAAAGAACCTTTAAAAACTTTTTCTACTCTTTAATGTTAGATCTCAGAAAATTATAACTTGTATAAGATTTACATAAGATTACATATTATATAAGATTTACATATATAAGATTTATAAAAATATTAGCTTTAATGATCTTAATTGACTAAAACCAAACAATTGAGATCGCCTATTCGAATGACCAAAAATGTAGACAACAAATGCAAAACTAGTTATTGCTTACTATTTTAATACTGAATTAACTTATAATCTTCTGTAGACGTGATGCCAGTATCAAGATAGTGTAAGGAATTTCTTTGTCTTATACAACGTAAAACATTTTCTTTCCTTGAGTAGGTGAACAAGATGTTATTAATTTCATGCACTTTGTTTTTAAATCTAGACACATATATTTAAATCTTTTCACAACTGCAAACAAATTTTTAATTTTGTGACTGCACAATTTCTTAAATAGCAATAAAATCTATACCTTAATAGTTTGGAAAGATACAATAATTATCATTAGATTTAATTTTAATCAATGTCTAAAAACTCATGATTTAAATAATATATGCACTGTATAAGGCTATTTTTTTAAGTGGACAATTAAAAAAAAATTTTTTTAAATAGTAATATTTCGGGAAGAGGATCGAATAGGGCGGGATTTATTTCGGTATCTGAGCCAGGGGGTTCAAATTGTACTTTAGACTAACAGATTTGTAACCATTTAGTTTAGTCTGAGAGCGCTAGAGTTTTCTTTTATGTTACCCGACGGCTAAAGACATCGGAATTTACTACTTAATTACTATGATTCTGAACGGCTACGAACAAAGAGCGGGATTCGAACCCGTGGCCGCGTCCTACCGATTCAGCTATAGGGCTGATTTTTATCTTGATTGTCATTAAAAGTTATGATTTTTCATCAACTTCAATGCACACGCAAAACTTAACAACAACAAAAATGGTGCGGATTTTTCAGCAATAAACTGCCGTGCATATCCAAAATTTCGTAAGTTATTTGCAACAGTGTCATTTTCTCACAGACACTGCCCATAGCAGAAAATTCAGTCAATAAAATAAAGTACCATTTGTAATAACTACAGGAGGGATTGGAATCTCAATACTGTTACCGCAATATTAAAAAAATACCGATATATAAAGCAGTATTACGATCAGTCTGCATGCACGCGAGTTCGGAAGATATCTATAAAGCAAGTATGCAGGTTGTTAAAACATAATTCTACCGTATGAGAGCCCCATATTATGATCGCACTATTAACTATAGGTCCATTAAAAAATGTGCATTTTCTGGTATCGAAATCCAGAAAACGGTTGTTTTTTACCAAAAACATAGAATTACGGCTTAGTTGTACTTTTATAACTAGAACCACACAAGTTCTATATGTTTCACTTATAGCGCGTCACACGGCTTTTTGACCTTGAAGCACGTGTTGCGAGCATCGACTGATAGCACTTTCCGACTCTTTGTCAGAAAAAAATTGTGGACGCGGCAAAGAGAAAAAGAATATTAATAAAATTTATACATATGTGAGATAAAAAAAAAATGGCTTTTTCCTTTCTTTTTTTTTAAATTTCCGAAAAAATCTGTTTTTTTAGAATAAACCCACAAAAAACATTCGGATCAGAATTATCACTGAATTCAATATTCGATATGTCAGTATTTTTAAGCGCACAGGCTCGGAATAACGGATTTTTTCCCCTCTTGGGTTCAGAAACGGGTTAAACAGATTTTTCGACACTACAATCGAAAAATTCGGGTCCCCCTTTGGTTTTGACACTTTGATCGTTATTTGCTAACTTTCAAACACCTGTACCGCCAATAAATAGCCTAAGACTTTTTTTTCGAGGGGGGGGAGGTGAATATTCCACAGAAAGAAAATGTTAGAAAAACAAAAATGTTATCAAAACATGGGAAAGACCATGTGTGTAATCCGTTCCACCATTACGTAATGTTGTAAATGTTGATGAATGAATTAAAAAACGAATAAAAGGAGTGAATGGACCAAAGAAAAAAGGAATAAAAGGCGGGAATAGCCGAAAAAAAGGTGGAATGCCGTAAAATAAGGAATAAAGGACAGATTTCTAGAAAAAAGGAAAATGAGGAAAAAAAAGGAGCGCTGCAGTGTCTAATTTCATTCACACTGAATGATTAATCCCAAGCGACCTTTTATGATTTTCATAGACGATTTCGAAATATTCAAATAAAAACTGCCGGCAAGTAAAAAAAATAAGGACTTTAGGGGAAAATTAAGCACTATTTAAGCACTTTTTAAGGCCTTAAAAACGCGTTTCGAAATTAAGCAGTTTTTAAGCTCTTTTAAGCACCGTACGAACCTTGATAGTATAAAATAAAAATATTTTCATAACAAATTTATAACGATCTCTTTCAAAGAAAATCAAAAGAAAAAGAAAACAGAAGCTTGTCAAATATTTTATGATTAACATGTATCTAAAATTAGAACAAGCTAGCATTATTATACAACTATTTTACCAACTACAGATTTATACTTTAATTATATCCTTGAAACAAAAGAATGGTATAGCTTTGAAACTTACATCCACTTCCTTGGCTCTTTCATAGAGTACTTTCATGGCACTTTCATGTTGAGAAACTGTAAAAGCTGGAACTCCTGGTTTAAAAATTCCAGCTTTTTGTGCTGCTATTGCTGTTAAAGTATTTCCTAGTAAATGTACATGATCTATTCCAAGAGTTGTGACTGCAACTACAACTGGTTTTCTGTTCAATAACAATGAATAGTTTTTAAACAAAAAATTAATAAATTTATATTAAATGTAAGGGTATCACAGTTTTAATTAGTACTCTAAAATAACTTAGGTACTTGAATAAAATTTATTCTGCATTCAATTATCCTTACGTACATAATGTTATAAAAATTACAGCTATTTGTGTTGACTTGTTTGGTTTTATTAAGGTATCTGTTTACGTTGAAAATGTCATTTTTAGCCAAAAATCATAATTTTATTCCGTTATTGTAAAATTTCAACTTTTAGGTTTCTAAATCTGTGTTTGTTCTGTCTCAACAGCATTTTAAAGAAAAGTTACAGCTGTTTAAACATCAGTGACAGCTGTAAAAACAAAACAGAAGTAGTGACTTTGGTACTGGAAGTTGTGAATTTAAAGCCTTTTAGAGAGCATATTTTGGACAAAACTTTTTAAATTTTCATAAGGATTAGTTTAAACATTTTTCTAGAATTTTTAATAATTAGCAACTTGGCAATTAGAAAGTTTTAAAGCAAGAAAGTATGGGGAATTTTAAATATGTATTTTAATTTTTTAATAGTTAAAGTTGCTTTCATAAACTTCAAATGCATGTTTTTCTCAGAACAGTAAAATAAAATGTTGAAACTTGAAATGTAATTTCTCAAAAAGTTTTTAAATATTTTGTTGAAAATTATTATGAATGCTTTTGATGGTATTTACTAGTGAATGACCTAAAACCTTTAAACTTGGATAAATTTTTAATGATGTTACACTCATAGTTTGATATAAAGGTAATGAAAATTCGTTAAAAATTCAATGTGTATGATTTTGAAGGACCAAAATTTTTTACCAAATGTAAATTAAGCAAAGATTTTAGGTGATTCACTAGTCCAGTGTATAAGAAATGTGTTGCATCAAAAAATATTGAAATAATTTAATTTATTAAAAAATTTAGACCTTTTGAAAAAACCAGATTTTTTACTAAATTTTCTTCATTTATTAGAAATTTTATAAAAACTTTTCCAGAAATAAATTTTTTAGGTGCAATTCTCTATGATAATATAAAAAATAAATTTAAAAATGTAAAAACATGAACTAGTTTCTCCATGTAAAGAAAAAAATTCTCCGAATGTAGACAGATACCTTAAGCTGTAGATTGAAGTAATTTGCAATATGGAGATGCTACAATAGTGTTTCTCAACCTCTTATGGTTCACAAAACCCTAAAAATTTCTTTAATTATTCGCAGCACATCTAAATAAATAATATCAAATAAAACTGCAGATAAAGTACACTTGAAAAATTTTTAAGAAACTATTGAAGTAGTTACAATTACTATTTGGAAGTAACAAAACTAATGTGTTTCATCAGTTTCAAAATTTGTTTACAATGGTATCCATATTAGAAGTTAGCGGAAGCCATATTAGTCAGTGAGTGCTAATTGGATTGAGGATGTTTCAGTTATGTATGAAAGTTAAAAGTTTTCTTTCATTGAGTGTAATAGAAACATTAAAAATTTTCTTTTTTCCTGAGCAATACCAAGTTTTATCAACTAGTAGACATATAAAATGTTCTGAAGACAAGAGTTTATATCATTTAAAATGCTACAGCTAATCTATGAAATTGCGCTGAATAAAACTTAACTAAAATTAAATATAAAATAAATGAAAAGAATTCATAATAAAAAATATATATATTACTTAATAACATTTGTGCAGTCATATAAGCCACCTATCCCAACTTCTACCACAGCAGCGTCAACCTGAAAAATATTTTTATACATTTATAAATCTTTTAAAAAACAAAGCACTTCTAAGTCACACTAACTTTAGTTACAAAAATTGAATCACAGGAAAATGTAAGCAATATTTAGCAAATATATAATTAGATAATGACTTCTAACAAAACAACATTTCACTTAAAAATAAATAAAAAATATTTAAAGTATAATCGTATTAAATATATATAAGTCAATACTTAATCGACAGACTAATGAATTTATGCTTTTGCTGGCAAACAAGTTTTCCAAAACAATAATACAACTTTAACATTTAAGAATAAGTTACAAAAAAAAAAACTGCCTTTTTTATGAGTTCTTTTGATCAACTTTTGCAGAATGTCCTAACCCTTTACAATCAAACAACTAGCCTGACTTTACATCTTCTTTCTTTACAGCAAGTTTTACAGAGTGTAGATTAACATGGATGTTAAATTTAAAAATCACTGTTGAGACTTGCTTCTCTCAATTAAAATTGCTAGGTTCACAATAAACTGATAAAAATTAATTTTCACGAGACTATTGGGAATAAGTAAAATTAATTTGCATTGCAAGGATTAATACATGAAAAGCATCTGAATATAAAACCTGTGTTTTTATGCTAAGTATTGTCATACATATGTAAGGTTTATATAAATTTAAGTACATATCAAGAGCAAGTAATTACAGAATGAGAAAATATGAAACATAATATGTAGCTTGAAATTTATTACCAAGTATGATTAAATGATAAATGAATGTATTTTTCAGAAATACTAACCTGTTCTTTCAAAAATACATAAAAAGCCATTATTGTTAAAAACATAAAGTATGGAGGCATTGCTTCTCCCTCTTTCTAAAAGAAAAAAAGAAAAAAATGCAATGATTATGAAAGCTAAACTAAATATTCACAATTAGACATGTATATTAAATAAAAACAAAAATTTGAAATATATATTTTTAAAAAAAATCAAAATACTGTCCGCAATCAAATGAAAAATACATAAAATTCAGCCTAGTAAATATTAAATATTCATGCATTTCAGAAATTCGAAAATAATATTGCTATAGACAGCATTAGTGGTTTTAACACACGTTTAACATTATACAAAACATCAATTATCAAAGATTATAATTGAATGATTTTTAAAATATTAAAAGCTTTCATTAATTAAACATCTTAAAACCGAATCTCATCAAGCAAACTAAAAATTTTAATTTTTCTTGTGTACTTATATTTCCGTCTATTACACAATCATCCATCAGATACTCTATTTTTGTGAGATAATTAAACTACAAATTGCCCTAGAAAAAAATAATAAAAATAAAATTCTGCATACACATTTGTCAAGGATGAGAAAGTTCAACAGATTATGAAACCTAGAACTTGATTTGCATCAAAAATTAAAAGTACCAGCTTGCTTAACACTTCATTTTAAAGCATTAAGCAAGCTAATACTCTAATACTAGTTTATCTAGGTACTGGCTGGTAAAATAAATAATAATATGCATGTTATAAAAATGTAGTTAATTTCTCTTTGTTCACTAGTATTTTACTAATTTATCCTTAAACTTTATCTTTTTATCCTTAATTATTCCCACATTTTATTGTTCATGTTTAATTCACGACCTGTTTGCACATATAAAAATATCAACTGAAGAGCAAAGATGAAGTAATTCTACATTTTTCCTTTAATCTTTCAAACTACAAATGTGAAATATTTTCATAAAGTACTGTTAAATTAAATTCTTCATTCAATACTAATTTTGTGAAAGACTTTAAGAAACTTTTTAAAAAAGAAATAGCAATAACCAACCATAATTCAAGAAATTCAGCCATTTGATAAAATCCAAATAGTCATCTGATTATTTGGAGCAGTGTTTCTTAACCTTTTTGGCACAATGAACCACTTTAAAAATTTTAAATATGTCACGGACCCCTCTGTGAAAAAAAAAAAAATTGCTTAAATATCATTTATTGCAAAAAAAATCTGTTTTATTATTTAATTATTTTAATATTTTTATTTCAATAGTATAAAAAGTTTGAAGAAATTAAAATTTTTAATGTGAAGGCTGTTGCTGCTTTTCCTTGATTAACAGATTGAATTGAGGGATGGTTTTCGACAAAGCAATGCGCATATCATGTTCGATATTCAGTCAATTTCGATGTTTTGTTTTTATTGTGACAAGACAAACATTGAGAATTAAAATGAAAAAGTAAAACAAATATTTTGTTTTAAAAATTTGCAAGAACTTTGCGGAACTTTATTTCCAAGTGTAGTAAAATTCAAAGGCTACTTTGTGTTTTTAAGAATTTCAAATTTTATATGGTTTGCGAATGTTTTTTTCCTCGTATTGTAGAGGTCTCTATTGGGAAAGGGCAAACATACGGCTTACAGAGGTTGCCCATGACAAAAGAAGTTTTTTTTAAATATTGATGCAAACATTTTAAAAATTAGGAGCAATCAGCGGACCCCCAAATTATGACCCATGGACCCTCAAGGGGTCCATGAACCCCAGGTTAAGAAACCCTGATTTAGAGCATTTTAAAATTTGTATGCATATATAAAGACGTGTATGTATTAAATACCCTGAATATATTTTAATTAGATGAATATATTTTAATAGAAAGTTTAGCCTAATGTTTTAGACACAATCTAACCTTTCTAATCCAACAAAGTCTTTTATAAAGTTTTGAACAATGAAGGTGAAAAAGAATAGGAATTAAAAATCTTTTTGTTCAGAAAGAGTAGATAAGTAAAATTAATGTAAAATATGCACAAATAAAAAGGAAAGAACAAGCAATACTTTTCTATTTATGTAATATTTTTTTGTTTGTTTGTATCACTTATCTCACTTTCTGTTTGTATTACATTTTGACATATTTTAAAGCATTCAGTTAAAAGTACAGCCAGGGCTTGCATTTACGCACTATAGCAGGTTTTTTACACAAATTTGTAACAACAGGGTGAAACTTCAACAAAATTTCGGGTTCTGCAAACCTAAAAAATTTATAATTGTGGGACAAAATTTCAGGTCCCTTGGACCCAAAAGAGGTTGAAGGAAAAAGAGTGAAAATTCTATAATTTAGGAGGGACATAAATTTAACTAATTTTGAATATTGCAGACCAAAAATAAATCCAAGAAAAAGGAAAGAAGTTTTCTTTTCCAGCAAAATTTCCAGAAAAAAAGCTTTTCTTGTGTGAAAAGAATCAAAGTTAGTTCTAGAAATAGTCTTGCAGAAAAGAAACTGAAAACTTTAATGATTTTATTAAAGACTAAAGACGTTCTTTCCAATGCATACAGAAAAATTTGCATAGTCAGAAAAGAGAATTTGCAAGTAATATGCTTAAACATAATTGCAAATAAAATTAATATTTTCTTATTTGCAAATATGTGTAATACTG
Source organism: Pardosa pseudoannulata (assembly GCA_032207245.1). Taxonomy (NCBI): domain Eukaryota; kingdom Metazoa; phylum Arthropoda; class Arachnida; order Araneae; family Lycosidae; genus Pardosa; species Pardosa pseudoannulata. The sequence continues at coordinate 120,018,004 of CM063508.1, forward strand.
GGCCAACGGAGCACTAAGGGTTAAACTTATAATTGAAGTCAAGATTTTTAAATAAATATCATAATTAAATGAATGAAAGAGAGAACACATCAATTTATTTTTATTTTGTTTACAATATAATTTTTCTTTTAAAATCTAAGAATAAAATAGCAAAACTCTTTAGAAACATCAGATGAAAAACTTAGAAACAGCCAGGATGATGTAAAATTAATTTATTCTCTAATAAATCATAATAATCCCTACTAAAATCAAACATAAAAAAAAATGTTTGGTCAAATATTTTAAAAGAAAGCTATACATCAACAGACAAAATATTTCATGCAAAATAATTATCAAAACTGATTTCTTTTAAAATTGTTAACATTATATTAGGAATAAAACATTACAAAAAATCAAAGTTACCAAACTGCGTTGCAGAGGATTGTAGACTTCCCAAAAATATTTTATAAAAAGATTTTTATCCAATGGTTGACCATTAATACGTATTCTTTCATTCACAGACACAAGATGTGGAGAACTATAAATAGAAAAACAAATTCATTAATTGTTTATACTTTATATAAACAAAACTGGGCCCAAATGACCCAGTGGTTAGCATGTAAAAATGCGGCTTTTTACATTATGAAAAATTAAAATGTGGCTCTCATACACGGCTACCACTAGCATATGTTGTACTATGAGATGAAGTTTGGGACTTTTCACTTGTATAACATTAACATTCCAGAAAAGGGTACTGTACATAAATATACTACAAATCTTTGCAATTTGAAAAACTGGAATCTGACTCTTTACATTACGAAAAACTGGAATGAAACTCTGTACTTAAACATAGCCATTCTTCATACATAATATACTCTATGGAGATTAAGCAGCTTTAAATTTTTCACTTGTTCAACATAAGGAATGAATGTATTAACTCTTTAAAAGAGAAACAAAAGATTATTATAATGAGGGTGAATAGAGGAAAACATTGATTGAAAACCTGCATTACAGTCATATCACCATCTCCCTCCTCAAGGTTATTTTTCTGATAAATCAATAAACTCCCTAGGCAGAGCTATGGGCTCTCTCTCTCTATGTATATGTATATGTATATATATACACACACACACACATATATATATACATATATACATATACACATACATATATACATATGTATATATATATATATATATATATATATATATATATATATATATGAAGATCATATCTGATAATGATAATTCTCCTTTACAAACAAAACTACAAATTAGCATATAAGAAAGGCTAATGGAATCTTTACAAAAGCAAAAAATTTATCAATGATTGTTATTTACCTGTAAAAACCTGTCTTGTAGCCATGTTTACGTATGATTGATTCAACGAAAGCACAAGTAGAACCCTTCCCTTTGGTACCAGCAACATGAATAACATTCAAAGAATCCAAATCTGAAACCTGTAAATGATTTATGTTTACTACTAAAACAATAACATAAAAGACTTGCTTATATATTATATATATATTAACTTATATGAGCGTGTGAAAATAAGTTGTTTTTAAAAATAATGCTTTAAAAATTATAAATAATACATTTTTAATTATGATCCTGCCCTAATTGAAGGAGAAGATCATAATTTGTATATAGCTGACTAATAATTAAGAAAAATAGGACAGTTTACACAAAACATGAAATACATGGCAATTTATAATTGGAAATTAAAAATTGAATAGTGGCAAATAGTAATTGATTAACCACTTAAGGATAAAACTTAAGTGAGTTTTTTACACAACATATGCAATTTTCTATATCCTGAGAAGCTTGGTCTAACTTAACTGTATCAATCTCGACAATACATTGGTTTTTATTGGCCATTTTTTTTTTTAATTATACTTACACACACTGGTTTCTTTTCCAAATTGGGAATAAAAAGATAGAAAATAATTTGCCAGCAATTATACTGATACTTTTTAATAATTTCAAAAATAGTAAAAACCAAAATAACAACACCCACCATAACTAAATTACTAAATCCCAGAAAATGATAAGAACAAAAAAAAATACAACCTGACCTAGGCAACTGTAAACCAAAAGAACAACTATGCAAATTTCTCGAATAATGCCAGGTACTGACGTCAGAAATCACATGCACCAATAGGGTGCAAGAACACACCTACTCATCGCCCCATGAAATCGCCAAAAAATCACCAAATTTGGCAAGAAAAAAAACACGGCATCTATAATGCATCTGTACCAAAATAAATTTAGCCCTTAAGCAGTTTAAAACTTTTAGTCACCCACTTAACCATGCTAATTATGTTACTATATTATGTTCTTGGGTAGAATTTTAAACCCTAAGAACAGTCATAAAATTTAACTAACATATTTCCACTTGAATCATTTATTTTATGCTCAATAAGCTATAACCTCCTACAGTGGCATAGCAATGGATGGATAAGGGAATTGCACCCCATCACGAGGACTGCTATATAGATATGATATATATTTAAGGTTTGCTTACTAATATAAAGTTATGAGTTAAAATCAAGAAACCTTCCCCCAAAGAAAATTTCTTGCTATGGCCCTACATTCTTCAAGAATTTTTGTTTTTATTGCTTTTGCTATTTATTAAATACAGAATAGTGTTATGAATTAATTTTTTAAAGTGTAAGAATAACACATATTTCTATACATGATGAAAGCCCTTAAACCCCTTGCCTGTGATGCCCAATCTGAGTTTGGGCAAAAGAAAAAACAGTATTTCAATTCTGTCAAGCCCGAATTCAGTTTCTCTGACGCATAATATTTAATTTGCCATTTTCCCAATAGATAGAGACACTTTCCCACGAAAAGTTTGGAACTTTCGAGCCATTTGTAGCTGTTTCTCGGATTCTGTAAAGGATTTGTTAAATTCAAAGGAATCTGAGGGGCATGGCATTCATGACAATTGATAAAGATAATATTGTTGTATTAGTTTATTATATTTATCCAGAAAATTAAGTCATTTGGTTTATTTTGCTGTAATTTGAGCAAAAATAGCTGTAATCCATTAACATTTCATATATATGTGAAAATATTGAAAATGGTAGTTATTTCATTTAAAATTTTTTTTTAAAATAATCTATTTCTAACATTTTGATGCTATAATGAACAAAATTAAAGAGGAAAAAAATTTTCCATTTCTGACCCATTTTTATCAGATATATTCCACAGGCAAGTGATTAATTGTACACAATACAAAGTTGAGTTTTTGCAAGCCATTAACATTTCATATATATGTGAAAATAATATGAAAATGGTAGTTATTTCATTTATTTATTTCTTTTATTATTTTTTTGAAAAATAATCTATTTCTAACATTTTGATGCTATAATGAACAAAATTAAAGAGGGAAAAAATTTTCCATTTCTGACCCATTTTTATCAGATATATTCCACAGGCAAGTGATTAATTGTACACAATACAAAGTTGAGTTTTTGCAAGTTTCATAAGTATATTGCAAAAGCATAATAAATTTTAACCCTTAATTTGGCTAAGTCCGCTACAACGAACAATCAAATAAATAAAATCTTTATAATAAATATATATATTTTATCGATAATATATAATATATTTAATATATTATATATTATTATTATTAATTATTGATATTATTATTTAAATTATTATTATTGTTTTTATTTAAATTATTATTATTATTGTTGTTATTATTATTTATTTAACCCACTGAACGGACACGTCGACGGGGGTTTGACAGCGAATTCCTGTTCGAAAACGGACCTGTCGACCCCTTCTCGTTCGCACTCGTATAACTCGTATTGCACACTTTTGAGGAAAAAAAATATTGTAAAGCGATAATAAATGAAAGAAACTAATTTTGTGTAATGGAACTCCTTTATCTTGCAGGGAAAATAATTTAAAAGTAGCCTAACAACTTTTAAACCGGCAACTCTAGTATGGTACGGTAAGTTCCGTCTGGAATTTACGAAAAGGGTAACTGTTTTGAAAGGGAAAAAGGTGGGGAGGGTGGCCGGTGGATGGGTTAAATATATTTTTAATTGATAATTGAAAAAACATCTTGTCAAATTAAGGGTTAAGTGTGCATACAAAATTTACGTTTTTAAATAAAATTAAAATATTAATTTCATATATATTATCAGTTGTTTCTCCTTTCTAAGCATATAATTTAACACTACCAGTAAAGTTAAATTTTGTAAGAGCTAACACTGGTGAAATTTTTAACTTAATTTTATAAGACCAATATGTTTAAAATAATGTTATATATTCCTATCACCTGAATTCCTAAATTTTCTAAATGTTTTACAGTGTCTGTCAACTTTTTGTAAGCATTCACATCCTTTTCTGTGTAAGCTTTCTTCAGAGTTGCAGCATTGCTCTGTAGCCCATTCAGGGCATACACTGCTTCCTATAAAAAAATAAAGAACACTATTATAAAAGGAATGAAATTACTTTAGCACATATATTAGCAAAATCAGGGCCATAGCCAGAAATTATTTTCGGAGGGGGACCAAGGGAGAAAGACACCTTTTGTCTGTGAATGATACTTCAATTAATGAAAGGGAAAGCCCTGTATTTCCAGAATACAGTGCTGTATTTCTGGCCAGCGGCCCAGCAAGACTTTTATAGTCTCAGTGGTTTTTTCTAAGAAAATAACCGTCCATGTTCATGAACAACTAGGCAGATAGCACATACACACACAGTCATGGGACATTGTCTAACTACAAAATAGTCTTTCAAAATTTCAGGGGGGGGGAGGGAGACAGTCCTCCAAATCCCTCCCCTTGCCTACAGCCTTGAGTAAAATATTTCAACACATCAATTATACAATTTCAAAACTTGGTTTCTTGCCTATTTACTTACTATACAAAGTCATGATTGATTTGATTTGGTCTGGAGTGCTACAGTCTACTTTTTGCAACACGAGGGCTAATGAGACTGGGACCTACAGCTGAAAGCCGATTTATAACGGCTACGAACATCCATGCCACTGTGCGATTTGAACCCACAAACTCCAGAACCGAAGGCCAGCACCCTAACCAATAGGCCATCATTTGGCATACAGTCATGAAATCCTTTTTCAAGAGCTTAAGAATATAGAGAAATGAAATTTAAAAGTGAAAAAATATATTTCAAGAATGTATTCTGAATAAAAATAATAATTAACAAGACAGAATGTGCTTTAATAATTTAGAAATTTATACAGAAAATCGTTATGTGTATATCATAACAACCTGACACTTATGTTGGTCCTTACATTAAATGACAAGATTAGTTTGATCTGGTATAATCTTTTTAATAAAAAATAATAAAATATATAAATCTCATTATAAAACAAAACAAAATGGTTACTAATACAGTTTAACACTTAACATATTTTTTTAACACTGGAACAGTTTATAAATTCCTAAAATATTTTTACCAGGGTTGGAAAAAAATGCTTTTAAAAAATCAGAAAAATCAGATTTAATTGATTTAAATTAGGTTTTTTTTTTATTTAAACTGGATTTTTTTTCTGAATACTAATTTTAATTGTTGTTTTTATATTTTTGCAATATACATAGAATAGTTTGTTATAAGAAGTAATATCTTATCTATCTAGTATATTCTACACACTGATTACCTAAAATTAAATATATAAATTTTAATTTAACAAATTCTATTATTTTGTAATTGGATAGTGCAAATTAAATAAACTGTAAATTTAAAGAACAAATTAAATGTTCTTTTAATGTAAACTATTTAAAAAAAAAAAAAATCACAATTATTTCAATATTTTTAAGCACCAAATTATGAATTTAATTTTTTCAATAAAAACACTAACTTTGATGCTTCATCCACTCCTAATTGGTTATGAAGGCTAGAATGAACAATATCAAAAGAAGAAAACTGTCTTTCCATTCCAGCAGATGAAGCCATGGCTGTTGTTATTTGGTAGACAAACTGGATTTCAAGTTCTGTAATACTCTCTTTATCTTTACCTCCCATTACATAAAATGAATTTCATCAGTTATAATCAATCATTGTACTACCCCTACTATATACTTTTGATAACAATCCCTAAATTCTTGGAAAGTACATGCTATCTATTTACACTTATTTACTTATTGGTATAACTGTGCTGACTGATTCCCAATTCTCTGTCTTTTTAATATAGATTCTAAAAAAAGTGAAAAAAATTATTTAAATCAATGATTTTTTTCAATAAAATTTACTGATTTAACAACTGATTTAAACCATGCCAACCCTGAGTTTTACATTCCAATTTTGAATAGGTTATAAAAATATCAAATACAAAATACCTAAATTCATATATTAACAGTTTAAAATTAACAGAAAATTTCAAGAAGAACCTAAACCATGACTGTTTGGAAATCAATACAAATACTATGAAACCTTATACAAATTTTTATCATATACAAGTTAGATCTCATTTCGGAATTGAAAATAGGTATTGCCAAAGCAAAATAAAATGTTTATTTCATAGGGTGAAAATTTTATACTTCCCTTTCATGTTTTCTTTTTTCGTTCAAAAGGGAGAAGGGGATTTTTTCAAAATAAATGTGTAAAATTTTACTACTTGATAAGCCACATTATTACACAGTAAAGCAATTCATACAACTTTTATTTATATCTAGTGAAAAAAAACTTTCTGAAAATTCAAACTCAGGTTTGATTTCATTTTTCACTGAAAAGATCTTCACAGTTACTTTCAGTTTTATGAAAACGATATATATTATTAGCAAAAACAGATACATAAAACAAAAATTTATAGTGATACAGGTTATATATATAATCAATTAATAATTAAGACCTGTGAATTATGTACCTGCTGATAATTTAAACCATGCATTAGGATATAAGCAAAAAATACTTTCTAATACATGTTAATTTTAAACAAAATAAATTATTAAAAATCCCTCTTCCTGGTGAGTTTCATCATAATTTCAAATACAAGATAGTACTGCTTCATAAATTTACAAATAAACAATATAAAACATAATAGTACCTCAAACATTATCTTGAAAATACAAATGAATGTATACAACAGGAATTAAAATGGCTAAAAACAAAATTATCAGTGATCAAACCAATTTAGAGATAACTAAAGTTTGTGAATGGGTAGACAGAACATGAATTAATCTTTGGTCACGGCAGTCATATGATCTGTATGCAAAAACAATCATCGATAATGTTAGCTGCTACGCTTATATAGTACAATACTCCACACTAGTTCAGGCAATCAAACGACCTTTGAATATTACTGAAACTTATTCTACAAACACTTCCCTGATCAGTTATTAATTATTCGTGTTACAGAAAGTAACATTTTACAAAAACGATAATTAATTCACAATAACGCGTACCTGATACATTGTCCTTGAATTCATACTCGTTGAAAGCTTTAAATTTCCGGCGCAGTAAGATATGGGTATCCTTGCAAAACACGCTCGCAATAGCCCGCCCAAATCTGTAAACATTTTTTTTAACCCTTTATCACGTGATCAACAATGGTTTAAAACAAACCCTTTTTTGAGAAAGCTCTTCCTACACTAAGTTAATATTCGTAATAAAATGTTAATGATCCTTTACATAGATCGTCAAATGTGGAAAACAATACAGCTAAGAAACAAATATAGAAATAACATTGTAAAATATATCAATATCTCAAGTATTACAAAACACGTGGTTTTGTTTTGATTGTTTCAGCTATACCCGCCGAAACTGTAGAAAAGTTGTAGTTGTTAACTGTGTTTTAAGAAACTCCCTTTTTTTTTACAATTTTTATAATTAGCTTAATTCTACCCCATTTTTTCCTTTCAAAGTCCATTACAGCATCTGAAATCTTCAAACAATGGCATAAAAGAGACTGGGTTTGAATCCTAAATATTAGCAATCCTAATAGTTAAAAAATTGATGACAGTTTTCACAAGATTCTCTTATTAAACAAAAGAATGTGAAATGCATTAAGAAATAAGTTCTAAAAGGCCATTGATATTCTGATACGTTAGTTTGAACGGAAGAGCAAATTAATTCCACCGAAGCAAAAGCTCTATTTTTCGGCTTTAACATATATCCCTGCATCTGCCTGGGGCAGTTTTTTAAGATTTGGCTATAGAATGAAAACTCTGTGTCATAGAATGAAGACTCTGTGAAAAGGAATATACTATGGAAATGTGGTTAAACGAAACTTAAAAAATGGTTCTCATTTCACCTTGTCTAAATTAGATAAGTTGTCTTCCAAGTGGGTGAATTCAAATAATTTTTAGGTGCTATTTTCAGAAACTAACTACCTCGTAAGGATCCTCAGGCTAATAGAAAAAAAACATATCACGTATATATATATATATTGAAGACTTACTAACACATGCTGGTAATAATAAAATTGTTAAATGAGCCGTTCAGTGCCTACATTGACTAATTCCATTTTTTGGATAGTGATAAACTGGAACGTCAAGACACAAAATATGCCACTCAGTTCTCATTCAAACCAATATTCTCCAATTTCAGTTACCAACATGGATTAATGATACATTTTTGGGGTCAGCGGGTAGGTGAATAGGCTACTCTTGGCACCTTTTAAGAGCTTTTATAATATATTTGTAATTTTTTAAAAATGGAGTTAGTCAATATGTGCACTGAGCTACTCAAATGTAGATCAGAGAATTCTAAAAGTGAGGAGGAATTCGATATGTCAAGTACTGAGCTGAGTCTCGATGACTTTGACTTCTGAGCTGCTGTAGTTCAGTCGACAAGGACATCAATTTCATAACCCAAGGGTTCCAGGATCGAGGATCGAGCCAGTCAAAAATCCATCGTCTTGATAGATGGTGGCTGGGACACTTAACATGTTCGGGATCGCAGTGTTCTCCAAGTTCCCAAACGATACCTCTGGAAGCGGCAAGCCAAGCCTGGGGTTCTTCTGTTTCATCCCTGCTTCTAAATTACGGGGACTCACTTTGTGTTGTCCTGGGAAGTAATGCTGGCTATAATATGGTGCTTCCATAATAATGACCCAAAAAATTCCGCAGCGTTGTATGGGAAATGCTTAACAGGCAAGTGCTCCCCCTCCGTATTTATTATTAATTAAAGAAAAAAAGAAAAAGAGAGTTAGAGCGAGAAAGTTAGATGTTCTCGCGGCTGAACGCGAGTTAGAAAGCGGAATTGTATAATATGCTACTATGTGAAGCGAGGCTGTGTTTTCCAAGGCCCAGAAAAATACCCAGGGCGTTCGTGATATAGAGTTAATAACTTTGCTAAATATCTTCCGTTTTCAAGGAATTCTATGGTGGCCGCAGGGGGAAGACTTGCATTACATCCATGCATATGAAATCAAGGACCAACAGCACTTCGAAAAAGAAGGACGTAAGACTCAAGGATTTTTACTCGGTATTTTTAAGTACTCGGTTATAAGATGTATTTATTTAGCTTATTTCTCCTAATGAATTTTTTTCAGTCTCCAGATAAGTTTTTAAAAAACAGTACTCGAATTTTCAACCTTTATATAATTATTTCTTGAATAATAATAAAACCTAGTTTGTAACTGGAGGTTGTTGGTTCGAGATTCGAGCGAGCCAAAGATTCGCCTTGTTCATTAATGATGGTTGGATCATGTAAATTAGGTTCGCAGTCAAAATGTCTTTCAAGTTACCAAAAACGATACTTCTTGGAGGTGACAGGTTAAGCCTGGGGGGGGGGGGTTCTGTTTGGTTCCTGCTTCTAAATTATTAAGGATCCAGCGAATACAATGTTACTTACGCCCTTAGCATTCCTTACGCTACTGCTCCTCGGGTGATGCTAAATGAGCAACAGCTTTGCAGTCGCATTTGGCACAAAAGATATCTATCTGTATTGCCAGTGTCAATGGAAAGAAAAGTTCGAAAGGTTTAGACGTAATGACAAAAAAAAATAACAAAAAATAGGTTTAAAAAATTAGCTCTTGTGTTATTTCACTAATAATGTTTAAAACATTTTTTTCTTTTGTTCAAAGGATTTCTTACTATTGTTAAATTAACTAACTGGGTTCATTTGGAACACCCTAGTTATAAGACGCAATACAATAGCCTTTTACAATTGAGTAAATTTATAAATGAACGAAATAAATCTTTCTTAATGCATATAGACTTTTTTACTAGCAGTGAGTAAAGGCAGCGATATCGTAACCGGTGGGTAGCGAGATCGAGACCCAGCCGACCAAAGGTCCGACGTGTTCATTAATGGCGGCTGGGGCAAGTCTAATAGGTTTGTGGTTATAATGCCCTCCAATTTCTCAAACGATACCTCTGGAGGTGACACTAAGCCTTAAGGGTCTTTGCTTGATCCAAATTACGAGAATCCATTCTTGAGTTTCCAGCCCTCGTGGTTTCTCGTTAAAGGCGAGGCAGCATATTAACCTTAGCGATGGCCCCAGTTGCCTATTGGGATGGGGTCTCTTGGATGTGGTGTAGTTTTCTCCTATACCAGTGTGATTAGTAACAACAAAAAATGATTAGTATGATTAAAAGTAAACAGCATTATCATATTATAAGCGTATATAAAATAACTCTTCTATCGAAATAGACTAAAGCAATATAGTATCAGTGTTATATACATTTACACATTAAGTAGGATCTAATCCTTCAATAATATGGGCAATTGTGCTGGGGCATCACTTTGGGAAGTTTATTATTACAACATAAAACTACGTATACCACACTGAACCATGTAAAAAATGTTTCTAATCTCTAAAGGTCCCTCTCTACTACTATGGTCCCACTGCAAGCCATTACCACCGTCTAGAGGGTATGGCTTATAGAGGTCGACGATGAAAAAACGATAAAATGACCTTGGCAGTAGATGGCTTCGAAAGCGGTTTTAGTCCAAAGGGCAAAGGCAGCCAGATGCGCAACTAAAGGGCGCAGTAGAACCCTATGGACGTATTCACAACGCTCGGCTCGTTTAGTGGCCCAGAGTGTGGATGCAACCCGTAAACCATCGTCCAAGGTCACCATCAGGAAGGGGTGAACAATTGGCCATAGTGTGGAGGCTACATAAAGAAGGTTTGGTTTGGTTTTGAGAGCTACGGTCTACTGTTTTGCTCCCGAGATCTAAAGAGACGGGGACCTACTGCTTAAAGCCGATTCCGAACGGCCGTGAACATCCATGCCAGCAGCGGGATTCGAACCTGCGAACTCCCATACCGAAGGGCAGCGCTCTAACCATTCGGCCATCATTCGGCTACATAAAGAAGGAACGTGCGATGTTCTTTCTCTCTTAAAATAAGCAACCCAGTCCTGTAGGTACAAAGTCTAGGCAACTGACGAAAACAGAAAAACTTTTCTCGAAAACATGGACGAAAATCAGAACCAGTTATAACTAAAGTTAACGAAAACCGAGGAATGATAATAAGCTAAAAAAATATCATTAAAACACAATAAACACCTAATTAAAAATCATAATTCTTTATCATGCAACAATCAAAAATAGTTTCTTAATGGAAATGACATATAAAACACTGTTTTTTAAAATTAAGTTTATTAAAATTGATAAATTGATAAAATAAAAAGATTGCGAGGCCGGATCAAAATAATACATTGTTACAAATAATAATTAATATATTGTAAGAACAAAGGACATCATCCCATATTTATAACTTTAGAAGGATTCTAAAAAACCGTATCTAAAAGAAAGCTAAGAGAAAAACCAATCACAGTTAAGCAAACAAGAATATAAAAGAAACATAACAAAATTCACAGAAAATCTGATGCAATGTAATGCTGCGATTACAATATTCCAACAAAAACATTCTATTAAAAAATTTGTTTTACTTGAAATTGACCATATAGGAAAAATAGAAATAAAAACTACAGTTGCAGAGATATTAATTTGTACTCCTTCCCCCCACGAATGCTTTAAATTAAGCGAAAGGACTAGATATTACTAATGAATAAAAAAAATAAATAAAGCACTAATAATGTCTATTTTTTATAATTTTTTTTTTCTTTCCGCATAGGCATTTAATCTTTAACCCATATAGCTACTTGAGCTAAAATAGTATTTTTATTATTCGATTTTAAAGTAAATTTCCGTTTTCTCCATATAAACGTAACTATGTGTTTTTGGAAATCGCCAAAAGTCGTACGCAACTTTTCAAAGACCCGTATATGAGGAAGAAATATTTCTCAATTTTTAGATATTTTTAAAATTTAGACAGAAAAGAAAAGTAAGTATTTTAGTTAGCCATGCTTCTGCTCTTACTTTTAACAAACATAGGAACACTTTGTTATAAATAATATTTGTCTTTTTGCTACGCTAACACATTTTATGATTTTAAATATAAATGCGCAATGTCCGGGACTCACAATGGAGAGTAGCGGGTAAATTTCTACTTCCGGTTGACGGTTTCCATCCATCATT
>CM063508.1:120030498-120255498 GCA_032207245.1 Pardosa pseudoannulata
GTCGGTGTCAACCGCGAATGTGAAAACAGTCGAGATGAACTCTCGCTACCCTTTCCTTTTTAAATGTACACAGTTTTCTGTAATTCTTTTTAAATGTTTATAAATATTATTCTTTTTTCACCAATGTATTCGAGCCATTTAATGCCAAACACGGAATCAAGGTGTTTATGCAAGAACAATAACAGCCCGGCCCGGAACAAATAGACGAGAAGCAGCACCATCGGAATTTTGGAGGTAAGGCCTCTTTGCTTTACCTGTTAATTTAATTGTGCTGTATTCTCGGTGTGGTCTTTTGCGACAACTGGCATCCCTGCCGGGACACGGGCTTATTTTTGAAAATTATTGATTTTTAAACACTTTTGAAATCGAAATCGAAACTTTGTAGTTAAAAATGGCTGATGATGAGATTGCTCGAATAAAAAAGAGAAGGGGAATAATAAGAACGTCGGTTACTAAGCAGATCAAAATTATAGAAGCCGAATTAATCAAAGAAACAATTTTGGACACTTTAGAAGAATCTTTAGAACTTTTGATTGAACACGCTAAAGAACTAGAATCGCTAGATGGGGAATTGCAGAAAATTATAGATCCTAAAGAAATTGACGCGGACATAAATACATCAATCGAATATAAGGAAAAAATAATTACTTGTAAATTTAGAGCTCGAAAGAAAATACACGCATTATCAGAATCGAAAACGAAATCTGCCAAAATTACACCCGATACCAGTCTTAAGAATTCATCATTAGAGAATGAGTTTCAAGATAAAATGCAGATTAAATTACCCAAGCTCTCTATTCAGAAATTTTACGGCGAAATAAGCCAATGGCTTAGTTTTTGGAATTCATTCGAGTCTGCGATACACAATAATGCGTCTTTAGACAAGTAAATTTAATTATTTGAAGGCCTATTTGGGTGGAACTGCTCTTCATACTGTTGAAGGTTATGCTATAACGCCGGAAAATTATGACAACGCCATTTCTTGTCTAAAAGAAAGATTCGGGCGATCAGAAATTTTGATAAACCAACACATTTCAAATATTTTGGCTATCCCTCCATTGAAAAATTCAAATGATATTAAATCATTTCGAAAGGTTTATGACAGAGTTGTAACCGAAACTAGAAGTTTAGAAACTTTAAAAGTTAAACCGAATGATTATTCAGCTGTTTTATGTCCATTGTTATTGAAAATGCTCCCTCATGATTTACTTTTGGAGTTTAACAAAGAAGTGCAAAATTCGAATTATGAAGTAAATAAATTAATAGAATTTTTATCAAAGCAATTGATTGCACGAGAAAGATCGTCCCTTTCGAAAACCGAAAATCAGAATACTTTCCCAGATCGCAGACAGCATTTCCGCTATGAGGAACAAAATGAAAAAAGTAAAACAACTGCCGCCGATCTTTTCAGTTCTGAATTGAGAGGCAATAACTTTTCGCCATGTGTGTTTTGCAGTAATTATCATGAGTCAGCGGACGATTGCTTACATGCTTTAAATTTAACTATAGATGAAAGAAAAAAATATCCTGGTTAAACGTGGCGCCTGCTTTCGTTGCACTGGAAAGCATTTGAGTAGACAATGCCAGAAACGCGTTCGTTGCAAACACTGCAATAAAAGGCATTTATCGATTTTATGTTTTTATTCTAACAATAAAAAGAAAGATGAAATTTCTAATGAAACCACTGATGAAAAAACCTGTGAAAATAGTGTGTTGACGAACAGTTCTTGTTCAAAGGAAGTTCTTTTACAGACTTTAATTGTATGCATTAATGGTGTAACGTTGGTGTTCTTTCTACTGGGAGTCATCCATCCAACTCTTTTGTATTTTATTATTATTTATTTTGGACGATACAGCAAACAATACATAGAGAGAAACACATATAGAGCAGTAATAAAACACGCAAAATTATCTGTCACACGCGTGTCCCTCACTCGGACAACCGAAAAACACACGGCCTTCACACGCCGTTTTTTTCTTCTACCTTCTCCTCCGAACAAACATATCCGCCACCGTTCTACCCAATAGAGGGCGCCAGGCACTACACCTCCCCCCCAAGATGGGGGTTGCAGCTGCAGTCTGCAATCATACATCTGACAAAAATTTGCCTGGTGGCCTCCATTTACAATGTTGAATTTAATACAAATTATATTCAATTACCAAATATTAGACAAGTTAACAATAACACTAGAATAACAATGTAATAAAAAAAAGATAATAACCAGGACCTACAAATATTAATGAATCAAACCATCCAAAAATTATATATCTTACCACCCTGGATCAACAAAAGAAGTAATACATACATCAACATTTCTAATCAACTGCTCCTACTAAAGAAAGAAAATATAAACATTAATACACTTAAATATTTCACAAATAGTTTTCACGTAGTTCACAATGTTTCACTGGCAACAGTCTGGAAACTCTATGTCGCTTATTCTTCCACTGGAAGACGTGATAAGGCATCAGCATTCTTTAATTCTGCTCCTGGACAGTGGGAAATAGAAATGTCATATTTTTGGAGGGCCAAAGCCCAGCGTTGAAGCTTGGCTGACTGGGGTGCTCCTTTTGTAATAAAAGTTAATGGATTGTGATCCGTGATGAGTTCAATTGGGGTTCCGAATATCCACGTTTCAAATTTGCGTAGGCTCCAAATAATGGCATAAGCCTCTCGTTCAATTGTAGGCCACGCTTGTTGAGTATTGTTCAACTTCTGGCTCGCAAAACAAATGGGATGCAATACTCCTTCACTGTCTCTTTGGGATAAACAAGCACCCACGGCGAAAGACGAAGCATCTGCTTGTATGGTATACGGATTATTCCTCACAGGAGTATATAGCTTGGGGGCATTGCACAAGAGTTGTTTTAATGCTTCAAAGGTGGTTTGGTGTAACTCTGTCCATGGTATGTTTTCGGGTACTTTCTTTTTTGTTAACTCAGTCAATGGATGTACCAGATTTGAGAAGTCCTTAATATAGTCTCTATAATAGTTACACAATCCTAGTAGACTTCTTAATTGTGTCTTCGTTTTGGGGGAACTCAGTTTTTCGATAGCCTCTAGCTTGGTTGGATCGGGTTGATGTCTCCCTGACCCAATCACATGTCCTAAATATTTTATGTTTGACCGTGCAAATTCACACTTTTTGATGTTGACTCTAAATTGTAGTTCTGCTAACTTGCTTAGGACTAAATGTAGATGCTCCAAATGGCTTTCCCAATCAGGTGAATAAACTGCTATATCATCAATGTAAGCTTTGCAATATTGTTGATGATCTGACAAAGCTGTGTTCATGACCCGTTGGAATGTGGCTGCTGCATTCCGTAAACCAAATGGCATAACTTTCCAGCGATACTGTGAACGGTGGGTCTTAAACGAGGTTAGATCTCTACTTTCCTTTTCAAGAGGTATTTCCCAATAACCCTTCAAAATATCTAAACAAGTTATCACATTTGCTTGTCCGATACTATTGATCAAATCAGTGACATTTTCCATGGGAAAATCATCTTTCTTTGTAACTGAATTCAGGGACCTAAAATCTATACATAATCTGATATTACCGTCCTTCTTATTAACACATACTACTGGATAAGCAATCTCTGCATCACTGGGCTCAATCAACCCTAAACTTTCTAATTCTTTTATCTGTTCATCAACTTTCTCTTTCAAGGTTTCTGGTATACGGTAAACATAGGGTCTCTTCCTTACGGCTCCATCCACTAATCTTATTTTGTGCTCTCCAACCTTCGCAATTTGTATTTTACCTGAAAACACCTCGGCATGCTTGCTAAGTACATTTACCAATTCATTCCTTTTATGACTATCTAGGTGTTGTATATCTAGCTCTTTAATAAAATCATGTTGGTAATCATTTTGGACTGGTGTTGCATAAATATCTCCGAATTCTTCGTCATCTTCGAATATTACTCCAACCGTTTGTACTCTTGCTACATACTTCCTTATTTTATTGCCATGGACATGACGGACAGTACCATCTGATAGTTTTACTTTGTAGGAATGGGGACTGCATCTTGCGACGATTTCTCCAGGACCGGTCCATCTGGCATACAATTTATTTGTAGAATCCGGAATAAGCAAATAAACCTGATCCCCTAGTTTAAATTCTTTCATCGAAGCTCGACGATTAAAATAATTTGCATAAGCTTGTTGTTTAGCAATCGCGGTTAATGATGCCTCATCTGCTGCTCTTTCTAAATTTATCTTCAATTCTTGAAGATAATCTTCGGCCGACTGACTTAGGTTTAAAGGTAAAGGTATTTCACCGGTCCAACTTGATTTAAGCACCGTCAACGGACCTCTAGCTTCTCTCCCATACAAAAGTTTGAAAGGGGAGACTCCTGTTGTACTGTTAGGCACTTCACGGTATGCAAATAATAAATAAGGTAAATGTTTGTCCCAGTTACATGGATCAGTTCTAATTACGTGATGAAGCATTTGTTTAATCACTCTATTAAATCTTTCTACTAAACCATTTGAGGCGGGGTATCCCGGGGTAGAGAATCTCGGGTTAGCTCCTAAACGTGTCATAAATTCTTGGGTCAACTTTGATATAAAATTGGTACCTTGGTCACTAGCTATAACCTTAGGGATGCCGGTTCTTGCAAATATTTCAAGTAGGGCCTCACATGTGGCTTTGATGGCCGTGATGGTTCGCATAGGCACCGCTTCCGGCCATCGACTATGTTGGTCAACTAACACTAGAACATATTTATGTTTTCTAGCTGAAGGAGGGTCTATTGGGCCAATAATGTCTATATTCACTATTTCAAAGGGTAAATTTGGTCTAGTAACAGGGGTAATTGGTATCCTATCACTTATTTTCTCCGGGCTTCTCAGTTGACATTGTTTGCAACTCTTGCAGAAATTCGCGATATCTTGTGACATATTAGGCCAGTAAAAACTTAGTCTAATCCTTTCTTTGGTTTTCTTCATCCCCATATGATTACCAAATACCGATCCGTGAGCTAGTTCAAGTACTTTCATACGCCTACACTCCGGCAAAACTAATTGGGTCACCGTTTCTCCCGTAACTTTTTCTCTATGGTATAATAAATTATCTATTAAAATAAAATTCCCCTTATTCGCTTTCAGCTCTTCTCTAACCTTGCGAAGCGTAACACAGTTTTGTTGTTCATTTCTTAATCTCGAAGCTTCTGACAGTTTGTTTTCAATTTCTAACTGTTTATTAGATTCTTCCTCCGAAAGGCTACTTGTAGTCGTGAAATTTTCCTCTTTGTCAAAACATTCATTCGCCAGTAACGACATGGGTTTGTCTATAACCTCTGAGTGGTTTATATTTTCACTTCCTGTTTCGCTACCACGTCCGTTCATAACACCTGCTCTCTCTTCGGCGCCAGTCTGAGACTGCTCCACTAACGCGTCATAAACATTGGGATGCAAAAGACACGGGACATTTAATTTATCAGTGACAGCTATAAGTGTTTCTTCTGACTCAGCGGAAAAATCACTATCCTCGCTCTTCAATGCTATTGGAATTCGAAAAAGTTTCGCTTCTGCTTTCTCTCCAAAAGCGGATGTAAGCATTATTTTTCCCTGTTCGTTCATTTTCGATTCTGATACGTACGATGGATGCAACAGCGTGATTTGTGTGCCGCTATCGAGAATAGCTTTAATTTCATGTCCATTAATAACGACATCGACATGTTGTAACGGTTGAATTTGAGCTTCCGGTTTGAAAATTTTTGTTTCGATTTCCGCTACTAACGTTTCATTATTAGAATTCGTTTTAGACTTCTCATTCCGATCAGTTTTATTAATATATCCATTTCCTAAATTTTGGTATTTCTTTTTACATTCTCTCGCAAAATGCGTATTTGACCCACATACAAAACAATCTTTATTTTTCCATTTACTGTTTACCTCATTCCTTCTAAATTTCTCATTTCGCATCGGAGGTGGAACATATTTACTATTCTTGCTTGTTGCATAAGAATACTCTATTGTATCTCGCGAGTTATGAGAGTCAGTGGGAGTTTGTTTACAGAAAGTTTTTCCTCTGGATATGAAAAAGGTATCACATTCCCGACCAAGTTCAGTTGGTTTAAACCAGCTCTCGCCCTGTCGAATACCTATGTGAGTTTGAGTTTCTTGATCTAATGTTGCAAAAAGCTTGTCGGAAACTGCCAAATCAATAACAGATTTCAAATCATTGCATTTCCTTAATTTTAAGTAATACTCGAATGTTGTTTTAAGCCGCGATGCAAATTGAACGTGAGTTTCCATAGAGGCTCTTTTAGCGCGTTTAAAGTTTTCTAAACAGATTTGTGCGGTCGGTTCGAACTCTCGTAATACTATGGCTTTTAACGTTTCATATTTTTTAATTCCATCGTCATCTATATAAATTAAAATATTTGCGGCCCTTTCACCCAATAAATTTATCAAAATCTCTGCTTTGTATTCTTCTGGTACCTTTTTGGTAGCAAACGCACGTTCTAGCGTGGTGAAAAATAAATTCCATAATTCCGGTTTAGTAGGACATGGGATAGTCAATGCTTTTACACTTTTAATTACACTAACCAGCGATCTATCCTTTTCACTATCAATTTGTTCAATTCCTGGACTTGGCGACTTATTCTGAGCCCTTATCGTCTCTAACTGTTTTTCATGCTCCCTTTCTTCAAGTTTTTTCCTATCTTCAACAGTCGTAATTATAAATTCTTTGACAGATTGTTCATCCTTTGCATAGTCCTCTGAGTTTAGAATTAACGATTTTAATTCTGCCATTTTTAAATCTGCGGTCACTTTTATGCCACATTCTTCGGCAACAATTCGTAAATCCTCTTTTCTAAGGCCCTTGACAGCAAACATCTTAACTAAAGTACTTAGCTGATCCCCCAAAACAGAAAGTAAGGAAATTGCTTACCTCCACTGATGAAACTATAACTTCTTAATTTAATCCAAATATTGCATAAACCCACTTTTGGTTTCGGATCCTGTCGAGTGCGCCAGTGTAACGTTGGTGTTCTTCCGACTGGGAGTCATCCATCCAACTCTTTTGTATTTTATTATTATTTATTTTGGACGATACAGCAAACAATACATATAGAGAGAAACACATATAGAGCAGTAATAAAACACGCAAAATTATCTGTCACACGCGTGTCCCTCACTCGGACAACCGAAAAACACACGGCCTTCACACGCCGTTTTTTTCTTCTACCCTCTCCTCCGAACAAACATATCCGCCACCGTTCTACCCAATAGAGGGCGCTAGGCACTACAAATGGGAACAACTCGAGTAATTTTTTTGAGAATAATTTTAGATTTAGGTTCACAAAAATCCTACGTCAGTAAGTATGTGGCTGAAAAAATGAAATTAAAGTGTATTGGAGAGGAAACAATTACTCATGGGTTATTTGGAGGAATAGAGAAAAGTGAAAGGCATAAGAAATACTCTATTAAGTTAAGCAATATAGATAAGAGTTTCACTTTTGAAATAGAAGTAATGGATCAAAAGAAAATATGTGCCTCTATTCCTAAACTGAAAAATTTTGAATGTATTCAAGAATTGAAAGAGTTGGGAATATTTTTAAGCGATATTGCCATTAATGAAAACTGTTGCTTATTTGAAAATAATCCAAACGAAATTCATGCTTTGCTAGGAGCAGATTGTGCCAGTAAACTATTAACTGGGGAAGTCAAGCATTTATCAAATGGGATGCTGGCTATGAGAACGATCTTAGGGTGGACAATTCTGGGAAATTCCAGAGGAAAAAAACGAAGAATTCTAACATTTTATTATCACTTCATGCAACTAGCTTTGACGTATCTGATAATTGGTCTCTTGATACAATTGGCATTCGTGACCCCAAGACTAAGATGTTAAGGTCAGATCTTGAAAAGACAGCAAAAGATCATTTTCTTCAGACTGTTACTAGGGATGAAGAGGGGAGGTATTCAGTTAGTTTACCGAGTCTAGCAGAAAAGAGACCAGCTAGTTGCGTGAAATCTTTGGAACGAACGGGAAGGTTGACCGATTACGAGAAGGTTTTCAAAGACTGGTTAGCTGAAGATATCATCGAGGAAGTTCCTCTCTGTCATGATATTAAAAATGAACATTTTTTACCGCATCTTCCTGTGCTTAAGGACAATTCCATAACAACTAAGGTGAGACCAGTATTTGATAGTTCCGCCAGAGAAAAGAATTTCCCCTCTTTGAATGATTGTGTAAAAGAAGAGCCTAATCTCATTGAACTGATACCAACCCTGATGAATAGATTTCGCCTTGAGAAGTACGGTGTAACTGCTGGGAAGCTAAGAAATTCTTTCTACGTCGACAATTGCGTTCTTAGTGTTTATAGCCCGGAAGAATTGTCAAAATTGATATCGGAAGCACAGGCTCTGTTGAGCACAGCCAAATTCCATCCCCGAGGGTGGGAGCTTACTCCTTTAGCTTTTAAAAAGGAAAGTGGAGAAGGCATACCTGTCATTTACTGGTCAGATTCAGCGAATGGTTTATATTGGATCAAGAGAACTAAGACTTGGGCTACATTTGTGTACAATCGAGTTCAACAAATACGAGGACTGAGTAATCCTGTTGATTGGAGACTTGTAGCGGGTCCCTTGAATCCTGCCGACCTCCCTTCACGAGGTTGCAACTCTCATGAACTGTTGAAAACCCGCAGGTGGGAGGAACCAAGATGGTTAAAGTTACCTTCAAATGAATGGCCTATCTCTAAAATTGATCCAGACCTGGAAATTGTTAACTCAGAGAAAATAAAAACCATCGTGTCAGCCATTAACACCCAAGCAGATACTATCCAATATGCATCTCGAATTTCATCGTATCGCAAAATTGTAAGAACAATGGGTTGGATACAAAGATTTTGTCACAACTGCAAGAATAAAGAAGACAGGAAAAAGGGAAAATTAGATTTAGAAGAAATAGATCGAGCCGAGAAAATAATTTTGAGAAAAGTCCAGGAACAATCATTTGAGGAAGTACGAAAGTTGCATTTGCAAACTTTTACAGACGACGATGGGTTGATTAAAGTAAAAAAATAGAATTTTAATTGATGAGAAGAAACTGCATATAAGATTTGCGTATAAATAAAAATTACGCCAAGATTTAAGGCTTCGGTTCAGAAGTGAATATTTGGGACAGTTAAGGGAATTTTCAAAACCTAGAAAAGAGTGTTTCGTCAAAGAAGGAGAAATCGTGCTGATCGGAGATTCCAATACCAAGAATATAGATTGGCCGCTGGCCAAAGTTATTAAAACTTTCCCCGGAAAAGATGGAAGAGTACGAGTGGTAGAGTTAAAGACAAAGAATGGAACTTTATTACGGCCTGTCCAAAGACTTTATCCATTGGAGATTAGTGAAACTGAAAGTTCTCCAAAGCTCAACGTAACATCCCCAATTGTAGACGACTACAATGGAACTTGTCATAGGAATGATCCCTTAGAACCTGACAGTGAGCACGAAGAGAATCTTTCTCAGGAACCTGAAGTTCGCCGTTCTCTGTGTGGTCGCGTTCTGAAGGAACCCGACAAACTGAACTTGTGACAATTCCATTTCTTCAGTTTGAGTTTTGGAGGGTATCTCAAAACTCAAAGGTGGGAGAATGTGGGAAATCCCCCGGTGAACTAACTGTAACCGTTACAAACGAACGGTGTGTCGGTGTCAACCGCGAATGTGTAAACAGTCGAGATGAACTCTCGCTACCCTTTCTTTTTAAATGTACATAGTTTTCTGTAATTCTTTTTAAATGTATATAAATATTATTCTTTTTTCACCAATGTATTCGAGCCATTTAATGCCGAACACGGAATAAAGGTGTTTATGGAAGAACAATAACAGCCCGGCCCGGAACAAATAGACGAGAAGCAGCACCATCGGAATTTTGGAGATAAGGCCTCTTTGCTTTACCTGTTAATTTAATTGTGCTGTGTTCTCGGTGTGGTATTTTACGACAGTCTTAATAGATGGTGGCTGGGACACTTAACATAGCGAGACTGTTTTCCAAGGCCCAGGAAAATACCCAGGGCGTTCGTGATATAGAGTTAATAACTTTGCTAAATATTTTCCGTTTAAAGGAATTCTATGATGCTCGCAGGGGGAAGACTTGCATTACATCCATGCATGTGAAATCAAGGACCAACAGCATTTCGAAAAAGAAGGACGTAAGACTCAAGGATTTTTACTCGGTATTTTTAAGTACTCGGTTATAAGATCTATTTATTTAGTTTATTTCTCCTGATGAATTTTTTTCAGTCTCCAGATAAGTTTTTAAAAACAGTACTCGAATTTTCAACCGTTATACAATTATTTCTTGAATAATAATAAAACCTAGTTTATAACTGGAGGTTGTTGGTTCGAGATTCAAGCGGACCAAAGATTCGCCTTGTTCATTAATGATGGTTGGATCATGTAAATTAGGTTCGCAGTCAAAATGTCTTTCAAGTTACCAAACGATACCTCTGGAGGTAACTGGCTAAGTCTGGGGGGTTTTCTGCTTGGTTCCTGCTTCTAAATTATAAGGACCCAGCGAATACAATGTTACTCACGCCCATAGCATTCCTTACGCTACTGCTCCTCGGATGATGTTAAAAATGTTTTCTTGGTAAGTCGGTCATAAGGAAATATGACGTAATATGTAGTAAAATGCTTTATTTTAATATCTTGTTTATATTTTTTATAGTTCGAGCTGAATGAATAAATGATTAGTCAATGAAATGAACTGAGTTTTTTTAACTTTGTACGTATCTCCACACCACCCGCATAACACGACGCTGATTCTGCAAGTTCGTTAAAATTTAACTTAATACATTTTATAAACTGCACGATAATCTGAAAATTAATAGTTGCAAATAAACATGCAGCGAGTCTAAGGGTATCAAAGATCTCATTCATAATTTCACAAAGGCAAGGTAAAAGCATTTTAATTTTGAATTTCCATATTTTACCTGTAATATTTTTACAATTTATATTATTTCGTAATGTGTATTAAAAAGAAATTAAAGTATTTTTTAATTCTTTACAACTATTTAAATTTTTTGTTAGTTTGGGGTGAGCCAGGAATGCTTGATTTACTGATTGGCGTATTGAGGTTCAAACCTCTTCATACACCAATAGGCCGAAAACAAAATCCATTGATTTTTAATTTTTACCATTAATGTTAAGCCTCGGCTTACGCACTTGTATTTTGATACTCGCATTACATCTTTGCCAAATAGAAAAATTTGTCGCAATATCACGAACTACTATAATGCCCTTCCCATTCATTTTCATGTTTACAACAGCCAATAGACGAACAATAAATTGCCTTTCCGTTTGAAATTAAAGCTAGAATTGTCATAAGTTGAGATGTGCCCTACTGCGTGAAATCGCCTTATTACTATGCGCATTTGTATTACATTACGATTTAACAAAATACCGGGGGATCCATAGAAATTTATCGTCAGTGGATGTTTCATCTACTTTCTCCGATCTCCCCATAAAATGTCCATGTCATCATTTGCATTAGTGCCCGCAATTTTTAGCTATACCACCACATGCCTAATTTTAATTTTATAAGGCGATTTCAAGCAGCAGGGCACATCTCAACTTATGACTATTCTGGCTTTAGTTTCAAAAGGAAAGGCAGTTTATTGTTTGTCTATTGGTTATTGTAAACATGAAAATGAATGTGCAGGGTATTATAGTAGTTCATGATGTTTGCGACAAACTGCTCTATTTCATACCACATTTCAGATTTGAGTCTTTTGGTTTCTACGCTACGCATTTCTTTTGCTGGTAAAAATATGAAAACGATCATAAATTTGAAAAATTCTTTCATTTGAGAGAAAGGGAAACAAAAATGGAATTTATGGAATTTAATCTTCACGTTTATTCTGAATGAGCGATTTTTTTTTAAGAAACAATATCAAAATACTAACATGTTAATAATTATTTACATTTATGTTTAAATTAACTGTAGTATTTTATATGTTTGGCAATACTTTTATTACAAATTTTCAATTTTCTATCTGGCAACTATGTGATTACATACGGTGTTTTGTCCTGCACCGTGCATGCGTTACTTCATGCTATATTGTTCGTAGCTTAGGTTTTTTCCCTGAATAAATCTTTATCTCGATCCAAACCTTGAATTTATCACAGTAATACCACCAAAATAATAAGGATGTGTAATTTTTTGAGAAGTGTTCAGTCTTATATAAGTAAAGGTTATCAACGCTTAAAAATTAAAGGAAAAAGGATGTATATCAGCTTCCATATACTTCTGGACTTATCTACCGTTTCAGCTCAGTGTGAAAATGAAAAGAATACAAACAACTTTTCACAGGTGATTACTTTACCATGAACATAAATGACGTTGATTGAAACCAAAGTCAATGAAAACGTCAAAAAATGATAAGCGTTTTTCAAAGCAATGAAATAATACCTGAATGAATATAGGTCAACATATGCGCGCTCCGATTTAAAGACACACGCGTGAGAAAATTTATATATTTGCACACAAAAATGCATGCGATGTAGAAAAAAACTCCTATTACTATCTCCGTAAGATTTTTGCACACAAAAATACCTGCAATGTATAAAAATATTCTCCTCTATTACTTTCTCCATTTTGAGATTCTTACACACAAAAATACTTGCGATTTGGGAAAAAACTTTATTGTCTCCATCTTCAGATTTTTGCACAAAAAATATTTCCGATTAAAAAAAAAAAGAAAACTACTCTATTAGTATCTTCGAGATTTTTGTACACAAAAATCCCTCCGATATAGAAAAAAATATCCTCTATTACACTCCCCGTATAAAAATTTTTACACACACAAAAATACCGGCGATATAGAAGAAAATATACTTTTATATTACTCTCGCTGTCTTGATTTTTGTACACAAAAATACATCAGAGATAGATATATATCTCCTTGATTAATCTCTTCGTCTTGAGATTTTTGTACACAAAACTACCTACGATATAGAATTTAAAGACACACGTGTGAGAAAATTTATATTTTTGCACACAAAAATACATGCGATGTAGATAAAAACTCCTATTACTATCTCCGTGAGATTTCTGAACACAAAAATATCTTCAGTGTATAAAAAAAATTCTCTTCTACTACTCTCTCTACCTTGAGATTTTTGCACACAAAAATACCTTCGATATAGGAAAAAAACTGCATTACTGTTTCCATCTTCAGATTTTTGCACAAAAAAGTATTTGTGTTAAAAAAAGAAAACTACTCTATTGGTATCTTCGTCGAGATTTTTGTACACAAAAATCAATGCGATATAGAAAAGAAAATAACCTCTACTGCACTCTCTCTTAAGATTTTTATACACAAAAATACCGGCGATATAGAAGAAAAAATAATTCTATATTACTCTGGCTGTCTTGATTTTTGACGATGATTTGGAGGTTAAAGAAAACAATTAAAAGTCTTATAACACTAATTATTCTAATATCAGGATATAAAGCAAGGACAAACTTGCAAGTCAAGTTCTGTGCCGATTTTTTATGAATTTCTTTAAGGAAAAATTACGGAGCTAAAATATTTTATTTAAAAAAAATTTCGAGTTGCAAAATTGGTCTCACTGGCTATATATGGATCAACAGTTGCACAAAAATGGAAAATAATTGTTAAGGATAATCATCTAATCAAGCCTTTCAAGGCACTAACCCTTCATCTATAGTAATTAATTATTAACCATACAGGGCACTTGCGTTATTTGGCATTACTAAGCCGCAATTGTTTGTTGCCCATTTTCTTATGGGAGCATCATATAGGCAGTCAGTGGCATACGCAGAATTTTTTCAAAGGGGGGGTGTTTCATAATTCTAAAAAATAATAGCCCGCATAATTCTAACTAAAATACTTATTTTTGCCATTTTGTCTGAGCTCAAGGAGGGGGATTTAAACCCCTCCCCCTCCCCTTGCGTACGCCCCTGTAGGCAGTCAGCATTACTTCCTAAGACGGGACAACACAAACAAAGAAAGTGAGTCTTCGTAATTTAGAAGCAGAAGACCCTCAAGCTTTACCTGCCACTCCCATAGGTATTGTTTTGAGGGCATTGAGATTACGACCCTATTTTACGTGCCTCAAACGTCATTAACGAACACGGCAGATCGACTTGAGCCTCGAACTCGTAATCATCCGGTTACGAGATAGATGCCTTTGCGACTGAGCTGCCGAACGATGGCCGAATGGTTAGAGTGCAGACCTTCGGAATCGGAATTCGTAGGTTCGAATTCCACTATGGCATGGATGTTCGAAGCCGTTCGGAATCGGCTTTAAGCAGTAGGTCCCGGTCTCATTAACCCTCGTGTTGCAAAAAGTAGACCGTAGCACTCCAAGACCAAACCAAAAAGACTGAGCTACCGTAGGTCCTTCATCTATTGTAACAACAAAAAATAAAATAAAATACTTGAACTGGTTCGAATTTCAAGTAATTAATAAAAAAATAATATAAAAAATTATGTTCCAGACATTCAAAATATATGTAATTATATTTTGTAAAATGCTTTACAAATTTGAGCCAAAATGCCGCCTTTAAAATTTGCCGCTCCTGACATAGGACGGATTTCTCCAACACTAGGTCTGCCTCATATCTAGTAAATAGCAGGGCCCGACTAAGATACTTTTGTGCCCAGGGCACAATCCAATTTTTGTACCCTCCAACCCCATGCAAATTTATATCGACAACTTATTATCATACTTACAGTCATATAAAAATTATAACATTGAATTAGCAAACAGATTTAAGAAAGTAATATTCAAAATCAAAACACCAAATTTTCATTTTACGTAATCATTATTATCTCTGTTTAGCCATGCTAAAAATTAAGGACTTTTAAAGACCTAGAGTGACCCACTTTTTTTATTTTTACCTTGTCACATTCACAAGCTCTGTGGTGCAGAAAATAAATAATAATGAAATTAAAAATAATTTAAATTGATGAGATGATTTAATGGTTTATAGTGGTACGTTGCTAATATTCTGTGTTATAAATATGTTATAACCCATAGAATAAAAATAGCACCAGGTTTGTTGAGGGAATTAACTGTCAGGTAAATAACAGTAAAACTGAAGAAAAAATAGGAAACAATATAGTTCATGACAAACACAATTATCTCGTACAATAATTTATTAAAACTTAACGAGGGTAGCGTAAGTTTGCAATTTTCCCCGCTTAATATGTGTTTCAAGCACTTGACTAAATTTTCGTGCCTCCTAAAATTTTCGCGCCTAGGGCACATGTCCCAAGTGACCATACGATAATCAAGCCTGGTAAACGGTACAAAATTTACGAACACATAAAATGCTAACATATAGAATCACATACGTCATGACATTTAAGTGTTCTGAAAGACATTGGCTGATACAGTTTGATTCCACGATTAACAAAAGAGAGCTTTATCTCGTAGGGCACCTGTTTCATTTCTGTTTCGCTCAAGTTCATACACTCACCTTTGAACAGCGAAAAATGAAGCACGTGCAGTTGTTAGTCTTCGGTATGTAATTTCTGATTTTTAATTAATTCCACTATCGTCTTAACTAATATTGTAACTTTATGTAATTGAACGGGTTTTATAAATTTCATTGTACTTCCCAAGTCTATCTGTACTTTAGCAATATATCATAAGAGGAGCAACTTAGATTTTTATACTACGTATTTAGTCGAGTATAATACGCTGTATTTTTTACTTTCTCGTATATGTAACGAAAGAAAAGTATTGCAATCGTTTCAAAATTCGATCTCGAGATCTTGATTGATCTGCCCGTTTTGGACCTCCATGAGTCCGAAAATACCATTTTAAGAATCATGACTGTGTCTGTGTAAACGCGTAACTCGAGTGCCTTTTGACTCATTTTGAGAAACTAAATTTTGAATACGTATGTAAATACTTTCTTGCATGTAGGTGGATAATAGCCCAGAACAGGCCCTGTATGTATATATGTATATATATTTATGTACATGTAACTGGAGATCAAACATCCATCAAAAGTCGTTATGGAGAAATCTTCAGAGAAAAGCACTGGCCCATAACTGAGATGTCTAGCCATTTATGATGATGTATGTATGTATGTATATATATATATATATATATATATATATATATATATATGTGTGTGTGTGTGTGTGTGTATTTATATGTATTAATGTATACACACACACACACATATATATATATGTGTGTGTGTGTGTGTGTGTGTGTAATCCTTAACCTTCTAAGCGGTTCGCACGTACAATTCCACTAAACCAATGATGTCTTCAAAACGTACAATTTTCGACCTCAAAAACCGCTCCGAAAATGGATGTAATATACATTTTTGCCAGTGCTTTCCCTAATGGAGTTTTGAGGTAGGAGGGTCAGGTCGATTGTTTAGGAACTGCACCCCTCTTTGACTTACATTTATTGAGGGACCCACCCCCAACCCCTAGCTCAGATAGCTCTTCATGACTTTGTAAATTTCTAAAAGTATTTCGTTTGCGGTAGCAGTTGTATCTCTGCACCACTTGAATATCTTGGATACTTTCGTAAAAATATATAAAAAGTCTCTCAAAGAATATTTTTATTTGTACTTTTAGAATCCATTATTTCTTACGGGACGATCTTCGAGACTTGACGAGCTTTATGTGTATTAAAAATTAACAATCTATAATATCTATTTATATATCTATTTATAACCGGAAGTAAAGGGACAATAACGGGGGTAGGTTCCCGTGTTCCATTCTAGTCGACAAAGGGTGAAGAAAAAATCATAGAACGCTTTGGCCACTGACACAGTAAACATTTAGCGTATTTTTTTTTTACCTTTTTTCCTCGATGTGTTCCACTCGGAGGGTTAAATTATAAAACTGCTGGACAAGGAGAAAGCTAAACAACTAGCAGTAATAAAAATGCAATCGGCCGACATCGAAGAGAACGGCACAAGTCTAATAAAAACTTTATTTCAGAGCTGCTAAAACGGACATCTTTACTACTCAACGACAGACAAAGGAAAGACACAAAAAATACTCTACTCGAACAGAGGTGCACCCAAGAGCAAAGACAGAAAGAATTTTCCCATGGTAGAAGAAACTTACTCAGCGAATTAAGTGTAAGATCAGAAAAACGGGAAGCTATTTGTCGGCGACAGCTAGGAAACGTGTTGAATAGACAAAAAATTTACATCTTTAGGATAGAAAGCTTTGAGAAGAATTTTAAGTCGAAAAAACACCTTTGATTAAGACATGCCTTTGATTAAGACAGACAGGCTGGGAAAAAGATTTTAAGGAATTAGGATGGGAGAGAGGAGGTTTTTTAAGGAAATATTAAAGTTAAATAATTTGATATATTACATATATATGTATATATATATATATATACACACATAAATATGTGTATATATATATATATATATATATATATATATATATATATATATATATATATATATATATATATATATATATATATATATATATATATATATATATATATATATATATATATATAATGACTGCCATTTTAGTCTTATTTACATTCGGAAAATTGTAAAACCAAAATGTATAACGGAGGTGAATGACACATGACCTGGAGTAGCTTGAAATAATATCACCCCAATTTGGTGGTATGTAGCTAAATTTCGCTTGCTTTCGATGAAATAAATATAATGTAAAGGAAAGGTATACAAAATATATATCTGCACATGCATGTCTGCTTACTTACTTTTTTTTTGTTTACTTTGATACTTTGTAACTAGCTGCCTAACCTGACGAGTGTAAAACGTTCATAACCCTGGAGAGTCCCCTCAATTTTTATCACCTGAGGAGAGATGATTTATGCTCTTAATTCCATACCTCTCTCCCACCTGTCAACCCTAAGACATAAAGGCTCACAGATTTATTCTGCACTTCAGTTTATTTTGATTACACAGTTGGTTAAAATCTTTGTTCCCAGATAGAGAATACAGAGGCGCACGCAAGGGGGGGGTTAACCCCCCCTTGAGCTCAGGCAAAATGGCAAAAATAAAAGTTTTAGTAGAAATTATGCATGTTATTATTTTTTTTAAATTATGACCCTCTCTTGAAAAAATTTTGCATACGCCACTGAGAGAATAGAAGAAAAAAATTATCTGTGCAGTCGCTCCTCGTCGAGTTGCGCAGCTTCAAGGCTTGGCATTATCTCCGATATATATATATATATATATATATATATATATATATATATATATATATATATATATATATATATATATATATATATATATATATATATATATATATATATATATATATATATATACTTATATATAATATATATATATGCATGTGTGTGTGATTTTGTGTAGGGTCTGTAACTGCACCTTTTACCTGTTGTTGGCAAGGCGCCATCTATCCTTCTCATCAAAGCAGCTAGAAGTGTGAGTGTGAAGTGAGAGCGTAAAAAGATGTTGTGACAAAGAGGATGCAAATTGTTATTTTATTGTTATTTTGTGTAAATGTGTGTCCGTGAACTGTCCAATTTGCTTTTTCAAGAATTTACTATATATATACCGTGTAGTTATAATTAAACTTCTATAAACATCATCCTACAGTGCAAACGAGTGAACGAAATGCAACGAAATTTGCGCTGCGCTATACACGAGATGCGCTCACGGAATTTCGAAAAAAAAATTTACTTCCAAAATGCCTTTTCTGAAAAAACATGAAATTTAACACAATAAAGGACCAAAACAGAATACAAAAACAGTATTAGCATTTAATGATTAGTTTCGGATGATCTTGTCATAGAACCACATTCAGTAGAGGTAAGATAGAAACAAAAACAGTTCAGTTACCAAAAACAAGAACAGATTAGGACGAAATTGAACAAGAAGAGCTGTTGTTAATCGGGTTCAAGACGATGTAAGGAAAAGAGGTCCACTTGACCATCCTCATTCACCTGCAAAATACGAAGTCTATGGACAATGTATTCAACAGCAGATCGTAACTGATTAGTTGTGAGGTTTCGCACACGAAGCGTTATGGATAAACTAACTATTTTTTCTTTTATTTGTATTTTATTAGTCCAATGGCAATGCAAAAATGTAGTGCAGATTAATTCTGTCTATTAAAGTTTTATGTGATATTTAGTTCTATATAAAAATGTTTGGTAAAAACTTAAATCAAAATAATGTTTATTTTCTTTCTTTTTCTTTTTAGCTCTCGGGAGCTTTTTGTTGATCTCTGAAACTTATGGTCAGCATTCATCTAATTCAGAAGGTAAGATTTATAGATGTTCATAAGAATCATTGCAATATTCTGTCTAATCAGCAGTAAATTGTTCTGACATTTGTACGTCTGCAAAAATACAACCAAATTTCCTCTATAGACTCATTTTGTAGTTTGAACTATTCCTAACAAATATGCCATTGAAAACTCGTACATTTTTACAAACAAGTAACTTTTTTTTCAATATAAAGAGTATTCTGAAATAAATTAAGAATTAAATTATTCATAAGTATTCATTAAAGTAAATAATTCATTATTATTAAATTACTTGATAAAATTAAATAGCTAATTCTCTCAAAATCTAATAATATGCATTTGTATGTAATATAGCAAAAATTATTGCCCGTAAAATTCTTCAAAATTCTCCCAATTTATGTTCTAATTTTTCCAATAGTTAGAACGTTGATCTTCGGAACCGAAAATTTGTTTTCTAATCAACCAAATTTAAACGAAAAGCATAACGTCATCATTTTATTGCCTGAAATTGAATTCAACTTAATTTCAGCATTATGAGGTCAACAATGGCCAAATTATTAAGGCTTTAATCTTCGGTACCGGAGTTCGTTGGTTCGAATCCCACTATGGCAGGGATGTTCGTAGCCGTTCGGAATCGGCTTTAAGCAGTAGGCCCCGGTCTCTTTAGACCTCATGTTGCAAAACAGTAGACCGTAGAGCACCAAACCAATCTTAACATTCCCAGACAGAGAAATTAAATCAAGGACTTGGTTCTTTCAGATTGCCTCTTTTTTACACTCCCGAAATCCAAAGATTGAATCAATACAACTACTACGTGGGACCCTATATTTCCCTTTTCTAAACCAGATGTCAGTTCTGCCATAAAAAGCCGCAGATCCTTGTAATCTTAATGCCGTTGTATGCATTTTTGCTGTCACTGTTGTTTTACAGTGATCCTTCGTTTTTCGCGGTTAATGGGGCCCAGAATCTTCCGCGAAAGCTGAAAAATAGCTAAGTAGGATTCACCCCTAGGAATTTTCGTCTATGTGGGTACACGAATGTTTTAAATATGTAAGCAGTATTTATACTTTACACATATAAGACAAAAATTACAACAGTATACGTATTTACTTAAACGTTTCAGTGCTAATTAATAACGGTAATTACAAAACCTTATAGAGTAATAAACATTAATCGCCATTGTTTTCTGAAAGAGACGAAGAGTCTTGTGTTGGTGGCGGAATAGAGGCTCTCACTAGACTCTTAGAATTTTTAGGCTCACTCAGATACTCTTCTGCTGGAGACGCTGATGTTAGAGCCAAGTGCTTGGAGAGAAACATGGTGATGAGTAGTTGTCTTTGTTTTTATTTTCCTTCAAAATTCCCCTGTACAAGGACATAACCCCGACAACGCGATTGCTGAACTCGACAGCTCGAACCATATTGTCGTCAATGTCTTGTGCAAATTCTTGCCATGTTGCACAATTGTTGCAGATTCTCCAGGTTAAGGCCACGCTCTTCATTTTGTTCTTCGTCTTCATTTTCTTCCTCTCTTGCAGATTTTGTCCTCTCAAAAGCCCGTGGTATGTACGCTTAGTCAACTCATATCTTTGTTTGACATGCAGGAATCCTTCTCTCTCGCGCATCCACATGAAACCACGCTCTTTTCCGAAATGTGGCTGCCGACATGGTTATATTTTTTCATTTTTATTTTTTGTTAAATATTTTCGAAACACCCGCGAAGCACTAAATCCGCAAAACATGAAACGCGAAGTGGCGAGGAAACACTGTATAAGGCCACAGAGGAATCGCTGCTTAAGTTCTCTCTTAAATATAATATGCTTAATATAAGCATAAAATTTATGTTCTAAATGTACACAGTCTATTTTATAAGATCATACTGAACATAATATTTTAAATTACGAGATAGTTACCTTTGCCGACTGAGCTTCTGTAACTGTCACTGTTTTCAAACAATCGGTCCCGATCAAATTAATTTCCGTATATCAAAAGTTGACAGCAATGCTCCCAACAAACCAAAATAGGAAAATATTTATTTAAAAAGATTAAAGAAATAAACATATTTTTATATGTATTAATTACTAAATTATATATGAATAATTATTAATAATATTATTATTATAATATTATTAATATATTATAATAATAATAATATTATAATAATAATTATATTATTATATTATTATTATTATTATTATTATTATTAATATATAATAATAATATTATTATTTAATATTATTTATTATTACTTAATAAATTATATTAATAAATAAATATATATATATATATATATATATATATGAATAATTATTAATAATATTATTATTATAATATTATTAATATATTATAATAATAATAATATTATAATAATAATTATATTATTATATTATTATTTATTATTATTATTATTATTATCATTATTATTATTAATAATAATATATAATAATAATATTATTATTTAATATTATTTATTATTACTTAATAAATTATATTAATAAATATTTATATATATATATATATATATATATATATATATATATATATATATACATATATATACATATATAGAGAGAAATATTATATATATATATATTATATATTTATTATTATTACTATTATATTATTATAATGTATTATTTTTTATATGTATTATTCATCAACATGAATTTTATTTTAGAGTTGAAGCGAGAAGTGGTACAAGCTGGTAGTGAATTCAAGTGTCCAATTATCTTTGGCACTTTTCCCGACCCAGATGATTGCCAGCATTTTTATATCTGCGTGGCAGGCGCAGCCTTCCGCAATAAGTGCAAAATGTTTCTATCATTCGACATTTTAACAAGGAGGTGCTTGCCTTCTTTAATCGCCACTTGCGGATCTAATAAAGGTATGGTGTCGTAAAATTTATTAAAATCTCAAAATTTATTGGTTTTTTCCTTAACTACCTGACATAGAGTAAATCAATATATTGCATGCCAGATGGCACTTAATATGCTGCTTGAGAGTTATTACATTAATATTTTACCAGGAAGTCAATCTAAGCAAAGAAGAAAGGGTAAATGCATTGTTTTGAAAACTGGGCTGAGTGACGGGGATGAAAAATATACTATTGTAGTACATTACATAAACATTATGCCCATCATTCGGGAATAACTGATTATGAGCAATTACAAATTGTAATACCATTTACACCCTTCGCTTTCTAAAAGGCTATTTTACAGTCAAAATGAAAACTTTCAATGATTATAGTCTGTACACTGAGATATAATTATAGCTCAAAATATATACATATATACCCACACACATACATACATACATACAGGGTCAAGGTTAGTAGGTGTGTATGCACACATGCGTCCAAATTTCTAGAACGGCCGATGGACTATCTACTAAGTATTACGCATTGAATGGAGGAGACGAAATACTATCTTTCACGGCTAATAACCCAGAATCCGCCTCATTTTTTTAATGTTTTTTATGAATTTTAAATTTTGTTACAATGTAACGGCTGAATTTGGCTACGAGTATTTTCATACGCTGCAGAGTATCATTATCTATAATAATCGTTGCATAGTAAAGCAGTTTATACAAGCATATCTAACTAACTGATGAAAAATTGCTTAGATAATATAATTGCGGGAGGATTTGGACTTATACAACCCTCTTCCTGTCTCTAGGTACGACCTAGGCGATATCCGTGCATTTTGCAGCATTTCCAGAAAGAAATCCAGGTCTAAGATATGACTCAGCCAAAGAGCGTTCTTACTTTCAAATCTCAGTCCCACCAGAAAGTCGACATCTGTTTTTGTTAAATCAACTGTTTTACCAATACTATACATTTTATTGCATAATGGAACTATCTTAGAATTGCTTACCTCCATTCCTAAATTCAAATGTTCTTCGAATAAACTTCAAACGAAGGAAAAGACATCTCCTTTAAAAACTAATGTCAGATTCTTCTTTAGTTCAGTTTAATTTCAATTTCAAACTTTGGACTCATACCAACACGATAAAAAGTTACTGTTAGTTATGAAACAATCGTGGCCTTGGGGTGATTAGAATCACATGCTGAAACAAGAGAAATAATAAATAAACGATTCATTCGTCTAACTTTCAGAACGTCTGAACGCCACCGCTGTCGTCTCGACAGTTATTACCAATTTCATTACGAGTGGAATCAAATTTCCTTCTCCTGACACAGTGAAAGCTCCTCATCTCGTTCAGATTAGTTTTCCTATTTTAGATTATTTGAATCACTGATACTTTTTAGAAATGAAACTTCTTATAGGAGATTAGTCTGTTAATGTTTGTGCATAATAGTTAACACTCACGTGGAGTGATGATGCTGATTGGAGTTTTTAAGTAACCAATTATCACCCATGTTGTGTTTTGAATAGTGTTTTGAACTTCTACGCACTAAGATAGGATTCACTCCCAACAAAAGCATTGATCTTGGAGGTATAATTGATTTTGAATGGAGTTTATGAGCTACCAATCACCACCTATATTGTGTTCTGAATAGCATTTCGAGCTTCTGCGCAATAGGATAAGATTCCCTCCCCACTAAAGCTTTAATCGTGGTGAAGTAATTGATTTTGACTGTAATTTATGAGATACCAATTTCCACCATATTGTGGTCTGAATAGCGTTTCTAGCTTCAACACACTGGGATAGGATTTACTCCAAACTAAAGCTTTGGATCGTGGCGGGATAATTGATTTTGACTAGAATTTATGAGTTACCAATTACCACCCATATTGTGTTTTAAATAGCTTTTCGAACTTCAAAGCACTGAGATAGAATTCATTTCCAACTAAAGCTTGGATCTATTTGTGTTGTCCTCTCACACACAGTATTTTCGACCACCTATATGTTGATCCTTTATGAAATGGTAACCAAACGAGTGGTGTTTAAGGCTCAAAAAATGGTGTTTCCTCAGTAGAAGAAAAATATAATTTTGCTTCGGATTCCACACCTCTTTCCCATCTGACCACCTGCCAGCGAAATGGCTGTGGAATATTACCGCCTAATCCATAATGCCACACTGGTTGCCGATCAAGAAAATAAACGCATATAGAATTCTCCATCGGTTAGGAAAGAAGCGCGGAGGAATTTTCCCTTTAGGAATTCTGTGGCCAAGTTGCCACAATGGCAACCAGACTATACCCACAGATTTAACCAGCAGGCTCTCTGGATACACAGGCAGATGTTTAGTACGCCTCGAACCCGGCACCCGGGCATTCTAGTGCAGCCTACTAACCACTGGGCCATCTCGGGTCCAATTCACTTTGTTTAAAATAATATATTCTGTTAAAACGTTCCTTTCTATACAGGGCATAAAAATGATTCTGGGAGTACTGGGAAGCTTACCTCCCGTCACTGATACACACAACTCCGAGTATATACATCGTATAATATATATATATATATATATATATATATATATATATATATATATATATATATATATATATATATATATATATGTGTGTGTGTGTGTGTGTGTGTGTGTGTGTGTGTGTAATGAGACGGACTTCTCGATGGGTGGTTGCAGTCATGGCCATAAAAATGATACCGTTTAAGCTAAAGACCTTTATTAAGATAACATTGAAGGACGGGATCCCACTTCATCATAGAGACAGGACAAACTGAAGGGTCAGCTAGCATGAAGTTCTATGTACAAGACCCGTAACACCTGTGGAAAAATATCTCTAGAAAAATCTGTCTCCGACAGCGTGTATCTCCTTTTTATTTGGAAATTTCCTAAATTGTCCGCTAGGGCCATATAGGATTATAATTGGTCAGGCCCCTTCTCTGAGGGCGTAAACTGTAGCCCCAGTGGTCAATTTAGGTTAGGGGTTAAAAAGGGGAATGCAAAATGACGCGGGAATTTTTAGCTCTTGATTTAAGTTTTGAAAACCCCTGAGAATTTTCCTTACACACACACACACACACACACACACACATATATATATATATATATATATATATATATATATATATATATAATATATATATATATATATATATATATAATGTGTATATATATATATATAATGTATATAGTCTAACGTGTGTGGTGCATGTGCGTGTAATATATTAAAAAATTTTAACCTGAATTTTCTTCACTTTTAACTCTTTATCGCGATTAAGAAAAAAGCCTCAATTCGAGGGCTCAGTGAGTTCTGTTTTTCCATGTGAGGACACACATTGAATGTTTGTTGTGTCCAAAGCAGCAATGGTGGCCACCTATACTGTGCTATACGGTATGTATATATATATATATATATATATATATATATATATATATATATATTTATTTATGTGTGTACGTATACCTTGACATTTACTTGAGCAATATCGATATTTATATCTTTCTGTGTGATTTGGATTCTGTCTGTCTTTTCTTTTTTTCTATTTCACGCATTGATTTGTTTGTTTAGTGTCTAGTTTAAGTCTTATCTTATTCTTTGTCCGTGTGACTCTCTCATGAGATCCGCCTGATTCAATTGGTTGACTGTCAAAAGTGGTGAAAAACCCCTAATGTACGAGAATGGAATCTAACCCCCAGCAATTGGAATACAAAATTATATATTAATAATAAACAATTTAAAAGTTTTATTAGACGAGTATCACATGCATTGAAATATTTCAATTTATCTTTCTCTAGGTAAATCTAGCACGCCCGCTCCAGTTAGTACGGTAACTCAAACAACAACAAAAGGTAAGTAGGAAACTTAGACACATTTAATCAAATTTACAATACAGGATTTTTTTTCTTTTACGACTATATTCTTACGCACACACATTTCGGCCCAGATAATACCTTAAAATAATTAAAAAATTCTTACTGTTTTATTTTATTTTATTTATTTATTTATTTTTATTTATGCTGTTTTAAACAAAAAAGAATGTGTTTGGTGCACATATAAATTCAATATTCATGATAAATACGCTTGATAGATGTATAAAAAATCGATATAAAATTAAAACTAAACACATTGATCAACAAAGGAAAAAATTCCTGGATTTGAGGGTTCACAAAAATACAATCAGAATGAATGTGTTGAATAACAAAAAAATGATAAATGTGCAAAACCCAAGTAAACTTCGTTCTCAGAGACATAATGCTCAATTGCTTTTATCAACCGAAAAAATCAAGAGGAAATGGATAAAAGAACTCATTGATATATAAACCAAAGTGAAATAAATGCGAATTCTGTTTTTCCCCCGTATATATAGTACACTGTCTACCAATAAGTATTTGGACACCTGTGCAAAAGGCGATATCTGCTATCCTGAGATACGTCACGGCCTCCGCTGGTATACATCGTGTAAGAAACAGCATCGGCATTAGTCGCATGCAAGATGCCGCGTAGTTCGGAGCTCTCTGATTTCGAGAAATGTAAAATTATTGGCTATCACAAATGTGGTCGATCCTTAAGGGACATATCTAGCGATCTGAAGCACCCAAAATCGACAATGGCCTATGTGATTAAGAAGTGGAAGGTGAGCAGTGATTGCCGGAATGTGCCCCGAGTCGGCAGACAACGAAAACTGGGAGATAGAGACCGACGAGTGCTGTCCAGAGAAATTCGGAAGAACCGCACCCAACCGATGAGCCTCATCCGTGAGGAGTTTCAACAGGCATCCGGGAGTATTGTTTCAATGAATACCATCCGTAAGGAAGCACATTTGCTTGGTTTTCATGGTCGTGCTGCTGCCCATAAGCCTTTGATCACAAAGTCCAACCGCGCTGCTCGGTTAATGTGGTGCAAAGCACATCGAAATTTAACCGTAGATCAGTGGAAACAGGTTCTTTGGAGCGAAGAATCAAGGTTCACCTTTTACCGTTTGGATGGCAAGGTCTGGGTCTGGCGTCTGCCTGGAGAACGTCTCCTGCCAGAATGCATTGTGGCAACAGTCAAGTTCGACGGAGGTGGAATTATCGTGTGGTAGATATAAGTATTTGTAGGACTGATTTTGAATAAAGTTAGTTTTTCTTTTCTATCACAGGTGTCCAAATACTTATTGGTAGACAGTGTATAGGGTGAAATTTTAATTGATTCAATATGCATCACTGAGCTGATAAGGATTAGAGCCATAATTTTTTATCTTAAAATATATCATTTAACACACCAAAGATGCCTTCCTTTATTTACATTACATTCAGAATTAGTAATTATTTCCTCTTATATTACAATGTATTTAACTATATAACAGGGTTCGTACGGTGCTTGAAAATGCTCCCTGTATTTTTACTATTATTTTCTATTGTGAAATAAGTCTTTAAAATTGCCTTTTTATGTGAAAGTTTTTTATTTGAAGTTAATGTAAAAGTGCTTTTTTGTTGTTCTTGTTACCTTTTCCTCT
This sequence comes from Pardosa pseudoannulata, assembly GCA_032207245.1. Taxonomy (NCBI): domain Eukaryota; kingdom Metazoa; phylum Arthropoda; class Arachnida; order Araneae; family Lycosidae; genus Pardosa; species Pardosa pseudoannulata. Next base: position 120,058,099 of record CM063508.1, read on the forward strand.
CTCACGCATCTAGAAAATACTGACTTTATTGATCACTTTTAATCTCGGGATAAGGGAAGGGAACATATTCTACAGGGACGACCAGAGTCGTAACTAGGACGTGACAAATGAGGTATTTGTCACAGACGTATCAGTCGTAGGAGTGCCACACTGTGCACAAAATGCTTCCTAAATGCGCTCCAGGGTGGAAAGGGATTCAAATAAGGACAATGCGCCTCTAATAGGAATTACGAAAAGTTGAAAAATAATTTCCAAAATTGCACAATTCTAGTTATAGGATAAGGTTAAAGACTCAAATTAGGATTATTTAAAAAAATATGTATAGAAATTCACATTGATACACACGAGAATAGATTTTAATAAGGCTAAAACTTGAAAAGTCTATGAAAACTTTTACTAACTTTACTAACTTATTGGCTACAGGTGTGAGCAATTGATCACCAATTACTCTTTTTTATGGACTCGACAGTCCTTTGTGGCTCACGGCCTTCTTCAGAATCTTCTTCCATTCAGTTCTTCTCCTCGTTAAGATGTTCCAGCTGGACTTTGTTAGTGCTTTAATATCCTCGTTGATAAAATCAACCCACCTTACTCTGGGCCAGCCTCTAAGTCGGGTACCAATCGGTTTGAAGTTGAAGACTCTAAATGCGATGGTAAAGAGGAGGGGTACATTCTGCAGATGTAGCTGTTAAATTTAATGTGGTTCAGTTTAATATAGTTGATAATATCTGCCTCTTAACCATTAACGTTCGCCACACCCAGAATCTTTCTGACAACTTTTCTCTCGAAGATAGCTATTCGACTTTCATGTGTTTTTGTCATTGTGTAGGTTTCTGAACCATAAATGATAATGATGTCCAATAAGGATTTTATATAGTATAATTTTTTTTTTTTTTAAAATAAGCACCAATTATATTAACCTCAAAACCTACCGTCTGAAACGGGAATAGCCAACAACCCTTTTCATCCTCAACGCATGAAATGGGGCAATTTTTCATTACTGCTCAAAGCGGAAACTCTTCAAACGGCACTACTCTGTTAGTATTACATTTTTCTTTTATTTCAGAAGATAACTTCGTGTGTACAAGTTTCTTTGGTCTTTTTCCTCACCCAAGAGATTGTTCTAAGTACTATTCATGTGTATTATACCGAGCGACCACAAAAACTTGTCCGGAAAAAGAATTATTTGATGCAGTAAAGAAATCATGTCTACCAGCAGATCAGGTGCATTGTGGAACAAGACAAAAACCAGTCGGTAAGGGTATATACTATGGATAATTAAAAAAAATTAGTATTATTGTTGTCTAATGTGAAATTTAACCTTTTAATAAATCCCAAATTGATTTAATGATAAAATAACAGTGCTATTATCACATAAAAGGTAAGTATTTTAAATGTTCACCAATTTGCAGATGAAATTTCGAAATTTTAGATTATCCGAATATTAATCAAACAAAAAATCGGACATGAACGTAAAAGTGATGTCTAAAAACGAATGCCCTCGAAAATTGTAGCTCGAAATAAACAACTTAAGATTAAAAATTTGAAAATAAAATGTTTGAAAAGGGTGGAAAAGTGAGTTATAAATTTTTAATAACCATTTATTTATTATACAATGAAGACCGGAACCTTGCGACCATTGATTTTGGCTCTTTAGTGTTACAAATTACTCTCTTGGTGGTTTTTTAAACACTTTATTTTACCAATGCATGAACAATCCCTCCTTGCTTAGAGCTAGCTTCAGAGATATACTGAAATACACCTCAATATAACAATAATATATTTTAAATTTTTGTAGTATACATTTTGGACATTTTTAATAAGTTGCCCTGTAGTTGCTATACAATTTTGTAATAGAAACATGCGTACATTTCACACATGCAGATTAAGAGTTTACCTTTACATGCTAATATATGGTCACCTACTAAATTTTTTAGAACTTAATTCCCACCATTATATTCCTCTTGGAATATTATTATCCTTTCTATAAATTTCGTTAACTATTGGTATACAATTTAAGATTTTAAAGGAAAACATTTTGCAATGTTTAAAAAAAAATAAAACTTTTACAGCTTTTTTTTTAATATATGAACTTCTTCCTTAGCTTGACAGTCTCGGGTGGGCCTCGGCTTTTCTCAAAATTCCATCCCAAAGCATCCAGTAAGACTGGCTAAGATTTTCTAATTTATCACCCTAATAGGTTTCAGGATGATTTCTGGGCAGTCAATAATTCACCTAAGTTTTAGTCTCTTCCTTTTGCGAGTACTAAATAATTTAGCCAAAAAGATTTGTTTAGTGGCTCCTTTGTCGTCTAATCTTATCAGGTGTCCATTTGAACTTCTGTATTGTAATCAACTTAATGATATCTGGCTCTTTATTATGTTTTCAAAAAAGCATACAAATGTTGCCAATAAGATTAAGGTTATTCAAAAGTTGCAAATAATTTCCAGTGACACAAGGTTATCCTTTTTTTCTGCCGAACGATGGCCGAAAGGTAGAGCGCTGTTCTTCGGTACCAGAGTTTGCGGTTCGAATCTCTCTGATGGCATAGATGTTCTTAATCGTTCGGAATCGGCTTTAAGCAGTAGGTCCCGATCTCATTAGCCTTCGTGTAACAAAACAGTAGACTCCAAAACTAACCAAATCCTTTTTGTATGTCTAGCAACACAAGTACCCGAAATATCTGTGCAAAATACGAGTTTAAGTATATTCTTTACATGATTGAAGTTAGTGAATGACTCGCCAAGTATTATTTTAGAAATCTAAACAAATGTCTAAACTCCGTGGGCATAAAGATTGGCTAATTACCATAATTATGTTTCACATAATATGAATTACCTACGTTTCTCAATTCTTACAAAAGTGTTTGGGATTAATCAGATATCATTAATTACAGTTACATTGTTCAATTTTATTTTTATGTCAGTTACGGATAGGGCCTGATCAAGACAAAGTTAAGCCTAGGGTATGGCGTTTATTTAAGGATCCCCATCTGAAGTTCAGCATAACGTGCAATCTATTTATATTATAACTTTCTTTACAAGGTACAAAGGAAATTTATAAGTACTAAAAAAACATAAATTTGACATGTGATTTTTATAAATTCCAATAAGAATAAAAATTATCGTTTGCTTTTATATAACTTTCTGCATAAAGCAGGAGTGATTGTGCTTTTAAAAAAAACTCTGAAACCTATATCATTTGTAATCAAAAACACTAAACGAAAAAAGTTAGTTACATATAAAAAATAATTCCATGTTACTATATTAGATTTATTGTATTGTTGGTAAATTTTAAGCAGTGGTTTTAATTGTTAGTCAATTAAAGCATTGACCAATTTAGTTTAAACAATTAAAATGAAAAATGAACCAAACTTCTTTTGGAGAATCTTACTCTTAGATAGCTTTCTTAGAATTGGATTTTTAAATCTTGAATATCAAATACATTTTACTTACAATGAATCTGTTTTCTGGTACAATAAATACTAGATTAAGTTATAATCAGACAAAGAAAATATTATCCCATATATATCCCCCCAAACACACACATACAAACACAAGAGTTGCGAGAATGTGTATTCTCAACACTACGCTTGTTAATCAAATCAATCAGTCAAAGGTCAAAGCTTAAAATTCAGAAAATCACCTTTCTCTTCTATCCACCATGATAACCGGATATACTGACTATAGTAGGATGCTTGATCTACAACTGAAATAAGAAACACCAGCAATAATGAAAGTTTGACAAGAAGCCTTTTTAATTTATTTATTTGGCTTCTTTAAATTCAAACTACTATGGTAGAAATTTTCAACCCAAGATATTATTTCTAAGACCGTAAGGATAATTGAAAAAACCTGGAATTCCGGGGTACTCTCAGAGCATAATCCCCCTTGGTAAAGTTTCATGAAATATTGCTTGAAGAATTAATCAGAAAGATTTTTAAATTTTACTAATTAAATAACTTCAGGTAAAAGTTTTAGACTGCAAATATTAGTGGGGCTCAGAGCCATGACAGAGACCAAGACCCTGGGGTGCAAAGCATATGTCCTGGATAGGTAATCATACTTACACAGAAGCCCCCAATGTATAGTTCCCAAATATGCTTGGTCCTCATTTTGTTTACCCACTGAATAGATCAGAGGCTGAGCCAACCTAGTCCAGCCCAGGTATCATAAAAATAGCCTTCTTATTAATATGTAGAGAACTGCAGCTAGCCTGCAAGCTGTAGTTTGGAATCCCTGACCTAAGGGATGATTCATAAAAATTCTGATATTCAGCATTAACACATATTTTACCCTTCTCTCTCTCTTTTTAAGATTTAACCACTGTTGAAATACCAGATGGGACAAAAGAGGAAACAGACATAACACCAACTGAACAGCAGAAAACTGATGCAACTGAATCATCTGTCGCTACTACAACTCCAGAAGTTCTACCAACTGGACCACCAGATCATGACTGTAATGAAAAGGACTTGGACTGCATTATCGACGAGACAGGAGATGCAAATGACTGGTTTAGATGCCCAGAGGATGTTGGATCCTACCCTCACCCAAGCAGCGATAGTCTTTTCATATTTTGCATGAACTGGATCCCTTCTGCTAAGAAATGTGGTCAGGATCTAGTTTTTTCAAAAGAGCTACTGACATGTGTCCAAACTTTTCTGTTGTAAAAAGCAGAATGAGTATGCTTAAAGTAAACATGTATTCATGAATTACATGCTGTGCCAATTTTACTTTTTCTCTCTAAACAGAGGTTGTCATTTACATTTGAAGGGCATTTTTTTTAAGGTACTTTTAGATAAATTTAAAAAATTCCAGATATCAGTGGTGGTGAACCAATGACCTGCATGTTAGACAGTGATAATCAAAAGTTTAAATGACACATGTTGATTTCATAAATTTTTTCCCATTTATTTTGTATCAAGGCAATTAAAAATATTAAAAAGTTAATGAATTAAATTCAAAATCGAATTTTAAAAATATATTTCTAAGTTGACACTGGCTGATTTTCATTGCATCATTGCATCTGTCACTTTTGAGTCAGTTATATACTGGGTGAATATATTTGTTATGGTAGCTCAGTCAGCAATCTTGTAACCAAGATGGGAGTAAAATTAAAGCTCAAGACATCCTTAGATCTGCTGTATTCATTAATGGGGCTGGGGCATATAAAGTAGGTTCATGGTTGCAATGTCCTGCAAGTTCCCAAATAATACCTCTGGAGGTAACACACCAAGCCTGGTGGTCTTCTGCCCTTTCCTTGCTTCTAAATTATGAAGACCCACATTTAGATGACCAACTTCTATAACAACCATCTTTCCATAAGAAGTCATATGACTTCCAAAGAAACCTATCCAACCAACATATTCATTGCATTGTAGAATCGGCATGCTCTAACTTGCAGTGCACTATTTGGCAGTCTTAACATATGTATATCTTAATTTTTCAGGGTTTTTTTTTCTAAATTATTGGTACCTTTCTTATATCCTTCACACCTCTGCAAGAGACAATGAATTTCATAAGCCTTACATTATCCCTAATCAAAAATAATGAACAAAATTTGACCCACTTCTCAAAAGAGTTCACCATCACTACCATACACTTTACATTTTTTCAAACAGTTTTCTTACGTGTAACTGAAAGCTCAAACTCGTTATGAAATCAGAAGAAAAGGTTACCAGAATGTACATTTTTATTGGCAAAATATTAGTTTTAATGAAAGTTCTGTGTATTACATAATTTTCACAATTTTATGCAGATGTACATATTAAAGTTTCAAACTGGATCTTTAGTAAAATATTTTTAATTACATTAAATATAGAGAATGATTTTTTTCAACAGTTTACACTTGAAGAGGTCCTTTATTTCCCTAAAAAATTATTTTTTCTTTAAATTCAATTGAATATTAATTAATTTTAAAGTTTACAAAGAACTGCATTAAAATATAAAAATTGAAAATTTTACAACAAAATGTAAAAGAATTGTGTATTGGTGATTCAAAAGGTCTTTGATACCTGTAGATATTTTTATTCGCATGCATTTATATTAACTATCCCATGGTTTTTTAATTTACAATTAGTACTTTTATCTTAAATATTTTACTTAAAATGAATGTTTGAAAGATACAGTATTAATTTCTTTCTGCAGTATTTTAAGAACAAATACAAATGAAGATTCTTTTTTGCTTTTCCTCATATTTTGAAAAAGTTATATTTTCAAAACTTAAGCTCTAATGGCTCTTAAAAAATTTGGATAAGTATTGTAACTTTTATACACAGGGCAATTTGAAAGTTTCCATTAGAGGAAGTACTTGTAGTAAATTAATGCATCACCATTGTGGGTATAAAAGCACTGGCATTGAGGCATGGGGTAAATGTGGCATTTGTTTATTTTCTCAATGTGTGTGTAGAAAATGTTGAAATGTTTACAGTGACAATGTTACTACCAAATGCATCCAAACAAGACCAAATGAAAAGGTATTTTTAGCCTGTTCTTTGATTACCAGGTCCCATTGCTTATTGATTTCAACGATCCAGGTGTCTCCACTACTTGGAAACGGTACTGGCCAAACACTGGAGAGATTATAATGCACAATTAACATAAAATGTCTGGGAAAAACAGTGAAATGAGATAATTCTGCTTCACAACAACACACAAACTCATATAGCAAATGTTCTAACACAAAAGTTACACCTCTTGTGATTTTCATACTTTCATTTCCTTAGCTTTAAAAAGTTAACAGTTCCAGGCAAGCAAAGAAATGCAGCAGGCAGTTTTGGACAGCTTCAAGCAACAGGAAGAAAAGTTTTTACAAAGAAATATATAGATTCAACCTGATGAAATAGTTGGATGATTACCTCAATGCTCTAGACCAGAGGTCTCTACCATTAAGAGATCCTTAACTGTCTTTCTGTTGGCTCTGGCCAATAAAGGGCAACTTATAAGACAATTTACTAATAATCTGGAGTGACATAATCCACAGATGTTAATTTCAAGATATTTTCAAAGAAAAATAAGAGTATGGTTTGGTTTGGAGCATTACAGTCTACTTTTTGCAACACAACGGGACCTACTGCTTAAAGCCGATTCTGAACGGCTACGAACATCTATGCCACTGTGGGATTCGAAACCATGAACTCCAGTTCCAAAGGCCAGCACCCAAACCATTCAGCCATCGTTTGGCAAAAAAATAAAAGTATAACAAGCAGTGACATATAATCTGCAGTTTAAACTTTCACCTAAGTTTCAAGCAATTCACAGAAATGAAAAGCATATGGAAAAAAGCATTATATCTTTTAGTGAAAAAAATTAAAATTTAAACTCTTATTTAATCATAACATTTTCTAGAAAGAAAATAATTTAAACTGTAAATTTGGACAGACTTTTTGAAATTTGTATTACACAAGAGTAACAATATATTCTTAAAATTTTCATTAATTAGTATAGAAACAATGATATAGATAAATTATTCAAATGCATGTTTAAATAAAAGATATTGAAATTCAGAATCTTTCAAATGCATTGTTTTTCATTTTAATATGGTTGTTTGTGATGTATGTTATACTTTCAATCTGCAGTTTTGGTGCCACCTACCAAACTAAAGGTGGGGGAAAAAGAGAGGAGAGATTGCAGCAAAGTGTTGCTATTCCAAACTATACAGTTGTTATTTCTAGATAGAAATATACGGAAAATATTAATTTAATTACATATCTTCATAAATTTGAAAGTGAATTTTTGGGATGTTATATATTTTTTAAATTTGCTATTTAAATCATATTTAATTCATCAATATAAAAAAAACTGTCAGCTTTTATTTCTGACTTCTGCTTTGCAATAACTATCAATTTTAAATCGTATTTGTAACTCACATGCTGACATTTCAGAGTGAAAGACATCTTGTTTTGCTTAAAAGTAACACTACGTCACAGTCTATTAATGAAGTTAACAATTTTCTTTTCCCTATTAATATCTAGAAACATGTAAAAATTATTCCCTACATATCTCTGTTAGCAGATTTATTCCCTATCCTATTTGGACTGAAAGGACATATGAGCAGATGGTGCCATTTATTATTTAAGAAAGATATTTGCAAATTTTTAACACAAAAATAAAATTTTTAACAGTAGATAAGACATGGTGGTGTATAATACCTATTAGAAGAAAATTTTATAATCTGCAGATTATAGGCAGGAAACTAAGGTATTTACATTTTTCTTAATAACATACAAAAACTAATAATTATAGTAGATTTAATAATATGACTGTAAAAATTATTTTTAAAATAAATTAATGCTTAAACTGCACTTTTAAAAGCTCAACAACTTTTACAACATTTTGCCATAATGAAAACAGTTTTAATAAATCCCTTTGAAATTTTATAAGTTATATGCAAAAAGTACATCTTAATAAACTATAATCTTGAAAACTAATCAATAACTACTGTTATATTCTTAAGAGAAAAAAGTAAAATTTTGTTGCATCTCAGAATATATTAACAATAGTACATGAAATTGATAGATAATGGATTTTAAAATGAGATTACTTCATTTTAGTTCTACATAACTAATCAAATCACTTGTATTTAGATATAAATGTCACAGAATTTTATATCAATTAGTTACTAGGAAGCAAACTGGGTTTCATCTGGGTTCTTCTGGTATCACATATCAACTTCTTAACCCTTTGAAGGGCACTGGTATATATAATATACCGGTTGTTAATTTTTTTTCTCTGATTTATATATAAAAAAAAAAGTTTTTGATTTTCAATTTTTCATCAAACCACCGACACTTAATTTTTTTCCTTTTTTAAACTTTTTAACTGTCATGCTCGAGATAATCTCGGGCACAGCACTGGTGTTCGAACATGTCACTCCCGAGTATTACTCGGCGTAATTTTTTATTAATGCATCGTATTGTTATACCCGAATATATGTCATGTACTTCAAAATATAAATTTTTAACTACTAAGTATAATTTATTTTGTAGTAAACATTTGAGTTTTGCAATAAATAAATTTGACAAATTGTGTACCCAAATCATCAAAATAACTTGACAGTTAAAGGGTTAATTATTCCTGTCAAAATCTTCTTTTAGAATCAAGCTCTATCAAAACCCGATCCTAAAAGCAAAAATTCTCGATTTTTCAAAGTTAAGACTTTAAAATAAAAATACCCATTTAAACTTCACATACAAATTTCTTATCTATTTGATTTATACACCCTTTTATTATTAGTTATTTATTATTAGTTATTAGAAATTATTAGTTATTTTTTTAATATTATTAAAATATGTGTCATTTTCATTTTGTTCCAAAGGAGGTGATTACAAAATCAAACTACTCCTTGCTTATTCATCTAGTAATATAATTTATTTTTCATATACTTAATATTTAAAAGGTCCATAGATAACATTTATAAACTAATTTCCTTGAAAGCCAAAGAGTTTCTGTGGGTGCCCCACAAAGGGTTAAGGCGTACATGGCCCCTTAAGCAATTAGTTTCCATTTAATAGCTTCTAAATTTATAGAAATTATGAACGTTCTTAATTTTTAATTTATATAAATGAGACACCCTAAAAGTATATATTTTTATTACTACACTGAGGCAATAATTAAAAAATTGTAAAATACATTTAAAACTCAAAAACATAACATTTAAACATTTGGCGTAAATATCATAAAATTTTCACAGTCTCAACAAAATAGACTTTGATAACAATCAGAAAAAAATACTTAAATATCCTAACAGTACAAAACTATATTAGGATACACTTCAAGACTCGGCATCATCTTTGGCACACATGGCATCCATTTCATACAAAACATCAAGTAAAGTAGCATGACTCCAAGCTTGTACTACACAACTGTCTCTACAAAAAGCACCATTTTCATTAGTCAGTTCAGGCAGTCCTCTCCATTTAGATTTCTGAATCTCATGAAAGTGTCGAGACATCACCCTCTTTGTAAAATCTACAGCTTTATCAAATTCTTCTTTGCCCCCAACTGCACTTGAAAACATTAATTTTGCCCGCAAAAAGTAACCTATAGGCCATAGCCATTCCTAAAAAAGAAGAATTTAGAGAATTTAGGTCTGAATTTTATAAAAGCAGCACATTGTTTTCTATAAAATGGAAAATAATCATACTATGCTAACGAAAATACAGTTGGATATTTTCAAACACAAAACCAATACAATAACCAATGAAAAAAATAAATCATTGAAGCCTAATGGATTACAACTAATTTAAATTTATCAATAGGTCAACATTTAGCCAAAAAATATTACACATTTTTACTTTAATGAATAACTTGCAATCCCCGAAATGTGGCTTGCACTGTCCATTAGCTTACTGGGTAAAATTTTTTACATGTTAAGGCCAAAAGATTCTGTCCAAAACTAGTTGCCACTCAACAACAATTATAGATTATAATTTTTATCACTATTTTGATCTTGAATAAGAATGAGAAAAAAAATTAAACATTATTATCTATTAAGAATAAAATGGATATTTGTTGACTATAAGATATCCATCAGAATTTCAGCCATCCAGTACATCATTGAATACCTCAGCTAGATATTCGGTCATCTAAAGGAGGAAATACTTGCTCTTGGTCGAAAACTGGATTTTCATAATTGAATGAATTATCAATTTTTGAAAACTTTAAGTTTAAAACAAAATTGATAGGAGGATATTTTAAAAATTAAAAAAATGGATGGTGGCACAGCGGTTGGTAAAAACATTTGCCATCAGCAATTATACACATAGACTATCTCTTAACTTGAAGAGAGGGAAAGAAATAAGGCCAGAGAAGTTACTTACTTTCTGAGAATTTGTGATTTGGGGATATTCAAACTAAACCTATCTGAAGAAAGCTAGCACCCCTCTTTAATAAATTTTTCAATAAACTGGAATTTAAGCAGACCTTTTAAACAGCTGCCAAGCTATAACAATACCTCTCAGCAAGGATATATTAATGCAATTTGTTCAATATATGCTTTTTTCATAGCAGTATAGTACAAATTCAAATTTTTTTCCATGTAGCATTACTAATATTTATTTATTTATTTAAAGACTTTATAAATTGAATTTTAATATTTTTAAATGACATAAAATATTTTATAATTTATGATTTTGAATATATTAAAATAAAAACAAAATCTAACAAAAAATATTAGTATAGGATATCCAATACTAAAATATCTAGACATCGATATCTGGCAGATATGAGAGCTCCAAATATCTGATATCCAACAAAATCATTATCTGTTTCATCACTACTTCAATTGTCATATTTTACACTACAACTGCGACAAGCAGAGAGATGCATAGAAAATGCATGTGCTCACTGTTGCAATCACTGATAAACAGAAATATAAACTAAATTCTTTTAATTAAACTATTTTTTAATTAAATTTTGCACAATATCATTTACATTTTATTGAAATAGGCAAACAAGTTGCTAAATGACAAAATTTCTACTTTTTTGGTTAATACTTTACATTTTTAAAATAGGATACTTTAAAAGAAAATTTCTAATGAAAGAATAAAAACTAAAACTTACTGGTCCCTGGTGATAATTCCATCCTCTTGCTTTTCTTTTATCTGTTGAATCATCGCTATTATCATAATTACCAATATAAGCCCAATCTCTGAAAATTAAGTATAAGTATAATTTCATTCTTAATATTTTGTTTAACACTGGAAAAAATTAAAAGAACTAGTTTTTATGAGTAGCAAGGAAAAATACTTTTGTAAGTAATCTATTAAGTCATAAGCCATGAAATGTATAAATTAGATTGTTCTTGGAAATTCATACTTAATGTCTCCAAAAATAAACTATTACAAGGATTTTAAAAGTATGCACATTTTAATCCATAGAATGTGAATAAACACTAATAGACTTTTATCAATAATGTTTTAGGACATTATTTTTTAAAACAAAGAACTTGATAAAGCTAAAAATCTACTACATTTCAAATCCATAATTTTTTTAAAACTCACTAAATTACTAAAAAATATTCCTTACCATGTTTCATATTTCATGCATGTTAAAAATATACATTAAAATAAAGAAAATGAACTCCTTTTATATGCTTCATTTTACTTCAGAGTGTTTTCCAACATATTAATGCATTAAAGTATATAAAAAGCAGTTAAGTAATGCAAAAAAATATGTATAATTGAAAACTTACGAGGGATCTAGTGTTTTCATTCCAAGAGGTCCCAACAAATATTTTTCAGCACTTCCTAAAGCTGTCCATGCATTTTCTGGATTAAATAATTCAGGAGCCTAATAGTACAATACACAAAATTTGACTAATTTTATCAGAAACTAATTACAGGTCAATTTAATGCTCTAATTTGATTGTTTTTCACTAAACAAAATACAAAATTATCAGTATAAAAAAATTGAATTAAAGACATTAATTCCTTTCAGAGTTTTTTTTTTTTTTTTTTTTTTTTGAGTATTAATTAATAGAGTGCAGTCTCACTTTCTGAAATTTAACACTTAATAATTGCAAATAGACATTGAAAATGGAAGAATTTGTCAAGATTTTATATAAGCTTTCAAAATTATGATTAAAATAGTACACTAGATTTAGATTTAGGGTGGTGCACCCCATAAGAGCACCAGCACTGTGACCCAAGGCCTATTGTACTGAAACCTCCATTTACTGGAAGAAAAGAGTCTCAGCAATAAGTTAAGAAATATTAACAATTAAGTCCCAGAGACCAATAGCTGAGATACATCTAAACAGCAATTTAACCGGAGAGTTGGTCAGCTCTCACGGCTCAATGAAGTGATAACCAATAAATTCAAATCTCTTGGTAGAGTAGTAGTCACATTTACACAAAATGTCTGAGGCACTCTCCTCCGCCATATGGTACCCCCTACATACTGGGCTGTCTGCGATGCCAATAATGTTAAGGTGCCTCTTGAGGCAACAGTGACCAGTCAACAGATCAATGGCCACCCTTAGCTCATTCCTACTGAGCATAAGTAGCTTGTTAGCCCTCATCCAGGGATATCCCTGGTTAAGCTCCTTAGCCTGCCTTTGATTACCAGAATTAAGCCAAGCCCTATAAGTCTCCCCCATTAGGAGATCCTTAACAGTCTTTCTAACTACATTATGAGGAAGACCAGTTCTGGCCCAATGAAAGGCTAAGAAACGTACTTTGCGAGATTATCAGCAATTTCGGTGCCTAAAATACCACAGTGCTCAGGAACTCAGACTAGGGTTACCTTATTAACCATAGCCAGTTGGTTAATGGTCCTATAGCAATTCCACACAATTTTGGATAAAAGCAATAACTGTGCAAAGCCATAAGTGCAGCCTGACTGTCAGAGAAGATCTTTAACCTTCTGTTGTCCCCCCCTTGTTATGCAGTTATTAGTACATAGTATAAGATATAGTACATAGAAATATAGAAGCTCAAAATCACTTACCACTGACATAGCAATAGGAAAGTTAGGTCGAAGTTGAAAGTCAGCCCACGGCTGAGAAGCATTGACAGAATCTTTGTAAATTCCTCTTTTATTGATCAACTTGCTGTCATTAGGAGTAGTTTTTGTACTTACATAAAAATGCTTTTCAAAATTATCTTTGATTAAGTTTCCCCATTCCTTAAAAGACATTATCACAGTTTTTCCCATTCCAGTCTCTCCATCTAAAAAAATATTTCATTCTAAATTTAGAATTTTCCACTAAAGATTTTAAAAATGCATAATTACAGAAAAATAGCAGCAACTTATACAGATATATTAACTGTATTCTTATGCTTTGCAATTTATTTTTAATTTTATGCTTTTTTTTTAATAATACTTCTATTTAATATTTGAAAAATCTCGTGTACACATTACACAATAAAAATAATTTTCATATATCAATATCAATAATATATATTACCTGATTCTTATTTTTGAGTAACTGTAATAACTGAACGTAGTATAGATATTTATTAGCTTTCAACATTGCCTTTGTTGAAATCTCTCGTCAAAAGAGAATGATATTTTTTCTCCCTTTAACTCTTAAGTCATTTAATGTTCCGTTACACTGTAATAAAATCTTACATATTCCAAAATACATGTTTTGAACTTAAATATTTTTTTCTGAGATTTGTTATGTTAAACACTCAGTCAATTTCTTCTATTATGCATCCCAGGTAGCACAAATATGTCAGTCAATGTCGTACAAATCTTGGCCAATATTGTGAATGTCCCTGAATGTTGGAAATCAAATTTTGGACACCTGCTGATAGTGACCAACATAATGTAAAATTAAAATTCTAAATTGTTTAAAAGAAACCATTTAAAAGAGTTATTTGTATTGTTTATAAAAACAACATTTAAAAAATAAAATTTAATAAATTTACCAGTTTTTATGAAATCTACTATTTTGAATGTTTTTTAAATATTATCAACAATATCCTACAATGTCATAAAAATGACATTTTAATAATATTCAGCAATACCTATTAATATTTGTAAAAATATAAAATATAAATAAAAAAAAATAAATAACAGATAATTACCATGTAATTAGCATATACAGTATTGCAAATAAAATAAATCTTATTTGTAAATATGTGCAATATTTATAATATTCTGTACTTAAATGAATATGGCTTTTACTTGAAATTTAAGAAAAAAAAACTACAATACCCACATTTTTCTTATTAGTGGATCCCTGGGATTTAGGTTAGTAACAGTTCAGTGCAAACACTGGATATTATATACTTTTTTTAATTAGGCTCAATTTTATTTATTGCACTAATTTATACTGCAAAAATTTTATTCTTTGTTATTATTAAGTAAATTACCAAACAACATAGTTTTATACACTTATTTCAGAGAAAATTGTATAAATATAACAACTCAGCAATACAATTCAAGGTTAATAAAGGAAGCAAAAATTCGATTAGGCTTCAAAATCATGAATTATCATTTAAAAAAATCATTTCTATTTATTTTATGTTAACACTAACTTTTTAGCATATATGCATCTCACTGCATGTTTCTTTTACACATTTCTCAACAATTATTGGAAAGTAATGGAGTACATTATTTTCTACTGGTAGAGCATACAATAATGTTACCTAGGTGTGCTGTGCTGCATATATACTATACTGCATATGGTTATTTTAATTTCAAGTGCTACTTTTAATTGGTATGTATTTTAAAATGAATGATATAACTTTTTACAAAAAAGTCAAAATTCCAGATACAGAATTCAGATTTGCTCTAAAAGTTCAAATTTTTTAAATTTCACACATTAATCATTTTATATCACAGACATTATAAAGATTAAAAACGAAGAACCTACTTATAGTATGCCGTTCAACCATATAGTATGGATAATAGCCTTTGCGAAACATTTCATCCAGCCATCTTAGAGCAGATTTACTTAAACCAACTATTTCTACAGCTGATCCATCTCTATATAAAACAAGAGATTGAATATCAGTTAAATTTCTATTAGAGGGTAGTAAAAATAAGAATTTTCAAATATATCTGAATTCCACCAAAAATATCAAGTAACAGAATTGCATATTTCTTTTACACTTATTTCAATTATTGCTAAGTCAATCTGTACATTATTTTCTAAATATAAAAAACAAGAATGTATTTGTTTTATATTTAGAAAATATAAAAATGTTAAAATAATCTTGAAAATATAACAAAAACGGAAATTTTACAAGAGCATAAAAATTATATGCACATTCTTTTCTGAACCAGAAGTCTTTATTTTAACTTTGTCCAAATCACTTTCGAATTTTGAGTTTTTAGTTATGCTGCTTGCAAATACATGCAATACTAGTTTAAAATATCTGCAATTGGATTTCAAACCACTCTCAAGAGCTTTTTGCATTCCTCAAATTGATTTTTAGTTTAATTTTTTATGATTTAGTATTGTATTGTTGCAAAAAATGAATTTATGCACAAAAATTCAGCTAGCTCTAGCTAGTCAGGAAGGTAGTTAAAACTTGATTACGAATTCAACCCTGACACATAACTGAAATTAAATAAGAGTGATTAAAAACAAGAATATTAAATATAACAAAAAGGAGAATTATAACTGCAAATAAATTTATTTTAATACAATATAAGAAAAATATTTGCAGAAAGACATCTAAAATTTTAGAATGAACAGATAGTTGTCAAAGAATTATTTAAAAATCTACAACTTTTTTTAAAATTTAAGCTTTGTTTGAAACTTTTATAGGAGGTCCTTTAAAATGCTAACTCTTGTTTAGAAAAGTAAGATTTGATACAATTTTACAATAAATTTTTAAAGCAGTGCAAAACAAAGTAAAAAAAGGGGGGACTATATGACATACTAAAAACAATTTTTCAATTAATGAAATATACCTTGGAGTAGCAGGTTGGCCTCTGTTGCCAGCCTTATCAGAACTGCCCATTTTATCCATCCATGTTCCACAATTATGCTCATTACCGCCATAAACAAAGCCTGTTTCTAGGTTTACTCCAATTTCATTGTTAAAACCTAATAAATTTAAATAAGCAAATCAAAATCTATGCTGTGACTTACAAGTACATTAATTTCTTTTACAGTGTTCATACAGGTTCTTGAAAGTAAAAAATAAAAGATTTTTAAAGAACTTTTTAGGGAATATTTCAAATTTTTTCACACCCTCTCTGAGAAAGTGGATAATAAACTTGTACACATTTAAATTTGGATTACTCACTTTTGCTCAGGTACACTACCATACTGATAAACTATTTACTATACCATTATAATATACACCTGATGAATTTATATTGCAATATTAAATTGACGAACATGAATTTCAAATGCAATTACTAATTTTCATATTTTTAAATTCAAACATATTGACAATTACAATAAAACACAAGTATAAAGCAAAATAATTATAACTCAACATTTATACAGTTATTTTATTCTAATTATGTAAAAAAATTACAAAGTGATTATGGATATCTTAAATTTTTTTTCAGTAATGTGTTTTTCAGAAAGAACAAGTTCCTTATCTTTCCACCTTGCAATTTTTTAAAATTTGATTTGATAAAATGGAAAATGTCTTTAGAAAGTTCAAGTTTCACAGCAAATGCATCTGTCAATGCTTCCAGTTTTGAAATCTTCTCAAAGCAAAACAACTTTTACATGTAAAACTTAATTCGTCAAAATTAATGTTTTCAAAAATGAAAGAACAGGAAGTTTAAGGGCCTTAAAGGAATCAAGAAATTTTAAGGAATATACAAATCCTGTTTTATTTTTTAAAAAATTATTACAGATAAATTATTTGAGTGTGCTTCATAAGTTCATGAAAACTGATAGCCACGCTTAAAAGTTTCTTAGTATGAAATAAAAATAATGAAAAGTTTTGAAAACAATAAGACAAAATATAATTAATCATTTTTCTAATTTGGTTCAGTTTGGATATAATGGTTGATTTTTTATTTTTTTTGTACCATGATAGCAAATTAAATTGGTACCGACAATTTACAGTTAACTCCAAATAAGCCATGAAATGAGTGATTCCAATGATTTTACATTTAATGACTGTTAATTTATTCATAATCTTAATCCTTTTAATACTAATAAAAGCAAACATTATTCTCAAAATTTAATTTTTGATAATTGCAATATTAAGTAAAAATTTACTAAACATTAAATTTAAGAGTTTAAAAAAAATCAATTTATGTATCTCTTAAAAATTATTACCATTATAAGACATATGCTCATCCAACTGATGCCCAGCATTCCTTTCTCTAAATTTTAACCCTTGAAAGTGAGTCTGCATTGCTTCTTGAATAACATCATAAAGAGGCTGGTCCTAATGAAAACACAGGAGAAATTAAAATACTTTAGAGTTCCATAGAAAATATGTGTAGAGTATTTGAATTAACTATTCTAGAACTGACAAAGGATAACTGGAATTATAAGAAAAAAATTTAAAAAAAAAAACTTAAAAACCTATTCTTTTAGAAAAAAAAAAGTTGTATTCTTTTGCCAGAATGTATTTTAAAAGTGGGAAAATAAAATATACACAAAAATGTTTAGTCTGAGAAATTAAAAAAAATATGTTATTTTAGCATTCATATTTAATGTTTCCCATTAAAACTACAAATTTCAAAGCTTATTAATTTAATTTAACAGTCTAAAAATTAATAGAAGGTACCTAATATATATATATATATATATATATATATATATATATATATACATATACATGGTGGCCACAAAACACTGGAGAAAAGAAGTGCCCCAGTATTTCCCTGATAATTTTCCCCAAATTGCCTGATATATTGCAGTTACATATCATTTCTTAAGAAATGTGCTAAACTTTGATCCAGCAGACACTCCATTCCTACAGGAATGGGGTTTGTTACTTTTTTGCCTTTATATACATAAAAAGTATAATTCTTTCCATAAGCTGCCCCAATTTTTACATCTGGATGCAGCTAATGACAATTTCACAACTCTTATTTGGAGTAGTCAAAATAGTACAAGTGAAAGGCATGACTCTTTCCCAGGTGTCTATATGTGTCTATTTGTTTATATATGTGTGTATATTACAATTGCAGCTATTTAATCAAATAGTCTAAATAGGCATATACATGATGTAACTAAAAGTTATTATTTTAAATTTGAATTGGATTACAAGAATTAAATAATTTTACAAAATAGATATTAAAATTTACCTTGTAATGATCTTAAAAGGAAATCATAACAAGTACTGTTCTAGGAAAGTTTCATTCTTAGCACAGTGATTGCCTTTTGGCAATTGAAAAACAGTTTCTCAAAATTTATATTTAGGAAAATTATTTTGCAGATTTTTGTAAAGTAACTTAATATTTTCTCCTTAATGAGCATTAGACACTGCAAGATATTCCTGTCATCTGTTTGATGAGCTTTGCTTCAGCCACAAACCCCTTTTTTAGGGTTGTGTTTTCTTGGACTTTGGTAAAAGAGACCTCTGGACATAGGATCCTGCTTTTAGGTACTGAGTGCTGCTTCCCTTCCCAAGAGATGCCCTAAAAATGATTCATTCCTCAATCATTCATTTTGAAGAATGGTTAAGTACCCTGATTATTTCCTGATTTACTGATCTTGGCTGATGTGTGGCCACCTTGTAAATATATACATATATCTTTCATTTTTCAGTGAAAAATTTCAACAAAACTTACACATATTCCAGGTGATAGTGGAGGTGAATCATCTGTAGGAAATATTCTAGATACTTTATCACTAAGAATTTTGTGTCCATCAGGAACTATTTTCACATATTCTTGAATAGACTGCAACCACCACCAAACAGAATCTCTACAATTAAACCTAGCACATACACCTCTGTCTAACAGATTAGGAATAAGACCATGGCGTAAACAGGCAGCAAATGCAAGAATTATGTACCTACAAACAAAATACAGACAATATATGAGTTTACTCCAAAAACAGCATAAAAATAATTATTATATAGTGAAATGGAAACAAGATTTAAGAACTTAAAAATTCATGTAAAATTTAAACAAATAAAAAATATAAAAAATGTTACTTTTCAAAATTTTAAGAGGCAGATTTTAAATCTCTTCTCTTTAAAACATTTCAAAGGATAAATTACTTGCATTCTCTCTACTTCAAAAAATAGTGGATTTAAGCTTTATATCTCAACAGATAAATTATGGAAAGATACAAAATGGGAAATCACAATTATCAAAATCTGCTCAGAATTCTCATCCGCCACTTATTAAAGGAAGATAATTACAGCAAATTGCTTTAATAATTTTTTAGAATTTACCTTCTCTTCAACCCCCCCCCCCAAAAAAAAAGGAAGAAGGAAAAAATAAGTAGAGAATAAACCTAGAATGCAATAAAAATTAAGATATCTGACTAAAGGAATATATCTTGAAAATGAAGTTAGATTTTTAAATGGGATTATTTTTTAAAAGTGCTGATGTTTAAGACAGTTTCTTCCTTTATATAGATATATACACTGTCTACCAATAAGTAATTGGACACCTATACAAATGACGATATCTGCAGTTCTGAGGTACATCATGGCCTCTGCCGGCATACATCATGTAGGAAACAGCATCGGCATTAGTCACGTGCAAGATGCTGCACAGTTTGTTGCTCTGATACACTAGCTGTAATACAAAGACTTGTAAAAAGTATGCCCCAGAGGGTTCACGATATAATTGCCTCTTGTGGAGGCTTTACCAACTATTGATTTTGAATAAAGTTAGTTTTTCTTTTCTATCGCAGGTGTCCAAATACATATTAGTAGACAGTGTATACATACATACAAACATATAATGCAGATAAATAATTTTCAGCCCATAAAGACTTAAAAATTAGCCATTTGATGCCTTTCTTAGTAGTACGGGCAAAAATTTGCTTAAAGTCAAGTGTTTATGATTTTAATTCCCCAATAAATTCCTTTTAGAGTTTGAAATTTAAAAAATTCTATCTTAAAGAACACTTAGGATCCAAGACTGATTACTTTGAAATTTTAATATCCTAGACCTGGGTTTTCTACCGTGAGTCATTCTGTGAGTGATATTTGAGTTGTGTGTGTGTGTGTATATTATATATATATATATATATACACACATACATATATACAAAGAGAGATTGTGAGATGCAGTCTAAATAGCCGTTATTAATATAACTTTTAATGTAACATGAAATAAAGTAACACTCACCTAGCATCTTCATACCTCCCAGTAACTAATAAGAGTCCTTTAAGTGATATAAATGTGTCTCTTCCCCAATTACGCATATAACCCGTAGAAAAGTGAGGTAAGCCTAAAAGTGTTAAAAGAAAAAAAATTATGCAATTAAAACAATGCTTTTAAACACAGTATAATTATAGTACAGGTTTATTAATAAATTTTGCTCATTATATACTTTTGTGACAGTATAGTACAAATATATAAAAAAAAGAAAGAATTTATTTTTTTATGTATAGCTTTATTAATACACACACATTTTAACAGTCTTTGTAAATTAAATTTGTATTTTTTAAGTGATATGTAAAATAATTTGTAATGTATTATTTTGAAATAGCATTTAAAAAAAGAACAAAATATATTACCCCTTTCTGTGAGTCTAAGGTTTTGGAATCTTAAAACTAAACTCCACTGAAGAAGGTACTTTTAGATACACAATCACTAACACCTCTTTTTAATAAATTTCTGTTATTAGAAATTAGATGAACCTTTAAAATAACTATCAAAGTGTAATAAAAAACGGCTACTCTCTGGTGAGTTTCTGTGTTCATACAGCAACTGATTTTACCTTTTTATGAATCTCCAAAAATTTAGTTCAGAATATAGCTAAAATTAACTTAGACTCCATTTTTTTATGTGGACTAATACTTTTCAAAAGGTTGTATTAATAAACTTAATACATATTTACTTAACAGACTTTTACAAATATAAAAAAGGGAATATTTTAATTTTTAATTACTTTATTAATAAATATTTTTATAAATTAAATTTTAATATAAATTAAGTTTTTTAATGATATCTTAATATTTTGAAATTCATTATTTTAGAATGATATATAAAAAAGCATAAAGTTCAACAAAAAATTTTAGTACCAGATGTCTGTCAGACATCTAGTACTAAATTATCCAAATCCATCAAACCAATAACTCTGCATACTTAATATCCCGAAAAATCATTATCTATTTTCTCCCTAATTTATAAATAATATATTATTAAAATGCAATTGGATTTATTACTAATAAGAAGTTAATACATTATAATTGATTTAATACTTTACAGTCTAAAATATTTGGAAAACCATTTATACATTAAAACTGTAAAATGGAATAGTGCTTTTCTTATAGCATACCAGAAAGATAAGCAGAAACAAATATTAGCACCATTTCCTATAACTTTCCAAGTGAAAAAGAAATTACCAGCAGATATAGTTATGCAATTCTGTATCGCAGCTCCATTTGTATCCTTCTCTGGACTGGGTGGAGGAACCTCAAGATTTGGAGAAAGAATAGGCAAAGGAGCACTTCTAATGATTCCACATAATATCACTGATCCTAAAGCCAAAGCTTTAACAAATGTAGATCCTTCAGAAACAAAACTGAAATTTGAAAATAGATAACATTCACAAATTAAAAACATAAAATATTTTTCCTTCAGCATTGAATATTAATAGTAAATAATTGAAAAAAATTACTATATATAAAACCCATTACTTAAAAAAAGGCAAAAAATATTGCAGATTTAAACAACTATTAACATTTATATAAGAAGAATTTTTAAAAAAATATAAGTGAACACTTATGATTAAGCAATAAAACAAACAGCTCATAATAAATACAACATCAAATGTTATTTAACAACAGAATTATAAAAAAAAAATGCTGCTCATTTAGTTACTTGCAGTCAGGACCATAGCCAAAAATTGTTTTCCTGGGGGGGGGGGGGCAAAGAGAAAAGGCGTCATTATTTATGAATACTTCAGTAAAACAAAATTAAAGTATAAAAGCATGGATAAGATATGACAATTATCCATTTTTAACTCAAATAATAAAAAAGATTTGATGACAAACGAGAAAAGGCAAATATAGTGGAATACAGAGAAAATATTAAATTTTTGGCCAACATCTCGGCAAAACTTTTTATGGCCAAAGCATTTTTTTTTTATAGGAACATGTTCTTAATCAGCTAGGTAGATGGCACCTACACACATGTGGAAAATTTTCCTTTGATTAAATAGTCTTCTAGAATTTAGGGAGGGAATCAGTCCCCTAAATACCTCCCCTCTTCTACGTCCTTGCTTGCAGCTCTAGTATGCTCAGAAATATTTCAGTGTTATATTAAAAACATCATTTTCATGAAAGGCAAACTCATTTTTTCACCACAGATATTTCTATATTAGTTCACACAGAAAATCAAATAAGAAAATGTTTGTTATAATTGTAAGATAATTAATTGATAAGTATAATCATTTTTATAGTATACAAATGAAAAAAAATGCATTACATATATTTTTAAGTTCACTCACTCAGACATCTTTCTCCACAGTGAGGTAAGTAAACTGCTGTAAGCTCCAGTAATAATTGTGTCAAAATAACAGGGTATGAGGTATCTTGGAATTCTTTTTAAACAATCAAATGCAACTTGAAACCAAAGACCTAACTAAAATGAAATATAATTTTTTTAAAAAACCACAAAAAAAAAGAACTAATAAATAGAAATTTTAAATGAAAAAAGCAGTACAGAGCTTTACTGCTGCATTAGTGAAATAATATCTGCTTCTTAAAGTAAGCAACCTCTAGCATAATTTAAGTTGATGAATTGTAAAATCAAAATACGTATAATATTGAATTTCCATTAATTTTTAATAATTTAGCTACTTTCAAAATACCTGTAAACTCGTTATTTTTATTTTTTTAATATAAATTATTGTACTATTATATATTTAAACAACTTGTCTCTTTCAAGAAATATTTCTTATATAAGATTTGCTCAAAATGGTCTGCAAACAGCAAAACATTTTAGCTATATAATTAATAAAAGAAAATTATATTAATTTAGTAAAACAAATATCATACTAAATCATACTTTAATATGCTTTTTTAAACTACAAACTGAAATATTTTATCCGTCATGTCTTCATATTTTGCAAAAGATTTAAGCAAAAATTTGCACTTTTGAAACCTTCTTTCACTTACCACTGATATTAAGATTAAATATATATATATATATGTGTGTGTGTGTGTGTGTGTGTGTGTATGTGTGCACACACACAAACACATAATTATATGTAAACTAGTTTCATTAAGAGTGCTTTACAATCTTATGTATCAGTAAAATTTATACAAAACCTAGGTATGTAAACACAAAAGTGATTATTTAGATTTATTTAATACAAGTTAATAATTTTTAAAAACTTATTACAACTGAAATTAACAATATTTTCAATTGATCCTAAGAGTTGCATTAAAAAATTTAAAATATAATCTATAAAGTATTGCAAAAATCAACTAACATCACGAGTAGAAGGATGTTCTATCAGACGACTTGAAATATAATCTGGCAACCAGTTTCCATCACGTAAGTTAGCACATAAAGGATGCCCTAAATCATCTTCAAGATGAATATTCATCAACTCACTCATTACACCTAAATAGAGACACTGGTAAATAGAGAGCAATTTCAAAAATAATAAAAGGACATATTAAAAAGAAACTTTTAGAAACACTGCCTAAATAGCTGCTATACAAAATCAAGATCATGACTTCGATCTTATCAGTATATATATAATCCCATCAAAATTATACCCAGCTTGAGCACAGGTTCTTTATATACATAAACACACACACAATAAAGAGAAAAGCACAGTTTCATGCATAAAAAAAATAAAATAATTTTATAATTAATAAATTATAACTTATTTCTATCAAAAACAAAACCTCAATCAAATAGTAAGATGAGAATAAATTTATAGTAAAAAATCATTACTCTGCTTTAAACACAATTGTGTGACCTGTGAAGCTTAAAAATATCTTCTGCAAAGAAACACAAGTTAGGAATAAAAACTTAAAGATTTTAAAATACTGACTTTAGTGAGAAAATCAAATAGTGACCAATTTCAGTTTATAATTCTTGCAAAAACTCACAAAATACCTTAAGACACTATTGACTGTTACTAATCATATTACAGAATAATTTGGGCAGCCCTAACACAACACCTAGAACCATCAAATTTACAAAAAGAGCTTTTCATGAATGTGGAGGAGACTGTAGACAATAACCATAGCCACAGAGCTTTCCATTAATGCCACCTTTAGATAGCAGACATACTAAGAGAATGTAACATGGATGTCAACTATAGCTGGTGGTTTTATCCAAAGAATGTTTCATGAATGCCGACTATAAGTGGCAGTAAAATGCAGAGAATGACTCAAGAATACAAACTATAGGCAGCTGAAAGGGTTAAATGAAAATCTGCTGATTAATTGAAAATGATCCGACATGACATGCACAAAATAACATTTCTATATTATGACCATAAATAATATCAAAATCTTAATTTTAAGATTTCATAACAAAGTCTTACCTTGCAAACCACAGTATACTAAATTTCCATAACCAGGCAGGCCATAAGTCCCTCTTCCTTTGCCTTCATCTCTCTCCTCAGCTTCACATCTAAAGAGCACTCTGTTTAGATCAGCTAGAGTTAGATGAGAAAGAATGGATTCAAAGTCATGAGTTCCTCGTTTAAGGACTGTACCACTGTATGATCGCATCCTATAACCAAACTGAGAGACACAAGATCGTATCCTAAGAATTGCAGATCGAGATTCACTGTCTAAAGATACTCTAGGAGTGAGAGAAAGGAAAGAGTAAACATGCAGTCTTCAGGAGAAAAAAGTAAGTGCTCATTAAATACGAAAAATTTTAAATGTTAGTGCAAAAATAGAAACCTAAAAAATACTATTTGTGAATCCCAGATCTTTAGTACTTATTTTTTTTTTCAGCTGAACTGAACAATAAACATTACAGGAACAATTTAGAAATCAATTTTCATAAATCTAGAAGTAAAGTTATATACCACCTCTAACTTTGAGAAAAATAAACCCAAAGAATATTTTATATTACTATACTCAACATTGTCAAATATATATATAAAATTGTGGAACTGGCAGCCAGTGAGGCATGTTAAAAGGTTACTTATACACACTGGAAAATGGAACTTTAATCATTTTCACATACCTAATACTTATTATACAATAATACATAAAAAAAAACTTTCTTTTAAACTGAACAAGATTTCAATTTTAAAACTTTGAAGTAAATCCTTATAGATTTCTATTTAATTGGCAATCCTTAATTAAATCCTTTTTGACTATAAGACTTGTTAAATTTAAGTAACATGCTTAGTTTGAACTTATAAATAAGTTAAACAAACAGTCAGCATCTTTAATGATCAGTACTGTAAACTTCAATGATAACTCTAAAATAAATAAAAACAAAGGCTTTAATACAAATGCAACATAAGGCCCAAATTTTCTGTTTTCTCCTCATATGAATGATGGCTTGTTATATGAACTTTCATTATACAGCCTGAAGAAAATGTTTTTGATAAATTGCTGGTATACAGGGGGGGGGGGAGAAGCATTTTCTAATTTATAAACCAAGGCTGAGCTATCACATCTCAATACTAAAGCATTCTTAAATAGATACTAGATATAAAACTATTTAATTCCAATAAGTTACAATAATTATGACAAACTTAAACTTCCATGAGATATTTTATGAGAACCCAATGTTAAATAACATATTTTATTATGACTACAATATAGTGGCATAAATATAAAGAATACAATTTCAAAATTATTAAATACTAAAATAATTTAAATATAAATGTACAAAGTTACATTTTTATATCAACATAAATGAAAAAAACAATAACATCACATATGTATAACATAACAAATGTATACATACACAACATATACTTAATAAAAAAACTAAGTACTATATTTCTGAATCAAATGAATTTGCGATATTTATAGAATATTTAAATTATAAAAACTACTAATTTCATGGGACTAACTTATTCAGTTTTAACATTTATCTAATAAATAATACTTAAAAGATTAATTTCCGAAATACAGCCACATACTATAAATTTTGTATTCTCAGTACATACAACACTGATTTCATATGATGTAATAAAGAACAGGAGATTCATTTTTGTTAAATATAGATATATTATCAAATATTGAATTAAAAGATTTCTGCACTTTTAGAGTCACAAAGAAATCACATAAAAGAAGTACAGATATACACCCAATACTTAAAAAAGGCCTGTTATAAGTATAAAATGAAAAGTGAAAAAATTCACCTATAATTAATAGAAAATGAAAAGAAAAAATATTTTACCTTAAAACAACCACTGATCCTGGAGGAAAATGAATAAAGTCTATTTCATTATATCCATCATCAGATAATCCTGAACTTTCAATCATTTCACTTTCATAAATTTGTATATTTTCTTTTAGACGAAGACGGAAATCTGTGAGTCCATTAATAAATTCTTCATCTTTATGTAATGAAGGGCCTAGACTTGTTCCTCCATGATTAACTGGTTCAAGTCTACCCTCCAAAATTATTTCATCAATTGTGCCTATAGAAACAGTTTCATATTTTTAATACACTACATACATAGAAAATAAAGATTTTTAAAGAATTTTCTTCACAGAAAGGCTGTAAAACATTGTGCAAAGGTAAATCTGTTATACTCATGACTGCCTTAGAAATGATGATATATAAGAAACAGAAAATGTTATGCATGATTACATCTTTATAATAAAGTTATTTGTAAGTCGATAATAATCTTATGCTGTTTGTATAATGTCATACTTTTAAAAAATCTTTACTAATGAAACATTACCAGATTATTCAAAACATTATACAATTGCAATATATAATACACACCTTGGATGCGTAATGGTTTTGTGTAACAGGATTCATTTGGCTTTGATGGCATCCTAAATGATGTTCGTGCAATCATGATCACAGACTGATGTGTAGCTGGACAATGACGAGTTATACAAACAGTGTTTTCATCTCTTTGATCTACAAATACCTAATTTTTTTAAAAAAGGCAAGGAAAAATATTATATAATTACACTGAAAACAGATCTTGCTAATGCAAGTGCCAGATACAATTTTTATGATGTCTGTCAAATGTTAGACATTTTTACTAATGCCTAAGACCTTTTTATACACCTGTAGAATACTACATATAGTCTGTGTAAAAAAACATTTGTGGAAGTACTATTATGATATAAAAGCCTTATTTTAAATGTCTTTTGAATAAAACATTCAAAATTTATACATTTACATTGTAATGTTTTACTGTTTCTATGTAAAATTAAAATAAAAAACTATGCTTTTAAGAGTTTAGGAGTACTTAATTTACGATCTATCTTTAACCCTTTAACAGTTTTCCAGAATTCAATTAAAAAAGTCATTTTTTTTATTGCATTTTATTATTAATAGAATAATGCTATTATTATTTTTTTTTTTTCATTTGGGATAAATTTAACTTAATGGAAATAAGTGTTTTTCCTGTAAGTTTTTTTTAAAACATGAATGCCTTATAGGGAAAATAAGTTTACAGTTATAAATATAAAAAAAAGTACAAATACTTTTCAGTTTTCTTAATAGAAAGCAAACTTCCATTTAGAAGCTAATTATTGCTGTCTATACAACCAATTTGACATTAAAAATTGAAAATATATGGGTGAAACAATACATGCAAGAGAGAAACAAGATTGCCTGTACACTACACAGACAAAACAGATGTGGCTGATACATTGTGCCCGTAAATTGTATGGGCAAAGCTGGGAAGGGTGAACAAGTTATACTGTCCATGAGTGGTAGTACAAATGATAGTCCAGATCAAGTACTGTTTTGCACAATTTTTGAACCAATAAACTTTTGTATTAAAGACTGCACAACTTGGTCAACCAATAACAATTGAAAGTTTGTGGAAAACTTTTTTAATTTTACAAAGTTTTAAGATTGGTTTTCTGGAAAAATTTGGAAATATTTGTTTTGATACTTTTATAACCTATGTTCCATTTTTATTTTTTCATCATATTAAAAATCTCATCAAAATATTCCATATAACACTTAAAATAAATGACATTATCAATCCGAAAATCTGACCAAATAGCTCTCAAAACGATATTTAAGATCTGCATTTTAAGTGTACAAACACTTTTGCATGCACCAAAACTGCCTTAATCAGTTAATTTCCCTTTATTTAAAATATTTCCCTTTTTTTTTTAATCTTTGCTGAACTCAGTCTTCAAAAAAGAATTATCTAACAGTACATGAATTTAAAAAATAAAAATCATTATTTTAAAAATTAAATTTAATACTATTCCCACAATAAAACAAATTGTATCCTGAAATTGAGCCTGTTTGAATACTTTCTACACTCACTGAATATGTGTCAAGACTTAGTTTACAATATGACCCTCAAAACACATTTACATTTTACATCATAAGTCCAAATTGATGTTCACATTTAAAAACTTTTTTTTTTAAACTCTCCATTTTTATGAGACTCTTTGAAAAAACAATGCAAGTATGTAGATCATGGCATTCACTTTAATATTTTAGCTTATAAAAGTTTAATGTTTCCACATCTTGTTAAAAGAAAAAAAATCTTGCTTAAAGAATCTCCCTTTTTTAAACTATAGATTATACAGCATAAATACAGTATAAAAAAATATTTCAAATGCTAGCAAGAGTATAGATACCTGAAAAAATTGGTAAAAAGCAGTGAAATGAAAAAGCTAATTTTTTAATTCTTAAGTAGAGAACTATGAACTGAAGCAAAATTTAAAAAATAAAAATAAAATCCATTTAATGTAGTAAACTTTTCTTCTGATAGACATATTTGATTCAAAATCAAGTAATATAAATGTAATAAATATTAAAGCTTCAATCAAACATTCAATTAAAAGTAAAGATGTAAATTCAAATAAAAAATTAAATGATTACCTGCATAAAACCTGAAGCACCAAGCTCCGAGTGTAATTTATTTAGAGCTCTTTTACCAGCAATAATGCCAGTTTTCTCATTAATATATCCCCTCTTAGCTGTATCATTAGTCCATGAAGAATATAAACGTGTTTCAGTAACTACATGTATCTAATGAGTAAAAAAAATCGTAAATTTAATAATTTGATATTTTATATACAGATAACAAACCAAAATACTTAAAACTACTAAATGGATACTCATGCTCTACTTTGGGGATTCATTATTTAAAGTATTTTTTAGTTTTCTTTTTCCTCATCTTATTTCCCCCTTTTCGGCATTGAATTTTAAAATATCTTTTTCAAAATGCTCATATACATCATAATAAAAATTTAATTTCATACTTCACATTTTTTTGATAAAATAGTTTTCACTCTGTGCTAATAGATGAGTCAGTTTCTACTTTTACATCCATGGAGATAAACATTTTTTAGCTCATAAAAAGGCTTGAAATGAGCCATTTGGCATACAAGCGACAAAGTTAAAACAAATGATTTATTGGTTTCCAATAGATAAATGAAAACATCATGTAGAGTTTGGTGCAAGATGAGAGAAAAGAAAACCAAAAAAGACCATCTTTAATTGCTGTACAACAACATTTTCTTTACTATTGATAGGACAGGTTAGAACTGGCCTCACCATAATTTATTACAATTAATCAACAAATAACTGCCATACATTTATATGGCATACACTGTGTCATTTGCTGTAATCAGCTATGGCAAAATAGTTATTAATATAACTACTAATCCCTAAATTAGTTTTTGCCCTAATGCCTAATTGATAAAAAATGTTTAGAGCAAGAAAAAACTATGAAAGAAATTAAATCTATTTTGATATCAACAAGATATAAAGTATAAAATAAATAAGTATATACAGTAATTCTATACTAAATGAAGAGAAAGCAATAGATGATATTCAATGCATTTAAACCTAATATAAGTAAAGAAATCAAAGCAAATTAAAACAAAACATGTCTATAAATATTTGAAAGTTACATAAAAATTAAGTTTTAAATAACAAAACTATTACAAGTTAGTATTACTTAATGAAATAGTAACATTGAAAATGTAAAAAATATTGATGGCAACTTTATAATTATTAAAAAGAAAAATGATGAGGTTGTATCTCTCAATCCATTATTTAAAATAAAATTCTTTCCAAGATAAACTAGAAAAACTTTTTTCATAATAAGGCTGGAATGAAAACTTATATTAAATGATACAGATAAACTTAAGCTGATAATAGAAATGGTTTTAATATTTAATGTTTTGGAGAGAAGAAGATTAATTCTGAAAAAACAAATTGTAGCTCATGACTAGGGATTGCAATACTGGTGTACTGAGATACCAAATACCAGTATTTTGAGCCATTTGTACAATTTTGTAATGCTGGTATTCACAAGTTTAAATATTTTTTTGGTATTAACTAGAAAATTTTTAAATAGTTTCCACTATATGATCAGGGGTCGCCAACATAGCAAAATAGTAAACATATATATATATATATATATATATATATATATGCATATATACATATATACATATATGCATATATATATATATATATATATATATATATATATATATATATATACACACACACACACTGGACGGCCTGACAGACATTGATTGTTTTAACCCTGTTAATCCAAAAATTATGCAATGTTTATAAATAAATTATAAATTGGACTGTTTTGATGAAAAAGGAAAATAAATTATTTTAAAAATACTTGATACCACCATGCATATAGTCATCACAAACGTTGTTAGATTAAATTGAAATTCCCACATCACCTGTACAGGGATTTGATCGTGAGACTTCTCATACTGAAGCTCATTATGCTGACCACTGTGCCACAGATATGTTGGCAGTGAAGGGTTTCAAGTATATAATTTCAATAATTATAATAATCTCAACAAGAGCACAATTCTGCATTTTTAATAAAAAAAAAAAAAAAACATTCTATCTGACAAAATAGTGAATCTAAACCATTCTCGAATCAACTTAATTACATACACAAAATTTTATTAAAACCAGTCCAGTCATTTAAGAGGAGTTCTACTACAAACATATAGAAAGAAGAATTTTATATATATATATATATATATATATATATATATATATATATATATATATATATATATATATATATATGTTAAGAGTCATTGTAATAAAGCTAAGTAATGATTCTAGCATATCTGTGTATTAAATTTGGTAAAATATTTATAATATTTGTTATCACTAGAGCTCTTAATTTATATATTTCTTATGTACAATCGAGTAATCTAATTACTAGTGACTTTAAAAATGATATACATTTACAAATGCTAACTGTTTAGATTACAAAAGTTTAAAAAGAGATGTAAATTAAACAAAACTTTAAACAAGTAAAAATTAAAAATCATACACAAAATACTTACATGATGTGGTACCAGTTGATCATATCCCCATGTGCTACCAGTAGAACAGCAAGCCATTGAAACCATTGCAGCAGTAGGAAAATAATCATAAACAGATCGTCTCTAAAAAGTTATTCTTTCTATAGTTAAATTCCCCATTTCACAAATAAAGAACTATATTTTTAAAATATGAAATTTAGTAAAGTTACTTTTTTAAAACACTTCAAATACATAGAATTTTGTATTCTGATATAAGCCAACACTTGAGGAAGAATTTATGAGAAAAAAATCTTATGCAGGCAACCATATGACTCCCTTGTACACTTATCAAATCATACATAGTTTTTATTTCGATTGTATGAGTTACCAAAACTACCATTTGCACATTCCCTTATATTTTCAAGGTTTTGTTTCTCAGGGTAACTAAAGTACTGCCATCTGAGACAACTGGCAGAATTAATATCCTTTAAATTAAAATTCTTTCCTAAATAGATATTTCAGACCAAAAGGTTCCCCAATTACAATACTTTCTTTACTCTATACACAAAAGTAACAAAACAGCAAAAATTCAAAATTATTTTCTGCAATTATATATATATATATATATATATATATATATATATATTTTTTAATTGAGCTTGTTTTCTACAGTAAAAAAAGCTTAAAAAGCATTGTTTCAACTGTGTGTGATGTCTTTCAATTGTATTGTTTTAGAGCTCAAACACTGCTATCTAGCAGCATAAATTTATACAGGAAATTTTTGTTGCATAAAGCATGGATAGCAATTGAAAATCCAAGTGCATACCTAAATGTTACAACAGTCCTAAATAAAAAATTTCGACATTCTACAACTAATTGTTTTTGAGCTATACAAGATATATATAAATGTACTATGTACAAACATCCGACTAACATTGGCCAAAATTAATATTTCAATTCAAATAAAAGAACTAAATTTTTTTAAGATTATTTACTCTGTATAAGGAAGTAAAAATTTAAATTAGTATAAAAAATAAGCACATTAAAAAGTGAAAATAAAGTATCTACATATGTCAAATGAATAGTCAAAGTACCTAGATATGTATCAATAATTAGTATTTTTTAAATATAATTAAAAAACACTTTACATTCTTTTCTTATGAATTACTGATTATATTAGTCTCAGGAAATTTCCTTGTATGCATAGTATAGGGAAAATATTGTAATTTTCCAAAAATTAGACATCAAGAATTTTGAACGATCTTCATGTTTTGGACCTACCTGAGTCCGAAAATATTTTTGGAATTATATCTGTGTGTATCTGTATGGGAACATGCATATTGACATAGAGAAGCCATAATTAGAATACATACATTACAACAAAATTGTAGTTTTCTCTTTAGGGTTACTTCCAGTGCTGAAAGTAGCAGTATAATATCTGCTACTCACAGTTGTGATTCCTGAGCAATGTGCATTTTTATTTAAGTTCATAAAATGTGTTAGCATAGCTGAAAAACATATTTATGCGATACTGTTCATGTGTTTTGTAAAAGAAAGAACAAAATCATGACAAATGAAAAGTTATTTTTCTATAAGTATACAAGAAAGTCGACAAGATATTACTCCCAATTTTATATAAAAAGAAAAATTTGGCTTTTTGGAAGACTTTAACCAAAAAAACATCTATAATTTGTAATAGTAACAATATGGAATAATTACCTGCATTGGACACTCATTGTCATGAGTAATATCCATGAATACAGCATGAGCTATACTTCTTGTTAAAGGGCGAGTAACCGGATGTATGAAAGCACCAACTGTAGAACCACCATACCTGTAAACAAGACGTCCTTGTTCATGACTATCAGGGGCTGCCATGGCCTCTAGAAAAGTGGGAAAAGAAAATTACTAATAAAGCATGCCTAAAGTTTAAATATATATTAAACTAAATGGTATTTATTAAACTTCAATTTTGATTCTCTTCCATTATCCAGTTAAATCTCACTTTATAAAATTTTAAAATAAATACATTTATCCTTTTTTTTTTTTTTTTTTTTTTTTTGTCTAATTCAGGCAAACAGCTTAAAGGCAAATATTAATGGCAACAATCTCCCTGCTCACAGTAAAATGATCAATTTACAGACTGATTTTAAATGCTAGTACTCAAGCTATTATAGTCTCACTTGGTATTAGTCATTGATAAAGAACTTAAAATATAAGCAAGTAACAGAAATTAGCGTTACTAATTGACTTAAGTTACTAAGATTTACATACATACACATTAGATCAACAGTTTACAAACTGTGTGCTGTGGGCACATACCAGGGGTGAATGTGGCAATAATCAAAATAGGTCAGCTAAAATAGTGAAATTATTAAAAAAGATCTGAAGATACTTGAAAATTTAAGCTGTTTTTTCTTGCCCATGTGCCACAGTTGAAACATCTAAAGAATTGAATCTATCTTGAGTTGTCATCAACTCACTTCACATTTCTCAAACTGGATACCACGGTACCCTGGGAGACTGCAAGTATATTACAGGGATGCCATGGTGAAAGCTTGAGAATTACTGCATTAGATAACTAAATTTAATGACTAAATATCTTTGAAATAAATAAATTTATTTTATTCAGAGAGTAAATTATAAAAGCACTTTAACAAATTTAGCAATAAAGTAAATTATTTTTTGTGAGCTGTTCTTTATTTATAATTCTAATGTACTTTAACAGAAAAGGAATCAAAGCAAGTAATTCTTAAATTTCTTTGCAAATGTAACAATTTTTTACAATCTTTTTTTTTATAGGTTTTAAAAAATCCTATATAAGAGAAATAAAAGTTAGAACATTAGAAACATATGAGAGAAACAACAAATTTACATTCATTAAAAAAAACTATTAGTACAGTGAAGAAAATATACATCAAATTTATAATATAGATCAAAGCAAAAAGCTTAAATCAGTTGCTGGATAAAAAAAAAAAAAATAATAATAATTTATAATACCTCTAATAAGAGCAGTGATTCCTAAGCGATTTACAAAAATATTGTCAACAGCCTCACTTGAAGTAAATAATTCAGCAATAACAAATAAGTCAGATCTAACTTCTCTAGCTTTATCAATGAGGTACTAAAAATAAAAGAAATTAATATAATAAAAAGAATTTTACTAAACGATAAAAGCAATACATATAACATTTTTCTGTAGGTCTATTTCAGCCCTAACTTTGATAATCAATTTGTAAGCCAGCTTATAGTCTAAAATGCTCAAGCTGTTTTGAAATATTTATCCTATTTACAACTAAATGAATGAGAAGATTCCTACTCATTAAGTTACTTCTTTAAAATTTCTATTATAAATGACATACATACCCAAAATCATTATATTATAAATCAAATTAATAAAATATATAATAAATAATTTTATTAATATATAAATATTAATAATATATATATATTTCTATAAAATATAAAATTACAAAACCTGTTCATGTATGAATTTAGCAGTCATATCAAGCATACAAATGATCAGAGGCCTTCAAAAAAGTGAGAAGGTGACAAATAATGTCTTCTTTCAAGACCCTACAGCCTGTACAGGCCAAGGCTATCCCTAATAGTTTTTTCCATCTGGTCCTATCCATTACAAGGCTCCTCTAGTTTCCTTTATTTACAAGACTAAGTCCCTCTCCACTGATTCAAGTCACCTATTTTATGGACTTCCTCGTCTTCTGTTTTTCACAGGATTAGTAAAAGTGAGCTTTTTTTTTTACTGGGTTTGCATTGTCAGATCTGAATAAATGTCTAAACCATCATAATCAATTACATTTTATAACTTTAACAATATCAGGTTGCTTGAATCTTTGGTAAATTTCAAAGTTAAAAAAGGATTCTCCAGCTCTTAATCTCAAGGACTACACCAAAGATTTTTCTTAAAATTTTACACACAAGTTAATAACTTATTTTCATGTAATTTGGTTATTGCCTAGCATTTACTCCCATAAAGCAGAATAGGTCGTATTAGTGTTTTATAGGTGTTAATTTTCATACTTAAGATTATAGAGATTTTAACTAGTTTTTTTAAGGCTACAATAGAATTTATTTGACATGGTGAGCCTATTGTTTATTTCTATGGTCAAATCCTTGTTAGTGTTAACGATAAATCCAAGATATCTGTACTGTGACACTGTTTCATAAGTGTAATTTTTCACTGAAAATGAATGTAGATTAGGTGAACTGTGTGAAATGTCCAGGAATTTTGTTTTATCATCATTTATTTTTACCAGCTTGTTTCTAATCGTTTAAAGGCTTCTGCAGCAAATTTTCTGGATTTACTACCCAAGGTGATGTCATCTGCAAATGGCAAGGTTTGCAAAGTCTTCTGGTAGATGGTTCCTCTAGCAGCGACAAATAATGTGGGGAAATGAATAAAGTGAAGCAAAGTAACTAAACAGTGACAAAAAAAAAAAAAATCATTTTTACATAAAAGGTCTTTAAATGATGCTTCATTGCTCAACAATGATCTATGTCAGTGGTTTCCAAACTTTTTGATTTATTGTGCTTTTTTTTAATTAAGATTTTCTCACAGCCTCTTAACAGAAAGACATTGTAACATAAAAAAACTAAATAAAACTGATGTAACTTCATTATTGAACAAATTTATGTACTTATTTCATTAAAATTAAATTAACAGTTATCGAGATGGATAGCAGTTTTCAAATTAGTACCGGGTGACCGAGCTCCGCTCGGAGAAAACAGGTATCGAAGCTAACTCGAAGATTTAAATTTTCAATTGTGATTTATCAAAACAATACATGCCATAAGATAATTTGTGAAACCATTAGTGAAAAGATAACCGGTTAAAGTGCACCATTGTAAACTATTCTAAACAAAGTTGTTTGGAAAGGGAACTATTCTATACAAAGGTAAAGTTTGAAAAGTCATAGAAAATAAAATGTAATTGATAACAAAAAATTATACAATTAAAGAAATGGTACAAAGTGAGCAGTGTAAAGATTGAAGTGTGTTGAATGGAGAAGCATTCTGACAATGACGGTATCTTCTAGTTGTCCATTTGCGGGTATAATTGAGTTGACCGCTTGTTGTTCCAAAATCCCGGCTCCTTGAAGCATTTCATGTAAAGGTGCGTTCTGCATGTTGAAAATGTAGCTTGAATTCTAATGAATATTGAAATATCGAACTTTGTTGACGGTGATTTGAAATCGAAATCAATTCCTTAACACGTTCGCTGCCACCAACGCACTGGCGCGTCAGAGCGGCACCTCCTGGTATGCCGACGACGCACTAATGTGGCGACGGACTTTGATAAGTTATATGCTCTGTGTTTAGTGTGGTTTTGGAAATTGAACGGCGAGGTTGTTTCGGCACGTTAGTGAAGCATTATTTTTTAATTTTTTGTGGTTGGTTTTCAAAATTTTTGTTTGCATTATTTTTTTTTTACTATATCGTTTATGTGTTATATATACTTTGCTACATTAATTTAATATTTAGAGTTGATAGAAAATAAAAATGGAAACCGATATCAAGGAATAAAGACAAATCAATAAAGACTTATTATTATTATTATTAATTCGTCAGAACTACAGCCAATCGATTCCTCGTGGTCGAAAACCCCCGGGTACCAATTTTCACTTGGTTTGGACGCATGAGAAAAAAGTTTGCCCGCACCGGGGTTCGAACCCAGCCCTATCTGTAGCGCCGAACTACGTGACCTTAGCGCGTCAAAACCGATGCCAATCGATTCCTCGTGACCAAAACCCCCAGATCCCCAAGATTACTACAGTTTATTAATTCTGGGGCGATTTTCGACTTGACAACCATTCCTCGTATTATAGTATAGGATTGTATATTTTCTCAAACCATAAAATCAAACTGTGTACTAACGCTGTCTTTTCGTTTACCCAGTTTATTTTTGATATGCTGATAGCAGCTTATTCATTTAGTCACAATTTGTAATTTCTAAGAGCACAGTTATGCATTTTATAGAAATTCAATAATTTTTAGATTTTCAACAAAAAGATGAACTTTTTCATTCTGCAAATTAGTTTTTGAGTACCTGGATTATCATTTTAGATCTTGGGAAAATGAGGATGATTTATTAATAATTTATTCAAGTTTTCACAAACATTCTGGGTTAATAGTTTTAGTTTTATACAGGATTAAATAAAAATCAAAGCATACTAAAACTACATATTTACCCATTTTTAGCCTTTTTTTTTTTTTTTTCTCAATTAAGCTAAATGTCTTTATACTGGTCTTCACAACATCACTCATGGATACAAAAAAAAAAAAATCTTATTCTTCGGTATCACTAGTATGATTAAGTTTTTTGCAATATTTTACAGCACCCCTAAAAGGATGTCATGGCTGTGTAACATGTCACAATAATAGTAGGGATAGTTAAAATTTTAAGGTCAAATCTAAGAAATGTCTCATTTTTAGCCTATGATATACAAAAATTGAGCCAATCTTTTTGTCAATAAGACAAAACTGATTAATTCTCAAAAAGTGACTCATTAACATGCCTGAAATATCCATTTATAAACAAGGTAGTAGAAGCTAAAAAAAAAAAGTATATGCAAAACATGAATGAGATACATGAATGTGTGTATATAAATTCCTATCATCATTTTAATTACGAGAAAAAGGGTCAAAACATATGCATCTAGCTCAAAATTGATACCTTTCGTTTATATCTGTTTAACGACTTTTTAAAATAACTTTGTAAAATATTTAAGCACTGGAGTTTAATATGATTCCAGTAAGAACTAAAGCAAGCAATTTGTTTTTCAAAATAAGGTATCAGTTTTAAATGACAGTATATCCTTTCTTCCAAAATACATATTTACTTTATTTATACCTATTGTAAAAGGAAACCACATTTTATATTGCATAGATTTTCACAATAACGAACAGCTTATGCACTATATACTAAAACTTACCAGATTTTCTAAAAATTTATAATATTCTTGTTATAAATAATTTAACATTTTTTTTTACTGTGTGTGCGTATCTTTCAAAATCAAAAATAACTGAAACTGTATAGTTTCAGATTCATTTAACAATAAATCTTATTCATTAAAATAAATTACGATACCTATTCAAATTCAACTGATAAGTCTTAAATAAATTTTAAAAAGAATGTACTTACTTCAGCTACATGAATTGGAGTACTGTGACAGTTGTCAAGTCTCAGACCATGAAAGACTCTAGATAGTTGTTGAACATACTCTGTCATATGTCCCCACAAGAAAGGAGAATCTTCAGGCTTTTCTCCATATCTCAATTTGACACTGTCACCCCAAGCAACCAATTCGCGTCTTAAGTAGACATTTGAACCAGGTTCAGCAAAGTTTCTTAGAGGATTATCTCCCATCACCCAGCCATTATGAGCCATAATAAAACAACACTGAGGAGAGAACATAAGTTTTTCATCTTCCTCAAGGTTAGTATCAGGACCATGACTTTGAAAATACCTGAAATCGTCAAAAATAGAACAATGTATAGCTAAAAATTTCTTTTTAATTTTAAACTTAACATAACACTGGAAATAAATTTAAAGGAAAAAATTTACCATGGATAAAATAAATAGTATATTAAAAGTATTAGTTATATTATAGATGTGGCTATAATGCAGTTAGTTCACAAGCTGCATACAGATCTCACAAGTCATGCAGCTGCATACAGCAAATTGTGCAGCTCTTATGCAAAAGAAGTACATGTAGGAAGTATTGTAAACTAAAGCTACTGTATGTCCAAAAGTAATTTTTATTCATACAAAGTTATTAGAAGACAAAAACTAAACAATGCCTAAAAATAGTTTATTTCTTGTTAGTTAAGAAACTTAATATTATTGTTGTTATTTTTTATTTTTAGATCACATGACGCTATTATGCTACATATTTTTCCTAATGCAAGTGAACATAAAAATGACATCCTTTAATATACAAACAAATGATCAATTAGCTATATAAAACTAAATAAAAAATCAGAGATAGTATATTAAATTAACATCAAAACTATTTTAATACATAACCCTAAATGCATTTCAGTGAATTCAGTTATAGTTAGAAATATCTAATAAATTTAATATTCATTAACTAATTCCATTTTATAAAAAAAATTATGATATTTATCTCTATGTATATTTGTTGTGCATTCTGAGTTTGACTGATCTTGATGGAACTTGTCTCAGTGATTCAGGTAAATACTGAGGGTTTTAGTCAGGTTAAATTATTCAGTCAAGGGAGTGGAGATAAAATACTCATTCAAATCTAAATTGCTTTTGGTAACTATTTTGGTACCATTTGTTAGACAGTAAAACCTTATTAAGTTGTCATTCAAGGGACCAAAAATTTTTAATGACTTAAGCAGAGTGGCTTTTTTTTAAATACCTTCAGTTTTGTCTCAGTTCAGACTTCACACAATTTTGATTTATTCAATTTTTATGACAAATTTTATTACAGTAATCTTAAATTGGATTTAACAACTATTTTATAGTGTCAATTGATAAACATTTCTTTTATTACATGCTAAAATAAATAAAATATGCAGTGAAATAAGTTTTAGGACTTTTTGATGAGATTTACTTGGTGAATTATTTAATTTTAAATATAATTCTCTAATTTAAAATTTGCAATTTTTCCAAAAATTCATTTTGTTATTGTGGAAAGTGATCATTTGGAAAATTAAAACAAAATATTTTACACTTTCATTCTTTCATGCACTTAGAACCAATTTCATAAAGGCCAGTTAGAACTAATCAGTGATTGTATACTATACAAATCTTACAAAATGCTGATTATTTTAGGTGAGATTTCCCTTGATGCTTTTATTTGTATTTGTACCTTGATTCACATTAACCTCTTAATGATCGGATATTTTTTAAGAAAACGGTCATTAAAGTGCCTATTTTTTATCCCTGAAAAATATATAAAAATATGTGTATGAAAATTTTTATATATATTCATTTCTAATTTTCCTTTGTTTTTAGCTTGAAAATTAAAAAAAAATTAAATTCCTGGGAAAAGCCAACATTTAGGGTTATTATGACTTAATGCTGGTGTCCAGCAAGAAAGGAAAATTTAAAAAATTATGTGTTTTAAACATTAAAATGTGGAGGTGCATGATTTACTGAAGCAGATAAAATTTTAACCCATATTCATCCATGCAACAATGCAGATTCATCATCAATGCTCTTATATTCATTAACCGAACTTTCATAAAAGTCAGTTATTTTAGAATCACTCTCAGATCCATTTATACTAAAATTAGAATCTAATTCACTTTCTGACTCTGATTCCATAATGAACACAATATTAAAAAATAAATTTTATCTTAATCACAAACCACATGTATTCACAAAGAGCCCAACTAAGTAACTTTGCTAATATATTACAAATACATGTATTTCGTTAAGGCTGACATCTAGTTTAAAATAAACTACCTAAAATTACTTTAAAAATATCCTGGTACTGACATCTGGTGTGTAAAATGAGAAATAAAATGTTTTCCGGGCAAAAGAAATGAATTAGTTTTAATCTTATTAGCTCGTTACTACTGAACTCTCCAGCCCGGAAATATCACGGGAGCAAGAAATAGAAAGCATACCCTCACTCCGTCATCTTCACGGGAGTGAGAAGGAAGGGGTTAATCACACAAAAAATGTTGTTACTTTGCTTTTAGCCAATGGAAAGATAAATTCTCAAATATAGTGTTAAGTTTATAAAGAAAATCAAAATGAGTTATATATATATATATATATATCTTTTTAACTTAGTAATTTTATTTTTTAAATACTGAAAACTGCAGGTATAATTATATTATAAATATAAATTTAAATTTTGAAATAAACACAACCTTTTATTTTGGAACCTTAAATATACAGACTGAAAGTTTAGGCAAAACAGACACAATGCAACTAATATATTTACAAGTTCCAGATTATGTACAGTTAAAATATATTTATTCTCACAAACATCCAAAAATGGATGACAGTAATCCATAAAAAAATAAACATGGAAAATTTTTAAGTAATAACATTTCAAGGCTATATAAATCTGCACAATGAGATCTGTAGTTCTTAATGTTGAATTTTTAATGATTTATGAATCATAAAGAAGCAAAAGATTAATATAGAAAAATATTAACTTACTGAGGTACTAAAGGATGAGCAGCAGAAACCACTTT
The DNA here is from genome assembly GCA_032207245.1 of Pardosa pseudoannulata. Classification (NCBI taxonomy): domain Eukaryota; kingdom Metazoa; phylum Arthropoda; class Arachnida; order Araneae; family Lycosidae; genus Pardosa; species Pardosa pseudoannulata. The sequence continues at coordinate 120,100,265 of CM063508.1, forward strand.
CAACTTTGGTCCATTTGGATCTAACCGCTCATAACGAACTGCTGATAAAATGTTATTTACAGCACAATCAAAATGACAGTCAATATTATCTTTTTTCATATTGTTCAGTTGTTCTAATTTCTCTTTAAATCTAGCACAACAGCTATTAATTTCATCTGCCTTGGATACTCTAAAAAAATAAAAAAATAAAAAAATAAAAGATATGAAAAAAATACCACAAAAATTTTAGACAATTTTTTTAAATAAATATTCAATATGTAGAAGGCTTATAGGGAGGACCAAAGTAGGATATTTTTTACAATGAATATATATTTTTGATAATTAACCACAATATTCTGTTAAAACAGTTCAATATGTACCTTACAATGTAATTTTAATTTATAATAATGAATTAAATATGGATAAGAATGTATTATCAACTGATGTTAATTATGATATAGTTATATGTATTACATAAAACTCCACAGTGTAAAAGACCTTTTAGTTAAGTTTCAAATAAAGTAGTAACAGATATATTTTACTTAATTCCTAGTGGTCATAAAATAATTGTACGGTCTAGTGGCCATAAAATGATTTAAAAAAAATTTTAAAAATTCTTTTGGCTAGGAGTTTAAGTGTTATTTGTTTTAGTATAAAACAATTATTGAATTAAATATTTTACTATATAGTAATTTTAAGCTACTTAATATAATAATAATAATGCACTTAATATATGCAGAAATAAGACAAACTGAATAGCTATATAATAAAAATATTTGGTCTAAAAAGTCTGCCATTAAACTAAAACTGTGCTGAGTATTCAAACATTTAGATTTTCAAAATACTGTAAAAAAATAAAATAAAAATAAAAATAGATAAATTTAAAAAAATAAATAAATAAAAGTTTGATAAAATAATGGGATACTTCAGTTCAATGAATTAAATATTCATTGAACTAATAATTTATTAACAGTTGCACGAAAACTATACAATATAACTAATTCTCGCCCGATTTTTAGAATATAAATTTTAGAACTTTTAAAAGACATTTTTGAACATATTTTCTTTCATTTTACCTGTATAAACAAAATTCTTTAAGGTTATTACAGTCTTACTTTTCAAACTATCAAATATTTAAAATAATTTTTTTTCAATTCGACAAATTTATTAAGCATTTGATTTACCTTTTAAAGGTAATCAAAATACTTGCATAAAAATAGTTTCATACATGTAGACAAGGTTATAAATAAAGAAATCTTCAAAATATATTGAATGATTGAAAATTTTTTGAACATGCTTCTAAAATACAAAGATGAAAAATTAATGAAATCTAAACTACACTTATTTTAAATCATAATAAAGTCCACAACACTAAAAGCTATTGCACTAGTGATTATCAACCAGTATACCATGAGAGATTTTCAAGTGTATCATGTGGAATTTCAATCTATAGTTTGAGTAACTTGATATTGTATCACTGGTATGAAATTTTCTATTCATCATGCACCATTTTCCTTGTTTACTCCTATCTCGAAATCAGTGTTTCAATCATGCTACTCTGTTGTCCTTAAAGATTAATCATACTTTCTTTTCACACTAAGAATTGTATTTTCACCTCAACAAGCAGGCAAATGGCTCCAAAATCTTTCATTGGAATTTTTATGTGCAAGCACGCTATTTTTTTTTCTATAGTGTTGTAGTTTGAGAACGAATTGCACATCACTGTTATAAAGAGGTGTCAAAGTGAGATTCTTGATTTTTACTTTTCAGAATAGGTAAAAATTTAAAAAATAGCAGTAAAGAAAAAAAAACCCTTTGCAATAAAGTTTTTGTTTGGAGTGCTACAGCCTACTGTGTTGCTACACAAAAGCTAATGAGATAGAGGCCTATTGCTTAAATCTAATTCTTAATGGCTACAAGCAACCATGCCTTCAGCCAGATGCACACCCACTAACTCCGGTACTGAAGAGCAACACCCTACTCATTCAGCCATCGTTCAGCCAAAAATTTGAGTTTAAAAAAAATATAAAATTTCTTAGTGAATTACAAAAATGAAGTCCATTCCTCCTTATAGATTGTATTACTAAACAAAGACCTGTTAAACAAATATTATCAGCATGATGCACTACCCACTGCTGCCACAACACCAGTACACATACTGGTACACAACTACACACTAGTACTCAAAAAATCTTTACAAATTTACTATTCCAGCATTTTTATTTGATATTTTTTCAGTGTATGCAAATAATTTCAGATATTTATAGTGTACCATCCACCCAAAAAGATTAAGAAACATTGGATTACACTATTACTCTAAAAAAATATCAAACTTTTGATTAAAAAAATTCATTGCAATGAAAAATTTTGACTAACAAAAAAAAACTTTGTTTCTAGGTTAATTGCATACTAAGTCTTCTCTCTTTCTTTGTAAATTGGATTACTAAAACAAAGCTCTGTTATACATAAATATTAGCCTGATAACTGCACTATATACTGGCAGTGTTACTTTGAGATATTTGTAATTATCTGAATGATTACTTAAAAAATCTTTTCACATTTACTTTTCTGTATTTTTATTTGATATCTTTTAGGTGTCCACAAATAATCTGAGATATTTTTAATGTGCCATCAACCTAAAAAGGTTGAGAAACACTAGATTACACTATCACTCTAACAAAAATCCAACTTTGGAAAAAAATGGGGAATTTAACTCATATTCCAATTTATTAATGTATAATAAAATATTAAACACAAACAGCACAGTCAATACTTACAAGTTTGGAGCATAAATACTTAAGGCTAGTTGAATATCAACTGTACTCTTAAATCTACGAAATTCTGGATCTTGTATTATGCATAAATCACCAGAGCATTTAGATAATTTTCTATTAGGATCTGAAAAATGAATAAATGTATTTAAATAACAAAAAAATTTTTAATTCCATATATTTTGAAGTTACAATGCTTTTTATGTCACACATGAAATAATTTATTTGGTTTGGTTTGAAGTCCTTCAGTCAATTTTTTTGATACATGATGGCTAAGGAGATTGGGACCTACAGCTTAAACCTGATTTCAAAGGGCTATTACCTATAAATGTACATCTATGCCAGCAGTGGGATTTGATCCCACAAACTCTGGTATAGAACAGCAGCACCCTACCATTAAGCCATCCCATGGCAATAATTTGATGCTACTATACCAGAACCCTTGTTGACATTGTCAGGACAGATTCTATGCATAACCAAATGTGCAGGTCTCTAAAAGATTGTAAACTGAAATATAAAACTATAATCCTTGCTAAATTGTGTAGCTTAAAACTACAGGTACTCAAAGTAAAAAAAAAAATAGTTTTCTACTTTATTTGACCTTCACAATATCACTTATAAGAATTTTGAAAAAAAAAAATCAAAATATATATACATAAAAAAATTCTCTGTATATACTGTTTGACCGCAATATGAAGAACCATGCTTAACAAAGTGCCAAGACGATTCTATTACCCTGCAAGTAATGTAGCTATGAGGAAGGGGGGGAGAGAGAAGTCTCCTTTCACCATTCTTTAGAATCTGCTTATTGTGTTTGCTTGCTTTTTCCTCTTCAATACCACTTAAAATTAATGGATCCTTTACCTAACACAACTGCTCAGAATAAATTGTTCCATAATGACTGTAAGCTTGTATTACACAATATTATTAAATTTTGCAATAAGGAATCACTGAAAGGAAATGTTATCGTACCACTTTTATATTCCATAAAGAGAGCGAAAGAAATGACTGGGATAGCAATTTCCAATGTAAAAAGAATACATAGAGAATCAAAGGGTGAAGAAACCCCAAAATTTGATTCTCTCAGGAAATGACAGAAAAAAAAAGAACTATCAAAAACATAGCCTTACATAATTTTGATTGTGACATTTTTCAAAGAATAATCCATGAATTTTATACTGTCCATAAAGTAATACCTACAATTCCTAAAGTACTTCCAATCTTATGAGAAAAAATCTACTTTAATCACCAAAGAGAAACTTTGAGAAAAATTCTGTACAAAATAGAATTCTATTACAAAAAAATCTCAATTATGGAGCAAAGTAACATTTTATCTCGAATTCAATTTTTAAGAAATATAAAATGACATTGAGAAGAAAATAGGCCAATTGAGTATTTAGATGAAATCTAACTTTTAACAGTTGATAGCAATCTAACTTTTGGAAAATGCTGGCAAACAGATAAAACGGTGTTTTAGGAACTGGACAAGCATCCAAAAAAATCATAGTTTTATGTGCTGGTGGGGATATGAGCTTTTTACTCAATTTGAATTTGTTGTATAAAGCCAATTCAACAAGCTGAGATTATCATGGACAGATAGATGAATTCAAGAATTTTAGAAAAATGGGCTAAAGAAGAATGAATCCTAAATCTTCCACAAAATTCAGTAGTGGTGTTTAATAATGCTCTATACCACTCAGTCCAGTTAAATAAAGCGCCAAATTCATCGAACAGAAAACAAATTATGGATTGGCTGGCTTCATAATATTGCATGTTCAAGTGACTTGCGAAAAATTGAATTATTAGATTTAGTTAAGAGAAATTAGCCTAGATCAAAACAGTATATATTAGGGTTGATAAAAATCACATTTTTTAAAAAATAATCAAAAAAGTTGGATTTATTTTATTTAAATCAGATTTTTTTGATTTAAATAGAATTTTTGAAATTTAAATATATTTAAGTATGATATTTGATATAAGCAAATTAAATTGTTCAAGTTAGATGTCTAAATCAATTAATTCTTTTTTTATACATATAACTAAAATAAATATGTATAATATATAAGAATAATTCATAAATCAGTAGAAAATAATTACAATATAGGGTTTTATTCTTGTTTTAATTATCTATATCACAATTTAAATAAAAGATGCTTCATGGTAATTTATATATTTTACTCCTTCAAACATAGAATTATTAGAAAGATGAGAATAGACTAAGGTCTAAGTAATCCCAAGTTTTTTTTTTTTTTTTTTTTTTTTTTTTTATGAAAAGTTTACAACCAACTTTTCATTTTGTGACAGTGGTTAAATATTAAATGATTTGTAAATAAAAACAAGTTTAGCTGCTTTGTCATTTCCAAGTCTGTTTCGGAGTTTAGATTGCACCAATCCATATACTGAAAAAATCCTCCTATATACTATATATTCAACACTATGCTTCAAGAAAATGGATTTACAGTGCTGAGGCTCCCACCTCCTCATTGTGACATTAACACATAGAATATGTATAAGCAGAAATATAAAAAATCATTCGGAATCTTAACGTGACAGAGATTTGAACTTATCAAGATTATAAACATTTTCAAATGAGGATACTGAAAATGTTATTACTGAACACTGACGAAAATATTACTCACATGATGTATCATTTTTCTTTTTAAAAAATTAAGCTAAAACATGCTGTTCATTAATATGCTGTTTTATTTTCAGAAGCATTTATATTACTGTTTAATATAAACTCTAATATCAATTTTGAAATAAGTATAATCTACTTTGGAAATCTCAATTATCTAGACTGAAGACTTGGTGTGAAGCAGCAATTGTACAATATGCAATGTGAAAACAGTTATGGGTTAAGTATGACAAATCTATTAGGAACCAAATTTATTTGTATCCATTCATAAATTATAGATGTTAAGTACAGTTTTAAATTCTTAATATATATATTTTAAAAATGTCACTAAAAAAAAAAAAACTCAATATCATAAACAATCATACCAGTTAACTTGGCTTTGAACTCTTTAAGCATTTCATCAATATCAACCATGTAAAATTCGTGTAGCTTTAACTGGTGTTTAAAATATCCATGCATTGTTGTCCTAATATTCTAAAATATAAAAGTAGTAAATATTCATTAAAAATAAACAATATTTATGCATCCAAGTATCTTTTTGAGAAAAAAAATGCTTTTAGGGAGATTAAGTATTAATAAGATAAGAAAACTTTTTGAAATGGCTTGATAATTAACCAAGGTAAAATTAAAATGTCCACCTTTCTACCACAATGTTACACATACTGGCATCTCCCTGAAAACATTAAGTTTATGAATAGCTGTAGAAAGAATATCCTGCAAAAGATTCAATTTCTTCTGAGAACTGTAATAATGTAAATGAAGAACCATAAATAATTTGTCATTCTTTATAGAATAAACATTAAATTGTGACTTTAAAAGAGAAAACTTAACAGACATTTCCAAGGAAAAAAATTAACAATTACTTTATTAAAAGAAATTAATAATTAGTAGACTAATTTTAAGGATATCCAAGTTTTTCATATAAAACAGTAAATTAATCAGAAAAGGAATATTGATTTAAATTAAAGCAAAAGAAAATATGAAAAGTTGAGAAAATTTTAATATTCCTGTAACTCAGCTTTTAATTTTGAAATTATTTCTAAACATTTGCTTCAGGAATTCTTAAAAGACACAGTTAAGAATTTAAAAAAAAAAAAAAAAAAAAAAAAAAAAAAAACCCACCATATTATATAATACAAAAATGCACAGAAAAAAAAACTTCACTTTTGAGAAGACTCATTAAAACTATAAACTTCATTTTGCACTGAAATCTGAAACTTAAGCTATTCTGTCACTTTGGATTATTTCCAATCTTTACTTCTTATTCCCTTGCTCTTATCTTCCCACACATGAAAAGGATATCTAAGAATTAAAATTACTACTTTCCTAATGGTGAGTCCAAATTCATGACCTACTCATGTTTTATTTATAACTTTTGTTATGCCAAGAAAAATACTAAAAATATACTTTAAAATGTTTTTATTTATATCCATGTAAGTGCAAATATTACAACTCCTCAATTCCTATTCATCAATTTAATAAGATAAGACAAACATCGACATTTTTAGAAAATAAATCCATATATAAAAAAAAATTTGTACCCCATCAAATTGCACAAAGGCAAAACTTTTAAAATTGAGATTGGTGGAAATAAAATTAAATGTATAATGCTAAACCTTAATTACACAAAATATAACTTAATATAAACATTTATTTCAATGTTTTAATCTCTTACATCAGGGTTTAAAAAAATTCTCAATTTTCTTAGATAATATCAATTGGATATTTTATTAAAATTTAAATCAGGTTTTTGGATTTAAGTCCAATTAATTTTTTAAATATATTTTAAAAAATTAAAAATAAATGAAATTATTTAAGTTAGGATTAAATTAAGATTAATGATTAAATTTTAATTTTCCTATTTATTTTTTCAATTATAAGGTGTGCAATATTTACATAATACAAAATTATGTATTAAATGCATAAAATATGACTTTTTTCTCCTTTTCAACAACTGCTCAAATATTTTCATTATTTTCATATTTAAAAACTATATTTCAAATCAGTTTTAAAAGCATTAGCATTTAAATAGAGAAGAAATAAGTATAAGTGAAAATACTGATTTGATGTCAGGAAAAGTAAATAATGAAAGGAATTTGGTTCGGCCAGAAATTGCATTGCTAAAGAGAAAATAATTAAAACTTTATTTTCCTTTACAAATGCTAAGGTATGAGTTACTGTGCATTCTAATGCTGCTGGAAGAGTATTCTCTATTCATGCAATAAAACCATGCCTAAAAAGTTCTTTAAATGTTAAAAAAAAAAAACATTTAAATCAATGATTTTTTTTTTAAATCCAATAATTTAAATCATGATTTACCTCAAGGTGATATATTCAACTAACTTATATACAGCAAAACATTAATACAATATCCAATAGAATGACAAAATCCTTGATAACAATATTTGATGGTGCCAGTGAATTTACATACAATGTTATTATCCCCTCTTTTTAAAAGGTATTCCTTACTAAGTCTCTGTAAAACAATGTTATTCTCATAACTCTTAACCCTCTGCAACAAAATTTCAAGTTCCAAATACCAGAACAAAAAATTTGTGCCTTTGAATCTATACATATTTTGTTAGCTAATTGAACAGTGAAAAACCATAAAACAAACAAAAATAATAGATTTCTTAAAATAAGTTTCTCCCTGTAGGTTAATTTTATTGCATGCCTGTAATTTTTTTTTTTTTAAATATGTTTGACAATATTTAATAGTTTCAAACTTTTTAACAGGTTTATATTGTGTCATAAACCTATCAAACTCACCCTAATTTAATTCTTAAGTTGAAATTATATTATTCTGAGATACAATGATATATCCCTCTATAGTTAAAATTTTATTGGTTCCTTTAAGTAATGTTATATTGAGATTTTACTGCATTTCCTACCAAACATAATTAAGCAAGACAAAACCTTAATTTGAGGAATGTATAAAGAGTACAAGAACATACTTATAAATTGATATAACCACTCATCATCAAAAATGTGTAAGCCACAATAGCTAATCAGCAAAGGTGTTGATCTTGCAACTGGAGAGTTATGGGATCGAGGCTCAAGCCAGCAAAAGATCCACCATGTTCATTAATGGTGGCTCGGGTTATATAAGATAGGTTTCTAGTCACAATGTCCTCTAAGTTCACATGATACCTCTGGAGGTGGCTGGCCAAGCCTAAGAGTATTTACCTTGGTCCCTGATTCTAAATCACAAGAACCCACTTTGTTTATTAGTGTTGGCCTAAGGATTAATGTTGGCCACCAATATGGTGCTGCCATAATAAAATGGTCAACAAAAATTTAATATCTTGTTTGGACAAATGTTTAACAGGTAAGTGCCATGCACTATTAAGAAAAAAACCCTTTAAAATGCAATATTAACACAATTCAAAGCAATTAAAGAGTTCAGAAATAAAAAAAAAATAACTGTAATCCTAAATAAAATTTTCACTGTCCTTGGGGGTTCGTTGATTGGGATCACTATGGTCTCCTGTTTTGCTAAACAAGGGCTAATGTAATGAAACCAGGACCCACTCTTTCCCTGGGGAAAAATTCATAAATTTAAAAACATGTCCATAATGGAATAAGCAATTCTAAAGAGTTTATTTTTAATAAGAGAGAAACTGTTTGAAATAAATTCCAGAATAATCTGTAAATAATCTTAGTACTTACATTTAAATGACACTCCTCATTAACAGCAGGAGGAATACCACTATTACTCCATTTTGCAGCGGCAATTTCTAGGGATAAATACCATACTGCCCTATCTAGTAAGTAAGCAGGTCTCAAATGAGGAGAATTTGTTAAATTATATGTAGAGTCTGGATGTTCTTGAAGCCATTCACTTTCATTAGCAGTATGATTCAAAACTATATCAGTAATAGTCAAAACCTTTAAAAAACAAGAATTAAAATAAGGAAAGAAACTTATTGCTATTATGTTATAGACGAGGCTCATCCCGAAAGCAAGTTTTCCTATTTAAAAGAAAAAAAGAACTTGCACCTTCATGGACATATTTACTGGTAACAAGTACAGCAATGTTTCAGCTGTTTTTCAACATAGCCACCACCAGAATTGAGACACTTGTATTGTGGGATCAACTTTTGTATACATCTGTCATAGAACTCTGCCGCCTGTGAATGGAACCAGCCTTCCTGTCTCAGAACACCATGCACATCCCCTTTGTACCGACAGCGTCTGTTTGAATTTGGTCCTGACCGAAGATCCACTATGATGCCAATGCATTCACTGCTGCTTGGTTTCCGGGGTAAAGTGCGAAATCCATGACTCATTGCCAGTGACGATCCTGTCGAGGAATTCGTCGCCGTCATCATGATGATACCGTAGCAGAAGTGTCAGTGTTGCTCCTAAGCGTTGAATTTTGTATTTGGGTGTCAGTTTCAGCTCATATACCTGACAGATCTGACAATGAATTTCAATTAGCACAATACTTTGTGCATTCAAGATCATGAACCAAACATTGCAGGCAGAGAGAGAAGGAATTAGAGTTTTCATTTCGGACCACTGCTACCTAACTACTGGCACGAATCGGGACTTGTCCAGCTGGCATATGATTAATACATCATAGATCTGTTACACACACACAATTGACACGGCTAATTACGTTTACTTTAAAGGGAAAAACATCAGGAAACTTACTTTCTGGATGCGCCTCGTACATATTATATATGAAATTTATAATATAATTAAATATTATGAAATTAAATATGATAATCTGAATAAAAGATACTCAATTCATTAAAAAGTTTATATTATGATAATTACATGAGGTTAGTTTAATTTTGACAACAGAAGACATGAATTCACCTACATATTGATGTACCTGTTATGAATTTCAACAAAAATAATTGCAAATATTTTCAGTCATCTATTATACTGCCTATGTTAAAAATATTAGAGAAATCTTATTTGAAATTTGAATTATTTCTTAGCAAATTCTATACAACTTTTTTTGATAGGTTATTATATGAAATTAATTTATATGATGTGAAAATATTTTAATTCAAATTCAATAAACTAAAAATCAGTACTACACTTAAAAAAATAAATATAAATATAAATTAATAAAACAAAACATGCTATTTTATAAAATAACACAAACAATAAAATAACAATTTTAAAATCTTTAAACTATATTTCCACATTCACCTACCTTTAAAATCATGACACTCTGAATCAGCTTTACGATTTTTAGTACACATTTTAGGGTTGAAGTATTTTATGAATGTCCACAATAATTGAGACAAGCACCATCAACACTATATTTTATGATAATTTTCAGCATTATTCCCACTGGTGCTATCTGATTATCACAGGCCATTTTATGGAATGAAATTAAAGTTTGTGTCAGAAGAGAAAGGCACTGGATGGAGCTTAAAAAAACATTTTCAAATGCAAGCTCTAATTCTGGATCTTTCTAGGTAACAGGGAAAAGTCCTCATATATGTTTTCAATTTGAAATGAACACACCACATTAGATACATAATTAAACTACATTTGAACAAACCAATTACAGCAGGCCGGATATAACCTTTGGGAGAACTACACTCAAGAGCCAAAACATTATGACCACTCCTACATTTTGCAATGAACTCACCTGGATGATGTGAAAGGCACGTGATCAGGTGGAAGTGGTATTTAACTTCTGCTAGAGAGTCTGAAGTATCATTCTTTCACTTACTTCTGTGTGTGATGGGAAAGGTTGCAGATCTAAGCAATTTTGATAGAGAGCAGATTGTAATGGCTCGAAGGCTCAGAACAAGTATTTCCGAAACTGCACGACTCGTGGGTTGTTCGCAATCTGAAGTTGTTAGTACTTACGCAAAGTGGATGAATAACGGTGAAACCAGCAGTAGACGATATGGTATTGGATGTCCACATGCTATCAAAGAAAAAAGTTGTTGGAGACTATCTCGTATGGTGAAGCAAATCCGGAGCCAGACAGTGGCTCAGCTGACAATACAATACAGGGCAAAGTAGAATAGTATTGGAGCACACTGTTCGGTGGACACTGTTGGATATGGGGCTACGCAGCAAACGTCCCACTTGTGTGCCTTTGCTGACCAAGCATCATTGCCAACTGCACCTACGCTGGGCCCAGGAACATCGCAACTGGTTTATCGATCAGTGGGAGAGAGCTGCCTGGTTAGATGAATCACAGTTTGTCATTCATCCCGCCAATAGCCGTGTCAGAATACGGCATCTTCCAGGCAAACAGTTGCTCCCTCCATGTACAGTAATCATACACAGGCCGGTATTATGTTTTAGGAAACGTTCTCTTGGGCATTTTTGGTACCTGTGGTTGTGGTAGAGCAAACCATGAATGCTACAGGGTATCTGAACATAATTGCAGACCAGTTGCACCCTTACATGGCCTCTGTTTTTCAAGCTGGAAATGGAATGTTCCAACAGGACAACGCCCCATGTCACAAGCTAAAATTGTGTTGAAGTTGTTCCAGGAACATGATGCCAAATTCCAGTTAATGTCCTGGCCACCTAACTCACCGGATCTCAATCCGATAGAACACATTTGGGATGTCATGGGAAGGCAGCTCAGAGTTCAAAGACCACCAATTCGCAATATCTCGGAATTGCATAACCGTTGCTTGAACATCTGGTGCAATCTGTCTCTGGCTATCTACCAAGGACTTGCGGCATCCAAGCCAAGGTGGGTTGAAGCTGTGTTGCGCACCAAAGGTGGGCCAACTCGTTATAGATAAGTGGTTATAATGTTTTGGCTCTTGAGTGTATAGTTTGATCTAAACTACAACACCTATTAATGAGATTTATTTAAAAGACATCTGTCATCTTTAACAGTCAAAATAATTTTACACGTAACAAACCTATTACTGGACTTTTATATTCCAGCTATTTCTTTAAGTTACATTTATACAATAACTTAAAATATTTGTATAAATTGCAGTATTGTCCTTGCTAATCTATATATTTTTTATTTTTATAAAAAATCAAAACAGCAGTCATAGTACCACCAATAATATGCATGAACATCAAAACTTTATACAAACCTTCCACTCAGTCCTCATTTTTTCAATAAGAGGAGCTAGGTCATTAAGCGTACAATTCTTCCCTTTGTAGTTAAAGACTGGATTGAGTTTCAGTTGATTCCTCAAAGAGTATGAAGAGTTTGAGCCTCCTAATTCCTGTATAGGTGTAATATGAATCATGTTATATCCAATTTCTTTTGCAGTTCTGAGCCTACCTTCCCATTCATTGAAAGGCCCAAGACTTTTTGCAAGATAAGTGATGCACAATATGCTATCAAGTGAAAGAATGTCATTTTCAGGGCCATATGTCAAGACTGGATCAACAAGAATGTATCCTGAACCACTAGGCTTTTGGATATCCCTATTATAAAAAATATAAATTTTATTCATACCATGAACACAAATATTTTAGAAAACATAATTAAAAATATAATAAGGGATCAAAAAATTTAAATTTCCAAAGAATTTGAAAAATAAGTTTCATTTTTAAAAAATAAGCAATATGAGTAAGCTGTTTGGTTTGACTTAGAGCATAACTGTATTTTGTTGCAACATAATGGCTATTGAAACCAGGACCTAATTTTTAACAGCTATGAACATCCAAGCAAGATTCATACCCATAAACTCTCATACCAAAGAACAGTGTCCTACATTACAATAAATCAATAAATCAATTGCATCTTTCATACCTTCTTAAAACATGAAAGGCTGCCAAAAAAGAGAAGACAAAATTTTAGTTCAAAGATAAAAAGAAAAGTTTTCCTACAGGTTTTATGATTATTGTTGGATTTTCTAAGAAATAAAAATTTAAAATAATGAAAGATTTAAAATAAATGTTAAAAGTATCTCTAATTACTATCAGAAATATGATTTAACACTTATTTTCAAAGAAGAAATTCTATCCTTTTACTCAAACAATCTTTGCTCTGTTATGTTCTATCAGGATAAGGTTAATATATGAATAAAGAGAAGTAAACTAAACTCCTCAGCACAACAGCCCCTAGGGGGCCTATGGTGCCAATCTCCGTTTACATGACCAAAGGCCCTGGGGTGCAAAGCGTATGTTCCAGTTAGATGGTCAATCTTACGCGGAACCCCCAGTGTTTAGTTCCCAAGCATGCTTAATCCTCATTTCATCTACCCACTGAATGGATGAAAGGCTGAGTCAACCTTGCCCAGCCTGGGGATCGAACCTCAGACCTGTGTCATGGGAGCGTGAAGTGCTACCCCAATGCCACTGGGCTTCAAATAAAAAGAAGTATTCAAGGAAAAAAAATTATAATTTTTTTTTTAATCTTACTTAATAGAAGCATTTCTGCAATTATATTATATTACAAACATACTTCTTTTATACAAAACTGCTAGCAAACTAGTTATTAACTTTGAATACCAAATTTTCTACTTAAAGCATGGTTCTCCTATTTCTGCTACATATTACACTACCGTCCATTTAAAAGTTGCAATATACCTAGATCTCCTCCTTATTCAACATTGTCACTCCCTCCTTATTAAATGAAAAATAATAAAGAAAATATAATCCTTCGCGTCCCCCTAAAAAAAAGAGTTGATATACCAGGTCTTCAATTTCAGCCCTTGCAGTCATGTGATAGTAAACAGCTTTTTTCCCCTCCCCAATGAATTATAACCCATAACATAACAAGCATAAAGGACTTTGCTAAAAATAGAGTCATCTTTAGAATGACATTGTAAGAGCGTTAAAGTGTGATTTGTTCAATCTGCATAGCAATCTGGAGGGTCACTTATGTCAAATTTTAGATACATATTATATAAGATTTTGTGCCATTTTTCCTTCTAAAAAAGCAGGGTATGTGTTACACACAAATATACACTATACACAAGTAAATGTGATATAACAATAATAAAATAATCAACTAACACTTTGTATTGTTTCAATTACAAATTTCCTCGGTTTCACTTTAGTCACAATTAGGCCCCTCCAATTGTGGCTAAAGTGAAACAACCAATAGGTTTGGTTTGGAGTTCTACGGTCTACTGTTTTGCACACGAGGGCTAATGAGACCAGGACCTACAGCTTAAAGCCGATTCCGGGTGGCTACGAACATCCATGCCATAGTGGGATTCAAACCCACAAACTCTCATACCGACAATCAGCACCCTAACCAATCAGCCAGCATTCAGAAACAACCAATAGGAGAACCCCATGTAGAAACAATTTGGTCACTCCTGTTATATATTATAATAAATTCTTAAGATTAAAATAGAAAAACAATCATGCATTTAACAATATTAAAGTATAATAAAAGTATTACCCTCCTTCAGGTATAAAAAAGTAATGAAAACTGCCCGATACTTCAAAAGTGACATCACAGTACAAAGCAGTATCATCCCCTTTATTTGAACTTTCTGATTTCCATCTTAGTTCTCTATAAATTTGTCTTTTAAAGCCATCAGTGGGTTTTTCAGGATAATTTATAAACAACTTTATTCTTTCACCAAACAGCGTTGACCCTAACTTGAACTGAACAATGCATCCTAAAATAAATTATCAAACATTATAAATTATTTCAAATACATAATTAAAGTAAGCATTATCATATATTAAAAACTAAAAAATCATATACAAAGCTAAAAGATTATACAAAATGTACTTCAACATGCATGATGATTTCTATAACATTAATAAATTTTTACACTTTCATTCTTAAAAATTTATTTTTTAATATATTTCTTAGTTTAAAAACTCATAAAGTTTTTAACCATGTCTAATACAGAGAAAATTTAAATCTCATGAGTTACTTTTCAGTAACATATGTGTGTGTATATGAAAATATACAAAAGATTAATATAATCATACTTTCACATTTGATACTTTTTCATCAAAACTCATTAAATTTGAGTAGACATGGACAGTTTATATGTTTAATACAAAACTACTTTCATCAAATCATTTGTTAAAAACTGAAACAAAAATTACACCAACTACCATCCATATGTGTGTATATATATACATATATATTAAAAATGATCCTTATAAGTTACAAAATTAGTTCTAACTTTAATTATTACTTCATGATGAAAAAGAGTTAACTGAATGAGCCCAATAAATTCCATTTTCCAGGGACAAAATCACTGATTTGTAATTCTTCTATATACTTGCTGTAGTTCTCAGAATTTGGTGACTCACATTGGAGTTCAGAACCTGTAGCCACTTATTTTGTACAAACTGGAGTTTTCTGACTGTCCAGGAAAACTAAGCTGATTTTCCATTAGATTGTACAGTTCTGTTTTGAGATGACAGTCAGATATCATTCCTTTGGAAAATAAAGTGTACAGATGTGATGAAGTGATATCTGGGTTTCAAAGACAATGAGATGATGAAGTTTTAAAAGACTTTTGTAATGACTATCATCTTGATGTGATTTTAATTACTGCTTGAAAGTGAATAAATTGCCAAGTCTAGCTCTGACAAATATAAAAAATAACTTTCTTTCTGAAATAACAGGTTTAAATTTTACATAAGTCATATATTTAAGGGTTTGCACACTATCAGTTAAACTGTGCAGTTTTCCTATGTGATGTCATAACTGAATGATAAAATGTGCAGTTTACTTTGGAATTTCATCATCTTTCTGGCTTCAGCAAATTGACCTTCTTTTGCTTCAATAATTCCAGCGTTTACTCCATTCATTTTCAGCTTTTGTAATGACTAGTCTTCTTTAAAGGCACATCAGCCCAGGGTACGTCATGGCCTTCCTTACAATAGAATTCCAAGCAGTCTTCTTGGACAGACTTAACTTTTAGACCAGTTTTTAACTCTGAGGATCTTCAGATCTGATTTGAGTCTCTCAATCTACCGGATTCTTGGTCTTCCCCTTTTTTGGGCTCTAGTTCATTTAGCACTAAAGATATTTTTGGTAGTCCGGTCCTTTTCCATTCTGGTCAAAGGTCCTGCTTATTTCAGTCTTTGAATTGAAATAAATTTTATGTCTGGCTCTTAGTATAATTTCCATGTTTGTTCTTCTTCTCCAAATATCATTACTATTTATGACTCCCAAAATACTCCGCAGTATCTTTCTTTCAAAGACTGCTAATAGTTCTTTATCAGTTTCAGTCATCAAAAACACTGCAGCTGCATGAGTGACTATGGAGAACTAGTTTAGTTGTAATGACTGGTACTTCGGAGAAAAAGCTCTTGGTTTTATTGAAACTTAGTGGTTCTTTCCTGATCTTTCAAGGGAGGTATGCAAAATACTTCTTATTCAAAAAGGATTTGAAAAAAAATGTTGCATGTGAAAAGGTAACTGATAAACTGAAGTTGTTCAATTTAATGCAATAAATGATAATGTTGTGAGAAAAATAATAACCTCAGATTCACTTTTAAAAAAGAATGCAGAAATATTAGCAAATTGAAAAAAAAAAATGAGTGTTTTTAATGTGGATGATTATTTACCATAATTTTTTTACCCAAAGAACTAAGGTTTTTGATATATCTAATGGGTACCCAGTCATATGGGTATTCAGGATAATGAGCTAGCAGATGAATTAGCTAGGATGAGCTTGAGTCCAGTATTTCTTTGACTAGTCCTGTGCCTGTGCTTGGTATTGCTGCTGGGTCTATCAGGAACTCTGGTCATTATTATTTCAGATGTATTCAGTAGGTTAACTGGCAAAATTCAAACGGTCACAGATGTACCAAAGAGCTCAATCATAACTGCCCCAGTATGAGTTATAAAGAGCTATTGATGCTACATAGGAATAATCTGAGAAAGGCAAACAGTCTTCTTGATGGTCACTGTGTCTTCAGAAGGCATCTTAAAATGATGAGGATTAAATCTGATCCCCTATTATGTAACTGCCATACTGAGGAGGAGACCACTCACCATATTTTGTGTGCCCATATTTTGTTATACCTGTGCCCCTCTAAGAAATGTTAAGTGGGCAATCTGTGAACATGTTCGTAAGGCTCGACTATGCCATTACAGAGATATTGCTTCCGTAAAAAAATGGTCTTTTTTAGATAGGCAAATATGTGGCACCTTGCCCAGAGATATTGGTGTGGCCTGTTTCTGCCTTGAGACTGGACATTATTTTCTTCAGGCCCATCTGTACAAAGTTGGTCTTACTGATTCACCGAACTGTGTTCTTTGTGCTTCGGCCCCAATGCATGGATATCACCTTTCTTCTTGTCCTGCCCTACAGGATGTTATTTCTTAGTTCCTTTTCGACTCTCCCATCTAATGGGGCAATTTGTCTGTATTGGACTGCAAGGTCTTGTATGCTCGAAAGAGTTCACATGGGCAATATTAAAAAAAAAAAATATTTTGTGTGATTGCAAGTTTCTCTTGACTCTTAGGTTTGAGCACCTAGGTTGCCACTTTCTTGAGCCTTGGAGGCTGCAAGATATTACTGTCAGCTGTTTGCTTTAGTTATTGGACTCTTTTCTTATGCAATCTTGGTTTTGTTTTCTTGTATTTGGGTACAATAGGCCTCGGGCTACATTGCCCTGCCCCCCACACACAGCATCTGCCCTAAAGGTGATTTCATACATTTCTTTCAATATTTTTGATTAGATTTGGAAATTAATATTTCACTTTTGTCATCAATTAACACTCAACAAGAATAAGAAGAAAACAAAAGGAAAAACTTCCTTTTCTCCTAACACACACACACTCACTTCAGTTCAATGTTCAGTTTGTTTTTTTTAACTTAGTCAAACTGTCAAACTACACAGACTGAACAATTCAAATGACAGAGTGGGGGCAGCTATATATAAATATGGATACATCTATAAAAAGAAATTTTTATTTAAAAGACATGATTATAAAATCGATTTTAAAAAATTGTAGCAAACTACCTTTCTTTACAGGAAATAACAGTGACTCAAGGTTTTCATTTTCATTTAAATGATGAACTCTGATCTGAACACTCAAAGGATGTGAACCAGTCATTGCAAAATTTTGTAGCTATTGTATGCTATGCATGAGAAACCAACTTGCAAGCTAAAATTAAATACATATATTAACAAATTAAACAAAATATGAAAAATATTTGAGAGGTGTAAAATACAGCAATTAAGGAATCAAAGAAATTATGTCAAACTTTAGACAAAAACAACTGGATACCTAATCATTGCAGAAATCAAAATCAATTGCGGTATAGATATATTGATCACATTTTTAATATTATTTCATATTAATTTTTTTTCCCATTTCTAATTTGAATATTTGTTTTTATTAGAAATTAAACATTTTCAGCAGATAAACAAAATATTAGTATCATAAAAATATTATAAAAAATTCACATACATTTGATTTGCTTGTTAATTTAACACAAATATACTTGAAAATATTTTGATCAGTAATAATCAACTACAACTCCTCTTGAAGAATATATCTCTTAAGTAAAAGGCTAACATATAATTTTAGTTATGTGAATATCAATAAAAAAATAATTTTATTTTAAATTAATGATATATGTAGCTAATTAATGCTCTCAGCTGTATTTCTTTAAACATCAAATATTAATGACAACTTAAAAATTTATGTTAGGAGTTGTTTTTATTATTAAAATGCATTTAAAATGCAAAAATTATTAAAATTAACTATTTTTTCTTTTAAAAAAGATTTTAATGTTCAAATACAATAAAATCAGTTTTTATAAAGGCATTCAGAATAAAAAAAAATCAATCTTCATCACAGGTAAACAATAAGTTAATTAAATTAGTTTATAAAGAATGTCTCCTTTTACTACACTTTAAACAACATTGCAAATCTGCTAATAACTTTATATATTATTTATAGTAGGGAAACATTTCTACTTATACCAACAAGTTGATTCTAAAAATGACTCCAGACAGATCCTACGAAAGCACCGCGGGCAAAATTGAAAGAAAAAAATTCTTTTTTGCTTGTTTGTTTGACGCTTTCATTTTAAATATGCTATTATTTGGGAAGCGAATAAAATGACATTGCTACAAAATAATTGTTATATTAATTTTTGAGTTGTAACATGTTTTTGTAACTGTCAAATATTAACTTTCTAATGTACAAAATTAAAATTTAATTTAATTTCTCCTTTAAAAAAATTTTTTAATAAAAGAGAGAAGAATGTAAAGCAAATAATTTATAATTTAGTTTTCTCCATTTAAATTTAGAATCGTGTACTACCTAAACAAGATTGTAATATCTAGAGTTTTACCGCCTGTCAAACGGAAACATACCTTTAACGGAGCGAAATTTTCAAATGCAGTCACCTTTCGAAGCAGCAGACAACAAACGAAGGTCAAAGTAAAGTTGTAGTTTATTGAAATTTGTGAATTCTGAAACTATTTAAACGCTCTAAGCAAAACCAAAAACTAAGCAGATTATTTTGGAAATTACGCATCTTTCTTCACAGTTTTAAAAATTTTCGTATCGGTAAATATGATTTAAAACGGAAGTTGCAAAAGCCTTCCATCAATCAGATGCTCCTGAATGTGTAATTTTTTAATATTTACTTTTAAGCTTTAATGAAGTTTTAAACAAAATTTATACTTTGCTATACACCAAACCTGATTAGAGTAAAACCATAAAGAAATTAGAGGACCTCTAAATTGCTATTAAAACATATTCAAAATAACACTTTTTTCACTGTAACCAAACGTTAATTTTTTTAAGTCTAATAAACAAATAAAAAGTTACAGATGGATGAAAATTTGATTCCTGAAGCTTGATACTTAGACTTTAGAATTTTCTTTTTTAGATTTAAAGTACGCACAGTTTTATAATAATTTTTTTTTTTTTTAGATTGTCAACGTAGATTTTCTTAACGTAAATAATTTTGATTTCAATATCGGCGCATTCCTGGTGCATCGTGAACTTTCGCATATCTGTAGTTCATTCTCAATTAACTTTAACAAAACTACTTAGTTTATAAATATGTAATTTCATTCATCTTATATTATTTTAACTGCTTAGTAATTAATAACTTTAATATAGAATTCCAACTTTGTAACACCGTAGTTAGGTACAATTTTTGTTTTCATTAATGAGCAAAAAATTACCAACAATCTAAAGTGTTGTATGTCGTTTAAAATTTAATATCGCCAGAAAATTATTGTAGAGGTAAAGTATCTTTCGTTTGGTTCAAATATGTCTGATATATGTCTATATGTATTGATACTTAATGAATTTTATATGAATCTTTTTGTAATGTCATTCAATTTTTTTTCAATCATTAAAAAATGCATATTCTTAAAATTACGATTTAATAATTTAGACATGTCTTTATAAGGTGTAATATTTTGACTTTTTCAGTTTGTTGCAATCACTTCTATTTAATATAAAATCAAATGTCTAATTCATATATAGTTGTAAAATAGTAATTAGTTTGTACATAATAGTTGTATTACCAATAAGATATACTGGTAGAAAACTGAAAGTGTTCTCATAACTGGGATACGTTAGAAGCAGCATACTTGAATTATAATTTATGGATTATGTATTTCTTTGTGTTAAATAATCTGTTTAGCATAATAATTATCAAAGGTAAAAAAAATTTATTAAGCATTTGAATTATCAGGGACATACCTCAAGCATTAAATGCTGAAGGTATGCGTGTGTGCACTAATGCACACACACACATTTATAAATATATATAAAGACTAACATAAACATGGTTTCCACACACCTGGAAAGTCATGGAAAATCATAGATTTAGACAATGGATTAATTTTATCATGGAAAATCTTGATTTTTCAAGTAAAATGAGTAAAAGTCATGAATCTGCTAAACTACCGATTTAAAAAAAAAAAAAAAATGCATTGAATTGTTTAATTCTATTTTTGCTTGTCATTTGGCTGAAGTTACTGAGTTTGGTATATATGTATTATCCTATTGACCAAGTAAAATTTGTTCACCAAGGAAACTCAAAGCAAGAAAGCTTAATGGATGGGTAAATGTATATTATTCTGGTTTTTTCTTAAATTGTGGATTAAAATTTTGTTAATATAATAATAATTATTTTTTAATGAAAATTAGTTAAGATTATTGCAGAAAATATAAGTTTATCTCTAGGGATATTGTTTATAAATGTTATAGGGTTATATTTGTCTATCCTTCATGGTCACCTGGATAATACCAAAGTACCCTGAATTCAAATTGGAAACATTTTGATTGAAAAATTACTATATGATTAAACTTAGGTATGTAGATACAACAATTTATTTTTATGTGAGTTTATTAACTCTTATAAAGTAAATTTATAGTTTTTTTATGATAAAACTCCTGTAATTTCTCTAAAAGCGTATATTTTATTTGTATGTACATCAGAAGTTTTATTCATATATAATTATACGAAAGCTTTTAAAAGTCATAGAAAATGATCTGCTAAATCAGGGAAAGTCATGAAAAGTCATGGATTTGAAAAATTTTATTTTGGCAGATACCCTGCTTAAATATCTAATATTTTGATCAGTGACAACACCAAATAACCATTTTGAGTTCTTGGAAATTCTTAAAAGCAAATTTTCTCTCAATCACCGTATTTCAAAATTTTTATATTGCCAATTTTTGAAGATTTTAGATTAAAAACAAAATTTGTTGAAGGATGTTTAAAAATAGTTAAAATGTATAAGATGATACAGTTGCATAAAGATCTGCATATCAGCAAGCACTTATGTATACCTGAACTTGAAGGAGAGGGAGGGGTCAGAGAGGCTGTTCCCCCATTCTGAGAATTTATTTTTCAAAATCTTGAAGCTAAACTGAACTATAGAAGGCTAACTACCTCTCTTTAATAAATTTCTGTCACTGGTATCAGGCATGTCATTAAAATTACTTTTAAGCTATAACATCAAAACAGTCTGATCTCTGGTGAATACCCGAAATTGTTTATAATTTATTTTTAAAATAGATAAGCAATTGGAAGGATATTTTTAAATTTTTATATTGAGGTTTAAAAAAATGTTAATTTTATTTCACGCTTATATCAAATTAAACATTATAAAAAAATATTAATAAGGAATTATAGCTTTGGGAATACTTTATAAAGAAAAATATAACTTTGCTACGAATATTTATATTTAATTTTATCTCCTTATTTAACTCGGAAGAAAACTAAAAGTGACTTAAAATTACTTTTAAAAATATATAAACTACCAATTTGTATTAAAATTTGTCAACAAAGGTTTATTAATAAATTTTAATATATTCTTTTTTCATGACAATATTGTACAAATACAAAAAAAAAGGAACATTATTTTTTAAAAAAAATTCTATATAGCATTATTACTTAAGCATATTTAAATACAGCTCTTGTAGATTATATTTCAATGAATTTGTAAATGTTTAAAAAAGTATTATATATATGTTTGTGTGTGTACATACATAATGTTTATAATTTACTATTATAAGCTTTGTATTTTTAAGTTTTTAGAACTGGATATCATGTATCTAGAACAATTACTATCAGTTTAGCCCCTAATATATATTTATGTATTATATAAAACTTAACATAATTTATTTAAAATTTTACCAAACATAAAATAATTTTTTTCTCTCGTTTTTTCATAAAAATTATATTTTCAAAATCAATGTTCAGAACTTTATATATATAAATGCATTATTTTTTTTTCATGTTCTGCTATATAAAATATGTTCACTATATTCTAATAAAGTTTATTATAAGGTAATTTAGTAACTTGAACTTTTTATCTTACTTGTGTACTTTGATATTAATGATGGCATTTAACATAATGTTTAATCTTTTATAAACCTATCAGGAATATCCAAAACAGTAAATAAGATCTTCCTTAACTCAGTCTTTTAAACTTATCTTAAATTTGGTAATGAAGTAAACTTTTTTATGTTTGCGACTGAATTTGTGATCAGAGACTAAAAATAGTTTATATATGAATGACTTTTTAAATTTGTTTTTTTAGTGTTATGCATACTTTTAAAATTAGGATTATATGATATAGTTTATTCTGATGAAAAGTGTTTATTTACTCAGCCATAATTTAGTCACACTGAAACTAAAAATTGCTGAAATACACTGGTGTTTAAAAAGTAAAAGCTTGCATATTTTGTCAATTTTCTTAAAAAGTACTGAATAGGAAATAAAAATAATATTTTCAAATAAAGATGCAAATATGTGAATATACTATGTATATAGGTGAAGAATTTGGGATAAAAAGAATTATATTGATGTTATTAGCTTTTGTTTCTCTAAAATGGACTAGCCCAAGCTTTTTTTTTCCTAATAGATCTGGTATCATTAAAAAAATTTCCATTCTCCTGAGTCCGATCATTACATTCAAAATCAATTATAATTGGACATAGTAATTTATGCATTTCATTTGCTCATATCTCAGCTAATTTTGTGTGGGGGGGGGGAGGTTTCTTAACGTCTTTGTGTAACATGTAACAATTTAAAGGTAAACAACAAATATGTACTACTAACATTTTAAGGATGGAATGAAATAAAAGTATCATCATTACTATAGCCAAGTAGCCTCAAATAAAGTTTAATATATTTAAATGTCAGAAGAATGGAAACATTTTAATACCAGATCTATTGTGCCAGATCATTCTAGAGCTGTAAAGGTCAATATCAGTATTTGTCTATTTTAGTGATTCATAATTAGAACAACAGCTAGCTTCAAGGCTTACTTGACCTTCATACAGCCTCAAAAAGCCAAATTTCAAGTTTTGCTGTGATGGCCAATTGGTTAGGCTGCTGGCCTTCGGTACCAGAGTTTGTGGGTTCAAATCTCACAGTGGCATGGATGTTCGTAGCCATTCAGAATCAGCTTTAAGCTGTAGGTCTCGGTCTCATTATCCCTCGTGTTGCAAAAAGTATACCGTAGCACTCTAAACTAAACCAAACCAAGTGTTGCTGTTCCCAGTAGACTGTGGGAAAGGTCTGTTTGCATTTATACTTCTGCATAGAGTACCCATTTAGAATCGTACCACCACACTTCAGTTGATTCTTGGTATACTGTCATATGGAAAACCAGCATCCTATACTCCAACATCTAAGGTACCAGATTGATAAAGAACTATGGTCATATCGAACAGGCATAGACTTTTATGCCTTTATAAGAGATTATGCGAGTACTGCAAGATATAGGAATGAGATCTTTAAGTTTTGTTTACCTTTTCAAGGGTACAAGTATCTTTCATTTCATTTTAATAGAAAATATCCATACAATACACATCCACCCTCAGCTCATTTAATGGATTTGTAGAAAGGAGGTAATCTCCAAATTGGCCTTCTGGAATTCCGGATTCCACATAGAACATATCTGGGAGAGGTATTACAACTAGCCTTCTTCCTCATACAACCATTCTCAATCTAGAAGGAGTTTTTCTGCAGGAGTAGGGCTTACTCTCACAGGTATCATTCTCATTTCTAATACAGATTCACTAGATTTTTTTTAACTCCATATGTACATACCAAATTTGTTTAAAAATATGTTCAGTAGTTCAGGGAATAATTGACCAAAAGTAGAAACTCTCAGAATTGTTAACATCTATCTGTGTGTATGACAACTCTATAAAAATAATAAAATACGCAAATACAAGTCAATTTTCACAAAGTATATAGAAGGTTGTCGTTGATTTTCCATTTATACTTTATCAACAAATCTTTCTTGCAAAACTTAGTAAGAAAGGCTAATGTTGATAAAGGTGTATTTTATCAAATGCCTTCATAAAAATGTAATATTTTATTGTATTTTTCATTATTTAATGTTTTTTTATTCTCTTTTTATTTTTAGATCCAATTAATGAGTTATTAATAAACAGTGTGTTGACATTAGTGCATTTACTGCTCTCAAATAAAAAATACTGTACCTGTTTTTTATTCAATGTCATGCTTGCCTGATTGTGGCTGTCCTAAAAGTGTTCAAGAATCAACAGTTGAAGGTGATATTGCTCATGACGAATCTTCCTACAGACCTTTATCAGAATCAATACCTCTCTTACCCAAAGATACCACCATGATTACTTATGAGGCAGAAGCATCTCAGTATGCCCTTATAGCTATAATTGGAAAAGGTTTAAATAATGCTGCTACTATATCTGCTGCTCAACATATACCAACAGGTCAACAAGTTGCAGTGCGGAGAACAAACCTAGAATGCTGTCCTGATGTCAGCTATGTACAAAGAGAAATATTAGTCACTAGGCAGTTGAGACATGAAAACCTCCTGCCTTATTATTGTGCATTTGTTTTTCATAATGAAGTTTGGGCTGTTATGCCTTTAATGACTTTTGGATCAGCAAAAGATATCATGTACTCACATTTTTCTGAAGGATTACCAGAGCTTGCCATTGGTCTAATCTTAAAAGACATTTTGTCTGCTTTAGACTATGTTCATAAGAGAGGATTTATACACAGAAGTGTCAAAGCAAGTCATATTTTGATTTCTTCATCAGGTAAAGCTTTATTATCTGGACTTCGATATTCATGCAATGTTATTAACAATGGTAAATGGCAAAATGTCATTCATTCTTTTCCTGCAGATTCTGTATCGAATTTGAATTGGCTTAGTCCTGAACTGCTTGAGCAAAATTTAATGGGATACAATGCTAAGTCAGATGTTTACAGTTTGGGTATTACAGCCTGTGAATTAGCAAATGGTATTGTGCCTTTTGCAGAAATGCCTCCTACTCAAATGCTTCTTGAAAAACTACAGGGATATCATCCTAGACCATTAGATTCACGTACTTATTATGATACTGAAGATTCACAATCACAAGGAAATTTGGGTGATGCATATCGCATGAGACAGTTTTCTGATTCTTTCCATGTCTTCACAGAACTGTGTTTACAAAGGGATCCTATTCGAAGACCTACAGCAGCTCAACTTTTAAGACATTTATTCATAAAACAGTGCAAAAAAGCTAATATAACTTTATTGGATATTTTAGCCATGGTAACTCCAATAACTAATCAATATCCTCCTATTAAAGATGAAGATTATTCTCTAGAAGAAAAACTACAAGAACTCTCTTTTAATGAGCCGTGGAATTTTTAAACTTCTTATAGATTATTAAATGACATTTCTTACAAATTACTCTTAGGTTAAGTTGTAGTTTTCCAGTAACTTTTAGAGAATGAAAATATTAAGTTATCTCATTGTCTTTTTATACATCTATAATGTGCAATTTATTAGAATCATAACACAGCTAAATTTTCACTTTTAAAAAATTTATATCCTTTCACATACAAATAAGATGAATTTCAATCTTTATTAACTGCATACCATGCACAAAATACTCTATATTGTTGATGCATCTTAACAATCAAATAAATGTTAATATTTCTCATATTATGAATAAATTTTTAATATATTTCTATGTTGAGCCCTTTAATATGTGTGACTTAGGAAATATTAAATATTGTTTAGCCAAGAAAATACATTTATAAAATAAATTTTCCACAAAGGCTTAATTGCCTAATCTTTAATCAGGTTACATATGGATTTTGCTTCTCAATTGTTGCTAGGAGATAATTCTTAAAATGTGAATAATTCGCTGCTTGCAACTATCGATTTAAGTGTCATAAAAATTTTTGTCTAATTTTTGTTTTTAATTTTGAAATACAAAATATGAAATCACATGCAGTTTTTAACTAAAACTTTATTCAAATAATGCTTATAAACTATATCAATTATTAAAATTTTAATTTATAAAAAATAAGGCTAACAATAAATATTTAAAAAATACATTTTTGATTTTAGTTTAACACTTTTGATTTATATAAATATGTGTTTAAATATATTTGGTGAACTTTATGCTTCACTTGGTCCAATCTTTGAAAGCTCCTGCTCCTTTGCGTTCCACATCAGATCTACCATTTGTTGATACAACAGTACCATCCTTTTTCACAATTATAAGGCAGGGGATTCCTTGAATGTTAAACTTTCCTTTTAATTGCCTAAGAAAAGTAAAAATATTAGACAATATTAATCTTTTTGATATGCAGGTAGTTATTATTTTAGCTTAGTACAGTTGTAGACTGCATAAAGCAATATGCAAAAATAACTTATTTTGATCTAATCATTTTTTTAACTTTCTTTAAAAAGAATCTTGACATTTATGTTTTAATAAATTACAAATATTGATAAAATAATGTTCAGAAGTAATTTTACTGAGAAAATCACTGACATTTAATTATGCAGTTATCTGTAAATTAAACTGATTACAAACAGGGTAAATTTCAATCTCTATGATTATCCAGTATTTTAAATTAAAATGTGTCCATGTTAGAGAGGTTAAAAGGTCTCAAGTTACTTAAACCATTTAGTGATAGTTAACTTATATTTTATTTCTTGAAGTGCCTTTTGATATTGTTATATTTCATTAAACAATTTTTTGTAAGATAAAGTTCTCTATAAAAATGTATATTTAACTTGCAGTTCAAAATACTAAAGAATGAAATTACACCCTTTCATATCATTTAACTTAAAATATCTTAAGTTTACAATATAGGTAAAATCCTTACATAATTTTCTTAGTTATCGCAATGCATTGATAAATTATTAAATAGTTTCAGGAATATTTATCACATCCAGAGCTATTAGTAAATTCAGAATAGCTACAATTCTTAACATTTTTGATAGCCTTAAAATTATTTAAATTTTTATCCTTTTAACACTCTTAATAGTAATCATTTCACTTTCATTACATCAACAGGTTTGCAACTGCTGAGGTACATTCAAAAAGGTGAGAAAAGTGACAAATAATACAGAATAAGTGTGACTAAAAAGTGACTAAACATTGAAAGAAAAGGCAAATTTTTTCCCCTTTTGATTACACATGCTATTAAGATTTTTCTATTTATTTTAACTCTAAATCAAATGATTCATGCAAAACATAATTTTAGCGTCAAATACAAAAAGGTTAAAAATTTTGTTTAACACAACTCAACATTGCTTTTTATTCAAGAATATCTATAAATTAGATTTGAATACACACATTAATTTTATAATCACAATTTTCTGTATATATTAATGATGTTTTGAAATATGTACATAGCTAGATTAGAGTGTCTAAACAAAAATTGTAAAGAAAAAAAAAAGAAATGTGTGCTTGGACGTAAATTACTTTAACGTATTAAATGTATCACCTTGATTTAAATCATTGGATTTATAAAAAAAAAAGTTTAGATACTAAAAATACTTTTTTTTCACACTTAGTGAATTTTTTAAGCATTTTTTTTTTATTGCATTAATAAAAGGCCCAACCATCAGCATTAAAAAGTACAATAATTCTTACCTTAGCATTTTCAAAGAACAAATAAGGTTTAAATATCTATCTTTTAATAATGAAATTTCTGGCCAAGTCAGAGTGCTGTCAAAATTTTCTCTTAATCTAACATTCAAATCAATATTTTTATTTTTTCCATGTTGATTTATATACTAGTGTTTTAAAAATAGATTTGATAGTTTTTTAATGCTTGTAAACAATGAAAATATATAAACAGTTTGTTGTTGAGAAAGGATTTAAAAAATTAATTTCTCATGCATTTAATGAGAATACATACTTTGTTATATGTAAATATTGTACGTATACAGATAACAAAAATTTAATCAGTAATCATAATACTTTTAATTTTTTTTTCATTTTAAATCCCAAAACCTGATGTCAATTAACATAGTAATCTAATTGATATGATTTTTTTTTAATCTAAATATTTACTAAACCTTATAAGAACTTTATTTATAAGGCTTACTTACTCAGCAACTGGTGATCCAAAGGGAACAGCAAGCCAATCACCATGTGCTTCTGACATATAATCAAATAATGCAGCCTCAGATCTGTCAGATGATACAAAAATGATTTCCAAAGGTAATCCATTATCTTTCACTTCTTCATAAAAGTCGGCCAGGACAGGAGTAAACATTCTGCAAGGTGGGCACCAATGTGCAGAAAAATAAAATCCTATAATTTCTGTATCCTTCAGAGCATCATCAGCTGATATTTTATCTTTGTTTTTCTTTACTAAAGTCTGTCCCTGCAAATGCTCCATCTAATAAGAAAAATAAGTTGCCATTACCAGAAATCTTAATAATTCCTACAAGAAATTTAAACAGCTTTAGGAATAAATCAGAATAAGATGCAAATAGGATAGCTAGTTAAATGAGAAATACAGAACACACTTATTAATTCATCATTTATTCAGTAACACTCTAATGACTATATTCAAGCATTTGTCAAAATTAATAGAACTAGTATACTAGATAGGAGAATCATTACACTAAATTTCTTAAAGTTAAATTTTGAGTCAAGTACCATTTAATAGAGGAATAAACAAAAGGAAATGTTTTTATGTCTTGACAGTTCTCAATCTAGGTAAGAAATGACAGTGAGGAAAGGAAACAGATGTTTTTATGGACAGGAAGCTGCACCCAAAATGGGTGGGTCAACCTCAAAGTCAAACATGTCTAAGTAAGGGAGAATTCTGAATAATATATGTACACTTCAGGTGAATAAGATGTTAAACAATATTTTTTCTAATAGATCATAGTTAGGGATTAAAAAGTTATGATCTATTATGCTTTTCATGAAATTTAAGAATACTATAAAAAATAAAAAGTTTTGATAAACTATTAGAATAAAATAAGCTAATGAGGGCTAAAGATTACAAAGAATACTTATCTTAAAAGGAATTTGCATATGTAAGAACAAAATCTATAAATCTAACTTAAATGTTAATGTATTATACAGTATGCTGATAAATATATATTTTTTAATTTTGCATATACAATACTTAAATATTTTGAAACTGATATTTTGAGATATTAAAAAGATAAAAATAAGTAGAGGGGTAGCTCCAGCTTTACAAGATTCAGCATATTATGAAAAATTATAATTAAACATGAAAAAAAAATTATTTTGATATTTATTATTTATCTTTATTTTACATTCTGCTATTCATCATTTTCACTAGACTTGATGCATACTTTACAGAAGAAAAAAAAAGAGTAGAAATGTTATTCCTATTATTTTTAAAAAATTCAAAATTTATTACCATTTAAATAATGTAGACTTGTACCAAATATATTTAATTATTGTCATTGTATCTAAAATAAACTCAGTCATTTAAAATGTTAATTTTCAAAAAGAACAGATAAAGGAAATTAAAAGGTAGCCAAATGGCTAATTTCTGTTTGAAATTAATAGAAAAGCCCTAATAAAAGTATGTATGTAGGTTTTTACTGAACAATTTTTATACATAAAAACTTTCTTTGGTCAATATTTCAAATTGAAAAATATTTTAATAGATAATTTTTCCATTAAATGGTATATTTAAATTATTTTTAACGTTTTTTTCTGTGTGTATTTAAGACTAGATTGCCCGAGATTTCTTGTATACCTATATTGCCCAAAAACAGTCAAAATGACTGTATTGTGAAAAAATAACAAATATGTAAAGAAATTTGTTTAAAATTAATTTTTAATATTATATAATAAAGGAGGGCGGAAGTAACTACAATTATTCATAAACCCATTTATATGTTATAGAAAAAGTCACCAAATTCTAAGAAATTGTGTCATTATATTTCATAATTGTTTTTCTAATTGAAATTAAAAAAAAGTCAAAATGACTGCCTTGGGCAATCTAGTGTTAAGCATAGGTGTATGTTCAATTTTTTTCTTACATTTCAAGGTTTTTTTTTTTTTTTTCAAATGTCAATAAAATTTTGACTTTCGAAACTTTACCTAACTTATTTATTCATTCAAATTGTGGGTTATCTCACATTTAGACTATTCTAATATTGAAATGCAACTATGCAAAAGAATGATAGAAAACACTATTGAATATCCGAATTTAGTAAGCACACTGAATTTATTTAATAGAAATTAATATAACAGAAAAGATAAAATTTCAAGGCCGATCTTAGAACTAAGATGCTCATCGTTCGGCTGCTCTTTAAATAGTTAAATTTACACTCAAAATGCTCATAACTACAATCTCGTAATAAAGTTATACAACACCAAAAGATAGAGAGCTTAACTACGTATACTTATGAATAACATTATAATAAAACTTCATCAAATTAAAGCTTTTTTAGGTTATTCGTAATAGTAACAAAATAAAATGTAAATGATTCAGAGATTTCCAAAAGTTATCCTGGGTGAAAACAAACTTTAATTCTCAATAGGATATTTATACGAATATGGGAAAAGTATAAATTTACCTTGAAAGTAAATATAACAATAACACAATTAGTTGTTGAATTACACGACGTACGTACGCGACTGAATACCAGAATTCGCGCCAAAGTTGGATGCCAGATTTGTTTAAAAAGTTGCACTTTGGCGTGGCAAAAGTTACAACTCTCACACGTCACACTTGCTTTGTAGTCAGCTGTCCGTAATCGTGAAAAATTTCCATCGAAGTTATATAATAATTTCGTGATTTAATGCTTTATAAATCATTTTATCTGAATATAAAAATAATTTAAGAACGGTTTCAGAAGGAAAAAAAACAGTTTATAATCTTCTCTGGGTTTTAGATCATTGTTCAGGTTTGGGTTCGTTGATTGGGCTTCCAAGCTGCAGTCCTCTTGAAGGTGAATGCCTTCAATGAACCTTTCTACACTAACAGCCAACAACGACCCTCAAACTATGATTCTTACACCATATTTCCCTGTAGAAAAGACTTTTCTCTAAGCATCAATATTTTCTCTGACCATCACTTCCGAAAGTATTACATTTTTTTTTTTTCTTATACGTAAAACGGACAGTTTTCCATCGAAGCGGCCAAAGCATTGCTCTGTATGCCAAATATTTTGCTTTCTCCAAGCAAAAGGCGAAAATATTTTTGAAGCTCTGTTTCTTTAAATTTCTTTTCACTCTCCCCGCTTTCATTTTATATCTAAACTACTTTTGTTTTTCCACAAAATTTTTATTTTTGTAAAAAGACGAAAACAAAATGTAGGGAGATTCTTTTTTTTTAGTCTATCCCATATTTTTCACTTGATCGTACTGTTCTGCAATTTTTTCAACATTGCTAGACTTTGTTTTTTGTATTTAAAAAAATTAAAAATGTAATAAAAAATGTAAAAACTTGAAAGTTTTATAAAATGCAAAAAATAAATTATTTTGCAGTTATTTAAATAACTACAAAATAATTTATTTTTTGCATTACTGATACAAATTTATGTCAGTAATGTTTGAGTTTTTCATTAATCATTCAAACTTCTAATTTTTTTAGTTCACATTTTGAACTTACTAGCCAGAATGGTGGCAATCCGTATTTTAATTTATGAAAAGAAACTCTTTTGCTTCCTTGCCGTGTAACCTTATTTTGAAGCTGTTTTACTCTGTTGTAATTGTCAAGGTACAGCTATATGTAAATCTCTGGTTTTCTCTTGGCTTTGATGATAAACTTCTCCTTTGATGCATTTTCTTAAACCGAATTTGGATTTGAGAATTTTATGTCAGCGTAAGCATTTTTGTTAGTCAATCATTTCTTATACATACACCGAATTGTGTTTTAGATTTTTTTCGTTCGGAAGTTTGGGTGTCGTACTTTTCAATTGGACAGGAATTCCTTTAAACCAGCTACCTAGGTATGAATGCATCAGGACAGATCTTTACTCCTAAAATTTCAGTTCAAAATTATTTAATGCTTAGGCGCTATCTATTAAAAAACGTATAAACTAAAACAAATTTAATCGTGTACGAATGTGAGCAGTTTTTTTTACCATTTTTAATATCCTTTTATTTTCAATTGGAGATTAAATATTAATTTTTTCTTTTTCTTTTTTGTTAATTTGTATTACTTAAACTGTCAAATTTTTTGTTATCATCTTTTTTTATTAGACTAATTTAGCCATTATTCATTCTCTTTATACTTATGTTATCCATATAATGGCCAATAAATTGCCTGATTTTAAAAAAATGCTCCGGAGAAATGTTTTTGAGTTTAATAATTTAGAAGCTTATATTTTTTCTATCAAAGGATATTCACAATCTTAAACTTTACTATTCTTCCCAAAAGTATAGAGCAATATTATATACTTTTTTTACTTAGTATATTAAATATTAAATAATAAAAGTATAATGCATCTAATGATAAATATTTGTTATTTACTGTTATACAACATTCTATTTCCAGTTTTAGACTCTCTGTTACTTTACCTGGCTGAATTTCGACATCAAATAAAATTTATAATTCAAATTAGACCTTTATTTTACATTTTATTGTGATTTTTAAATAAACTTATAAATTTATGTTAAGCAGTACATTAAATTCAATATTTTTACTCGTGTAATTGGAAAAGTTAATATTCATTTACTAAATTAATTGCTGACTAAAATGAGTTGTGAAATGTATTTATTGAAAATAATGAATAATTTAATCACTATAATAAGTAGCATTTTAGAAAACAGATGGAGACAACACTGTATTAACTGACTTTCAACTAAAAGCTTGTGAGCAAAAGCGCTGTCACGATTCACTTCTATTGCCTTAACAAAGGCGTCAGGAGTGATCCTTGTCATTATCAAGTAAGACAAAGTCCATACGTTGAACTGTATTCATGTCAGTGGCCAGGAACGAGATGTTACCCTTTCTCGTCGAGAAAGTATCGGGTAACGTCAGACGGCAGTCGACATCATGCAGGCAGGGAAGTTGAATGTAATGAGAGTGCTTCCGTCACTCACAGAGCGCCGGAAAAGTAGGAGCATTAGAAAAGTTCGTCCGATTGGGGTGAAGACCAACTGTGAAATCCTCTTGGGAATCAAGACTCAATGATTCGAGGCATACAAGGCGATGGTACAACTGGATTGCCTGGATCGGGCCCTCTAATCCAGAGATTTCT
The DNA here is from genome assembly GCA_032207245.1 of Pardosa pseudoannulata. Classification (NCBI taxonomy): domain Eukaryota; kingdom Metazoa; phylum Arthropoda; class Arachnida; order Araneae; family Lycosidae; genus Pardosa; species Pardosa pseudoannulata. Next base: position 120,134,474 of record CM063508.1, read on the forward strand.
AACAGTAATCAGAATAATGACAACTAGCAGAAAATAAAACAACTAAAAGATGAAAGAAGGGAATAGGGCGGTGGATTCGGGAGTTCATAACACAAGAACTAGAGAGTAGAAATCTTAGGGATAGAAATACAAAAATATTTTTGCGGCCAGGGACATCCGTACACTACGACGACCAGAAGTCTCAATGATATTGATCAGGGGACTAAGGACACCAAACTTCAGGTTAAATGTTATAATTCATCATCTTGCTCGTGTAACCATGTTTGAACACAACGAGACGTGTGAACAGGGGAATTGTCTTTTTGAAACACAGAAAGTCCTCTCGGAAAGAGAATCTGAAGCATAGGGTAAAGTTGATCTGCGGGAATGCTTCGATAATGGTCGTCTATGATGATCCCCAAGACAACGAGAGGCCCCAATCCAAAGGAAGATATTGCAGCCCACACCATCGCATAACCCTTTCCATGTTTCACTGTTGGAACCTGGCAGTCAACATGATATGTTTATGCTGGTATTCTCCAAACGAACACACGTCCGGTGGTCTGGAATAAAGTAAATTAGGATTCATCAGATCAGATGACTTGTTCCCATTGTATTTGTGTCCTGTTCAGGCGGTTTTGTCACCACTGTAGTCTCTTCGTAACATTCCGAGCCGAAGCTAACAGTTTTGGAATAGCTACTTTGCCGTGAATGTTCGTAGCATGCAATTCTCGTTGAATAGTTATGAGGTTCAGAAAGTAGGTATTAATCTCCGACGTTATCTGCGGCAGTGTAGTTTTGCGATTTCGGGCGACTATCCTCTTAAACATTCGTCTATCACGGTTTTTCAATTTTGACTTTCGCACACTGTTGTGCTTCGTATAAGACACCTCAACCAAGTTTGTGTCAATCATAATGCTTGACACAATGGTCTTTGAAACACCTACAAGGTTGGCTGTTTTGGACATGGACTCTCCATCTGGCGATCTTCAATTATCATGCCTCTTTTCAAGTCGAAGAGGTCGAATATAATCACGCTTTACTTGGAACAGGGTTTTCTCATCCAACTCGTAACTACGAAATACTGTACTGATACCTCCCCTTTCACCGCTGCTAGGTGGCACGTTGTTGCGACACAAGCCAGCCGTTTATTAGATAGTCGAAGGACGACTCATTTTTAAATGGGTGTTCTTATTATTTTTCCTATACCTGTATATTTTTTAAACTTAACAAAAACCTAAAAATATTTTATTTCTATATGAAATCTGTTTATACTGTAAACTATCATATACAAATTTGATGTTTTTGAGAGATGTAATTTGAGAAGATAAAATTTTATGTTTAAAATTCAGATTTGGCTATTTACAACAACGATAAATTTATAAAACACCATCTTGTGTAATTACTTGACATGTAATGATTCATATAGAATTCATGAGGGAATAATATGGAGATCAAGATGCCTTGCATCTTTGTAAATCATAAATAGTTTTAAGGGTTTTACTTTTACAATTATATAACTTTAATTTTATTGGCTATAAAATTTGGAAAATTAATTAAATTTTTTAAAACTTTTATAATTCTTGTGAATTTTTGACTGTACTATTGATTATTTTTTCATCCAACTGAAAACCTGCACATTTTTATACAATACTGGTCAACGGTCATGCTTGATATAATGCCTAATAATGCCAATATAATACAAAGCATTAGAAGAGAGGTTATTTTCAGAAGTCGAATTTTTCCTACGTTATAAAATTCATTAATGAAGTCTACATTCAGGAAGTTAGAATTATATTATGAATTTACATCCATGTCAATAATATTTATTTGTAAATTCACAACCTTATTTAAGTCAAAACCTTCTTGGTGCTTGCAAAATTTGTTGTAGTAATTCAAATTTAGCCACCTTTAAACTTTATAGAACAGTGCGAGAAGCCAGACACATCTTTCTTTTCAACTTGATAAGCCATTGTTTACATTCAAGTTTTTTTTTTAAAGGAAAACGATGAAAGTTAATATTTTTTCGATTACATATCTCTTTTATAATATTGTTAGTATATCTAAAAGTTGCTCTAAAAGAGCTGATAAGGTTTTTCGGACGGGGCACTCTTTTTTGGCAGGCTGGCAGTGCATCTGAAAAGGAGGACTTCTCTTTTCGGAAAGGATCAAGTTTCGAGAAGCTGACCGCCCGAAGAAGGGAGAGAAGATCTGCAAGAGCGCAGTTGGATTCAGGGACACAGAGCCTTCGACTGGAAGACACCTCTCTGTTCGATGTGAGAGAACACGACGTTGGTTATATTCTGATTTGGAAAGCTCGACCATCTGATCTGCTTACGTCTGGCTCTGAGACGCCAAGACTCAAAATATGATATTTTGTCAGGCTTTAATTTTTCATTCAATGTCTTAAATAAATATTCTTTGTTGTCCTAAAAGTTTTCGGGGGTAATTTAATGCATCCTCAGAAACGAACGAGCTCACCTGTCCCAGTAAAGTAGGTGATGAGGTCCCACTCAAGCACAGCGCCACAGAACAGGGTGCTTTTACATGCAGCATCCAACAAAATATTTCTTTAAAAATAGTTTTTAAAAAGTCTTATCTTCTTACAAAAGCCCATTCTTCCGACATATACGTATATATATATATATACATATATATATATATGTATATATATATATATATATATATATATATATATATATATATAAGTATATATATAAGTATATATATATATATATATATATATATATATATATATATATATATATATATACATATATATATACATGTATATAAGTTATAACAATTTAATATCTCTTAAAAAATTTCTTCTTTTCCATTTCTATTCCTTTAAATCTATTTTTCCAACCACAAAATATCTTAATTAAAGGAGTGTCCTTGACCTAAAATTCTTACCACTTTCCATATTTTCCAGCTGTTCCCGGTTCACCTTTCAATGATCTAAGTTCCTGTCTGACTGTTAAATTTTCTAAGTTTCTGGTTCCTTTGGAAAAGATTCTCCGCTTCTCGCTCTGGGGTCCATACATATTTTCCCATTCATTGTCTTCTGTCTTTGATAGAATCGCATGTCGTTCTCTTAACTCAATAAAAGTTTAAGTTCCGCAAAGAACTCTGAGTGTTTTTTAATGGAATGGCCTTATTGCATATTCTGCAATAAGCTTTTTTGCTGAGGATTCTCCTTGTCCAGCAGCCGAACGATGGCCGATTGGTTAGGGTCCTGGCCTTCGGTACCGGAGTTCGTGGGTTCGAATACCGCAGTGGCATGGATGTTCGTAGCCGTTCGGAATCGGCTTTAAGCTGTAGGTCCCGGTCTCATTAGCCCTCGTGTTGCAAAAAGTAGACCGTAGCACTCCAAACCAAACCAAACCTTGCCCAACAGACCAAGCAAATACAAACAATATGGTGTATAATTCGAATTGACCTGCGGATTACTTTTCGCCTTGTTACACACACACATATATGCACACACGGAAATGTCATTACATTATGACCGTACTCCATTTATTAAAATTGCTTCGTTCAGAAGCAATATCACTGTGCGTGGTCGGCTGATATTGAGTATATAAATGTATTGTCTTTCCAAACATAGCGCTATTAGCGACATAATGGTAAGAACGACTTTATTGGACTTCGATAAAGGTCAAATCGTTATGGCTCGGCGACTGAGGAACATCAATATAACGGTGTGTCTAGTGCGCTGTTCACGTGCAGTTGTTGTAATCACATATCGAAAACGGTGTATGGATGGTGAAATGACAAGTCGAAGTCCAGCGATGTGTCGTTCACGGCGCATTGATTCCAGAGGAGAGCGGATATTGCTACGCATTGTTCGCCGTAATTGATGAGCTTCAGCAGCCGAAATCCCCACCAGCTACAACAGTTGCGACCAGACAGTGTTTCTCAACACACTGTGCAACTTACATTGATGTGCTTAGCTTACTTAGCCGGAGGCCGTTTCAGGTCCCTGCATTGACGCACGTCATCGCCAGCTGCGTCTGCAATGAAGAAACATCCGAATTGGACATTGGAAGAATGGAAGAAAGTTGCATGGTTCAACGAATCACGTTCTCTGATTCATCTCATTGACGGGCTTGTGCAAATACGCTATTTCCAAAGGAAACCCTGACTCCCGGACACACAGTTAGACGGAGACAAGCAGTTGATGGGTAGTATTATGGTGTGGGCAATGTTTTCATAGAGCACATTAGGACCCATAATCCCCATAGAACAATCCCTGACGTCTGTGCATTACATGAACTTTGTTGCACACCAGTTTCACTCATTCATGACAACAGTATTTCATGCTGGAGATGGTGTTTACTTACAGGATAATGCACCACGTCATAAGGGAAGAATTGGCAGAGAGTGGTTCAAGGAATATGCCAGTGATTTTCAAGTTATGTCTTGGCCTCCGAATTCGCCTGACTAATAATCTAATAGGACATATCGCCACCTGGGAATAGAGATGTAAAAAACCCGAAATTTTGAAGTGGTGGGAATAAACCCGGGAATTTTGGGGAATAAACCCGGAATTTTGGGAACTTTGGGAAGAAATCATTTTAACAATGTTTACATTTATTTTTTAACAGTGGCTTTGTAAGAACTAGCATATTATTTCTAAGAGTTTTTTTTTTAGTTTCGGTAATATATATATATATATATATATATATATATATATATATTCAAGAAATAATAGCAATGAGCACATAAATGATTTTATAGTAATACTTATGCAATTAATTACCCTGTTAGTCTTATCAAACACATGACTGGTTGCTTCAATTTTAATTGCTAATATAATAATTATATAATTATTTTTGACCATTATTTATTATGTAAATTGTATGTTAAACTTTTTCCCCTCCTTTTATAAAAATAAATATCTTTAAATTTAAAATAACAGTTTATTATTTTTTGTAATGCATATATCATTTAAAAGTGTAATCAAATGACACTGTTTATTTTATGTCCAATTCCTACACACACATATATATAGAGAGAGATGTTGTCCAAGAAAAATAATTTATGGGTTTTGTGACACTACAGATTATTGCCTAATATTTATGCAATAAAAATATTGGATATTTCTCAAAGAAAAATATACTTTCATGCTAAGCATGATACCTTGCCAAATATAATTAGTTAATCCAAATTGTCTTGTGCGATTAGGATAAAAGTAAACAAAATACTTCAAAATTCCCATGTTTTGGAAATTTTCAAAATTCTCTTCCCAAAAAACCCGGTTTTTTCCCGGGTTTAAACCGGGTTTTTTCCACTGCTCACAACTCTACCTGGGAAACCAAATTCGTGTTGCCATGTTAACCTCTCGTATTGTGCAAGAAATGCAGGACCAGTCGGTGAGCACTTGGTACTAATTACCTCAGATTACCTATCAGCACCTTGTGGAGTGAATGCCAAGTCTGGTGCTGGAAGTTTTGAAGACTAAATGTGGTCCTACATCTTAATAGGGTGGTCATAATGTAATGGCTTTTCGGTGCATATATTAAAACTACGTGAGAAACCACCTAATATAATTCATAGTAACTGCTATAAAGTAGGAATTCAGATCGTTAACATTTTCTCAACTAAGATAAAAGTAACCTAAATTAAGATAGGTTTAAGTTGTATTTGAATACATTTTCACCAATCTATCTGTTCCCATCCATAAAGTTTCCATTTCTCCAATAGAAAAACAAACTGTAAACAAATATTTATAATAATTGCCTGTAAAATATGAAACTATGTTTGAGTAACAATGAAATATTAACTGTTATGTATTTTAAGGGCCATCCAAGGCAAATTTTGAGAATTTAAAAAATGGACATACAGACAGATAAACAAACTTTTATAGCAACTTCTTGACTGTAACTGTGATTTTTTTCATCGTCTGCTTTCGGAATCATGTTGAAATGCGGTTGTTTGTGAAATGCATGGTTTAAGTTATTCATAAATTGCTTTATTTTATATAGATTTATTTCAAGAGGTGAAAAATAATAGCATTACTCCAATAAGTTATCTCTTTTGATCAATTTATTCTAAAATTTGTTATGATGTATTCGTAATCATGTCATTTTTGACGTTTCTCTAAACTATTATACTTTGAAATATATTGTTTTTTTTTTTTAATCTCTTTTAGATTTTATATAAACAACAACAAACTTTTTTGGTAAATTTTTCAGTTTTTCTTTATCTTCCTTTTTTTTTGTTTAAAGTCACTTTGTTGGTTTCTGGGAGAGACATTTCGTTTCATTTACTTTTTCATTAAAAGTCCATACTGAAGCTGACTAATTTTGTTTCATGCGGCTTGTCTACTTTCTATTTCATCACTTGTCTTTCTAAGAAACAACACCATGTAACGGTTTTAGATTTTTATTTTGAAAAAGTATCAGAAAGCATTAAAATATCCTCTTAGCCCATATTCATTTATATTTCTTGATTGTCCAGTTTGTTACTTAAGTTCTATGGGAAGATAGTTAGAATTTTGTATCTTGTTCAAGATACTGTAAATTTTATACATCTCTTCTGTAGAAACCGAGAATACTTAATAGATTTTATATAACATGTTCATGAATAGTGATTTTTAAAGGTCTATCTCATATTTTAAAAGTTTTAGATTTGCCTCTTATTTAAGTAAAAGGAAATAAAATAATTTAATATATTCATTGACACAGGTTTCATTCATTTATTTGTTGTAATTAATAATATAATATTTAATGACTGAAATGTGCTGTCCACTCTGAGTGTAAAGTGTTTATGATGTTCTACTGTAGATTTCCCTCAATTTTGATCATCCTCAAGGGGAAGTTTTAATACATCCATATATATATATATATATATATATATATATATATATATATATATATATAAATATGCAGTGATTAGAATGGAGGAGAAATACATATAAATTGGTGTCAGATACAGTATTAATCATTGACTATTATTTTACCTGTTTTTATTTTTTTTGGTAATTGTTTATTATTAAGTCTATATATATATATATATATATATATATATATATATATTGTTTAGTAAGATATTTAAAATTAAATATTTTATAATTTATAAATCTTAGTGAGAAAAACTGTATAATATACTATAGTTTTATAATTTAAAATTTTATTTTTCATGACTAATTATACTTTTAGAAATCATGCATAATGGCTACATCTACCATAAGAAGAAAAATTATTGATATTGGAGCAAACTTAACAGGTAATAATAATAATAATAAAAAAAAAAAAATCTGGAAAACTGTTAAATGTATATATATATATATATATATATATATATATATATATATATATATATATATATACACACACACACACACACATATGTGTGTGTGTAAGGAAAATTGTTGGGTTTTCAAAACTTAAATCAAGGGCTAAAAATTCCAGCATCATTTTAAATTCCCCTTTTTAACCCCTAACCTAAATTGACCATTGGGGCTACAGTTTGCGCCCTCGGAGAAGGGGCCTGACCAATTATAATCCTACATGGCTCTAGCAGACAATTTAGGAAATAAATTTCCAAATAAAAAGGAGATACATGCTGTCAGAGACAGATTTTTCTAGAGATATTTTTTCTATACCTCTGGTGGTGGCAATCAAAGCCTGGGAGGGGGAGGGGGTTACTGTGCTTCTAAATTATGAGGATTCATTCTTAGAAGTCCAGCCTCTCAAAGCATTGGCAACTACCTTTGAATGAGAAATTGTCTGAAAGTTCATGAGAAGACTTCTAAAATGGACACAACAACAACAATTTAAGAATTAAAAACTTAATTGAAATTTTTTATAACATTTTAAAATGAGTTTGAAATTATTTCTATTTCTACATTAACGTTATCTGAAAGCATATGAGTATTTTAAAATATGATTCATGCTCACATACTTATAAACAATTATACATTTTGCTTTTATGCTTTTTAATAATTTTATTATAAAAAAAATATACAATTTGATGTGGGTTGATCATTTATTATATAAAAGTTTAGCTTATAAAATAAGGCTAAAATTTTGAAATGCTAATATATCTATCTTGAACTATGTAACCCAACATATAAGTATTTATGAAATTTTAAAGTTAGGGTCTTATATATTTATTCTATTTTATGAAAATTTTTATACATAGGAAAAGTAATATGTTTGCTCATAACTTGTGATATAAAGAGAAGTAAAAGCTATGCTCTTTGGATTTTATTTGACATTTTAAATTTAGAAGAATTAAGTAATCAAGGTTTATTTAGCTGAAATATGAGTCCATTAATGAACACTTCAGAAATATATACCCTAAAAATGAACTCTTTAAAATTCTTCCTGTGAAAAGCCAGATTTTTCACAAATATACATTCTTAAAAATTAATGTAATATACATAAGTATTAATATTTTGAAATTAGTACTAATAAATTATTCATAAATTTGTATATTTTCATGAAAACAAAACTCTATTCACAAATTCACAAAACCTTGCTAAAAGAACCAGTTTTAACACTAATCTCAGTTTTACAATGTTCAGTATAGATTTTTCCCAATGTCATAAAAACAGGACTCTGAAAAGTCTGAAAGACTCCTGGTGATACATTTTATTTATTTTTTAAGTCATTTTGAGCCATTTACCCTATGATAGATATAATGTAAAGCCCTTTTAATGTCACATCCCCACAATTTTGATCTTTTTCAGGAAGGAAATTTTTTTTTCCTTATTCAATATCTCTCTCTGACTTGATACTCCTCTCAGTAACAAAATATACAGAACTGCAGAATAATTCTATGTGCTCTGAGTATACAAAGTGTCTGCCAGATATTTAAGAAATTTGCCAGTATCCAAACCTGTCACCACTGGTGTGCAGACAAATAGGTCATCTTGTACCCTAAACAGTAATAACGGTAGCACTGGGACCAGACAAATTGGATTCCTGTCTGGGGTGATATTTTTGCTCAGATTTGTTAAATACTTTATTGATAGAAAAAAAACTTTTATAAAAATATTTTTTAAATATAATTCTCTATAGTTTATAAACCTGAAACATAATTATTTTACATTATTTTTTATTAATTTAATTGAAATGTCAACCAGTGCAAATATTTAATTTTTTTTTTTAGAAAAGATTAACAATGCCCTGTCATGCAGATTTAATCTTCTTATAGCTATTATTTTCCGTTTTTGTAGAACATATTAAAAGATACCATTGAGAATGTATTAATTAAATGCATTAAAAATTGGGAAGTAATGTTGACTGATGGAGAAGCAAAATTTTAAACACTTCATTAAGCAGATGAAAGTGTATCAGATTTGGCCTTATTTAGGCAAAGAAGGAAAGCCTAATCAAAGTTTTAAAACTAGTTTCAGCTCTAAATTATGCACCAAATCTTATAATTGCTTTAAGAATCTTGGTTTATTTGCTTATAATTCTGGTTTTCTAGATCTTTGCTGATAATTCTAGAGGATTTTCTCAAAATTAAATATGTGTCTATGAAAATTTATTTCTTTTTATAGTAATTTTTATTATGGGGAAGGGGGCAGCATTTTACATTTTTGTCTGGGATGGCAAAACTGCTACTGCTGCCTGGTTCAGTAATATACATTAAAAACTATAATTTTGTTACTACAGTTTAAAAAAAGAAATGAAAACCCATGAAATCTAGATTAGGATTTAAACAGCTGCTATCTCTGCTTTTTGTTATTTTTTATGTTATTCCTATGAACAACAACCAGATCATAAAAAATTGCAGGATTTTCTTTCCCCTTTCTCCAGGATTTATCTGTATTGATTAGAAATTTTTTACTTTTGTTTCATGTCCTGGTTCTGATAGTAAATAATCTGTTATCTCTAATACTTAAAAGACCCTGTATCTGGTAGCAAGGGAAAGAAAATCACTGACCATTCCCACTTGTCAGGTCAGTCAACATGGGATTCAAAGGGTTTAAATGTGTAAATTGTAATTTTCTCAGACTGTTATTAAGCATGTCAAACTTGCATTAAAAAGCAATAAATAATTAACATAGCAATCAAATTGATTTACAAGCTTATTTTTCATAATTTTTCTTATAAAAGGATTTAAAATCAATAAGGTTGTTTTGTTATGAAAATGTTTTGATAATCTCTGTTTGTACATTTAGAATTTTTTTTTTTACTTTGTCTTAGATCCTATGTTTAGAGGCATTTATAATGGCACAAGAAAACATGTGGATGATTTGCATGAAGTTTTACGTAGAGCTGTTGCAAATGGTGTTGAAAGGGTAAGAGAATGCAGCCTTATGAATTTATAATGTTATTTTATTTAGTATTTGTAATTATTTTGACCTGGGTTTTCTGTATATTTTTAATTCATGTTATTTTTTCCATATAATTAAATTTAAGTTTTGCCTAAAATTTTAATGGATTATTGGATGTAATGTGTTATGAATTATACAATGTGATATTTTTGCAATGATAGTAGAATTTGTGCCTGTGAAATCTTTACCATTCAAGTTTTGTTACTCTGAGTCTGATTAAGAAAATTATGTATTTCAAATATATTTACATTAGTTGTATTAGGTATTTTTCGTAGTTTCTTTTAGTTAAATAATTGTATGTAGTATGTTTTTGAAAAATATAAAAATTTTATTATGGTAAACTTAAATTTAAATTCAAAGATATTGTAGTTGTGGTGAAAAATTTTGATGTATTGGGAACAAAGTATTTTAAGTAACATATTTTGGTTCAAACATTAAGCATTTTTACTTTGAATTAAGCATACTTTATAGATTCTCATGTAATCCTCTTTCTTCTTTTATATAAATTTTGATTTCTTTTATTTGTTAGATATTTATAACTGGGGGCAGCTTAGAAGACTGCAGAGCTGCTCTTGAAATCTCAAAATCATGTGGTATGTATATGTATGTCCACACACACTTCATATTTCTAAACATTTCTATTTAACCGTGTTCACTGTGTTCATGACAAAATGTTTTTTTTTTTTTCTTTTTTTTTTTTTTTTTTTTTTTTTTTTTACAGATATGTTATATAGTACTGTAGGGTGTCATCCTACAAGATGTTTAGAATTTGAGGCTTGTGGAGATCCTGGTGGTTATCTTCAACAACTGAAGCTTCTTGCTCTAGAAAATAGATTAAAAGTAGTAGCTGTTGGTGAATGTGGCTTAGGTAAAGTCTCTGGTACCTTTTTAAAATAGTAGAAGTGTGAAGGAATTATACCAGCTTAGAGAGTCCAGTTTCTAAGAATGAAATTGAAAATTAGATAATTTGCAAGTTATTTTATCAAAAATAATTATATTAGAAGAATTAATTATTAGCAGCATAAAATATTGCTTGATGTAAATTTGATTTTTTTCAAGTTTAATTTTTTAAAATTTACTGGAATGTATGCAGAAGTTTTTTCATACTAAAGACAAAAAATGTCAGTTGAATAGAGATTTGGATGAATGGGGAAACTCTTCTACATCTTTTAAACTTATTAATATGATAATAGAATATTTTGTAGTTTTATCAAAACTTCTGTTATTATTAGTTTCATTTGTAATTTAATTTCCAAGTAAACTTGTGTTTCTTAAAGCATGGAAGTGAGTTAAATGCCAAATATGTTATGCTGTATTGGTACTGGGAAAAAAAAATCCTTTTTTTATGTATTCATATTTTAATGTCTATTTGATAGAAAATTATCAAATTATGGTCCATATTGTTTTTAAATGAAATCCTTAAAAAAGAACAGATGATATTTATTTCTTATTAAGCTTTAATATATTGATTAAAGGAGAGTCATGAAACATGTAATGTTAACCTAATCCAAGCGTGAGCCGATGACTGCTCTTTTCTTAGACATTTGCGACACTTTAGAACATCTGTCTTTGTGTATTCGAGAGTAGCAATCAATGTATATAAATAGTTCTTTGATACCTTTGTTATCTTGTTTTATTAGCAATTTGGCTACTCTCTTTCGAAAGCCGGCTGACTCCTAGTCTAGTCTAGATAAATGTTTTCTTTTCACACGTTTTTCTTTAAATGCAGTTTATTTTGACAGAAAATTAATAAAACATTGTCTCTATAGTTCACTATTTATATTTTGCCATCAAGTGAAACAGTTTTATTATAAAGTAGAAGTCTTTTATTATTATAGTGATCAGTTTCATTTTAATATTAGTTAACCATTATACAATTTTTTTTTTTTTTAATTTTCTCAAAAAAGACAATTAAAAACTCTTGAGATATTAAAGGATAATTTTATATTATCTTTTCAAAAGTCTGTGTTTTTCTTCATATTAAGTCTTTTAACTTGAATTTAACATTGAAATAAATTAAACTGTATTGTTTGTATACTTGTGAAATATTGTGTTTAATTTTCCCCATGGTAAAAAATTATCTAAGCATCTTTAGTTATTTGATGTTTGACTGAGTTATTTAATGACTTTACTTGAATACATTTCTGCTCTCCTCAAGTGGGAGAAATTACTTTAAAAAAGTATTTATCTGTGCTTATTTTCAAATCTTTTTATTTAAAAGTATATAAATTCTGAATTCAAAACTTTGTTGCTTTAATAATTTTCTGTTTGATGTTCCTCTTAATGATTTTCATCATTCATCTTAATATTTCTTAAGGGAAATCAAATTGATACTTCACTGTAATGCAAAAAGTTTACTGCAATTGTTTTTTCTTGTTATAAAAACATGTTTAATAGAATTTAATTTGTGATAACTAACTAAATATCAGAAATTGTCAATTGAAATTGAGAATAGTGTTATGAATAATATGCACTTGCATAGTTTCATCAATTTCATTTCCAAAACAAAGTTTTGCATTATTGAAATAAATAGATGAGTTAATGAACTAATAAAATTTCTGTAAACTGCTGTAAAAGGTATTGTTTACAAAAATAAATCATAATTTTTTTCCCATAGATTATGATCGATTAGAATTTTGTCCTAAAGAAACTCAACTAAGGTAATTAAACCTTCTTTTTTTGTTCAAATTTATTTATTCATTATTTGTTTAATGTAACATTTACATGGTCTCTTGTAGATATTTTGAGTGCCAATTTGATATAGCTGAAGCTACACGTCTTCCCATGTTCCTTCATTGTCGCAATTCCTGTACAGATTTAATTTCAATAATACGAAGAAATAGAGATCGTTTTAGTACAGGTGTTGTAAGTACTTATACTAGATATGAAATAAAACTTCATTTTATTTAATTTATCAACTTTGGAAAAATCTTCTGCTTTTTCTTATTTTACTCTCTTTTTAAACTAATTTCAATAGTATTTGTATTAATAACACTATCTTTTTGATATTTTCTACATTTTATTTCATTGCTGCAATGAATATTTCATTAATTTACATTCAATATGTACCACTTTATATCATTTAAAGCTCAAAAGACTATCAAATATATCATATATTGCTAATTTATGAAATTATCATCCTAGTATATTTATTAATCATATAATTTATACAAATAAGGTTAATGCTTATTTCTTATCAATATTTAAAACATTTAATTAAATATCTCAAACATAGTCAACATTTTTATGTACCCATATTAACAATTTGCTTCTATATTTAGATATGTATTTGAATATCCAAACTAAATCTTGTAATTTATAAATTTTCTTTTATCTTAGTTGTGCTTATTTTGTCATGTTAATTTCTATTCTCATATTTAAAATAAAGTATAGATTTGTATGGTGCATTTTATTAAAAACAAATGTAATTAAAATTGTTGTTTAATTGTTTAACGAAGTATTATATTTAACAGTGTTTGCTTTTGAATATAGAAATGTAATCTTAAAACTCTGTATAGGAAAAATATGAATTCCATTCACAAGTTTTTTAATTATTAAAAGAAGTTAAGTAATTTAAATTCAGAATTTATAGGTGTTATAGGTAAAATTTGATAATCTAAATAATAAAATTAGTACTTGATGACATTAAACTTTTCTCTATTTTAAAACTAGGACTAGACTTTAATTAATTTAAGTAGAACTTAAAAAATAGTATCTGCAGATTGCTTAACAATTTAATTAAAGCAAACTGTGTTTCAAAATTAGAAATTATATAATTTTTTAGTGGGTATAAAAAAAAATTAAGACAAGGTACTACTTATTTCTTAAGTTAAAAAAATCATTACATCTTAAAATTGAATTTTAAGTATAATTAAAAATTTAAATCAAAGTATATCTAATGAAAAAAAATCTGAAAAAAAAAATACAATTTCAGTTTTATTTCTCCACTGAAGCATGAGAGACTGAGTGAGGCATGCCTTTTATATTTTTCCTTGTAAATAATCAATTAGTGTTGTTATTTAAGTTTTTAATTCTCTTTACCATAAATTTCTTTTATATGAACTTAGAAATTTATAAAAAATGTTTACACTGAACTGGTTTTATATTAGGTTCATTCTTTTGATGGTACTAAAGATGATGCAAAGTCAATATTAGATTTGGGATTGTACATTGGAATTAATGGCTGGTATGTGGTATGTGTTTATTAGGTTAAAACATATTCTTTGTGTAATAAGCATTGTTTCTAAGTTTAGAAATTTTATTGGTTACTGCTATAATAAATACAAAATAAAATTAAGTTTTTATGAAGTGTTTGTTTATATTTTTTTATGGTGGTTTTAACTTTTTTAATGTTTTGAAAACTCTTAATTTTATTAAATTTTTATGTTTTTTTCCCAATCTAAAAACATTAAGTACAGGTTCAATATTTTACAAGTTTAAATATTTATTATTTTTTTAATATTAGACAGAAATGCTGAAAGTATTGATGCTAAAGGAGTTTAGTTCCAGACAGTATAAAATACTTATTCCTGTGATATCTCTTGATTTTAAGCATTTTCCATTTGAAATTTACCTGAATTTTATCATATATTGCTTTTGAAAGTCATAGATGAAAGTAGAAAACAATTTCTTTTAGTAGGTAAAATTCACAAAAAAAAGTTATCAAAACAGAAATTATGATTAAAAAAAAAAAAAAAGCTTGTTGAAAAGTAGAAAATTTTAGTAATAGATGAAAATGAAGGAAATTTTGTTGCTTTTTTTTTATTAGTTTAAACCCTGTTAAAAATCGAAACAAGTTACAATATTTTATTATTTTTTTATAATTTTAAATAATTTGACCATTTTTTTTATAAATAGGATAATATCTATTGTTTTGGAATATGATTGTAAAAGCTCTTTTACAGTCATAACACAGATAAAATCATTTGATGTGGTTACATTTAAATAAGATTTTAAGATAAACATTAGTATTTACAGGCAATACTAAGAAAAGTTATGTGTATAGAAAGTAAATTTATCCAAAAAGAATTGAACTTTGATTTAGCTTCAAGCAATTCTGAATATTTTTTAATATAAACAAATAGAATATTAAATACTAATGTTGGTTAACAGAGTTGGTCCAGAATTCAATTTCAATCTTCATTTTTTATATAAAAATCACGCATTAAATTTTATATATCTAGTTGCATGTTGCCATTTTGTTTACTCAAGAACATGTACACATAGAGTCAAATTGAAGTAACCAAATTCTGTCCATTTATCCTGTTGCAGTTATTTTGAGTTACCATGCTCATACAATAAGAGACAGGAATGCCAACATAATTAAAAAAATATTTTGTCATTTGGGAACTTAAAAAATGATCTCTATTAAAATCTGTATTTAGATTTCTCTCTCTCTTTCTTTTTTTTATCATTGCAGTATTTTCTGTTTACATAATGTTAAAGAAAGTTAAAATAGTAATTATAATTATTATGTAACTATTTTTGGAAAGTGATATTCTGAACTCTAAATATAATATAAAATTATGCAGAATAGCTGGCAGTATGAGAAGCTTTAAAATAATTCTCTGCAGAGAAGTATACTAATAATATTAGATGGAAAATATCTGTTCTAACAATAAACTTAAAATTATTCTTTATTAGCTTTTATCTTTCATTCAAATACATAAACTTTCTGTTTCTTGTTCTAGCTTTTTTTCATTATATATATATATATATATATATATATATATATATATATATATATATATATATATATATATATATATATATATATATATATATATATATATACACACACACATAAATATATACATGTACATATATATATATATATACACATATACACATATACATATATAAAAAATTGATGCAATATATGTGCATAAATATATGCGTGTTTATTGTTAGATATAATGTAGTTTTTTTTATGTATATCATTTGTAGTACTTTATCAGCAGTTTATTCATTTCAGCTCTCTTAAAACTAGAGAAAACTTAGATGTTGTTGCAAGTCTTCCAGTTGATAGGCTCATGATAGAAACAGGTAAAATTTTAAAGATTTTTTTCTATTTATTTATTTTTTTTTTGTATAAACTTTTCCTATGTTTTCCTATTTTCCTCTTTGCAAAAACTCCTCCATAACTAATAGTTGTCAGACTTAAATGTAATTCTTTGTTTAAATTTGGAAAGTAAGTCAATGATAGTTATTTTGAAACATCAATATTAAATTTAGATTCTTTTTTCAAATTATAGTTTTTCAGAACTACTCATAATTATTCATTGAAATAAAAACCCTCAAATATAGGCTTTTTTAGAGTAGTATAATAAGTTTTTAAAAAGGATAAAATGCATTACTACAATGTTTGTGGCAATTACTGGGAACTTTTTTGCTGGGAAAGTTTAAATAATAATAATATAATATACATTGCAAATTTTAAACCAACAAAATTGAAAAATTGCTTTTTAAAGTAAAAAATTATTAATTTTTATTGTGTGATAAAATGATATGTACATATATATATAGATTCACCATGGTGTGAGATACGTTCTACACATGCTGGAGCAAAACTAGTGAAAACTACTTTTCCATGTAAGAAAAAAGAAAGATTTGAATTTGGTTTTCAAGTAAAAAGCAGAAACGAACCTGCCAATATTGTGTAAGTAATGTTTATTAATATATAGGATATATTTGAACGTAGGCTTTATATCTTTATGCTGTTAATTTTAATTAATTTAAACTACAATGCAGTGAAACATTTTGTTTAAGAAGATATAAATTATTGTGAATTGTATAGTTCAAGTACAAATTGTCTAGACCTACTGAGCCAACATATACTAAAACTAATCTTTTAGATCATCCTAGGAAGGGTTCAAGATGACCCAAACAGTTAGTGTATCAGGTTTGAGCTTGGTAAAAGGCTTAAAAATTTACCTTGTATAAGATATGTTCATGTATGATAAATCTGTAAATTCTCCTACTAAGTGTTGACATAAAAGAGGAGTATGAAATTAGGAGAAAAAATACTCCTATGAAGGAGGAAAATTAAAGGAAATGCTTTCTTTAGCATGGTATTGTGGCTGCTGACCATAAAGAGTCAGTAATAAGCAATATTCTTTATCAAGTGGGCTTCATCTCCCTCTTTAGGGGAAATATTTTCAGCTGAGAAAGAGAGGATGTTTCTGCTGCTCATTTAATATATTTAGGTCTTCTGAAATCAAACTGAACTATTAAAGTGTGAGCATCCCTTTTCATAAATTTTTGGGTTGATTGTCAATGGGGTTTAGAAGTGCCTGTAAACTCTGCTGTTTTTTCAACCTCTCAGCCTTTTCTTTCCCTTCAATTGTGTTCTTTAGAGAAAATAATGGCCAGCTTAAAGTTAGAGAGAAAGGGGAAAAAAAATGTAAAATGCTTAAACCTCACAATAAAAATTAACATTAAAAAAAAAGACAATTTTTAAGATTTGGTAAGTATGCTGATATTAATTTATTATAGATAATATAACTCTTAATAAAGTCATAGCACTTTAACATTTAGATTTTTATAGTTGGGAAGTCTTGAATATAGGTGAACTGTATTCTGCAATTACATTAGAAAAGCCTTAGAACTAGTCATTGTGGTGCCATTATAGTTGTGAAGATCTTGGCATTCAAAATGTTCGAAGGAAAAGTATTTCTACAAGATACAAAATTGTAATATAATTTTCTAAGTAGTGTTCATTGTGGCAAATATAGATATTTTCAGTTATTTATCTATGATAGTATTTAGGAAGCTTTGTACAAGAAGTTAAACATTATTAAATTTTTTTTGTGTGTACTTTAGGAAACTTTGTAATACATTCCAAAATTTTTAATTTAGCATTTTTAATTTTCATTTTAGCCAAGTTTTAGAGGTTATGGCTGCCATTCGAGGAGAAGATATCAATGAACTTGCTGATATACTCTATGATAATACATGTAGAGTTTTCTTCAATATTGCAAAGTGATATATAATTCAGTGTTCATCTGTTCACTGAATTATCAGGTTAATGGTTATGAGTTATCTAGATTTTAAATATTGTAAAATCTTTATGAAGAAAAGAATTTTTAAAATAAAAGTAAATGAGACTAATGCTTTTAGTATTAAATTTCTTTCATGCCTTAAAAGTTTCACAGTTTTCTTAAATTAATTCCCATTTTTTATGCTTTTGTAATAGAGACACAGTATTATGTAAAATATTACGATATCTATAATATTAATGTGAATTTTCTTTTCTTTAAGAAAGAAATGAATGTAAAGACAGGACATTACAAAAATTTATATATTCATTATTGCAGCATAATTGGGCCTACAGTTTTACTCTTATATAATAGTTCTTTATTACCATTGAGGACACTGAAAGAGAGAACTATTCAAAATATATATAATTATTAATATTAATCATATTATAATGTGATGAATATTAAAGCATAAACTGACTATTCATATGATTGTTGAAAATATTTCGAACCACTCCTCTTTTTTCACTGTAACCGAAAACTTTGGGTGCAAAGTGCCGTTTTTTTTCTTGTAATTTCGATTTTTATTGTATGTTGAGTTTGGCTTTGTAAACGATGTACATATGAAAAGGTTGACTTAATGAAAATGTTCTTGGTTGTAATAAGACCACAGAAACTCATGTTGGAAAACTATTATTACTAATATAAATAATATATATAATTTTAAAATTACCATAATATAGCTCTCCCATATATATTTTCTTGGAATAATTAATATTTTTCTTCAATGATTTCTATGAATTTACTTTCATTACTTGTTACTGATATCATTTACTGTAAGTGGTAATATCAAGATGGAATCTTTATCCATAAACCATTGTGACTAAAATTAATGAGTCTGAATCATGTTTTGAATAGAAACACTCAAATGTTATTAATCAAGTCAGCTTATATTACCAATGTGATTTATGTATGATTGTGTAAAGTCTGTGGTAGTATTGTTTACATATAATAGGTGCTTGGTTTGATTTACTTAATTAGCATTAGGAAATCCTATAAGAATGAGAATAATTTGTGAGTTTTGCAAAAATATAAGAATCCTACTGACTGGATTAACAAATAGTTGCCAAAATAAAAATAATATAATCAATTTAACATTGAATAAATACAATAAATAAAAGATAATTCAATATTTACAAAAAGGGCTTCACAATTTTTTGTATGATGTTACAAAGTACCCCTGAACCAAATTTTATGGCTGTAATTGTATCATTCACACTTAATTCTGTTTACTTACATTTACACTAAGCATTTTACCTTTAAGATGTTGTGAGAAGCCTAGAAAAAGTAAGTTAAAAAAAACACAAGAAATTAAGAGTAAAGCCTAGAAAAAGAGAAATTGAGTTACAGACTTAAAAAAAATAGATAGCACTGATACTAAAATTCACAAGCAAAAGGAAAGATTAAGCAGAGAAAAGGACCTAGAAAAGAAAACTAGTCTACACTTCATTGTACATAAAATTATAAAGAGTTATGTTATACTACATAAATTATAAAGAGCTTCAGAATCTGAAGATTTTACCTGATTAAACCTAAATAAAAATAATCCTAAAAGCAGTTCTCCGAATGAAAATTAAATAAATCTGATTATAAAACTACAAATTAGTGCTGTTTAAAAGACAATTGTGAAGAATTTAGTAAAATGTAATTTCATCTCCTATATAATAATAGTTATCTCTGTCTGTTCTTGAATTTATGAAGTGGCTTGACCTAGAATGGATAGAGGCATTCATATTGGATTCTTGATGAGTTAAGGTTAGTAACGTTCGAAATCCACCCATTTCCCTCTTTTCTAGCATTTAATGCCATTATTTCAAGCTTTATATTCCCCAGTTAAAAGCAGGTAATTAAATTTATCAATTTGTCACATAAATAGATAAAAATAACATTTTTTTCTAGCATTATGATGCATCCTTTAATCATCTCATTTAATCATTTCTTATTTTAACACTAAACATACCATATACCGGGTCAAATGACCCATAAGGTTGATGTAAAAAATGCGGTGGGAAATGAATTAAAAATTCTTATTCTTCGTGTTTGCAATACATAAAAATTGACAATATACAATTTTGTTTAATTATAATAAAGTTTATTTGTCTATTGCCTTCCAATTTTCATATTTCATACATTTATAATCAGAAAAAACAAAGTCCGGTCATTTGACCGGCTATGGTAGAAATAGGCATGTATTAAGTGTTGGTATGTTTAGTGTTAAATATCGACTGCATTATTTTCATACCTTTTATAACTGAATTTAGATTTTATGTAAATAATTTTCTTTTATATTTAGCTTAAATAATAGATTAGGTACATGTGGGATAATTTTAATTTTAATCATCGATTTTATCACTGGTATTAACAACAAATTCTATCTACCTCCAGGGTGTAGTGGAAATGATAGTTTCATTCCTTTACTTCCATTGATTACTGTGGCAAAAAAAATTACGAAGAACTTAACGATAATTTCAACGTAGCTAAGAAAACTGAATTATCTTTCTAAATGAATTCAACATGATTCTAAACTGGATTCACAATATCGGCAGACTTTAGAGGAGTATGAAGATAAAAAAACTATTGAGAATGTACCAAATAATCATTCTCATCCAAAACCCAAACAATTTTTTTTATCTGCCTCATAAGGTACTTTACAATTTTGGAAAATTAAAAATTTTACTAATCCTGTCATATCACAGGCTATATGCTAGTTTTTCAATAAAAAACTAAAGATTCAATAAAGTTGAATTTTAAATGTCTCAATTTTTCATGCATAGACAAAATGGGATATGCTCTTTTTTATAACTAAAAATTGAGACTGATATTTATTATTGGTGTCTGAATTGTGAGAGAAATGGAAAAAGATGAAATGTTCCTCCTTAACTACTTTTAAGATGGAAATTACATTTATTTATTGTTGCACAAAATAAATATAAAAAAATGCCCCATGTAATTCTAACTTTGTATATAGCTATGTGCAGTGGTTTTAAAATCAAAACAGAAAATTGTGTTTTTCTAACATGGTTCAATTTTAGTAGTAACAGGACTTGAAATTTCTGAATTGTACATGTAAACTCTTTTAACGATACTTTTCTATGCATTAATAAGTATCACTAATTTAAAATACATGCAGAATTTACAAACTTTAGTTTGAAGATTTTAGTCTTCCAAGAAAATTAAATTTCAAACCCTGAACAACATACGTTTATGGTTTTGTTTAGCAATAAATTTTTCTTTATGTATCTTAGTAGTTGTAATTAAAATAGCTTTTAACTTAAAGTGAAAACTATTTTCAGATTAGTTTGGTTATACAATCTATTGTTAAATTAAAAAAAAAAAAGAGTTTCACTTGTTCTAAGCTTAACTATATTTTTCAGTATTCAAAATATTTTTTTAAACCTAGTATGACCAGTTTTTATCAAATTAGTTTGTTATGTTTATGTCACTATATTCATATAAAACTGTATTTATTTAATTTAGAACTAATCCTTAACTGTAAAATTATTTTTGTAAATTAGTGTTTCTAAAACTTTTTCTTTTGTCTAACACTTGTCATGTTGTTAAATTTAAAACTAAACTAGAGTACGGTTAGAGAGGGTGAAAATAAAACATGTAAGAAGGATATGAGCGTATTCTATTTTTTAGCCAAGTATTTTTAACCGTGTTATATTATATTTCCTGAAAAGCTGTAAATCAAAACTCACATAATTGTTTTAAGTCTTTGAATTCAATAGTTTCTACAATTTCATTATGTCATTAAAGTACTGAAGAGAGTGGCAGAGTTAAAAAAAAGAGAACTCATCAAAAAATGATGAAAAAGTTTAAAAAAAATTCTTAGGAGTGTTTTTTATTTGTGGTTATGCAACATGCATACAATGATAAACTAATGTTAAAATGTTGAACTTAAAATCATCTTGTATCTGTTTGAATTTTTTTTTTCTTTTCAAAACGCGATGCTGCGGATTTTTCGGAAAGCGCTGTCAAGGTCCTCCTGAGTTATATCTGAGTGTAGTACACAGCGAACTCTGTTTTTGTACCAAGCACAAGCTTTCACCACAACTTTTTCTTCATCCTTTTCTGTCACCTGGGAAAAAAATGGCAAATTGATTTAGGAAAAAATGGAACTATAGGTGGAGCATGCACTAATTATAAGCATAATGTAATTTCAATGAACAACTTTACAATAGATTACGCAAAAAATTGGATTAAAAATAAACATTAAAATAAACATAGTTCAAAATGCGTTTTATGAACCGTTGAAAATTCTTAAAATATTTTTCTTTGCGGTTTTGGTTAACTGCAAATATTTTGATCTTGCAATATTACATCTTACATGAATGAAATTTGATATTGAAAAAGAGAAGAAATCATTTAGTCCGAATGGTTATGGCGCTGCTCTTTGGTACCGAAATTCATGGGTTCGAATCCCGTTGCTGACATATATGTTCTGAATCGGCTTTAAGTAGTATGTCCCGGTGTCATTAACCGTCGTGTAGCATAAAAGTAGACCGTAGCGCTTCAAACCAATCATTAAGTCGGTTTTATATTTTACACATAAGAGCCAGATACAATAAAGATCAACAGAGGATCAAAAAGTTACATTTCTAGAGGATTGGATTTCTTTATTAAGGTTGGTCTATACCTGCTATGTTTGATTTCTCTAGCTCAGTGTTACTTATGAGAAAAATCGAATTTCCTCTATCCAGATCGCATTTTAAGAATTATTATAAAAAATATTTCCAAGTGATAGAACAGTAAAATCTGTAGAATGCTATTAAAAAAAAAAAAAAAAAAAAAAAAAAAAGAGAAAAATATATTATTTTACGTTTGGTATACTCTTCTTTTTCAAACGCAAATGAGAACATTTAACAGACATTAAAAAAAAGTATCTTAGAGAATTAGTTTTTTTTTGTCGCATAGAAAATCTTTTTACAGAATTCTTAATATGTGAGTCGGCTTGGCGAAATTTGATTTTTCTCATAGTTTGATATTGAACGAAAGGAATCCAATATATTCCAGTTTCAAAAGGCATCACAGTACCGATCCGACAAAAAGATTTCAAATCGGAAATGTAAGATGAAATAATGCAAGAAAATATACTTTATTTTACCTCTTTCTTGTCAGTAAATTATGTCAATCAAGTACTACATGAAATGAAGAGAAAAGTAATCGGTTACCTCTTCCATTCTTTTTACAAACTGCTCCGAATCGAAACGTTTCGAGGGAAAGCAAAGTAATAGCATGTTCGATTGAACTTCGTCCGGATTGACGGTGATCAGATCACTCTTTAGGTTATAAATATCTAAAATATTGGAAAAAAAAACACATATAAGCATAACATATGCATTTTTTCATAATATCGTGCAGTCCGCTTTGAATCGGTAACTTTTTATTTCAAAAATTTCAGTGCTAAAACACTATATTGTTCAAGCGAGACTTTGCAATGAAAGAATTAGAAAAAAAAACAAAAAAACCCTCACTTATATGTTAAATTAATAATTTTTTTCTTTATGTACAAGCTTTTTTAATTAGTACGTGCTAAGAGAAATCAAGAATTGTGGGACATCAATGTTGTTTTGAACATACACGAATATCCAGCTTTTTGAGAATCTGTCGCTGTACTTCGCATAAACTGTGTCAGAATAAGCATTTCGATATCGCAGAAACTTTCGGGAGCGTTGTAATGTCTTAGATGCAGGAAAGTTGCAGCAAAATCTGTTTTGATGGAATGTAAGTGAATTTACAACTTTTTTGCTACAGATACATCGGTAGGAAAATTAATTTAGCCCACAGATTGTATTGTGCATTAGAATTTTTTCAACTGTGAATAAGCTGTATTAGTTATGAATGAGAAGAAATGTCTTTGTGAAACATTGTTTATGAAAAACCATGTTTCTTATTCAACATCGAATTTGCCTATAAAAAGCAGCAAAAGTCGCTTATTTTAGTTATGAGAATTAGAATGCACGTTTATTTCACAATAGAGAAATTAATACTGTTGCAATTAGATAGCAGGCTATAATTTAGGATTTGCAGTTATTTGTATCTATGATACGCAATAAATAATAAAATCTCAATATAAATGTTACCGCTAACTAAAATCCATCTCATAATATTATCATCAACAGGGACAACTTTAATTGTTGGGATGTTACATAAGGTGACCATATTTCTAAACAGTAATTTGGGGATATAGCGTGGTGTCCTCGAGTCCAAGAAAAACTTGAGGACACTACACAGTATTTTTGAGTACGTAGTTGAGAATATAACATAGTTATAAGTAATACCCATATTTTGAAATTTTACTAACTAATTATACTTTAAAAAAGACTCGGGTAGCTTTTTATTTCAATATTGTGAAACTAAGAACATTTATTAAAACTTGGTATATTCAATTATCTTTAATTGTAAAAGAAAACATCTTCATTCCGTTATCTATTATTACATACTTGTACTTTAATTTACTATAATCAAAATGAAAATTACTGATTTATTCTACTCTTTACCATTAATGTATGAACAAAAGCAGCTTAGATATAAAGTTCTTTACGAAGAAAAACAGTTTTCATTTAAAATATATTTTGTCGGTAGTACAGACAAAATAACAGCAATGTAATTTACATATATCCAATTTTTCTCAAGTGACACTTTTATTCAGAAATTTTGCTCAAAATAATAATGTAAGCAAAATTAAACTACATCTCATAGCGCCTGCAAATATTATCAGACCTTTAAAAAAATATTGGATTCTTAATATCAATTCATTAATAATCACTGTATAATAACTTCATTTGAATTGCTTACTAGGTCAAATCTTTCAATTTGGGGCTTTCCGCGTGCTTAAGTTAAAGCATTTTTGGGGACAAATGAAAAGTAGATCTAAATTTAGCGAATGTCCCCGAATTGCAAGGACGTATGGTCACCTTAATATTATTTTAATTTGTATTATATTGGATACCATTTAGGGTTTTTCTTCTTAAATTACTTAATGTGTGAAGTTTGCAAAAGGTAATCGGAATCTTAGCGGTATTACTTTTAGATTGAGCATATGCGATTACCCAACAAGTTCCTTTTCCTATTACCGGACCGTATTTTTTTCTTTTTATTTGTTTCTTAAATACAAGCCCTAAATATACCATCTTTCAATTAAATTTTGGACTCTTTGGAGGCAAGACATTACTATGATTTTCTAGAAAAATTTAAATGAGCAATTTCAGATTTATGCCAAGTGAAAAATATTTTTTTTACCATATGATTTGAATGTTCCTAGGTCTACAAACAGGCTTTTAGCTTATGCTGCGGTTTCCAAGCTTTTTGTACCTGCGCACTATCTTTTTTATAAAAAAAATTTTTTCCGCCCACACCAATTTTCATGACATTCTAATTTCAGAAATACCCACCTGACATTCTAATTTTATTAATGGGCTACAAAATAATATACCATATTGTGCATGCTTATGCATAAAATGTAAGTAATATTAATTTTAAATGGAGGAGAAACAATCTTACAAAAACTAGAATACGTGTCATAATTAATAAAGCATAATTATATTTTAATGATGTGGTGGATGGGCTTGTTTATCAGCACACATTTTCTCAAACCGCGGTATCATTGTAGAGTTCTTAGTTCTTTTTCAATCTCTAAATATGATCGATACTTCGTCTTCAAAACAGCTATTGCGGAAAACCACGTCCACTTGAATATTTTACAAGTGGCAAAATAGATAAATTAAATGAGGTGTTCCCCCTTGCAATAATCTTGCTCCCCACAGTTTGCAAACCACTGGCTTTCGGCTGACTTTAAGACTACACGCCTTGGAATTCTGGGATAGTCCCCAAATTTAGACCGCGTTTATATTTTGCCCCCTCCCCCAAATACTTTGACTATATACTTTGAATACCTTTTTTTATGGAGAACATGAAAAGCCCCCAAATTTATTAAAGATTTGTCCCTTTTTGTCATTCTAACTGAGCTGCAGTTTAATTTTATTTACATTACTTTATTTTATTACTAGTTTAAACAAGAATTAATAGACGACAACGAGTCATTCGAGGAAATTTCCGAATTTTAGTTTGTTTAGGGCACTTGGCTTGAGCCGAATCCCCAATGGTGAAATGTGATCAATTACTCTTCAAGGTGTGCATCATGAAGTACAGAGATATATAAAAATGGATACAATTAAACTTAGAAAATTCATTAAATTAGAGTGAAAAATTATGATGGGCCCTAAATAGCAAAATATAAAACAAAAATGAAAGTAAAGAGGAAAGAAAAATCAGTACAGTTTTAGGAACTGATACTAAAAATTTAAAAAATAAACAATGTTTTGGCGGATGCAAGCATCTTATATTTTTATATTGGGAGATACGAAGGTTATATTGCCGTTGTTTCGTCTACATTACTGGTAAAATATAATTTTAAATGAAATCAATTTCATTCGTAATGAACGTTATTTGTTCATTCATACATTATTGATAAAGATTATGATAAATATGTGATTTTTTATTTTAGTTATAATAATTCTAGTTTGACTATGTAAAAATAGGATTAAGAGGTTTTCCTTTTATAATTTAAGAGACACGAATATATTGAGAGGCTCATTAATATTATTAGTTTCACAATATTGAAATAAAAATTGTGTGTTTTTCTTAAACTCTCTCCTCTCTAGTTATTTTGTGTTATGAACTCACGAATCTGTTTTTATCTATCTTATCACATCTTTTTAGCTTTTGATTTATCTCACCCGCTGCTATTACATGGTAACTGAACGAAATCTCTGGACTGGCAGGTTAGTCCTATAGAATCCTGCTGTTCCACGTCATGAAGGCCATGCGTATGCGCAAAAGGTATAACTATGACTCAAAATGCAATTTTTTTTTTCAAATTATATAAAACCCATAGTTTGCACTCGAGACTCATTCTTCACTGGAAAAATATTAGAAAAAGCATATTCTTCACATAGTAGAAGTTTCCAAGCATGCAATTGTCTAGAAATTTGGAAAAATGTCTCCAGAAATGTCTAGTGAGGAATCAAAATGTAAGGTATTACCTTCAGAATAATGCACCTTAGGTTTGTTATTGATCTATTACTCGATGAAGATGTAATCATTACTGCTTTGTATGTTGGAATTCTTCATTTAGTTGAGAACTTTATAGGACTCACCTTGCGCCAACTTTTTAGCTCGTTGATGGTCTATTCTGATTCTTTCCTCTGCTGTATCTAACGCCACCAGGCCTGCAGCAGCAAGGACACCGGCCTGTCGTAACGCACCTCCTAATACTTTGCGACATCTGTGAACCCTGTATAATAAAATATTTTCCCGTATATAGGATTTGCATAAACCTAATGGAACTAAATTTGTGGGAGAAAAAGATGTGTGAAAGAGTTAAAACGATAAATGATTAACTCATTAATGGCCAGGATACAGCCACGATAACTCAGTCGACAAAGGCAGAAATTTTGTGACAGGAAGGTAGGGAGATAGAGGCTCAAGCCAGCCAAAAAGATCTACCATGTTCGTTAATGGCGGATGGGGCACTTAAAATAAATTCATGATTGCAATGTCCTCCAAGTTCCCAAACGATATCTCTGGAGGTGGTAGCCCAAACCTGGGGGTTTTCTGCTTGGTCTACGCTAAGACTACTTCTTGAGGTTAAGTCAGTCTTTTGCCTTCGTGGTTCCTCGTTCAAATGAAGAGATAGTAGTCGAGATCCACTCAGATAACACCGTTACCCGGAGAAACGAAACTAACTTTGAAGAGAATGTTCAAATCATAATTATCATGAATCACTACACAAAATAATGCATAGTAGGTGTTCAAGGAAGTCATATATTGTCTACCTTAGATTTTTTTAATAAAATCGTCTTCAGAGAAGAGGGATTTAGTACTGCATGTTTTTTAAAACAAACATTTGTACTATTCCATGAAAAAAAAAACAATATTTAACCGGAAAAATAGGTCTGTACGAATACTTTTAATACTGACTGTATATATAAAATTATGCAAACGATATATTTCAGAGAATTTTTGAAGGCAATGAAATGCATCTGATATTTATTGCATAACACGAGAGCCTTCAACTGAATGAATTTTAAATCAGATATCTCTCTGCCGATGTCTGTTATCTGTCACGCTAGATATAAAATATATCAGATTCCTCTGATGAAAGCCATCTATTCAGGATTACTTGAACGGGCCTGGAATTCATCAGCTGAAAATCGTGGGTTTGCTTAGAGGATAACACAAAACTATCTTTATTTAGATTAAACTTATGTGCAGTTCACCAAGTCTCTTTAAAAAAAAGGGGGGTAACGCAATAGATCTTATCGAAAATCTTAATGTCATGAAATCCATTGATAATGAAAAAAATGACCTCTTCCCCCCCTCACGCTATACATATAATAATTTAGAACTACAGTGTCTCAAAATAAAAAATAAACATACAGTCAGGCCTTGATCAAACCGTTTTGGAGTCTTAGGCATTTTTTTACACGTATACACATTCGAAGACTGTTTTGACAAAGATATGAGAAAGCTCTTTCATAGTGCATGAAACTGATGAATTGCATTGAAAAGGGCATCGGCTCCAAAATACACATTTGATACACGCATATAAATTTATAAATATTTCAAATATATTTTCCTTTTTAGATTTTTAAAAAAATTCAGAAGCCTCTTGATTACATTAAAAGTATGCATGGCAAGTTTATCTCCCTAGCAATGTATGAATAATGGTTATTTAAAATACCATTTTATAGCTAAATTTCAGCTTTTTCTTCCACTTGTACTAGTGGCGTTAATACAGTTATCCATACAACACACAATGTATCATGTACGTTGCACATACGAGCCACTATATGTGATACGTCATTTTCAGCGTATATGGTACATAGCGTGCTGTATGAGTAACCCAAACCAAAGAAAATCTCTCTCCATACAGTACACAATGTTTCAATATACATTTCAAATACGTATCATATATAGTGATACGTATTTGTAACGTATACGAACATCTATGCTGAATGGGTTTACTAAAATAAATGTGGGTAAACTGATTTATCTTACCTGGAAATGAACTCTTTCGAGCCAGCTACTACAGATCCTACAGGTGCTCCAATGGCCTGATTAAAAGAAAATACAATTATATTATTAAGAAAATACACACGAAAAGCTTTAACTGCCTATGTACACACCCAGCTTTCTCGCTTATTAACAAGCTCTTAAGGCAAAGAAACATATTGCCTCCTACTCAGAAGTATATGTATCTTCAACCAAGCGGCCCTTCCTATACAGAGATTTTGCGCGCTAATATAAGAAAAGTAACTTAGTAACGAGGATTTCAGGAACTATGTGTAGTTTGTGTTGCTCACGGAAGGTCGATCTGAGAACTTATCAAAGGACGTGCCGGGCAATGACCGAACAGATTGGGAGCTGTAGTCTGTGTGGTAGCTCAAAATTGCTGGCAGATTTCAGTTATGATTTCTATTTGAACTAGTTGCTCTCTGGACATGGGATCTTCCTAGAACATCAACTTAAAATATTTGGTAAGTGTGGGCTCTGTCGGCTTTATGGTGAAGTGGGAACCACTACTATATGGTACTTCAGCTCAGGCTGGGAATCGGAAGGTAGGTGAAGGTTCTGTATAAAGAATGTTTTCTCATCAAATCAAATATGTACCACAAATCACACGCATTGACTCCATGCCAGTAAAATACAAATTTATGAAATCACTTAATTCCTTGTCGACATTTGAAAATGACGCCAATTTATGGTTCATTCAGTTTGTTTACACGGTTTCGTAGTCTAATATGAATGATGTGAAGTCTTGCAAAAGTAAATATGAGAGCCAAATGTAATAATAATAGAATGACTTGATGACTTTTAAGGTGTCACATTAATCATATTTAACAAACTAAAAAAAGAGATAATATAATTAAATACTTAAATAAAACAGTATTTTAATAGTTAAAAAAGGGATATAACATCTCAAGCTAGCATAATTGCAGAGATTCTCAATGTGGTATTTAAGATTTGACGGCTATCGCCAAGGATTTTACTTGTCATCTTAAGTTTGGAATCAACCATCAGCACTACACTCCTTACGATTGGCAAATCTGAATTATATTTAGAAGATATTGCTATCAACGGGTCTTTTAGTTGCTTGTGGCGTCATATGCAGTGCCGATCTAAGATATTTAGAACTCGTGGGCTTCTAACAATAATGCTACCCTCTCAAGAAGAAAATATACTTTCTGCTACGCGTTCAAGAATAGGGAGAAGTTTGAGTGGGATGTGAAGTTAAGGATTCTACCATACTGTGGTCGAGATATGTCACAGACGACTTCCGCGTTATTATGAGGTCAGTAATCGCCAGAAGGAGGAATTTATGGCACTAAATTCCTAACTCTGGTGACTTTTCCCGTCATTAAGACGCGAAAGTTGCCTGTGAAATATCCGATGCAGTATGGTAACACCTTCTTAATTATTAGCGGTTAAAACAAAATACTAGTAAATATTTTTGTAATTTATTTTATATCATACATTAAACTAGTTTGAATGCAAGAAATATTACTGCCCCGAAAGCCTGGTGACTTGGGTTTATAGTTCGTGTAGTGGCATGGTTAAATTATGGTTAGAGTGTACCAAGCGTGAGCAAAAATCGATCTATTGTTAAGGGGGGTGTAACAAAGAGTTACAGTTCAACAACTCCAGCGCGAAATTGATCTAGAGGCGAAAGCGAAGTGAGTGACCCTCCTTCGACCCCATTGATCAAGAGGGGTTGCTAACCGTGAAGTAGCCCTCTTCGGCCAAGGCAACGTTCGCCAACGAACCTTTTTCGAGAGACCTGCAGGCCCCCTCGGAGAGAGATCAAGGAAGGAGTGTGAAGCTTAATTTCTTCTGAACCAATTTTTGCACCATTTCTTTTTTACACCAAGACGCCATGTTTGGCATATCTTCGACCGAGTGTGGTCCCATTGGCATAATGGCCTAAATAGCATTTTATTTCCTATTTACACCTTTATTTATATTCAAAATAACCAAAATTCAGCAGGAGGAATTAGTTTTTTTTCAATTTTGTATTTTCTTACGAGTACTTACTTCACTGATACGTGTGATTAGCCTAGACACTCTGTCGGCCTCATCTTAATAGAGAGCAGAAATGGAAAGCGATGAATGAGGGAAAACGATGCATTAAGAAGAATGTTAAAATTCAATAGAATACGTGACTATGAGTAAATTAATTATTTATAACACTAATTGGAAGTATTAAATTTTCATAAACTCTAACTTTTATATGGAATGATACTTCACATTTAAAAATATTTTGTAATTGATGTCAGCTTTGTACAAATGGATAGCCTAATTGCAAAGAATAATCTTTCTGTCACTGTAACTTCTGAAAGTACGCTATCACTGTCAGTGTGAGCGTATGTATAAATGCTTTTAGTTTTGACAAAACTTTATTGTGTTTCAGAAAACTGCCTGTACAGATTCAGGTTCCTTTGCATCCTTTTTATAAAGAGATAAAGATCTATAATTTATTCTGCTATCCTCGATTGTGCCATTTCCTTCTCCCCAAACAGCACTTACCTTAGAAAGACACATGGAGACAGAGGCGCAATCTTTAACAATTTCCTTGGGTGAAACCCCCGATGCGACAGATGCGTTAATGATACGAGCTCCATCCATATGAACTGGAATGCCGTGCTTTCTGGCTAGTTCGCAAACCTGTCGGGAGAGAGATTTCAGAAGTAATAGTATGTGTCAATGGACAGTCTTTACAAAATTAAAATAAGTAGATTCACTTTCATTAAAATTTTTAACTCAGATTTGAGATCGAGAAACTGCTTTCTGAAGCTGCACTGCAAGTGTTAAGTCCCTACCTTTTTCTGTCGTGGTTTTTAGAAAATCCTTTATTGTTTTATACATATATTTAGACTTAAGAATACGACAGAAATAGCTAAACATCGTTGAAGCATATAATAACGGGACCGGAAAGTAATATCATTTCTGCGCATGTCGATATTGAGTTATTTATAAACTTATCATGTTCTTAAAAATCTTGTCAAACACATTTTGACAATTCGTATATTTTTCACACCGTTTGATAGAAGAATATCACACTTATGTACTGCTGTCCAACGTTGATCGGCAATATTATTATCTCATATACAGTAGAACATGGATTAACTGTATGGTCCAATTCGATCAAGGACCATATATTTTGTTTTGCGAACATAACTCACCTGGAACACGAAATATATAAATTGTTTGTAGTCCAGGTGGGTTATGTTCACAAAGAAAACTGATAAATTCATTTTAACAGCTAACTCTTATTTTGATAATAATCTACGTTAGAACAACGAAAATGCAAACATATAGAAATCAGAATAAGGAACTTTCTCGTATACCATTGAGGCTATTGAGATAAGAAATGGATATAGTATATATATATATATATTATTGCAATAAGAATATATTCTATGAAATACATTGAAGTGCCACTGAATTAGGGATATGAACCTAGTAACGAGTTGGGCCTCCTCTGACCTTGATAACTGCTTCCACACGGCGGGACATAGATTCAACAAGTTTCTGGAAACGTTTCACGGGAATGGCTTGCCAAATATTGTCTAAATCTGTCCATAATTCAGTAAGATTCGTTGGTGCTGTATGATGGCCTTTCACGCTTTGTCCCCAAGCATCCCGAAGATGTTCAATAGGATTTAAGTCTGGGCTTCTAGTTGGCAAATTTATGCTAGAATATTCAGAGGAGTGCTCATCCAAACAGCCGGTAGCCAACCGGGACTTGTGATAGGTACGGTTGTCTTGCTGGAAAACTTCGTAACCGTGCGGATAACAGAACAGCATAAACAGATGGAAGTGACCACCCAACAACTCTACGTACCGAATTGCATTGAGGGAGGTTGGGACACGCACCAAAGATCCCAAACAGTGCTACGAAAAAGCACCTCAGACCATGATTGAGCTACCATGCCCTTTTACAGTTCCAACCTGACATGAAGGATCTAAGGTTTCATGAGCCTGACGCCCTATTCTCAGTCTCCCGTCGGCTTTAAGTAATCGGAATCGAGACTCATCCCTCCATGCTATTCGTTTCCAGTTCTATACACTCCAGTCTCTCTGTCTCTGTGCCCAGGAAAGGCGTACAGCAATATGGCGAGCATAGAGCCATGGTACTCTCTTAGATCGACGGCTTCCGAAACCCATACGGTGAAGCAAGCTTTACACAATCCGTTTACTGACTGTACGACTGGTACCATCATTAAACTGGGTGGAAGTTTGAGCTAATGTTTGGCTTCGCTGGGTATGTACAATACGTTTAAGCCGTCTCTCACCCCGCACTGTTTAGACTAACTGTCCTTTGCAGTTTGCCAGATTGCTAGTTTTTTCCACCATACATGTATTTTTGGTATGCTCTTGATATTGTCCACCTTGAAAACCCTAGCTGTTTGATGATTTCGGAAATTGAATGACCCATGCGTCCCGCACCTACGATTTGTCCGGGATCGAAGGTGTCTAAAACAGGCAATTTACCCATAATGGAAATTCCAACTACTAATTCAGAACAACCACAGTACGCTCTATATCTTCAGTGACCACATCGCCCTTACTTGCTCATAAATGATGCACAGCGCTACACAATTTGCACAGCCCTTGCTATCCCTACTTCAGTGGCACTGCAACGCATAAAAGTATATTGTATGAAATACTAATAAAAAATGTTTGAAAGTTGTAATTCACCATATTTTAAAAGTTGATTTAATAAAATAATACATTCTGTCTGATAGTTAATTGGTTTATCTTCCCCGCACGACAGGAAAAAAAGTCTTTAGACTTCCTCCTTACCTGCCGAATGTAAGACACCGGCAATACTTTTCCACCGCATCTGTTATGTGTATTTTCCAAACATATGAGTCCTGTTTGGGGTTCGTGAAACCCGGCATTTGCTCGGATTTTGCTTTCCAATATTTCTAGGTCAAAAGTGCCATCATCTTTAGTTGGTATAGCGCTGGCGAAGACCCCGGCAAGCTGAAAGAAATAGAGTAAAATTCATGGTTAGTGGACATGTTTTTACTACTGAAGGTTTTCTAAAATGATGCCAAGGGATGGGACTTCCCTGTAGTTTTTGGCACTTTTGGTATTTTTTTCAGCATGTTGTAACATAACTATAAAATCAATCTAAAATATTTACCTTATATTAATTAGGAAATGGACGCAATCGAATTAATTTATCATCACAAATAACTCGATAATTAAAAACTCGAATAACCTCCTATCTACTTTCTTGTATACTCATAGCAAAGAAAAGTTATCTTTTTCGTTAGTTATTATTTTGCTCTTACTTTTCCAAAACATGTGAACACTATCCCATCAATAACATCTGTCTTGTGAGTCG
This sequence comes from Pardosa pseudoannulata, assembly GCA_032207245.1. Lineage (NCBI taxonomy): Eukaryota > Metazoa > Arthropoda > Arachnida > Araneae > Lycosidae > Pardosa > Pardosa pseudoannulata. The sequence goes on from CM063508.1 coordinate 120,169,206, forward strand.
CGGTAGCTCAGTTGACAAAGGCGTCGATCTCATACTTGGCTGGTTGTGAAATCCGGGCTCCAGCCGGTCAAAGATCCCTCATGTTCATTAATGGTGGCTGGGGTATAAAAAATAAGTTCCTGTTCAATGTTCTCCAAGTTCCCAAACGATACCTCTGGAGTTGGCAGGCCAAGCTTGGGCTCTACTTTTAAATTGCGAGGACCCAATTTGTTTGTTTGAGTTTTCCCAAAGAGTACTGTTGGCTGCTTGTATGGTGCTTCCATAATAAAATGGTAAAATAAATTTGCGGTGCTGTATAGGCGAGTTCTTAACAGGCAAGTTATCCTACGTTATTAAAAAAAAGTTTTGTAGTTACGTTGCCACATTATTTTATGAACTGAAATAACGACAACTGAAAACAGATTGTTACAGGAAGTAGCTGCAACGGCATCACAACGCCAAATCAGCACTAAAGACTTTACTGCTTTGGCGCCGCCACTTGGCGATAAACTAAAACTGTAACCGTATAGACTATTGTTCATATACAGCATATATAGTGTAGTGCACATCATCTCTTAGCTCCTGTACAACCATTGTGGTTCACTCTGCGCTGGTAATCCGCATCCCTTCTCCTTACAGCAAGGTGTGTAAGACGTAACTATTCTCCATATTAAATTGTTAAGTTTATTTTATGACTGGCACATGCATCCTTAATTTTAACCTTTTTATATTCTTTAATTTTTGATACACATTCGAACTAGCGTGCTTCAGAGCCAATCAGTATACCGGAAGTAACTCAAAAGTTGATAGAATACTACAATTTTGCTATGATATGCGTATTTAAAATTGGTTTCTCCAAGTCAAACCACACAAAAATTTAAAAATGGCATTTTCGCAGTCAGCGAAGTCCAAAATGTGAAGATCAATCAAAATATAGATTTACAATAACTTCCCTGTCCTAAGTATACAAAAAAGTTAAAAAAAAAAAAGAATTACCTGTGATACTCCACCTTGCTCGTACATGAAAAGGTGAGACTGATCTCCTATCAAAACTTCTTGACCTCTTATCCAGCAGTGAGACATGACTGAAAGAATGTATAAACTTATAAATTTAGTCACCATTACTCTCACTGACACAAAACTTAGGGTTAAAATTCAGAATAATCTCTCAGAGCCCATTGTTGTTTCAAATGGGTCCAGACAGGGTGATGCACCGGCCTGCTTACTTTTCAACCTTGCCCTCCAAAAAATCATTAAAGACTCCATTTATAAAGACTCCATTTATTTCTAATTTTTAAAGACTCCATTTATTTCTAGCATTTATACTCGTGGAACTATCTTTAACAAGTATGTTCAGATTTTTGCGTTTGCTGGCGATATTGACATAGTCGTACGCACTCCCGAGTCACTTAGAGAAGGCTTTTACATCTCTAGAGACTACATCCAGCAAAATGCATCTAGCGATCAAACAAAATAAAATTAAGTACATGCCATGTGGTATTAATAGAAGCCCCTATTTTTGAAATTGGGAATTACAAATTTGAAACTGTTAGCAAGTTTAAATATTTAGGATCAGAAGTTAATACTCTCAATGATTTAATGTCTGATATCTGTAGTAGAGTCACAGATGCTAACCGTTGTTTTTTTGGACTCAAAAAATACTTGAAGTCTAAATTCGCTAGCAGAAAAACGAAGATCCAAATTTACAAAAAGCTTAATCAGACCCTTTCTTACTTATTCTGCTGAGACCTGGGCAATGACAGAAAAAGTAAAAAAAATATCATTTCTGGTTTTGAAAGAAAAATTTTTGATGGCATAAAACATATTAATATCTGGAGAAGAAGAACTAACTCTGAACTCTATAAATCTTTTAAAGATCTAGATATAGTAATAAGGATTCAGAGAATTAAATGGGCAGGACACATGTGCAGAATGGACGAAGATCGTGTAACAAAAAAGATCTTGGCCAGACCATTTGACACCCGAAAAAGAGGGAGACCTAAACTTAGGTGGATCGACTGCTTGGAATTGGACTTGAGACTTTTAAAAATTACTAACTGGATGTCCATGACCAAGGACAGAAGAGCCTGGAATTCGATTCTGAGAAATTCAAGGGCCCATCTTGGGCTGTCTGGCCATTGAAGAAGAAGAAGACTCATCCCTTTGGTGTCTAGGAAAGACTTACTTAGGCCCAACAGATCCCATCGTAATATACGACTGGCCCATGGCTAAGGGAAATATGCATCCTCACTGTAAGCGAGGAACCTCGAGGGTTGAATACTGACTTCAAGGACCCATCCTGGGGTGTCTGGCCATTGAAGAAGAAGAAGACTCCTCCCTTTGGTGTCTAGGAAAGTCTTACACTAGGCTCAATAGACCCTGTCATAATACGACTGGTCCATGGCTAAGGGAAATATGCATCCTCACTGTAAGCGAGGAACCTCGAGGGTTGAATACTGACTTTTCTTCGAAAAGGGTTGCACTTTTCGTTTTCGATAAGTACTGCTAAAGTAAAAGAACGACTTTCCTGAATGGAGTCTATATATATCTTTGTTGTGTTAATAAATAATTAAAAAGACTCCGGTGAAACCAAGTTCTTATACACAAGCCAAACACAGCGAATTACTTTATGCTTTGACAGTTATTTTATTTAAAAATGCTAAAAATTATGATTTTGAATAAAAATTAAACTTTTTCTTACCTGCTGACAGGTTACCCATAGTCCCAGATGGAACGAAAAGAGCGTCTTCTTTTCCTAGTAATTCAGCAATTCGACGTTCCAGCTCTGTAAAAGTTATTTAAATTAGAAACGGTAAAGAAAAACCATCAGGTATCAAAGCGAATAAAGTTTATCTTCTCTTAAACTATCGATCCAATTCTAAAACAAATTGGTATAAATATTCTTCATATCCCAGTGAAAAATACTGTCGTCTTTAAAACGTTCGAAATCTCCCCTTCCCTCCTTTTCGAGCGTTTAATACCATTATTTTAAACCCTATTTTCCCCTGTTATAAGCAGGCAATTAAATTTATCAACTTATCACGTAATAAATAGGTAAAAATAACACTTTTTTCTAGCATTATGACATCATTCCTTTGACCATCTCATTTAATCATTTCTTATTTTAAATATTACGGTCAATTTATATTGCAGAGAAGTGGAACTTTTAGTTATTGTTTTTATTGAGCATTCCAATATTTACTAAATATAAATAGAATTAAAAATAAAATGGGAAAACTTGTACAAATTTAGATTTTGTAATTTTCGTAAAATTTAATTTTTAAATCTAAATTTTATCAACTTATTTTTAATTTAAATTTTATTTTATTTGAAATATTTTTGCGACTAGAAATATAAATCTATGACCAACGATTGTGGATTTAAATGGCTAATTAAGACCTTTTACTATGTACCATTTATTTTCTTTGAAAGACAGATGGAATGAGCGTATGCAATTTTTAAAATGCACATACCATATTGCATATAAATATATAAACTTTAAATTATTCTAATGAACTGTCAAGTATTTTGTAGTTACTTTATTTACTATATATACTTACATTACTTTTTAAATTTTGCTCTATTGTTTTTAATTTGTGAGGAATGTTAATTCACACCGATATCTATGCATGTAAAATCATCTGCATATAAATGTATACACTTTAAATTATTCTAATGAACTGTCAAGGATTTTGTAGTTACTTTATTTACTATATATACTTACATTATTTTTTAAATTTCGCTTTAATGTTTTTAATCTGTGAGAATGCTAATTCACACCGATTTCTATGCATGTAAAATCATCTGCATATAAATGTATAAACATTAAATTATTCTAATGAACTGTCAGGATTTTGTAGTTACTTTATTTACTATATATACTTACATTATACTTACATTATTTTTTAAATTTTGATTTATTGCTTTTAATCTGTGAGGAATGCTAATTCACACCGATATCTATGCATGTAAAATCATTTGCATATAAACGTATAAACTTTAAATTATTCTAATGAACTGTCAAAGATTTTGTAGTTACTTTATTTACTATATATACTTACATTATACTTACATTATTTTTTAAATTTTGCTTTATTGTTTTTAATCTGTGAGGAATGATACTTCACCCCGATATCTATGCATGTAAAATCATCTGCATATAAATGCATAAACTTTAAATTATTCTAATGAGCTATCAAGGATTTTGTAGTTACTTTATTCACTATATATACTTACATTATTTTTTAAATTTTGCTTTATTGTTTTTAATCTGTGAAGAATGCTAATTCACACTGATATCTATGCATGTAAAATCATATGCATATAAATGCGTAAACTTTAAATTATTCTAATGAACTGTCAAGGATTTTGCAGTTACTTTATTTACTATATATACTTACATTATTTTTTAAATTTTGATTTATTGCTTTTAATCTGTGAGGAATGCTAATTCACACCGATATCTATGCATGTAAAATCATTTGCATATAAACGTATAAACTTTAAATTATTCTAATGAACTGTCAAAGATTTTGCAGTTACTTTATTTATTATATATACTTACATTATTTTTTAAATTTTTCCTTTATTGTTTTTAATCTATGAGGAATGCCAATTCACACCGATATCTATACATGTAAAATCATCTGCATATAAATGCGTAAACTTTAAATTATTCTAATGAACTGTCAAGGATTTTGCAGTTACTTTATTTACTATATATACTTACATTATTTTTAAAATTTTACTCTATTGTTTTTAATCTGTGGGGAATGCTAATTCACACCGATATCTATTCATGTAAAATCATCTGCATACATGCCTGTCGGTCTATATCATTCCAAAATGCCTTGATCAGTCTTGATGACATTTTGTATGGTGATTAAGAGTTACCCTGGGAAGGTTTTAGGTTGATCTTAGGTCAATGTTATGGTGCACCTATAACGTCTTGTAACCCAATTTCCCTGCCATCGAATGAAGTGACTGTAAGTGGTGGAAACGGAACTACAGTCTGTATCGGTTATATGGTCAACTCAGCGGTCCAGAAAAATCAGACCATATAAGCGGGGTGACCATATATGCGGAACAATACAACCCTATTGTGCGTATACCATGCATTTTTAACTCATAACAGAAGAGCCTTATCCACATTCCCATAAGGGGACAAGCTCTGGCATTTTCTTTCTTCATCACCGATTTCAACACTTGAGGACCAAAGTTTGGCAGCTAAAATATTGTTTAATGTCGTCCGGATAATCGAATTTGCTTTGGCGAAAGCAATCTTTGAATGATTAGATTCGTTAAATTTTTCAATCAATTCATTTTTGGCAGCATATGATAAATTCTTTCTTTTCGATGACATAATTAAAAAATGAACGTTCTTATTCGTGACGTATGTTCCAAATGCAACAAAATTTTGCTTTACTTGTTTCGTCTTAATTTCAACTTAGGCATGGAGAGATAACTTCAACCCATAAACAGACAGATGTTCACCTCTTGTCAAGGGGCAAGAGAACTGAGAGAGGTGAGAAACTCCGACGATGAGTCTACACAAACAAGAAAGTGGGAAAGGAAGGGACATAAAGGCTTGAATTCATATCCTCTCCGATTTCGCACTGACTTCTTAAAAAAAACGAAAAGAAAAAGACACTGAAACTTGTTGAAAACACAAAACTGACCATATAACTGGTAACAAGAAAAAGAAAATTACTGTATAAGCGGTACACTTTAACACCTGTTCTCTATTAAGTTAGCCGGTCTTTAGAAAACTGACCATATAAGCAAGTGACCATATAGCCGGTACTGACTGTATTTAATTACTCAAAATTTAAAAAAACTTCTCGTTCTCTTTTAATAACGTTCTAAAATAACTAAAACCTTTCAAACAACTTAATAATTTTATCGTGTTCAAAATACGTATTAACCTAAGTTTTGCAGCTTTTTGACTAGATCTTTAGTTTATTTAATTTCATTTGCTTCCAGTTATTTTTTTAATTTTATCTACTTTTATTTGGCATATTTTTTTTCTTTTGAATTTCATTTTCACATGAACTTCTTACCACGCCCTTATATTTCATTGATAGGAGTAATGTCGAGGTCATTTGCAAAAATAAATTTATTTAACATTTATGTCACGGGCTTAATTTTTTTTCTAGAGTTACTCTGGTTCTTTTAAAATAATCTCAGGAGAAAAAAAAAGAGTAGGAATTTCTGTTAGTTTAGTGTAAGCATAGGTGTCCACCTGGAACAGCTGTTGCTTTTTCGTCGACTCTGGAACAGCTGTTGTAACCATTTGTATAATAATAATAATCTTTTAATTCAGTTGTGGGCCATAGATTACTGTAAGGAAAACCTTCTCTAATAATTTTCCCTTAACATTTTGGCAAGTTTTTTTAATCTCTCAGGTATAGAATAGTGTATGTAACACGGAGAGTATTATATTATCGAAGAAGAAAACTCCTTATACATGAGAAATTTACATAATACAGGCAAAATACAGGGAACTGGATGAAACTCTTCTTAATTTAAAACATAAACTTCTGAGAAACGAAATGACCATGGAAACTTACATAGGTTGTGTGAGATATTGCCTGCATTTAAAATTGTAATTTTGTATATGTTTTAAATTAATATACGAGGCGCATCCAGGAAGTAAGTTTCCCAATGTTTTCCCCTTTAAAGTAAACTTAATCAGCCATGTAAATTGCACGTGCGTAACAGATCTATGACGTATTAATCATATGCCAGTTGGACAAGTCTCGATTCGTGCCAATAGCGGGGTAGCAGTGGTCCGAAAGTGGTGGAAACTCTAATTCCTTCTCCCGCCGCCTGCAAGTTTCAGTCGGTGATCTTGAATGCACAAAGCATTGCACCAATTGCAATTCATCGTCAGCACTGTCAGGTCTATGAGCCAAAACTGACAGCACTGACATTTCTGTTACGGTATCACGATGACGGTGATGAGTTCCTCGACAGGATCGTCACAGGTAATGAGACTTGGATTTCGCACTTTAACCCGGAAACCAAGCAACAGTCAATGCACTGGCATCATAGTGGATCTTTGATCAGGACCAAGTTCAAACAGACGTTGTCAATTCGGAAGGGGATGTGCACGGTGTTCTGGGCCATGAAAGCTGGTTCCATTCACAGGCGGCAGAGTTCTACTTCAGAGGTACACAAAAGTTGATCCCCCAAAACGACAATGTCTCAATTCTGGTGTTGGCTATGTTGAAAAATAGCTGAAACATTGCTGTACTTGTTGCCAATAAATATATCCGTGAAAGTGGGAGTTCTTTTTTTCTTTTAAATAGAGAAACTTACTTTCTGGATGCACCTCGTATATATATATATATATATATATATATATATATATATATATATATATATATATATATATATATATATATATATATATATATATATATATATATATATATATATATTATATATATATATATATATATTTGTATGTATGTATGTGTGTGTGTGTGTGTGTGTGTGTGTGTATTATGTATCAACATTACTACCACTAAAATACCATCCAAAATTTTCCTTCTCCCCTTTTCATTTCTTAATATCTAATTCCTCAGCCCTAAAATGCCAGATAAAGAAGTGTTCTAAATTCTTTAAACTTTAAAAAATTAAAGAAAAAATTATTAAATTAAAATAATTGTTACCCGTTATAATTAAATACTTTTTACTCATCATTGACAACTAACCCAGGAATAAATGCTAATTTTCTGGTACATTTTTCAGCTATGCAAGGAAAATGGCATTGCTTATGCCTTAATCAAATTGCTGCCTGTGTATTTTCGAGCAAGCTTAAATGATCAACGTTCACTCTTGTCTTCCAGACATTGCTAATTCATCTTAAGTCTCACGGGAACAAAATTACGTGACTCACTCTCTATTGGGCGAACTCGGGGACAAATATGAATATTATTAGAACATTGCATTTACATACAAAATCATTGCACTGTAAAGACAGTCGGTAAACCGATGCATTTTGATCCTCAATACATGCGAAGTTCCTCAACTGTGAACTTCGTTTTCTGAAGCCTGACTGTAGCTGAGTTACACTGCGAAGCAAGCCTTGGCAATTAAAAAATATGGGCTATTCCTCCCGTGTAATCAGTGAAGAATATTTTACCGGATTGCAAGCACACATATATAATTCAGGTACATTTCAATAGCAATAATTAAGTATCTAATTTTATTCTTAGAATTTATTTTGAGCTCTCCATGCAATTTTTTTCAGCTCTCCTTATTCATTATTAAAGCGAAAAATAAAAACAAAATTCTTCCATGAAGACTTTCGTTTTTATTTTTCGCTTTATCATAACTTTTTTAATTATTACCGTAAATAAAGGTATTTTCAGCATTTGTTCTTTGTTTTTTATTTAATTTTGTTTTGCTGAATTTACCTTGTTTCTACAAAAATAAATACTTTTCATATGAAGGGAAAAAATGAGAGATAGTTCCAAAAATTTTTAAAATTTTTTCGGACACACTGTGTGAAATTTATATTTTTTGTAAATTTTTAATTTTAGTTTTTAAACTTTAATTTCATTTCTTGTACTAACTTAAAGTAATTTCACTATCGTATTTCATTATGTTTTTCCGTTCGAAAGTTTATTATTAAAATAATTTTTTTTTTAATAAATAATTTTTTTTTAAAATTATTTTTTTTTATTTTTAATAATAATAATAATAATAATAATAATAATAAATTAAAAATTTTAGAAAACAAATAAAAATTTTGACTATTCTTACACTTTCTTCTTTTATTTTAAATGTTTTTTCATCTTAATTTATTTAACTTGTTAAGGGCCTAGCAATTTATCTCATCCATCATTAAGACCTGCATTTTTATACTTATTGTTTTTCATCTTAAAAGACTGGACACTTGATTATGAATTCTTAACTTTCAACAGGATAAGGCCTTCGGCCAAGGTACCCCGATCAACTCTTCAATAGCTTTTTTTAACCAACATACCCGGACTCTAGTACAACGTTACACCAAAGTTTCAAGCCAATCGGTGCAATATTTTCTGAGATTTGGGGTTACGAACCTTTACATTTTTATTAATATAGATGCACGCAAGTTGAAAAAAAAACTCCATTTTTCAATAAAATGCTTTTAAAATTTTTATATAGTTTCCTTCAAAGCTATGATATTAAATGCAGAGATTGTATAGTTTTACAGGTACTAATTCGAATAGTTTAATGGGGTTTATTATGAATTCTTAACTTGCAACAGGGTAAGGCCTTCGACCAAGGTACCCTTCAATAGTTTTTTTTTTTTTTTTTTTTTTTTTTTTTTTTTTTTACCAACATACCTGTACTCTAGTAAAATGTTACACCAAAGTTTCAAGCCAATCGATGCAATATTTTCTGAGATTTTGGGTTACGAACATTTACATTTTTTATTAATATAGATGCACACAAGTTGAAAAAAACTGCTTTTTTCGATAAAATGTGTAAGTATGGCGTCCGTCTCTGTCGGGGGTCAAGAAGAGCGTTGGTTAAAGCGAACTTTTGGTTCATTGTAAGGCGCCGAACAATTGAAAAACGGCAGTATTGTACCAGTAAGGGTCTTTTTGACGCACGGACGATTAGAGGTGTCAAATGTGCCGTTTTGTCAACGCACCGACAGAGGAAAGAAATTGTTCTTTGTGTGATCGCGTCGACTGGGCTCCAAAGGGCGTTTCGGTTACTCCAAGGACAAAGATCAACTAGGAGGGGGGGGGGTCGATCTCCCTAAAACCGATGTTTCCTGTTTGGAAAAGAAGAAACGGGAGGGGACTCCCGGCTGAACTTTGAGATGAGCAGGTTGTCTAGAGCAGCGGTTCTTAACCTATGGGTCGCGACCCAAAATTGGGTCGCGAAGCATATTTCTTGGGTCGCGCTGAGTCGAACCAAAAAAGTTAGTAATACACCAAATAATAAGTAATACCAACACCTCCTAGAACAAGTTAAATCCTGAAATAGATATAAGGTGCTCCTTGACAAGCATTCAACCGAGGTTTGAAAATGTATTCAAGCATAAGGTTCTCATTAAAACTGTATGACTTGCATTTAAAATTTAAAAAACTTAACATATGTATTGATATTTCTTTTTTTTAGGAATAAGTTAAAATGTCAATTATTTTCAAAAAGTTATAAATATATTTTAATTTGGTCAATAAAAATTATTAAAAACACTTGATTATTAATTAAATTTTCCTTGGATCGAAAAGTACTTTTGTTTATCTTTATTATTAAAAAAAATAAATAAAAAATTTGAAAGTTAAAAAAAATCATCATCGTAGGATTGAAGATTTTTTAAAAATACGCTCTAAAATAAAGCAATGAAAAAGTTTTGACTTTTTTTGGGTCGCGACATGAACATATTTCTCAAATTTGGGTCGCGGCTTAAAAAGGTTAAGAACCACTGGTCTAGAGTAATCTCCTCTCTGGACGATTTTACTTATGCACTTTAATATTTGCTTTAAAAGGTTTTTTTTGTTAAATAAATGAATAATTAAATTTAATATTCTACGGCTGATTATTTCGCCTCCATACCTGCTTCTTATACGAGACCCATGCGAAATCATATCCAAATGACTAGGGTATGACTTATAATCGGAAATAGGAACATCGCAAACCGCTCGACGAGTTACAAAATGCTTTTAAATTTTTTATAGTTTCCTTCAAAGCTATGATATTAAATGGAGAGATTGTATAGTTTTACAGGTACTAATTCGAGTAGTTTAATGGGGTTTATTTTAAACAATTCATAAACGTCCAGAGATTTTTAAAAAGTAATAATAATAAAAAAATAAAATTTTTAAAGGTTTATACGTGATGCATCTCTTTAAAAATAAAATCTTCTAGATCCAAACAGCCTTGAAAAATTAAAAATTACCATTAAGCGTCGGGTCCTCTTTGTAAACATCATCTCCCACCACAGCTTCGGCCATGGCCTTCCGCATGGCCTCGGTTGGCTTCGTCACCGTATCGCTTCGCAGATCGACCTCACGGACCATCGTTAACTTCGAACGTTTCTCTTCGGGACAGCTCTTGCTCCTTCCTATCTGGGGCCCGGGTGAAGGCAAAAGTGAAGAACGAGCTGCCTGTTTCCCGACTATTTATTAATTTCCCGAGCGTCTGACAAGTGACGTTGCAAGCAATCTTGACGTATGGATTCTCTCTTATCTTGCTCTGCTGTTTCGGAGATGGTTTGATTTCTCCATTCCCACTTCCCAGCTCCGCGTTCCATCCTGCCCCTGCTGTCGATAAAGATTATTCCGTGCAGGAATGACAGCAATCAGCATCCAGAAATATCTGAGATTATCTGTGCAACCGGTTGGTATTTAGAAACATGCAAAACCGACAGGGCCGGAAAAAGGGCGGAGCAAAGGAAGCATTTGCCATGATCGTTTAACTCATTGGAATGCTCTCATTGGAATGTCTGCACAAAATATTCGATTAAGACCTCTCCATGATGGGAATGGGATCCAAATGAGGGCAATTCGTTCCCTCGGGATTAAAGACAAGATGAAAAATGATTTCCAGAATTTATAATTGTAGTTAAAGAGAAGGTTTAAAACCCAATACATACAATAAATTTTAAAAAAAGTAGGAGTAGAATTTACCAGGGTTGGAAAAAAAATCATGATTTTTTAAAAATATAAAAAAAAATCAGATTTTTTTTTTATTTAAATCGGATTTCTTTGATTTTTTTCTGAATACTAATTTTAATTGTTGTTTTTATGTTTTTTTGCAATATACATAGAATAGTTTGTTATAAGAAGTAACATCTTATCTATCTAGTATATTCTACACACTGATTACCTAAAACTAAATATATAAATATTAATCTAAATACATTCCATTATTTTGTAATTGGATAGTGCAAACTCAATAAGATGTAAATTTAAAGAACAAATTAAATGTTCTTTTAATGCAAACTATTTATTTAAAAAAACAAATCACAATTATTTCAATATTTTTTAAGCACCGAATTATAGATTTAATTGTTTCAATAAAAACACTAGCTTTGATGCTTTATCCACTCCTAATTGGTTATGAAGGCTAGAATGAACAATACCAAAAGAAGAAAACTGTCTTTGCATTCCAGCAGATGAAGCCACGGCTGTTGTATTTTGGTAGACAAACTGGATTTCAAGTTCTGTAATAGTCTCTTTACCTCCCATTACATAAAATGATTTCCACCAGTCATAATCAGTCATTGTACTACCCCTACTACATACTTTCTGATAACAACACCCCTAAATTCTTGGAAAGCACATGCTATCTATTTACACTTATTTACTTATTGGTATTACAGTGCTGACTGATTGCCAATTTTCAGTCCTGTCTTTGGAACATAGGTTTTAAAAGAAGTGAAAAAAATCATTTAGATCAATGATTTTTTTCAAAAAAAAAAAAAAAAAAATCAACCGATTTAAATCAAGATTTAAATCATGCCAACCCTGCCACAAATTACATGTGTATTTAATTTACATATAAACAAATCAAATTAACCCAAACAAATTAAACATGATTAGGTATGTTATTGGTTTCTAAATTAAATTAAAGGCACAGTAATAAATAATAAAGGGTAAATTAAAATTTATGCATTTAATAATATATAAGTAGCTTCAATGGTCCAGTTGTTGATTGTAAAGATCTGAATTTAGTATTTGACAAAAACGGAAACAACTCATAATAAATGATTCCCTTCCAGTCCCACCAAATACACAGTAGAAACAAACTTCCTGGCAATTAGTCCTGGTTTCGCAACCGTTTGAGCTGCTTTCCCGCTCTTTGACTACGAGTGTTTTCTCACAATATTGTCGTATTTGACCCATTTCTCATCCCCAGTCACCATCCGTTTAAGAAATGGGTCGATTTCATTCCGTTTGGCCAAGGCTTCGCAGACGGGAATTCGTTCCACCATGTTTTTTGGTGTTAATGGTGTGGCACCCAAACATCGAGCTTCTTTTTTAAATTCAACTTTGCTCAAATAGTTCAAAACTGTTTTATGGTCGATCTTTAGCTCCTGGGTGATGCTACGACTACTAACATTCCGGTCAACTTCGATTATTTCTGTGATTTTATAGACATTTTCGACGACGGGCTTGTTTGTACAAGGTGCATCTTTAACATCAAAAATGCTTGAACGGAATCGACGAAACCATAATTGCATGTAATTAGCTGTTACAGTATCGGCACCGTAAATACCATTCATAGTTTCAGCCGCCTGACTTACATTTTCGCCTTTATCAAAGAAAAAATGTAAAATGTACCGAATTTTCTCTCTGCTGTCTTTCATTTTTAACACCCTGTAACTCACAACTGAATGGACCAAACCAAAGACAGTAAAAAAAAAAAAAATTTCTTAGAGTGAAATGTCACCTTGACAACGAGCATAAATTTGAAATTGTTTGATCGATACTTTACGAGATATCGATCACTACAGCCATCTACCAAAAAAAATAATGGATTTCTTTTTCCCCAAACTAATATAAAAGTCCCTTACTCAATTCCTCTATATCAACACATTCAATTTTCATCTAGGAGCTTTTCACTCAATTTCTATTTTCATGCACTTCGATGTTTAACTCGTATTATTTCCAAAACCTTATCATGTACAGTTTTTTCAATATTACCCTTTTATAATGAATTTTCGTTTACCAGACCAAAGAGGACTACTATTTAAGAATTCTTTTAAAAATTCGTGGCTATGTTAGAAATTTTTTCGCAAAAGCTTATCGGGAAGGAAGTTTTTTAGAGCTTCGAGATAATACGCGTACAATCTGGATCGAACGATCTCTCGTCCGATACCCTAGAGAGGAAGATGTGCGGAAAAACACGTTAAAAGTCGCTTAACCCTGGGGTTCCTCAACTTATAAATCCGCTGCACACTCACAGTTTTGTTAATTTTTTCACGCATCCCAACTAGAGTTGTAAGCAGAGGAAAAAACCCGGTTTAAACCCGGGTTTTTTGGGAAGGAAATTTTGAAAATTTCCAAAACATGGAAATTTTGAAAATTTCCAAAACATGGAAATTTTGAATTATTTTGAAGTTGCCAATTCCTATGACACAATGAGAACCACCATTTTTTTTCCTGTCTTTGTTGTAGACCTCAAAAGTTGATGTTTTTACAAAATTTAACTATTATATGTTATGAAAAAAAAATTGAATAATTGGGATCAACTAACTATATTTGGCAAGGTATCATGTTTAGCATGAAAGTATGAGTATATATTTCATTTGAGAAATATCGAATATTTTTATTATTACATAAATATTAGGTAATAATCTATAGTGTCACAAAACCCATAAACTCTCTCTCTCTCTCTCTCTCTCTCTCTCTCTCTATATATATATATATATATATATATATATATATATACACATATATATTATATATATATATATACTTATACACACACACACACACACACACACACACATATATATATATATATATATATATATATATATATATATATATATATATATATATATATATATATATATATATATATATATATTCGTATATAATGTGTGTGTGTGTGTAGAATTGGACACAAAATGCAAGTGTCATTTGATTACACCTTTAAATGGTAAATGCATTACAAAAAATAATAAACTGCTATTTTAAATTTAAAGACATTTATTTTTATATTATAAAAGGAGGGGGAAAAATTTAGCATAAAGCAATTTACATAATAAATAATGATCAACAATAATGTATATAATTATTATATTAACATTTAAAATGGAAGCAACCAGTTATGTGTTTAATAAGACTAACAGGGTAATTAATTACATAAGTACTATTACAAAATCATTTAAATTCTCATTGCTATTATTCCTTGAATATATATATATATATATATATATATATATATATATATATATATATATATATATATATATATATATATATATGTATATATTGCCAAAAATAAAAAAAAATCCCTTTGAAATAATATGCTAGTTCTTAAATACCTACTGTTGAAACAATAAATGTAAACATTGTTAAAATGATTTCTTCCCAAAGTTCCCAAAATTCCAGGTTTATTCCCCAAAATTCCCGGGTTTATTCCCACCTCTTCAAAATTCTGGGTTTTTTACATCTCTAATCCCAACTGCAGTATTTCTTTTATAACATTAATCCATCACAAGTTTAATTTGGTTTGGATCCCTACCAGAGCCTAATTATCGCACGGGCACTGAAGACACGTGCCCTGGGCACGAAAATTTAGTCGTGTACTTGAAACACATATTAAGTGGGAAAAAACTGCAAACTTACGCTACCATCGTTAAGTTTTAATAAATTATTGTACGAGGTAATTTTGTTTGTCATGAACTCTATTGTTTCCTATTTACTTTAATTTTACTGTTATTTTCCTGATAATTAATTCCCTCAACAAACCTGGAGCTCTTTTTATCCTACGGGTTATTACATATTTATAAGACAGATTATTAGCAACGTACCACTATAAACTATTAAATCATCTCATCAATTTAAATTATTTTTAATTCTATTATTAATATATATTTTCTGCACCACAGAGCTTGTGAGTGTGACAAGATAAAAATAAAAAAAAGTGGGCCAATCTAGGTCTTTAAAAGTTCTTAATTTTTAGCATGGCTAAACAGAGATAATAAAGATTACATAAAATGAAAATTTGGTGTTTTTGATTTTGAATATTACTTTAACCCCTTGCCTGTTTTGTACGTACACCGTACGGGCTCGGTTACCTTGGCTTTAATGATTACCCCGTATGGCGTACGGGCAATCTGATTTCTCTGTCATTCTCACTGTTTTGGTCGTATCTTTTGTATTTGTAATATTAAATTAGTCGTATAGATGCTCACAAGATGTTAGTTTACAAAGTGTGGTATTCTGTGGGGTTCAAAAGCGTTGGTTTCTGATAGGTTCTGTATTACTCCGCGAGTTTTTATCTTTGGGTTTTTGGGAGACTGACCGACAGAGACTTTTTAGAGGTAATTCCTCCTACAGTTAAAAAACTAAAACCTGCAAACTAGTGCTATGTTTCTTCGTTGAAGAAAAAGTACAGCGGCAAAAGAATTAGAAAAAAGAAACTATGTATATTGTTCCGGACTGTGACAATGGACTATGCTTCTTGCCCTGTTCCAAGATTTATCGGACTAAATCTGATGTTTGAAAAAACAGGTTAAGTCAATATACTTGTAGTATTTGCATTCGAAAATAACTTTGTTGTAATTGTAATCGAAAATATTTGTATTTTTTCTATGCACAACTGTAAACGTAATTTTCCTGTCTGGTGTACATGAGAGGAAAAAGACAACTTCCAAGGAAATCATTATTGTATTTCCTGTAAAAAAGTTGTTATAAATGCTTAAAATAATTAGAAATATTACTTTTAATAACAGTTTTTATCTTACAAATGTAAAATGAGCAAAAATATGCAATAAAAAATGTGACATTTTTTTGGATCAAATTCGTGAAAAAAAAAATGAAACTGTGAAGAGGTTAAGGCTAATTTCTTAAATATGTTTGCTAATTCAATGTCATAATTTTTATATGACTGTAATTATGATAGTAAGTTGTCAATGGGGGTGGAGGGCACAAATTTGCAATGGGGGTGGAGGGCACAAAAATTAGATTGTGGCCTGGGCATAAAAGTATCTTAGTCAGGGCCTGGTCGTAACTAGGGCATGGGAAAGGTGGCATTTTCCACGGGCTCATTAGACGACGATTCGACCCAAGTAGAAATAAGGAAAAGTTGAAAAATACATTTTTTTTTATTATAGTATCAGATTTTATTTTTAAAATCCAATGTCTTTAAAAATTACGGTTTTATTTATTTTCTTATTTTTTTTTTAAATGCTGCTAGACACTAAACTTGTTACAGATTCTTACAAAACGTTTACACTCTTAATACAACTTTATATAAATCCAGGTATTCGTTTTAAATTTTGAATTTATTAAAGTCATTAAAACAAATTTAAATTTAGAAATCATCAATTTTTTTTTATAAAACTTCAACGTACAAATAAAAAAAATATTCAGTTTATCAGTAAGATAATACCCCTAGAATGTCCAAAATATTTTTAAGTATTAATAAAATAAAATAAATATAGAAGAAAAAACTGAAAATTAATATACTAGGAACATTTTAAGAATTAACAAAACATTTTGAGTTCATTCTAAATATATGATACAGAAAAAAAATTATATATTTTCTCACTATATTGGGTTGGTTAGTTGGAGTTTTACGGCGCAAGGTCCTATTTAGGATATAAGCTCCAAGCACAAGGTGTTTTTTCATAAAAACAAGACATAACTGATAAAAGTGCCTGTAATACTAGACTCAAGACTCGAGTTGGTGTTACATGGGCCCCTGTTTTTTTTCGGCGGCCGAAGACAGGCACCCCGAGATAGGGTGAGAAAGCCCTGTTCCAGGGAGGTTCAACAGGAGGGGGCGAGGGATGCCACCCACGCCCGCGCCAGCTGCGAAAAAGGACATTTTTTTCCGTGGAGGAGAAAGCTTGACCAAGAGGGGGGGGATTCCACCCCGACCCTCGCAAAGAGGAGTGAAAAGGAGATGCCCGCTCGGATCGACGGAAAACGGACATTCTTGCGAAAGGAGCTGAGACCGAGAGAGGTGTTTTCCGCTCGGCACCATTTGTTTTTTCCTCGGTCTTATTTCAGCCCTGTTTTGAGCATGATTTGAAGTGTACATAGGTTTTAGCAAATCTTCTTAATAATAAATGTTTAATCCAGAGTTTTGTCGCTGCAGTGCATATTTGTCTGCAATATAGGCTTTAATCGAACCCAAGATACCTGCTCCAGTAACCATAGGCGAGCAGGTATAGAAACTAGGCGTGAAGACATCTGAAAGTGCAGCCGGGGACGCGCGAGGCGTTATAGTGCCCTAATCCAAAAACAGAACAAGCTAAAACCAGCAAAGGTAAAACCGTACCAATTTAAAAAAATTATAGAAATGTCTGCAGTATATATATTCAAGTACACAGGATAGGTGCTTAAGAGTAAAATGAAGAAACATTAGAAGGTAAAAGCTAAAAGCACAATAGATTTTAATTAAAAGATGTAAAAAGTACTAAAACAATAAAAAAATAAGTTAAATTGACCAAAATAGCTGTAAAACGGAGAAAAGAGAAAGGACACTCACTATATTGGGTGGTTTGGGCGCAGATCAGTTTTTGCCACAGGCGCTGAAAGAACCTAGTTAAGGCCCAGATTCCTACGGTATACTATTTTGAAACACGAGGGTTAATAAGACATGGACTTATTGCTTAAAATCGACTCCGAACAGCTATAGAAATCCATGCCTTCAAATCATTCTCAGTATTGTATCATAACCTTATGGCTAGAGATGTAAAAAACCTGGAATTTTGAAGAGGTGGGAATAAACCCGGAATTTTGGGAACTTTGGGAAGAAATCATTTTAACAATGTTTACATTTATTTTTTCAACAGTGGCTATTTAAGAACTAGCATATTATTTCTAACAGATTTTTTTTTTACTTTATACACACAAACACACACATATACATATATATTCAAGAAATAATAGCAATAAGCATTTAAATGATTTCATAGTAGTACTTATGTAATTAATTACCCTGTTAGTCTTATCAAACACATAACTGGTTGTTTCAATTTTAATTGCTAATATAATAATTATATACATTATTTACTATGTAAATTTCTTTATGTTAAACTTCTTCCCCTCCTTTTATAATATAAAAATAAATATCATTACATTTAAAATAATAGTTTATTATCTTTTGTAATGCATATATCATTTAAAGGTGTAATCAAATAACAATGTTGCATTTTGTGTCCAATTTCTACACACACACATTATATATATAATATAGTGAGAGAGAGAGAGAGAGAGAGAGATGTTATCCAAGAAAAATAATAATTTATGGGTTTTGTGACACTATAAATTATTAATTACCTAATATTTATGTAATAATAAAAATATTGGGTATTTCTCAAAGGAAAAATATACTCATACTTCCATGCTAGACATAGATATCTTGCCAAATATAGTTAGTTAATCCCAATTATTCAATTTTTTGGCTATTTGGCTTCCTTACACGTTTATTCATTACAGTTGCCAGTTAACTATAAATATCAAATCATTTATGAAATGTAAAAATTGTCTTGTGCGATTAGGATAAAAGTAAACAAAATACTTCAAAATTTCCATGTTTTGGAAATTTTCAAAATTCCCTTCCCAAAAAACCTGGGTTTAACCCGGGTTTTTTCCACTACTCACAACTCTACTTATGGCTATCCTCATAAAGTTAGAGGTGTATTACTTTTAATTATTTATAAACTTTTCATTAAGTCTTGGTACTGAACTTGGCATGGTTGTTTTATGGCATTTAATTCAGTTGTCTTAAGCCATTGTTAACCTGTGTTGACTAGTATATACACCCCCTGTTCTGACCTATTTCCGTAGATTTTGCATTTTTAAATATTTATTTCTTATTTCATGAGTACCTAAGTAATGTTGACAAAATATTTCTTTTCCTGTCTGTTATGTTAACTTTTAAAGTGTTTAACAGTTCAAACTAATGTTCTAAAACAGTGTTACATATCACAGGAAGTTTTGCAATCAGCAAACTTTAATAACTCGCTATTGTACCGTTGAAGCTGGTAGTGCATTTTTGTCTTCCATGAAAGCATTTCGAGTTCAATTTTTTATAGGTTGGTTTTGTAATACATTGAATATTTAGCGAAATTTATCACTTCAGATCGGTAATCCTTCAAATTGGAAATAGCTCTTAAAATTGTATCTTAATTTCCCTAGCTTGAATAAAAGAGTATTGTTTTTGTCTGAAAGTAGTCAAAACTAAACCCTCTTCTACGGAGCTGAACTTTCCAACAGGAAAGTTGATTTCGTTATACTCTGACTTTCAATATTGTAAATTTTATGTCATTTAAAAGTACCGTCTTTCAGACTTTTCCTTTAAATAATGCTGGTAGTTCCCTTAAAATATAATTGGGTTTTAGTGGTATTTAGATACAAGCCCAATATGGCAAATTGTTTTTTCGAAATTAATTTATAAGCCTTTTTTAGAAGCTATATAAATGATTACATGAATTTAAGATTTAGTTGTAAACTTTCGAGTCGAAAGGCTTATGTAATGTTATTTGATCTGGCGGTTTGCTAATGCTGATATCTCCATTGTTGACAAAAACACGGACTATCATTTGACTAGTGATAGTTTTATAGGTATGTGTTTACTTCTAAATTGATATATTCATTTATTTAGAGTCAATACAGAAGAATGAATGCTTGAACACGCGGTGTAGTTTAACATTACTCATTAATCATGTTAAAATATTCTCGTTGATCCATCTCTTATTGTACAATTAAATAATGAACCTTCGGTTTGAGTTTACATGTCAATTAATATTCAACAGTATTGCTACTAAATGTTTCCACTTTCTACTCTAGCTATCGTAGAAATAAAGGTAACAAAAAATTCAATGTAGTCTCATTTTATGAGATTTTTGGTTTTGCATATTCACTAGTTTTTAAATGTCTGGCCTGTATGGTATTCTGACTTTTATAGTATCTAAGAGATTAGTACCGGTAAGTCGAGATTTGATTGTTCATTTAATCGTGTTCATTGTTGAGAAAAATGATTCGCATAAATGTGGCACAGGAAGATTTAATTTGTACGCTTTTCTTTTAAATACGATATTTTTTTTTATCTCCTGCTAGATTTGAAATATTTTCATAAAGTCGGCATGATTTTAATATTATATAAGTGACTATTTAAAATAGCATCTTGAACTACCGGTGCTGCTTCTTGAATAGTACTGCTCAAGGAGTTTAACTTCAGGTATATTAGTTGGCGACTGAATGAGATTACAAGGAATGAAACCTACTGTCTTAATCGAAAGTTTGGTGGAGTCAGTTTACCAACTGTTAGCCACGGTTGGTATATCAGACAATCGCGGGCACGGGGTTAACAACCCCTCCTCTACGGTATGTTGACTCTCATTCAAGAGAAATCTTAGGTTCTCTTAATGTGTCTTTAATTTAACCCTTTAAAGGTCACCAAAATAAGTTCATTTTAATTTAGTGCAATTAGTTTATAAGTGAATTATGAACCTTGTAAATATGATAAGTTTTCTTTACATTCCTTAGGAGGGTTTGCCTAAAAGGATAACTAAGGAGGGTTTGAGGAGTGGTTTAACTGACTAACCCGTCCCCTTGTACAGCTTGGGCATTGTACTTTTTAAATGTTTAACTATAATAGAAGAACTATAAGAGTCCTTAAAATGATATAATAAATAGCTTAACAGTTTATAAGTTTGTATAGATACTTTTACTTGGGGTCATAAGAAGGATAAATTGAATTACTGACTTCTCAGGTACAGCAAGTTTAAATACATGCATTTCAAAAGAAAAAATAAATTAAATGTAGAGCTATCATCTGTTGTAAATTTAAAATGTAAGAGACATAAAAAATCGAAAAATCATCCATGTCTCTAAAGTTTTTTAATTACAGAAGCTCTTGATTCTACATTATTGGCTTCCATACATCACAGATGTATGAGATTGGAGCTGTAAATAATTATACAAAAGACAAAGTAAAGTACTCCAAAGAGTAAAGATTAAAAGAAAGATATTTAATAGGTGGTTTCGCTACGAAACCACTGTCCGCTGTTGGAACCATTGTTGGGAATTAAAGAGGATTCAAAACTATTAACACAGTGGTGGTGTCAACACAGACAGTCAATAATTAATTACCTTTTTAGTTGTGTATCACCATAATCATTGAATAATACTGTATTGAGACCAGTGTTCAATAATTTTGAAGAAAAAGCTATTAACCAAAAATAAACTAAACTGGTCACCAAAAATTTTAACTTGGTTGTAATAGACGTATTTCTTGTGACTTCTGACGCCATTTGGATGCAAACGTCACTCGTGACATACATCGATAGCAATGTGGTAACATTCCAGATTTTACTGTAGTCATTTGACCTGATCATCCCCTAAAACCAATGTGAATGAATCGCATTTAATTCCTTTTTTTATATGGGGAAACCAAGCCTACACAACATTTTTTATTTGCTCAAAATTTACACTATTTACTAATTATTTATTACCTATTTTCCACTAAGTTAACTGAACTTTTTAGTTCTCATAATACTTTCTCATTTATTAATAAATGCGTTTGTTAGCAATAATAAATTAGAAATTTTTTATTGATGTTTATAGAACTATCTATCCCTACAAATCTATTCACTCGCACACACACAAAAATAGCATTACTCTATGATTTAAATAATATTTTGTTCTAACTTTGCCACTTATTAAAATAACTGGCAACAATAAGTCTGAGGTCATTTCTGCTTGTTTATTTTGACTTCTGAATTATGGCTCGATATTTAGGTTTAGATAAATTTGCTAGGGTTTTTCACATTATCAAGCAAAATGGAGGAATAATTAGATCCGTCATGAAGATATACAGGTAATTTAGTTTCATTCAGATGAAATGTTATAGTTATTAAATTTATTAAGTTAAGTATTTTGTATTGCTCATTTCTCTGAATATTGACTCATATACTTTAGAATTTAATTTCATTGTGATAATTAAATTTCGTTCTAAAAAAAGGATCTAATGTAAACATAGGATTTCTGTTGAAATTTGGGGGATTATTTACTTCAATTTAATTTGTTTTGAAGAATGAAGACCTTAAGTTTACATGAATTGCTGATACACCTTAACTATCTTTATAGGACTGATGAACTCAAGGCTGGAACTTTAGTAGGAATCGATAAATTTGGAAACAAGTATTATGAGAATAAAATGCACTTTTATGGTGAGTTTAACTTTTTCACATCTACTTGTTTATGTATTGGATTCTTTTCTGTTACTTAGCTGTCTAGTTGAAATATTTAATTACCCTGTTCTAAAGTATAAGTAACATTCTGAGTTGAGATGAAGGAGTGATAAACAGCTTTATGGCTATTAAACTCCATTAAATTGAATACTTTATACAATTGCATACCAAAATTATGTAATTAATACTTTTACTAAAGTCTTATATATAAAGAAATAAGTTGCATTTTGTAAACCAGTGGTTTTCGACTTATGCCTGTAAACTATTTTTTATAGTAAACATTTGGCCACGAACATCCAAGTAAAATAATTTTACCTAACTGCATAGTTTAACCCTTTAAAGGGCGCTAATATAAATTTCTTAGGATTTAATGAAATTGGTTTATAAATGTTATCTATGAATCTTATTAATTGTAAAATACAGGAAAAAATGCTCATTCTTTGGGAGGAACAAATGTTAAAGGGCTGGTTTATATGCAAAACCAACCTTTTGTACTGTGTGAAAATAATACTTCCTTTTACATTTTTATTAAGGTTGCAAGAATAATGAATAATTATCATTAAAAGGGTATAATAAAAAATAGCTAAACAATTTTTAAGTTTTATTTGGATAAATATAGGTATTTGGGGTCACAAGGAAGGTAAATCGAATTTCTATATTTTCTGGGTAAAGCAAGTTTAAACATGCATATTTCAAATGAAAAAATGAATTAAGTTTAGTGCTTATATCTGCTATAAGTTTGAAATGTTATAGACATAGAAAACTTAAAAAAATCATTTATATGTCTTTAAAAGAGTAAAAAAAAAACTTTTAACATGTGGTTTCACTGCAAAACCACCGTTTGTTAATGGGTTAAAAACTACTTGGCTTGACTGAACATGTGGGTGCCTCCTGCCAAATAGGTGATAGAGTGCCAGGTATGGCAACCGGTACTATTTACTCTTCTCTTTGCTGTGTTACTTTTTAATTTTTGTTAATTCGAGAGCAGGCTCTCTTTATGCAGCCGTTTAATAACATATGAAATGAGCCTAATTCTAATTAGGTTATAAAACTGTGAAATTAAATTCATTGGTAGAATGGTCAGCAGTGATTTTATTGAAAATTTAAACTGGTAAAACTCGTATTCTATCATTTCCGTTAGGCTATTGTTTCTTGCTGGTTTACGGTACCATTCTGCAATAGTTCATTATGTCTGATTATTTTTAAGATTTGGATGGATTAATTATATATAAAACTGAATTACTACTTTGTAATGGGTTTTTCCGGTTTGTTAAGTGTGTACTTGTAATTTTTTTTAAAGTGCTTTCTTAGGTTTCATAACTCGAAATTTCCGTCTAAGCCATTGAAGTCTAAAACTATAATAATATATTAATTGTACCTACATTTCCAGGGGGAGTGTCAATGATTGATAAAATTTAAATACTGTAAATTTTAAATTTAAAATTGTAGAAAGCACTTATTTCATATACTTAATTATTTATCTGAGTTTATTTTATGTATTGAGTAATTTATTTATTTGGAAATTAAAATTATAATTTTATAACGATGAAAATGTATGTATTTTTTAAAATTTTTAATTTAAAGTGATATTTTATGTTTTTTCTATAAACCTCTCTTGCATGAATCGGATGGTTTGGTGTTTTATTTTTTGTGACCAGGAGTAAAAATCAGTATTGTTTTCTATAGCTAACATGTTTTAGTTTATTTTGCTTATTGATACAATACAGATTATGAAATTGAAAGTAAAGTTAATATATTCATTGTTACAACATTCACGTGGGGTCGAGGTTGGGGGAGGGGCTTGGGTAAAAAAATGTTCAATACTATAAAGCTAAATTATAATACTGTAAGTTCCAAATCTTTAAATGTAAAAAGTACAAATCTTTTAATGTTCTTTAAAAATTTGCACTATATATGAGATAGTTTGTTATTATTTATTTATTATTGATTTTATATCATATGAAATGAAATTTTTAATTGTTTTGTTTCTGAAAATCAGGAATTGTTTTACGAATATATATATATATATATATATATATAAAGAAAAAGATATTTTAATGTTTCAAAATTAACTTCCTTAAATACATTAAATATTCACAAACAATATAAGAATAAACAAGTATAACTTAACTCTTAATTTCCCCCTATTGTTGTCATTAATTGCACTATTATTATATTTTTCATTTTCCATAGCTTATATAAGTATAGCTACTTTATTTCCGTCGAAATTCTGCTCCCGGTCATAACATAGCCTTCGGGCTACTTCACGCAAAATGGTTGGTGCAGTTGGCACCATTGAAAAATCTCCAAAAATAGGAAGAGGCACCCAGTTCTTCAGTAGTACTGTGTTACGTACATATCACATTTTTTCTTAAGCAAAGAGAGCCGAACGCTGGCCGATTGGTTATCGTGCTGGTCGTCGGTACTGGAGTTCGTGGGTTCGAATCCCACCGTGGCATGGATGTTTGTAGCCGTTCGGAATTGGCTTTAATCTGTAGGTCCCGGTCTCATTAGCCCTCATGTGCAAAATAGTACACTGTAGCACTCCAAACCAAACCTAAGCAAAGAGGCCAAACAATGGCCGAATGGTTAGGGTGCTGCCCTTCGGAACTGGAGTTCGTGGGTTCAAATACCACTATGGTATGGATGTTCGTAGCCGTTCGGAATCGGCTTTAAGCAGTAGGTCCCAGTCTTATTAGCCCTCGTGTTGCAAAAAGTAGACCGTAGCGCTCCAAACCCAACCCTAAGCAAAGAGAGTGATGTAACAATTGCTAAGTTAAATAAAAAATATTTTGCAGAAGCATAAAGTTTAAAAATTTTTAAAGGTGAAATTTCAAATTCAGAGCAAAACATAAACACAGACATGCCAACCACTCTGGATTCTCTGGAGAAATGAGAGAATATGGTAACTCTGGAAACTCCTCAAATTGCTCCAGAAAATAACAAAAATTTTAAACAACTTAAAGAATCCAATTCAGTAATGAAATAGAAAAGTCTTTCAAAAGATAATGCTGAATGCATTACTCTTTCCACACAGTAATGCTGCATTTAAAAGAGTTTTTAGTATAGTATGGAAAAAGCAAATTGGATTTTTGTCAAATATGACTAGATTAACTCTAGTATTCCTGATGATTGGAAAATGTAAATATTTTAATCAATATTGGTCAATGTGCTACAAGAAGAACTTTTCTGAAAAAAAAGTTGTTAAATCTTGAATAGCTACTTATATATTATTAAATGCATAAATGTTAATTTACCCTTTATTATTTATTATTGTGCGTTTAATTTAATTTAGAAACCAATAACATACCTAATCATGTTTAATTTGTTTGGAGGTTAATTTGATTTGTTTATATGTAAATAAAATACACATGTACTTTATAGCAGGGTTGGCATGATTTAAATCAGTTGATTTAAAAAAAATCATTGATTTAAATTAGTTGATTTTTTTTAAAAATCATTGATTTAAATCATTTTTTTTTTCACTTCTTTTAAAACCTATATTCCAAAGACAGAAATGGGAATCAGCCGGCACAGTAATACCAATAAGTAAATAAATGTAAATAGATAGCATGTGCTTTCCAAGAATTTAGAGG
This sequence comes from Pardosa pseudoannulata, assembly GCA_032207245.1. Classification (NCBI taxonomy): domain Eukaryota; kingdom Metazoa; phylum Arthropoda; class Arachnida; order Araneae; family Lycosidae; genus Pardosa; species Pardosa pseudoannulata. The sequence goes on from CM063508.1 coordinate 120,195,672, forward strand.
TTATTATCAGAAAGTATGTAGTAGGGTTAGTGCAATGATTGATTATGACTGGTGGAATTCATTTTGTGTAATGGGCAGGGTTGGCAAAAACCTGGGTTTTTGAGGTTTTTGGGCTTTTTTTGGGTTTTATCAGGGCTTTTACTATACTTTAATGGGTTTTAGATGCTATTTTGGGGGTTTGAAAACTATTCAGGTTTTTTGTTATGTAAGAGGACAGGATACATAATATATTATGTGATTAAAATAAATTTAAAATGTTAATCACTTTTTTAAATTAAAATTTTTTTAAAAATTTTAAATTAAAATTTTTTAATTTTAAAAATCAATTTTAAATTATGCAGAAGAAATTTTTGTCTAAATTAAAGGAAATTTTGAGATCTTAAAATAAATTTTTTTCATATTATAAAATTTTTCTAACATCAAAAAACTAGTTTTGAATGGCGATTATTTTATACTAAAACTTGGCTTTGAAATAGTTGCATTTGAAGTTTTTTCTTTTCAATAAAATGTATTAAATTATTGCTCTAAATTTATTAGCAGTATTGTGTTATTAAAGCATTCAGAATATGTTTTTTTTAGTTAATTTGTAAGTTATATAGGATAAGTAGCAAAATTAATTATATATATTAGTCCCATGTTTATTTATTTGCAGTTGTTATACATACTTTTTTTTGCTATTTTTCTTGTCCATTTTTCAATTAATTTTATCACATGTAATACTTCAATATTCTTATTTTTTTTCATCTTAAATTCTTATTAACTCTGTTTAGCTTAGATTTTATTGTATTTGTTATACAGATAACTATTTTTCCCTGAAAAGTTTTTAAATTTTTGTTTTTTCTAACAGTTTAGACCCCCTCAAATTAAAAAAAAATTCCAGGATCATTGTCAAAGAGGAAATATGCAATATATATTATAGATTTAATTCAATATATTTATTATTAGTTAAATATGTGGAATTTTAAATAAAGATTTTGAGAACCCAATTTTGAAAAAACTCGTTTGGGTTTTTTTGAAAAAACCCACCCAGATTTTTTCGGGTTGGGCAAATGAAGCCAACCCTGGTAATGGGAGGTAAAGAGAGTATTACAAAACTTGAAATCCAGTTTGCCTACCAAATAACAACAGCCGTGGCTTCATCTGCGGGAATGGAAAGACAGTTTTCTTCTTTTGGTATTGTTCATTTTAGCTTTAATAACCAATTAAAAGTGGATAAATCATCAAAGCTAGTGTTTTTATTTAAACAGTTAATTTGGTGCTTAAAAAATATTGAAATAATTGTGATTTGTTTTTTTTTTTAAATAAATAGTTTGCAGTAAAAGAATATTTAATTTGTTTTTTAAATTTACATCTTATTTAGTTTGCACTATCCAATTACAAAATAATGGAATGTATTTAGATTAAAATGTATATATTTAATTTTAGGTAATCAGTGTGTAGAATATACTAGATAGATAAGATGTTACTTCTTATAATAAACTATTCTATGTATATTGCAAAAAACATAAAAACAAAACTTAAATTTAGTATTCAGAAAAAAATCAAAGAAATTCAATTTAAATAAAACTATCTGATTTAAATAAAATAAATCTGATTTTTATATTTAAAAAAAAAAATCATGATATTTTTTCAAACTCTGCTTTGTGGGTAACATGGTACAAAGCAGAATGTGTCAAAATGTGCGACGCATGTCGCAGAACATTTACAGTTTGTGACATACATGTAACTGAAAAATATAATCTACACTTTTTTTTTAACTTACAGAAAGGAGGAATGAATTGCGGCAAAGGTGAGATTCGAGAGGGAATGCAATGTTTATTGAAATCAAATCTTTATTAGCGCAAGCTATAAATGCATTAAAAACTGAAAACCTATGTTTATTAGTTTCTTAATAGACGTTTTATCAGTTCCCATACCAAAAACCATTTTCGAATTAGGGGAATCAGCAAAAGATAAAAACAGATAGGTATAAATGGGCCTTTTTGAAATTGGTATAATATTAATGATGGTGATGAAATCAATGTCGGAACAACTGATAAAAGAATGTTTATATTTTGCACCACCAAGACACAGATAAGTCCTAAATGTATGAGTATTTAAATTTTCCCTTTCTTTTAATGTTTGTGTCAAAATGGCTATTCCCATTTCATCATTGTGGTGATGTTTCTAAAATATTTCAAATCCTTAGTAATTAACAAGACTGTAAACCCTATGTCAATGACATAGGATTGACAGTCTCCAAGGTTACTCCGAGAGTCTTAGATTTACTCCAGTTTTAATAAAAATATTTTCGTAAATTCATTGTTTTTTAACATTGTTTTATGAAATATTTTGACTCTTTATTGTTTAAGATAAAAATATATTTGTATACTTTTTTTACTTGTATATGTGTACTACAATGGCAGTAATATTATGAAAAAGTAGAGGCTGATATAATAAACTTATTTGCGGTAGAATATTTTTGATTATCTGGAAGCTTGTTGTAGTACATTGAAAAGCATTCTGCTGTAGGGGTAGCATGTTGAATTTTAAATCCACACTGTTGCTCCTGACAGAGGTGCCTGAATGTTGGCATGTAACATTCAGGAACATCCATGAGCACTTATTTTCAACTGGTTTCTTTCTTTCTATTTGTTCTTTCCTTTTTTTTTTTTAAATGTGTTTGATGAGTCACATGATCTACATTCTACCAAATAAGAAGATGTAAGGGCAATCAGTAGCTTCTATACAGTGACACATATTGCAGGATTTATAATTTTTATCTGTTTTTGTAACTAGAATTTATAATACCCTTGTTTGAACATTGGTTTCAGTTGTGACTAAGTTATTGCTACATTAGTGTGGATTTTTGAATTGTCAAGTCTATTTACAAAAGGTTCCAAAGCCCAGTTAAGGATAAACAAGTAAAGAATGCCTGTAAGAGCCATTAACTACTGATGGTACTTTTGACCTCAAAGTAATATGATAGTAATATGTTGATTAAATTTAATGATTTTCCTGGGATGTTTGTGTTCTTTTTTACAGATTTTTCTTAATTTAATAATGCCTTTGCTCTATGAATTAAATTTCAAATCATGGTATAAGTTTTTCAGTTCATCTAAAATATTTGAGTAAACTAATGTTTAAAATCCCAGTTACCCTCATAGACAAATGACTAATTATCTCTTATAAAAGTACAAACTATACCTTTTTCAATTCTTTGTATATTTTGACATTTTAAATTAACCTTATATTGTCTTTAAATTATAATATCCCATTGTACTGTTTTTAAGTTTTCTATACACTTATACAGTTACAGAGATGAACTAATTTGATTTTGAAGGGCTGTCCTGTGTCTGTTTGGAATACATATTTGAGTCTGCTTACATGCAATAAAAATTTTTGGTCAGTTTTTCTACACAAATAAGAAGTTTTATTATGAGGAATGATCTAATCTCATATTATTCATTATCCTTATAAAGGTATAGGACTTTCTGGTATCCAAAATTAATGTTAAACACATTTTTTGCAATAAATAGAAGTATCTACTACTGTTGTTTTAGAAAATGATATATAGGGTAATTTAAGAAACAATTTCAATTTATACTTCTGTCTGTTTTAATAATAAAAATAACTTTATATATACATAAAAAGCAAGTGAAGTTTGAAGTGGAAGTTTTCTGAAACTACCAAATATGTGTGTAGAAATCCTTTATATAAATCCACACAGATTAGAGTTTGAAAAAAATTTAGCTTTATCTCTATGCAGATGATACTGCCATCCTTGCCTGATATAAACAAACACAAAGTACCTTCTTTACTATTCAGAATTATCTTAAAATGAATAAACATTGGCTCATCAAGGTAAATCCAGCTAAATGTGCTCCCTTGTTTTTCACTCAAAATGTTTCTAATTTTGTTGATCATAGTAAATTTAAGTTTTATGATGAAGATATTCCTTGGAAGAATTCATATAAATACGTAGGTGTTACCCTTGATTCCAAATTAAATTAGAGACTTCATATTAAGAACATTGTTCGAAAAAAATGAAGGCTGCAATTGCAACCCTAAAACCTTATCTCAATTATTGAAGCTGCCTGCATACTTAAACAAAGTTATTGTTATACAAAAGTTACATCAGACCCATTATGATCTATGGTTGTCATATCTGGGAACTGCCTCTCTTAAACTTCTTAAGAGTCTTCAAGTTGTACAAAATTCTGCACTCAAAACTTGGATTCCTGCTCCTTGGTACATTTGAAATATGTGATTCATAATGATCTCTGAGTAGGGCCTGAATATTAAACATCTTGCCTTACATTGTCACCATAACATTGAATTTATTCAGAATCCTGTACTTCCTGCTGTCTCTAGTTTAGCTAAAATACCTTGAGCATTGCTGTATAGGCCTGGTATATCTTTGCCTCCCTCAAATAGGAGAGTTGAGTGAAGTACTTCATTCCAGGACTTGCTTAAATTTTTCCCTTTCTTTTTTTGGCACTGTAAATTTTATTGTATCTTTCTTAGTTTTAATTTTCTGTTTGCTTTCAATTTTTTCGGTTTCACATCATTCTGCTAATTTGCTCTTACAATTATTTTGTCATTATTGTATTGTCCTTCTTCTGTCTTTAGAAAAAATCAAATAAAAAATTTGAAAATTTTATGATATATAATAAAAATATCTCTTTGTTAGTTTTGTCATTTTTACTAATTGTTTGTTTACATACCAAGTTCTCGTTATTGCACCATGTTTATTTTTTATTTTTAATTATTTTTAATTTTGCTTTTTGCATATTCTTTGAACTCCATGTAGCTCTTGTTTTTGTTATGCAAGCTTGAATTCTATATTGCCCATAGTCAAGGTTCCAGTCTAATTAACTTTTCTAATTAGATAACACGTTGGTTACTCATAATTTTTTATGAGAACAAATTCACCTCCTTGCTTCATGTGAATATTCAACAGACTTAACCTCACTCACACATATTTTTGAATTATTTTAGACATTTATTTTACACTCTACATATACTATGAAAATTTTAAAGTTGTATTTAGTTCATACTAAAAAGAATTATATATTTTATTTTATAGGTAGAAATAGATGGGTTGATTATACAGAAGCAGTAAATTTAGATTATGATGGAAGTCAAGTGCCCCCTGAGTGGTAAGTATATTATTAAAATATTCTTTTCCCCAGCAGTTAAACCTTTAATAATATTGAAGGAGCTTTTATGATATCAATACATATAGAGCAAAATATTAAGCCATGTCTGGTTCTACATTAACTTTCAACCATTAAAAATCACCATTTTATTATTTGGATATCACCAGCATTCATATTAAAGTCATTGTCCAGAAATTGCAGTTGAAATAGATAAAACTCCATATTCTTTTGTGGTATAAATCAGTCATCAAAATATCAGTAAGCCTACTGTAATGGTTAAGAAAAATGTAAAATAATAATTATTATTTTATGTAATAACATGCATATTATAATTTAAATATATGTCTCTAAACCATAATTTTGAACTTGGCTGTAATAAAGGTGACTTTTGCTTGAACATAATATTTTAAATTTTAGAGAAAATCTGTATTGGAAGACTCATGATTTAGATATTATCATTCCTTTGCTTTAGAATGATTGTGTATTTTATTTTGCTTTTAATTAAATTCTGAAAGCATGCTGTGTTATAAGTTGCCACACAATGATCTAACAGGAAGAATGCTGCCTTTTAGACCTTCAGTTTATAGGTTCAAGTCCTGCTGCTGGTCCAAACCATTTGGAGGCAGCTTAAAGCAGTAGGACACCTTATTTTAATTCATTCTTTTGTAAAAACAATAAAACTCTGTAGCATTCCAAACTATGCTATAGTTGATTTATGTTTAGAATATTATGAAAGAAAAGTTTGCATTTCTCTTTGTCTCTAAGAGTGATTAATTTAATCAGTCTTATAATTTTAATTTTTTAAATATTCCTTTGATTCATGGATGAAATAAAAATTTATATATAATTTGTAGTATGATATATAAAATTTACATACTATTTATAGATATTTTTTTCTAGTGTAAATGTACTATATAAATTATAAAATTTTGGATTAGTAGTAGGAAATTACTATTTTCTGTTTGCTTGATTTTATCATAATCACTTAAACATATAATTTTCAAAACATATTTTTATATTTTAAAATATTAAATTATTCACTGTTATTTCATGGGTTAGATTAAATTACATAATGTTTAAAAAATAATGCTAAGGTACAGTAGCTCAGTCAGCAATCTCATAACAAGAAAATGAAATCTAAACTCAAGCCAGCTAAATATTTGCTGTGTTTGTTAATGATGGCTGGGGCACATAAAATAGGTTTGTGGTTGCATTTCTCTTAAAGTTCCTAAATGATACCTCTGCAGGTGGCAGCCCAAGCCTGGGCTCTTCTGCTTGGTCCCTGCTTTTAAATTATGAGAAGTGACTTGAGCAATGTTGTTATTTCATCCTAGAGATGGGAATTTCAAATTGAAAGGCACATCCCTTTGCATTAATTCCAGTAGCTTCTGGCTTATGTGTTTGGCTTGTCCAAATGATATGAACTGCAGTTACAAAATAATACTAAACATATTTTCAATATATCCTGTGTATGTAAGGCAGAATTATGTAAATTGCACCTCTTGAGAATGTCAGAATTTCATTTATGACTATTATTCAGAAGAGTGCCATTTCAAAATTTATAGACACCAATATTTTATTCACCTAAATATTCCCCAAATACTTTAATAATTATTTGGCAGTTTTATTGTTGATTTAATTTTCTATTTTTTGTAAGATACTGACGTTATGATCCAGTTTTTAATATTAAATGTAATACAGTACTTCCCATCTACTACCACTGGCTGTAAATTTTGTAAAGCTTAGTTGCTTTCCTGGGTCTTCAAAACCTATGTTTCACCATGCTGAATCTTTACAGTATAGAAAATTGAAAAGTTTAAAATATAAGCTTTAATGTAAGCTAAGAATAAAATTAAATATTTTATCATTAATGCTACAGTTTTCCTTACGATTTTATGAAATTACTTCTTATATTCAATTAATTTGCAATTTTTATATAGGAATGCATGTAACATTTTGCTGCATCATAATTAAAAAATGTACTTAAATATTTATTTCTTGTATCATGCATAACATTATAGTATATAGTATTAATGGGGAAAATAAAACCTGTTTCTTGTGTGGCCTTCATAAAAGCTAGTTCTATTATCAATATTTAATTATACAGATTACAATAATTTAAAAATGAATAGGATTTTAATGCTATGCTAGTTTTTCAAAACTTAATATGTTTCTATTGTATTTCTTTAAAATGAAATATTTATTTAGAAATACTTTTGCTTTATTAATTTTACTTGAAGTGCAATTAAATTTATAGTTGTTTATTAAGAATAATTAAAGGTTAATGTTATAAGTTATTACCTTAAGCAAATACAAAAACGTAACTTTTTATGTTAAATAATAAATAAATGACCTAATGTTTTTGTATTTGTATATATTGTAATAAATTGATAAAAACTTAAATATAATTTCACAAAAGTCCCATTTATAAGTATATTAAATTATGTGACATTGTTTATTATGGCCTCTAATAGTAAATAGGTTCTCCACTTTTGGTATTAGGATAATTCTTACCTTTTGTATAATCAAAGAAAAAAAAATTAGTATTATTATTCATGTATGCTGTATAAAATGTTTTTAATACATTCATGTATTGTAGGCATCGCTGGCTACACTACATGACTGATGATCCACCTACAGTAAAAAAACCTGTCGATTACAAATGGATAATGGAGCATACTCCTAACATGTCTGGTACTAATAAGGCCTATACACCATATTCTACTACACCACCAAAAATTCAAGCTTGGGTTCCTCCAAAGTAAATTTCTTTCTGTGTAGAAATGTTATCCAATTTGTTTAAACAAAATTTCTTAGGTAATAAATATTGTATATATATATATCACTTGTACGTTATTTATTAACTACTATAAAAAATAATTAAAACAAGCATTCAAAATTGGCTTGTTAAAAAACATTTCATATGCCCTTTATTTAAGTAGTTTATTTTAAATAACTTTTTAAAGAGATTTGTTGCAGATTTTTCATTTTTGAAATAAAAACATGCTTTGAATGTAGAAATTCTAAAAGTATCTAATTATTTATTTATTTTTTTAATATGAATAGATAGGCATATGTTTTAGTAATACTTTAAATATCAACTCCTGTAGATACAGATATGCTTGTTTGTATCCTAGTTTTAAATCTATTTTATTGTTCACACAAATCTGAAGGAGTCCCCCCTCTCCACATAAAGAATGTACAAGGATCTGACAAAATGTTATTTGCACTAAGTAAGAAAATAAAACAGGATTAAAATTTTAGAGTAGCTTTAGGATGCAAATAAAGTTTCATGCAAAATCTACTTTTTGACACAATTACTGTAATTTCAGGTAGATAAGTCACCCTAGCACACTATATACACTGCACTGTTAGCTTTTAACAGTAGGTCCTAGGATCATTAGCTCTTGTGTTACAAAAATTTGGCTATTATGCCCCAAACCAAACTATTTTTGTCACATTGTCATGTAGAAGGACATTGCATTTTAATCATATTTCGTGCTGATGCCGATAAATTTCAATGTAGTTTTATTTTTTCCCCCTAGCACTCTCCCTACTGATATATTTATAATAGATAACAGACAGATAAATATCAGACTTATTCTCACAAAATTTAATCAACATAGCTTTCATCAAAAATTTTAACAAAAAAATGCAACTAACTTTTTGACTGACCTAGTGTTTAAAACTATAATCTAAATTTATTTTTATTTTGTTCGATTGTAAACAAGTAGCATTTATCAGTGCATTGTTGCATTATTATTACAAACCTTTATTTTTAGAAATTTTATGTCATGAAGAGATTTGAAATCATAATTACTAGCAGCAGAATAATTTTATGGTATAATAATGATAGAAAATTTTAATAAAACTAATTTAGTGATTCATAGACTGGATTAGAAATTTACTAAAAGTCCTATAAGAATATGTTGCATCTCTTATTCCCTGAAGAACTCACATGTTATTTCGTGAGCCTTAAGAAGCAGTAGCAAATGAATGCACACACACACAAAATTCCAGATCAACCACTTTAGATGCAGAAACACATATTGAATAAAAAACAGGATGAATGTGTTATGCATTTAATCATTTCAAGATGATTGTATCATATCAGTCACTGTGATGATGATGATACTTTCTACTAGTAAGCATTTGGACACCTATGCAAATGATGATATCTGCAGTCCTGAGGTGAAATTATGGTCTGGGGGTATTTCTCCTGGTATGGACTGGAACCCTTGGTCCCCATTCATGGTAAGCTCAACGCCAATGCCTACTGCACTATTTTGGATGACAATGTGCTTCCTATGTTGTGGCAGTTTTACGGGTTAGACCCTTGTTACTTTCAGGATGACAATGCCAGTTGTCATGTTTCGAGGTTAACCAAGGCTTGGTATGGTGCCAATGGAGTTCATCGAATGGACTGACCTGCCCAGAGCCCAGACCTGAACCCTATCCAGACCTCTGCTATGAGTTGGATTGCCGAATTAACGGGTACACTACCCGTCCAAAATCGGTGAAGAAACTTGCATGTCTACTCCAAGCTGAGTGGAAGACAATACCACTAGCTGTAATACAAAGACTTGTGGAAAGTATGCCCCGGAGGGTTCATGCTGTAATTGCCTCTCGTGGAGGCTCTACCAATTATTAATTTTGAATATAGTTTTTCTTTTCTATCACAGGTGTCCAAATACTTATTGGTAGACAGTGTACATCTGCCTGATTAATTAAATATGTTAACAGTAACTATAATGATTATTATCCTTATCAAAGGCAAAGAGTAAGTTCTTTAGTAACTACAAAAATAATATTTGTTCTATTTAAATTTATAAATATATAAAATGGACTGAACTGCATTGGCTCTTAGTGACATGTATATGTTACTGTTGTCCTAAAAGAATTATCTGTTCAAGAAAACATGATCAAGCATCAGATTTAGGAAAAGCCAGGCATAATACTTAAAGAGTTGTGTTACCTTTTGCCAACAATGTATCTATACATTGGGGGCGGGGGAGAGGAACTTAAAGTGATATGTATGGCCTCAACCTCATTTAACTAAAAAATTAAGGTATGTATTATTAAAAATTTTGTGCAACATACAGTAGAACCTCGGTATAATGACCCCCTGTGGGACCAACATCATATGGTTGTTGTAACGAATTGAAAAAAAAAATGATCAAAGAAATTATGCAACAGTACATACCTAGAGAACACTTCTATTTATTTGTATTTCCATTACTGAATTTAAGAAAAAAAGTCTGATTGACGCCTGTTTCAAGTTCATTTGGGAATTTTTCCTTATCACTGATTCCATATCCGTTAGATTTTGAAGGATATCTTCAGAATTAAATTGTCTTTAAAATATTGATGCAAGGCATTGATTGTATTGAAGGCTTCTTTTTCATTCACTTTTTCAAAAGCTTGGACGATTTCTTCTCCGTTGTCGGAATCGCAAATTTTTTTGGCAGAACTGTAAAGTTTCGTCTACCACAACAAACTCATCAAAGGTAATTGAAGATTCAGAAATTTGACACTGAGGAGTTGGGTCATTTCATTAGTGTCTGGAGTGTCATCTACTTAGGACATCAATGTTGTATGTGACAAAATGGTCCTTTAAGCAAATACAAAGAGAGAAGTACAGGTTTCTTGAAGTTGCACCACAGTACAATAATTTTAAAATAGCCCACTTGCTCATGAGTTATGCAGTCTAAAATTGGCAGTTGCTCTCATAAAAAATAATATGCTTGGGGTCATTAAAAAGAGGTTCTACTGTATTTCAATAAATGTACAAAACAATTTGGAGCATAGGACATGCTAACATTAGGACTCAATTCAGAATATAAAGGAATTACCAAGATTGTCTGTGGAGAGAAAAAGTTAAGAGTAACATAAATGCAAAAAATACTACCCTTTATTTTTTGGATATTTTGTTGGTATAGGTATCATATTTAACTTTCACCTTTTTTTGTGTGATTTCCATTAATTTTCATATAGCAGATTTTGGAAAATAAACTTGTTTCCAGAAAAAAAAGTGCCAAATTAATAATACATTATTAATTTTGGAAATTGATGTATTGTACACACTACAAATATTAGAATTATTTGTGGTAAAATAACTCTGAGGATAGTGAAAATAATTAAAATTGTTATATTTTTGTGGCTTTATTATGGATATGTAAAGATATTAATATTCTGGATATTAACTAATACTTATTTAAGTAAATGCCCACTATTTTATAGATAAAATGCTACGATTAAGTTTTAAAAATAGTTTATTCACAGAAAGAGTTAAGAATGAAACATGTTTGATTAAAATTTACATTATAGTATACCTATAAACAGTAAACCATAATAGATCGATAAAGTTATACAAATATCATCTGTTACAAATGTATATATATGATCAAAATTTATAATTTATAATCAATAACTCTTAACTGTAGGTTGATTATATTCCTCAGAAAGTCTTTATAAAAATTCAAAATTGAGTATTAAAATATTCTTCAAATTTATAAACCATACTAATATCTAAATCTGTATAAAAACATCTCAAATTTGTACAAAATAAACCAGAACTATTTACATATTTTACATAATTTACAGTAATCTTCCTATGCATATTTTTACAGTTAACAGCTAAAAATATATATCATCTGCACTTTACAAACAGCATAAAATATAAATTCTAGAAAAATATTTCCTTGTTAACAGTAATTAACAGAACAAAGATAGCAATTATTACCATTGCTGTCGACTGAATCCTACATATACAGATATATAAATAGCATCTTATTTAAAGCTACCTTTAAAACAGTTCAAACTTTGTTTGATTCAAGTGTAAATGGAGTAAAATGCTTACAACATGATTCCAAGAACACTAGTAATACTATGCATAGGTGAACTCCAAATGATTGGAAATATATGTTGAGTTCACCCTTCTTTTATTTCACATATAAGGCAGGTCAGCACAGTAGGGAAGGATCGACAAACCATAAGCACTTATTGGCACAAACACACCACATTTATCACAACAGCTATAGTTATTCACATAATCATAACACATTTGCTTTCTTGTCAAATATCTCATTTTAGACCATGGTTTTCTGTGCCTATAAAATACATGAAAAGGCATCTTTAAAATCAATAGCTGGAAAAATGTATTATTATTGTTTAATATGATCACAAAAAATATCACAAATACTGAAGAGAACAAAAAGCAAAAGCAAGGTGAGCTGGGAAATAAAGCGTGCATTTTACATTAAAAAGTACAAAGCACCAGATAAAATACAGTTTAAAGAAAAAGTGTTATACCTCTAAAAGAATTAAAATGCTCATGATTGTTAATAATAGATGCTTGTTAATTGTCACGAAGTTTTTTTCTGAGTCATCAGTTTATCAGATATAAAATCAAGTTTTGCTGAAACTTCAGCCAGAAGTTCAGAGAATGGGCAAACATCCGACAATATAAGACTGTCGGGAAACCGTAACAGTCATGCTTGTGGATGTGAAGTAGTACGCCGCCGAGGTGTGTTAAGCTTTAAAGTACGTTTGCTGCGTTTAGAGTAAGAATTAGATTTTGTGAGAGAATGAAACCCACTTGGTATGGGGTTCTGTTCGTAATATTCTATAATCTCCATAAGTCGGGGTTCGACTTCTCCTAGAAGTGGGCGTTGTGAAGGATCACCATTCCAACAGTCCTCCATCAGGCGCCAACAGTTCTCATCAAATTGAGGGAGGCGTTCAGGTCTTGCACCTATAGGTTAAATAATAATTTGTGCATTTAATTTTTTACTACTGTATACAAAAAATTAACATAGTTTTAAATTAAAATTGGTTATCTGAAAATACATGGGAAAAGGGACTAGTACCATATTAAAACTGTGTTAAAAATTACAAATATTATGATCTCATTTTTTTTTTAATTTTAGAAGAAAAAAAGTGTACAGTTATTATCAATTTCAAAATCTGAATTTAATGCTACAAATGAATAATAGTACAAATGATTTATACAGCAAAGCTAGCAAAAAAAATATTTTTTTTAAAAATCATATAAAATTGGATTTTTTACAAATTAAACATTACAAATGAAATTATTTAAGATACTTAAATACAAATGTAAAGCTATTTATTTATCAAACAAATTTTTAAAGTGCTAGTATTTAAATAAACACAAAAACAATATTATTGATTTGGTGTGAAATTTGAAAAAGAAAATTTTAGAGTTTTCTTTTTCAAATTACAAGGAATCAATTTGACCAAAATTATAATTATCTGCAGAAGGGTATTTTAATTAATTTTCTTTTACAAATGATAAAGTGTAATTTACTGTACATTTTAATGCTGGTAGTAGTACCCTGTATTCTTCAAAAACTAAAAAACATATTTAAAAAATTTACAAAGTGTGAAATAAAAGTATTCTTGATTCAAATTGATGATTAAAAAATCTAGTGATTGAAATCATGATTTACAGCAGGGTGATATAAATCAACCAACCTTGTCATATAAACCAAATTTTTTAACATTCATTATTTCATGTTTATCAATCAATGAAGTTCAAAATTTTTAAGGTATACATGAAATTACATAAAAAATAATGAATTGTATTAAACATACGCATGTTACACTACAAAATACATTACATAGTTCCCTTGGAATGTAATAGCTTATTAACAATTTTTGCTAGAGACAATTGTTTTCAAATTTATTTGATTTGTTTCTTTTTTAGGGGGGGGGAGAGGGGGATTAAATTAAGACTATAAAGAACACCAGGAAAATTAAAAATCTTATTCAAAGTAGCTAATTTTAACTTTGTAATACTGTAATAATAAAATTTTAAAAATTAAAATTGTTAATGCATAATTTTTTTACATTTATATCGTTGTAATTAACCCTATTAGATAATGTGTAAAGGAGAAATGTTTATAAAATATGCTTTTAATTTTAGAGATAAAAAACTATAAATTTAAGTTATTCTATTTAAAAACAATCTATTACTTATTTTAACTTTACTAGCATTACTATTGAAGTATAAGCTCAGTACTTATTAATTATGGGATTAAGATTAGCAAATTTGTCATTTATAATGAAAAGATTACAAACCTTTCTTAACAGAATTCCATAACTGTTCTCTGCTTTGGCACTGCTCATATATGTAAGGTATTCGAACATGATCTGCACAAATATACCAAAATAAAATTCCAAATGCATAAACATCGACACTATTGTCATACTTTCCACTAAATAATTCGGGTGCCATATGTAATGGTGTTCCTACAATGCTTCCTGACATCATGGCTTCTGGTTTGCAGAAGCCTAAATCTGTTATCTTTGCTCTATTATGTTTGTCCAGCTAAAGAGAAATTAATATACCTATAATTCTTATAAACATAAATCAGGAACAAATAACTCAATAAAACATTAGATGTCATTAGAAACATCAGTATGGAATTAAAACTTAATGATTCTAAGCTTATTACAAGTTGGTCATTATGATAACAGGGTTCCCATTCTTTTTCCAGAACAAAAATTAAGGACTTTCTAATAGCCAAAGTAACTATTTATAAGGACCTACTTCAAATGCAAGGCATAAGGACAAACTCTATTTTCTAAGGAATGTATTTTAATAATTATGAATCAAACAAGGCATGTTCAATAAATGCCTTACAATATAAATTAAAGTAAGCCTATTTGATAAAAACTAATTTTGAAAAATGTAAATCTAATGTTTTTTAGAGATCAAATTAAAAATAAATTATTATAAATAGTACTTTCTGAGGGTTTAAGAATGACTATGTATGTATGTACATATTAGCTGATTATTCCCGACGTTACCTGGGAAAGAAGAAAGTCACAGACTTTTCTATTATATTCAATGCAAGAAAAATTAAACTTGTATAAGTAACTGAAATATCTATAAACCCTTCACCCTCCATGCTTCGTTTAATAAAAATCTGCATGACTGTTAGCTATTAGAAAAGGACAGGTGACTTTATACTTTAAAACTTTTAGTATGCAAAAGATTTTTTATTTGTCAAAAAAGTTTTCTAGCATGTGACCATAAAAAGTACTAATAAACTAAAAGTATTTTCATAATTTTTAAGGATATCAAGGAAAGGAATTTTGAATTACTACATTGAAAACATATATGTATTTGAGGATTTTCTTTATTATTAATGCTGCATTTTTGTCTTGAAAATGTAAAAAAAAAAAAAAAAAAAATGTTATGAACTTTTATACATTTTATATATTCTTTGACCAGTACTTATCTGTACTGGTGTTCTTAGAACCGGTTTTGGGCAAGTTTAACTCCAAACTTACAAAACCAGAAAGTTTGGAGAGTATGGTGAAAGCTGATAGGACATCATGTGACGACAGTGGATCATGTTAAGAGAAATTGATCATGTTCCAAGTTAAAAATTAAGGAGCTTTTAAGGACCTTTGACAAAAATTAAGTAGCTTTACGGGCCCTTACAAATGAAAGCTAAAATTAAGGAGTTCTTGAGGACTTTTAAGGACCGTGGGAACCCTGGATAAGAATTATGTACGATTGTCACTTTACACAATTTATTAAATGAAAAAGGATTAGAGAAAACATAAGTTGTAAGTAAAGTGCAGCAATAAAATGTATAAACAATATTAAGCAAGAGACCCTCCCCCCCCACACACGATTTTTCAGGGTATACATATTGAATAGATATATGAGCTTAAAATTTAATTCTCATGCCTCTGATATTAACTATTTAAGCTACTAGTATACTTACTCAATAGTTAAGTTTTTCAGCTGGAATACTGTTTATTTTTAAATTATAATTAAGATGGAGTAACTGAGTGTGTTTATAACAACGGGTTTGAAATACGACTATACATTCAAAGATTTGAAACTGACAAAACACTTCTTTTTAATTTTTGCTTTACATTGCAAGAACTATATTAAGACAATTTCTAAGAAATCTATACTAACAATATCATTATACAGAAGAAACATTTTCAGTTAAATCACATAATTCAGAAAAGATTAATATTTTTCATACTTTATGTGCATGTCATATTTTCACTGATTTTTTTTTTTCAATCATTTGAAAATATTTTCAGTATACTGATGCAATATTAAGTGCCCTCTATTTCCTTGAGAATAAACTTAAACTTGTATCTTCATATTTTATAGCAAGTTATCTGATAATTTTATGTTCATAAAATATAGAGTAAAAATATAAAAACAAAGCCAACATGATTAAAGCACAATCACATTTCATAGCCACACTTCTCATGAAAAGTAGCTTAAGTGTGATTATTAAACAGCTGTTTGCAGTTACTTTTAATTTAATCTTGTGTCTTAAACAATATCGGCTCTGCATTTTTATTTTTGCTATATTCTAGAACAAAAGCTTTTTTATCTTGTCTAATTTATAGATAGTACCACATATGAATGAATATTAACAATTAAAACTTATTGTTTATGAATAAATCTTGTTTAAAACATGTTGATTACACTTAAGTGTTAATTTATAGAAAATAAATTATTTTTCTGTATAAAAATCCCTTGTATGTCTGTTTACTTGCTATACATTCCAAAATAACTGGATCAACTTTGATGGAATTTTAAGAGATAAATCAGGTAGATTCTGGGAAGATTTTAGGGAGAAAAATTCATTAAAAGTCAAGGTCATAGGAGATATACTTTTTTGGTCTCCATTAGTCCTGGTAATGATACAGTAAAGCATCAATGGATAAAGTTATAGTGCTTAATAAACTGTCTCTGTCTGACACACATCAATCATTCAATTTGTAGCTTTTTTATTTGTAGTCTTTAAATTTATTTTTAAATTAAACCCACATCAATACTGGGTTTTTAAGCAAAATATAAATCATATGACTAAGGTTATAAATGTTTAAAGATTACAACATTCATAGAAGCTACAGCAAAAAAGACTTATTATCAATTGTACCAAAGCAATGTAGAATACAGATACTCAATACACTGGCCAATCTCTAAGGGTCTATAGCTGCTGAAGTCGAGCAGAATGGGAAACCCAACATAGAATATAGATGAACACAATAGATAATAAGCCAGATTATTTGTAAGTTACTTTAAAATCAGAATACAACCATCCTTTCCTAAAAATAGGCAGTTACAGATTTAAAGTCATGGAAAAATTTGCATATCTGGGTTCTGAAATCAACATACAAAATAGTATATCAGTTGAAATTAGTAGCAGAATTACTGCTGATAACCAATGTTATTGTGGTTATAAGAAATTCTTTAAGTCTAATTTCATTAAAAGGAAATCCAAATTACTAGTAAATAATAGTTTAAAAAGACGTGTTTTAACCTGTGTAGCAGAAACATGGATACTGATAGGAAAACAAAGAAACCCTGGGAATTTCTGAAAGAGAATTTTTATGAAGCATTTTGGGGGGTATTCAGATAAATGGAGAAGGCAGATGAATATTGAAATATACATAATCTATAGAAGTCTAGATATAGTTAATTTCATCATCATTAAAAGGTTAAGATGAGCTAGCCACATATTCAGATTATAAATGACTACAGATTCACAAAAAAAGTTTTTATGGCTGAACAAATAGACACCCAAAAATGAGAAATGGTTAAAATGCAGATGGTTGGCATTTTGCACATAAATTTAGTTATTCAGTTAAACCTCAATAGATTGAAAATTATTTAATTTTTTAACCAACTTTTCATATTTAATATTGAAATATATAAACAAATATATATAAATAGAAACATATAAATAACAACCATAAGATTTTTGTAAACAAAAAATATATTTTTTAGTGGATAAATTTATTATAGTATTGTAAATATGAAAAATCAAATAGAAATAGTAGTACATAGTTTTAATTTTTTCCCATTCTGTGGTTCTGCATTGGCTGATGTAAAAACTAGTTTTTGTCTAAATTTATCTAGAATCTATGTAGTAGACAAGAACTTCGTTTTTCTGTATATACTGTTATTTTTGTACCCACAAACAATGTTGTTACACTAACCCATACTAGTACATGACCCACGCTCAAGTAATCAGTCATCAGAAAAAGTACTAGTATGTGTCCTGTGCTCAAGTATCAATTGCCAGAAAACATACTAGTACATAACTCACACTCAAGTATAAATCATTAGAAAACGTACTAGTATGTCACCTG
Source organism: Pardosa pseudoannulata (assembly GCA_032207245.1). Classification (NCBI taxonomy): domain Eukaryota; kingdom Metazoa; phylum Arthropoda; class Arachnida; order Araneae; family Lycosidae; genus Pardosa; species Pardosa pseudoannulata. Next base: position 120,213,974 of record CM063508.1, read on the forward strand.
CATACGTTTTAAATTACACCTGGCCAAAAATTTGACTATATATATTCTTTAATATTAAGCCGAATTTCTAACAGATGTTTGAATAGAGTAATTAGTCATAAATGCAGGGATTCTAGTGTTTCAATTTAATACCAGGTTTGGGTTGGTTTGGATCACTACAGTCAATTTCTAGCTACACAATAGCTAATTAGACAAGGACTTGCTGTTAGGAGCTGATTGTGAATGGCTATGAACATCCATATGAGTAGTATGATTCAAATTTATTAACGCTGGTACCAAAGGGGAGCACAATACTAATGGATACTATTTATGTTTTTGATAATGGTGATTAATTTTAGTTATTGCAATCATAATTTGTTTTACATTTATAATAAAACATAAATAATGGTTAAGCAAGATTATGAGTATGCATACACATACATAGAATATAATCACAATTTTGAAGTATAAAATTTTAAAAATAACATACCAGAACATTTTTAAGCTTGATGTCCCTGTGCACTAAGCCTTGACCATGTAAGAAACGTATACCTTGCACAACATCCAAAGCAATCTGAAAAAAGAAAAGTTAACGAATAATTTTTTAATTTATAAAAATGAATAAATTATTAAGAATATCTCAGGCAATTAAAAAGTATGGAAAAGTATTTCACTGAATTTATAAAACACAAAAGTTGAGAAATATTAAACTACTGTTTAAATTTAGATCAAGAGCCATGATAGCTCAGTTGGCAAAGGCATCGATCTCATAAGCTGAGAGTTGCGGGATTGAGATTTGAGTAAGCCAAAGATCTGTTCATTAATGTTCACATGTCCATTAATGGTGGCTGGGATAAGTAAACTAGGTTCGTGGTCACAATGTCCTCAAAGTTCCCAAACAATACCTCTGGAGCTGGCAGACCAAGCCTGGGGGCCTTCATTGTGATCCCTGCTTCTAAATTACAAGAACCTACTTTATATGTTTGTGTTGCTCTATGGCAGGGGTGGACAAACTTTTGGGATTTGTGGTTTACTCCACATTTAAAAAATCAAAGGCGGTCTACCAAAGGCAGAGCTAAATTAACGTAACGTACATGTTTCTATATTTTTAGTAACAAGAAAAAATGGTAAATTATCTAATTTTTCTTAAAAAACTTAATAGTTACAAAATAAAAATTTACTGACAAAAATAATCAAAGTATTCATATATCAAAAATTGACTATCCTATTCAATTCGTTTAGTTGAAATCTGGCACTGTATATCTGTGACAAGTTTATCATATTGTGGATGGCAAGAGCTTATTGCAATGCGCAAACACAAAATTAAATGCTCATCTGTTAAATACGACCAATGTTTGATTTAATTCTATGTCATAAGCCATAAATTGTTAATATCTGAGGTCATTATCGGGATGGTTGTGCAGACTACCTAAAATGTCTTCGAGGTCAACATCTTGGCCACTTCTGCTAAGGGAGTAATTCTGGCTGACTATATGGTGCTCTTATAATAAAATGGTCAATGAAATCTGTGGCACTGTATGGGCAAATGCTTAACAGGCAAGTGCTCCCATATTATTAAAAAAATTAGAACATTTAATATTAATCTAGTAAGTTAAAGCTGATTACTTGTCTAAATGATTAACATGAAAATATTAAAACACTGCAAACTGATGTTTAATTTTTTAATTACAATAAAAATTTGGCTTACTGTATATCAGAATTAGTTTCTCATATATTTATTTATAAAATGTTATAACTTTTTAATTCTTAAATCAAATAACATGGTTCCATATTTTACTATTAAATACTTATTCAAATTTGTTAGAGAAAATAAAATAATCTCTAGAAGGTACTGAAAAAAAAAAAAAAACTCTTGAATTGACCACAATAAAATCAAAATAAATATTAAAAGAATAAATTCAGACCCACAAATATATTAATTCAGGGGTAGTAGTAGTAATAAGGAACACAATTTTAGGACAAGATATTTAGTTTTTTAAATTTCAGGATATTTTCAGGACATTATCAATGATATGAGTAATTATTAAGGTGACAATTTTATGAAAAATTGAACCTAATTATTACATAATCAGACATGCCAACATCCAGGCACTTATGTCCAGAGCAACAGCATGGTTTGAAATTTTAACTTGTTAATTACAGATTATATAAGTACACATCTTGTTGGTTTCTAAATTAAAATTAAATTTAAAATATTTACACAGTAGTAAATTGTAAAAGGTCATTTAAAAATTTATGAGTAGCTTTATTAGCTTTAACAACTTATTTTTCAAAAGTGTTTCTTATATCAACATTGACCCTGATTCAAATATTTCCATTTTTCTATCATCAAGGATTCTACAATTTCTCTACTCAAATTTCACCAGAATTCAGTTAGGTTTTTCTGCACAGTACTGAAAACTTTTAATATACAGCATTACTGTGTGAAAAGAGTAATATTCAGCTCTATTTTTCGCAACACTCTGTATTTAATTGCTGAATAGTAATCTTTTAGCTGTTCAAAAGTTTTGTTATTTCCGGAGTTATCAAATTTTCTTATTTCTCTGGAGCTGCTCTGGAGAAGTTGGCATATCTGTATAATAATCATTAAATAAAACTAATAATCTATACATAAAATAGAAAAAATTAGCATACAAAACCTTAATGTTAAATTTTAAACTGAGTAGTAATTTTATTAGCAACAGAAATTTATGTCTTTGGACAATGTTTCATAATTTCAATATACATATTAGGACTCCCCTTCCCCCAATCTCCAGCAAACATTAAGTTTTAATGCATAAATATTTGTAGCATTTTTAGTCAGTGTTTTAGATCATAAAAGTTTATTACTCCTAAGTTTTTATAGTCTACCTCTATATTTAGGAATTAGTTTTTATGTACTTTTTAAAAATAGAAATTGCTTAAAATTTAGGTGTTTTCAGATAATTCAGGAAATTTGGGAAATATGTAGATATGAAGGACATTTTTGAACATATTTCTCTTCTTCAGGAATTCATGAACAACTGCAATCTTTGTAAATGTAACAGACAGAAGCATTAAATTTAAACACAGGCAGCAAAAAATGAAGAAAGTACTTGTAATCTAGATTTCCAAGGTAATCCCATTTTTAAGGCAGAATAAAGATCTCTTTGTAGCCTTTCCATAATCAATAAAACAGCTGGGGTACTTCCTCCAGCATATGTTAAATCAATCACAGATCCCCGGATTTGCACAATACGATCATGTTCTGGAATACTCCTACGAATAAAATATAAAAAATAAACACAATTTGTATTTTTTTTAAATAGTTGTTTTGTTAATAAAAAAATTATAAAAGAAAATGATAATTTTTAAAAAATATCTAATACTAATTTACATGGTTCGTACACTGTTTTAATGGAAAAAATTAAGCACCATTCAAACTTTTTAAGCACCTCTTACCAGAAACATATCAGATAAAATAATGGTTATTACATTAGGTTCAACAAAAACATGAACAAAAGAGAGTGTCTATAAGTGAGAAATCATTGTATTTCACAGACACAGAAGTCAAAATTTTTTGGGGAAAAGAGGGAAAAATGCAAAAAAAGAGGTAGTTGAATAATTATTTAAAATTAATGTTCTGATTTACTTTAATACAAAAAACAAGTGCCTAAATATGAAATATGAAAGTATCTAAATAATTTTTTATCAATATAAACAAGTACTTAAGTTTCCTAGTAAAAAATAATTTAAAACAGATTCAAATCAGATGCTTCTTCAATTTGCCTAATTAAAAAAATAAATTCACCAATACAGTTGAACTTTACTATATTAAACTTTGAGGAACCATATTGTTTGTTGGATTTAACTTTAGAAGAAACCTTAGAAGAAAGGTTCTTAAAGAACCTTTAAAAACCTTTTCTACTCTTTAATGTTAGATCTCAGAAAATTATAACTTGTATAAGATTTACATAAGATTACATATTATATAAGATTTACATATATAAGATCTTAATTGACTAAAACCAAACAACTGATGGATTGCCTATTCGAATGACCAAAAATGTAGACAAATGCAAAACTAGTTATTGCTTACTATTTTAATACTGAATTAATTCATAATCTTCTATAGACGTGATGCCAGTATCAAGATAGTGTAAGGAATTTCTTTGTCTTACACAACGAAAAACATTTTCTTTCCTTGAGTAGGTGAACAAGATGTTATTAATTTCATGCACTTTGTTTTTAAATCTAGACATATATATTTAAATCTTTTCATAACTGCAAAAAAGTTTTATAAAAATTGAAGAAAAAAAACTTAGTAAATGACTGAAAAAAAGGATCCTTCTACCTCATTCCTAAGATTCACTATAAATGTATAAAATGGACCTTCACTATTTATGGATAAATTAGCATGCAAACAAAAGGAAAATCATGAGATCAAAATTTTCATTTGTTATAAGATGGTTTGTTAAAATAGGGATTTCAACAGTACACCAATAATTTAAAAGTCTTTTCAAATAGCAAAGCTTTAAAATGCACTTCTAAACAAAACTTAAAAATTTTGTAACATTAAAACTTGTTTTTAACTAGTTTGTAAAATTCTATTAATTTTTCTTAGATTGATTTATAATTAATGTTTAAAAACTACAGTATAAGTCTAATTTTTTTAAATGGACAATTTCAAAAAATTTTCAATAAAAGTAGCAGACGAAGATGTTAAATATTAGAAGGAAAAAAAGGGGGAAAATGAAGGAAAAACGGAAATTAAAAAACAATTTTAAAATATTTGATTTACACAATGCAAAAACAAGTACCTAAGTATCAAATATACCAGAAGCTAAATAATTTTTACTAATATAAACAATCACTCGAGTCTCCTAATCAAAAAACGTTGAAAACAGATTCAAATCAAAAGTTTCTCAAATATCCTAATTAAAAAAAAAATAATAATATAATTGCTCATTTTAGATATCAAATTTTTAGAAGACATTTCTACAAACAAATTTTTAATTTTGTGACTGCAGAATTTCTTAAATAGCAATAAAATCTATACCTTATTAGTTTGGAAAGATACAATAATTAGCATTAGATTTAATTTAAATCAATATGTAAAAACTCATGATTTAAATAATATATGCACTGTATAAGGCTATCTTTTTAAGTGGAAAATTTAAAAAAAAATTTTTTTTTTTAAATAGTAATATTCCGGGACGATGATCGAATTGGTATTTTTTTCGGTATCTGAGCCAGGGGGTTCGAATTGTACTTTAGACCAGCGGTTCCCAACCGCTGTTCCGCGGCACACTAGTGTGCCGTCTGAAGCACCGTGGTGTGCCGCCGGGTCTGGGTGTCACGGCGCTGTGCAGCGCTATAACTCCTCCCGTCGGTGTCATAGGTGGTCACGGCGCTGTGCAGTGCTATAACTCCTCCCCCTCCCTCCCTCCCCATGAGACGCAGGCAGACGCCTCACACAGTGTCAGAGAGACAACGGCTGCTGTGAGGAGAGAGACACTGATACTGCAGTGATGGACAAGTTTTTGAAAAGGAAAGAACTGGACTCTGAACAAAATCTGGAGCCAGATGAGAGCCCGAGTATGAGTGGGGGTCAAAAGAAAGCAAAGATGGTTAAATTCTCTGGCGCAAGGCAATATAGCGAAAGCTATATTTCAGTTGGATTTACTTTCACTGGAGATGAACACAAACCAACTCCACTGTGCGTGGTGTGTGGTGAAAAGCTAGCTAACAGTGCTATGGTCCCAAGCAAACTTAAACGCCATCTCCAAACGAAACACCCTTTGCTTCAAAACAAGAATGTGGACTATTTTGTTCGCCTGCGTGACAACATGGAGAAACAGGCAACTTTTATGAGAAAAACAACAAAGGTAAATGAAAGAGCTCTTAAAGCTAGCTATCAAGTTGCTGAACTTATAGCCAAGACAAAAAAGTCTCACACTGTGGCAGAGACATTAATACTTCCTGCCTGCAAAGCTATTGTAGAGGAGATGCTCGGACCTGAAGCAGCAAAGGAAATAGCCAAAGTCCCTCTCTCAAACAACACAATTTCCAGACGTATTAATGACATGTCTGCAGACATCGAAAGTGTGGTTTTGGAAAAGATCCGTATCAGTGAGAAATTTGCATTGCAACTTGACGAGTCTACTGATATCAGTGGACATGCTCAACTCTTAGCTAATGTGCTTTTTGTTGATGGTGATGCAATTAGAGAAAACTTCTTTTTTTGCAAGGTATTGCCAGAAAAAACAACAGGAGAAGAAATTTTTCGGGTCACATCAGAATACCTTGAACAAGGAGGACTTAAGTGGGAAAACTGCACAAGTGTCTGCACCGATGGAGCTGCAGCCATGGTCAGGCGCACCAAAGGCTTTGTAAGCAGAGTGAAGGAAAGAAATCCAGATGTGATTATTACGCATTGTTTTTTACACCGCGAGGTCCTCGTAGCCAAGACTTTACCATCAGCCTTAGTTCATGTGTTGGATGATGTTGTGCGCATGGTAAACATTGTAAAGTCACGACCCATGAAAAGTCGCATATTTGCAGCTTTGTGTGAGGAGATGGGAGCAAAGTATAAAACCTTGCTGTTTCATACGGAGGTCCGGTGGTTGTAGCTTGGTAAGGTCTTGGTTCGTGTGTATGAGCTGCGGGAGGAACTTAAAGTGTTTCTGACAAATGAGGGGTCAGATTACGCAAAGCAGCTTGCAAGTGATGAGTGGTGTGCAAGGCTGGCATACCTGGCAGATATATTTCATCATCTGAATGAATTGAAACCCGAATGCAAGGCCGAAATGAAAACCTGCTTACAAGTACAGATAAAATAAATGGATTCCGTTCAAAGGTGCAACTCTGGCATCAACACGTGGAAAGTGGCAATCTTGAAAGGTTCACACTCACCATGCAATGGCAAGGTGTTCACACTGCTGCACTGTGTGAGATAATAGTTAAGCATTTAAAAACTCTAGAGGAGAAGTTGTCATTTTATTTCTCTTCAGTCTCCACTGGATGCCTTGACTGGGTTAGGGACCCTTATAGCTCAGCATTAGTTGTTGGAAAGGAAATGACTTTACAGGAGCAGGAGGAACTAATTGAACTGAGACAAAATCGTGGTTGTAAGCTCAGATTTGCTGATCTACCTTTGGACAGTTTTTGGTTGGATACTGCCAAGGAGTTCCCCCTTCTGGCAAACAAAGTTATTTTGACATTGCTCCCTTTTTCCACTACATATCTGTGTGAGATTAGCTTTTCAAGCATGATTGCTATGAAAACCAAATACAGAGAGAGACTGAGAACTGTTGACGAAGAGCTACGTGTGTGTCTTTCTTAGATTCCAGCCAGAATATCAGCTTTGTGTTCAGCCAAACAGGCCCAGGTTTCGTACTGAAAGTATTTTATAATTTTTCACTATTCTGTTTACTTAATATTTCATAATAAAGTAATTATAAAATACTTTCTTTGTGCTTATTTGATTCCTATTCAAGAGAATTACTTTATTATAGTCAGTATAGGCACAGAGTTAATTTTTTAACATTTTCTAATGGTGGTGTGCCTTGTGATTTTTTTCCCCGCGACAAGTGTGCCTTGGCCAAAAAAGGTTGGGAAACGCTGCTTTAGACTAACAGATTTGTAACCATTTAGTTTGGTCTGAGAGCACTAGAGTTTTATTTTATGTTACCCGACGGCTAAAGACATCGGAATTTACTACTTAATTACTACGATTCTGAACGGCTACGAACAAAGAGCGGGATTCGAACCCGCGGCCGCGTCCTACCGATTCAGCTATAGGGCTGATTTTTATCGGGATTGCCGTTAAAAGTTATGATTTTTCATCAACTTCAATGCACACGCAAAGCTTAACAACAAAAAGAAAAGGTGCGGATTTTTCAACAATAAACTTCCGTGCATATCCAAAATTTCATAAGTTTTTTGCAACAGTGTCATTTTCTCACTGACACTGCCCATAGCAGAAAATTCAGTCAATAAGATAAAGTACCTTTTGAAATAACTATAGGAGGGATTGGAATCTCAATACTGTTACCGCGATATTAAAAAAATACAGATATATAAAACAGTATTACGATCGGTCTATATGCACGTGAGTTCGGGAGATATCTATAAAGTATGCAGGTTGTTAAAACATAATTCTACCATATGAGAGCCCCATATTATGATCGCACTATTAACTATAATGGTCCATTAAAAAATGCGCATTTTCTGGAATCGAAATCCAGAAAACGGTTGTTTTTTACCAAAAACATAGAATTACGGCATAGTTGTACTTTTATATCTAGAACCACAGAAGTCCTATATGTTTCATTTATACCGCGTCACACGGCTTTTTAACCTTGAAGCACGCGTTGCGAGTATCGACTGATAACACTTTCCTACTCTTTGTCAGAAAAAAAAAATTGTGGACGCGGCAAAGTGAAAAAGGATGAGAAAAAGAAAACTTTCAGATTGTCGTCAAAATTTATACATATGTGAAATAAACAAATGGCTTCTTCCCTCTTTTTTTTTCCCGAAAAAATCTGTTTTTTTAGAACAAACCCACAAAAACATTCGGATCAGAATCATCCCTGAATTCAATATTCGATATGTCAGTCCATTTTTAAGCACACAAGCTTGGAGTAACAGTTTTTTCCCCCCTCTTTGAGTTCAGAAACGGGTTAAACAGATTTCTCGACACTACAATCGAAAAATTCGGGTCCCCCTTTGGTTTTGACACTTTGATCGTTATTTGTTATTTGCTAACTTTCAAACACATGTACTGCCAATAAATAGCCTAAGTTTTTATAGATGGGGAGGGGGGAAAGGTGAATATCCTACAGAAAGAAAATGTTAGAAATACAAAGATGTTATCAAAACATGGGAAAGACGATGCGTGTAATCCGTTCCACCATTACATAACTCCGTAAATGTTGAGAAGAAAAAACGAATAAAAGGAGTGAATGACCCAAAGGAAAAAGGAATAAAAGGCGGGAATAGCCGAAAAAAAGGAGGAATGCCGTAAAATAAGGAATAAAGGACAGATTTCTAGAAAAAAGGAAAATGAGGAAAAAAAGGAGCGCTGCAGTGTCTGATTTCATTCACACTGAACGATTAATCCCGAGCGATCTTTTATGATTTTCATAGACGATTTCGAAATATTCAAATAAAAACTGTTGGTAAGGGGAAAATTAAGCACTCTTTAAGCACTTTTTAAGGCCTTAAAAACGCGTTTCAAAATTAAGCAGTTTTTAAGCACTTTTAAGCACTGTACGAACCTTGATTTAAGATATACTAATCATTTTTTAGCTTTATGGACAAGAATTTGCTACTTATTCCTTTTTGTTTTAATCATACTATTTCTAACATTTAAAAAAATTAAAGCTATTTATTAATCAAAAGAAAATAAAGTATAGAAAGAAAATAAAAATATAAAACCTTATTCTTACATTAACCCTCTGACTGCTCATCCTGCGATTTCCACAGGCAATGTAAATGTAATAAAATTTGCTCATCCCGTCATTTTCACGGGCATGTGTTTTTCTTCCTTTATTAAGAAGAACATTCTGCCTTTTTACCGTTTAATCAGTGGAATAAATTATATATAGTATTAGACATTTATTTAGGTAATAGAATTATATCACTAGAACTTCAGTTATATTAGATATTAGAATTATATATAATATGTCATAAATAGATATTAACTGTATTTCAATTGAAATTTATTAAAAAATAAATTTTTTATGTGATAACATCTGAAATTAGTTTTTATGAAAGCTTAGTTTCTCAAGATAAAAGTCAATATAAAAAATCTTTTTTAGAAAAAAAAATTAGTATGTCCATTCTCCAATTTATATATATACTTAAACTATGCAACAACAACAACAACAACAAAAAATGCAATTTTTAAAGATGTCTTGTTTTACAAATTGAGCAGTCAGAGGGTTGAATTGCACTTTCATATTTTTAAAAATGTAAATTTCAAAGTACTCAAAATTACAAACATTACACATCAAAATGAAACAGAAACCTATATACAAGAATAATAAATAAGTGAAACCACCACATAAAATGCACAAACAGATAGCTCAAACTTTAGCCGTTCTTAAATGCATTATTTTTCTTTACAGAGAACAATAAATTAATATCTTTTTTCTATTCAAAATATCCTCTGATATATGATAAAAAGCAAATATCTATGTTGAGAATTTTGAATTGCTCACTTATTTAAATTGTTTTAGTATTGTAAAATATATTGAAAGAAAAATTATTGCACAGTTTTGGAAAGAATTATAAAAATGAGCAATACATCATAACCATAAAACTATTGATTTGCTAATTTCCTAAGTGGTAATTTTTCTCTTTACAATAGAGAAAAACCACAAAACATTTTTTCAATTAGTTTTTTAAAACATAGTCAAATTCAATAGCAGACTAAAAGAAAAATAAGAGACTACAACTTCAATGTGATGAATTTAACCAACCAAGCAATATTTATTAAAGGAAAATGTCTGAAACAGTTCGAAATTATATTTTACCTAGTGTAATAAAATTCCATAGCTAAATCATTCCAGTGTTTATCATCAGGAGGAACTACTGATTTTATAGCGCATGGTGAATATCCTGCCCAAGAATCACAAGAGTATACTACACCATACTGACCTCGGCCAATTTCACGTCCTATATGTGGCATACCTACATAAAATTAAATTTAAACACAATTAAGAGATGTGCTTCATACAAAATATAGGAACCATATTAACTCAGTTTAATGTTCTCAAATAAGGATATAACAGAGTACATGAATATATAAATATAATACCATATAAAATAATGTCTCGGAGGGATGTACTTTCAAGAGCAAATTTTGCAAGTCTTGGAGCATACAGCTTCCGAACCTAAAAATAAAGTAATCATTTCATAATAATCATCGAATTTTACAAATAGGCAGTGCTATAAAAATCATAAAAATATATTTTTCAATTTCTCCTAACTATATTTAAAAATTTAAATGTCTAATAAAAAGTACCTGATACTAAAGATATACTTACCATAATTAGTTTAAACATAAATGGGAAGATAGAGTATTAAACAAAACTATTTTAATGACAATTATTATCAAAATAATTAGAAAATTAAATAAATTCTTGCTGCTATCCAACATATAGAAATATAGAAATTGGTTTAGACATTTCAAAAATAATAATGTTAATGTTGAAAATAAACAATGCTCTGGTGTAACAAAAAAGTTTGATGATCATGAAGATTCCTGTTAACTTGTAAAATTGTGAACACAATTTTTAACACATTAACATGCAGAATCGTTATTAAGAGTTGATCCCTTAATTTTCAAACATTTAAAAGCACAAGGAATGATTCAAAAGCTATGTCATTATTTGAAGTCAAGAGGGCTCTCAATGTGTGAACAGCCACTTCAACATCAAGAAAGGTAAGGTATTTTGCCTCATATTATGACTGGTGATAAATTATAGATACACTACAATAACCCTAACTACAGAAAATTGTAGTGGAATTGTAGTGACTGGCTGTGCATCGACATTGTCAACAAAGTCAAATATCAATGGTTTTAAGCTTCTGTTCCATATTTTGTGAGATCAGCTGGGTGTAGTTTTGCTTTGTCACATTGCTATTAAATGAAATTGATGCATTTGTGCTCAGCATTGAAGGAAAAATGTGCACTACATAAGCAGAGATATAACAGTAGTTTTGCAGCATGACAACACTCTGCCCCATGTTGCAAAACAGGAGAAAAGTCTACTTAGAAATACCTAAATAGGAAGTCCTATCATATCTGCTGTATTCATCAGACATTGGTCCTACTAATTATTTGCTCTGATCAATGGTTCATGACTAAGCAGCACTTTCATGTTCATGAAGATGCCAAAAAATGTGTTGACCATGATAGACTCAATGTGCTATTTTTCTGATGTAGAACTCAAATGTTGCTAGAAAGATGAGAAAAGTTAGTGACTAGAAATGAATTTCAGTGACATGTTTTTACTGATTATTTAAATAAATTACAATTTTCATGAAAAAACAGCAAGAACTTATTCAATAACCTAATAATAAATTCTGATTATAAATATTAAACATCTTTATTCTCTCTTATTTTATTACAACCATGATGATACTTACCTTTAAACGCTGTTCTTCAGTACGTTCTAATCGACCTGAATGCATAGCCTCTAAATGTCGTAATGAAGCAGCAAACTGGTCATGAGAACATTTTAATCGTTCTCGGAACTGAGAGCATATAGATCGTGCTAAACGAGACTCACTTAAACTCATAAGCATATCATATGCAACACGTCTCTTCCATTCAGCATCAACAACTGGTGGTGCTTTCCAGGGCAGTGTTTGTACTAACTAATTTGTAAGAAAAATAGTTATTAAAACACAATATTCTTATGGGAAAGTTTATGAAGAACTTACAACAGAAAGTTTTCATAATTAATAAATGTGTAAATGTGCAGCAAATATTAATTATAAACTAAACTCCTCAGCACTACAAGTCCACTTGGGACCATGGCATAATGGTGTCAATATCTGTTCCAAAGATTAAAAGGCCAAAACATACGTCTCCATTAGGTGGCCAACCTTATGCAGAACTCCTTGTGTTTGATTCCCAAGCATGTTTGGTCCTCAGTTTGTCTACTCATTGAAGGGATGGGAGACTGAGTCAACCTTGACCAGCCTGAGGATCAAACATTGTATCAGTACCTTAGGGTTGCAAAGCACTACCCTAATGCCACTGGGTACAATAATAATTATAGCTATGGTTAATATATTACAAGCATAGTTAACACAATTTTAAAAATTTAGAATTTTCTCATGTTTAAAAAGTTTAAAATTACTTTATAATATATAAAATTTAAATGAAAGTAGAAAAAGCCTGTTAATAAAACACACTTGCATGCACATACACACACATATACATGGCATTTACAAATGTTGCAAAAAGTAAAAACAAAAAATAAAATTATCAATTAGTTACACTTTAAAGGACATCTTTTTTTTACAATAAAAATAAAGGAAACTTACTGAATTTTAATAAAATTAGAATAGAAGAACATAAAAGGCATATAAGTTATTAATTTTCAAGAATGTTTCAAACTCATATTTTGATAAATAATTTTAGATATATACGTTACAACATATTCATTATTTAATGTAACTTAAGTTATTTTTAGAGTAATACAAAATTTAAAAAAAATATATACATATTTTTAGAAATTCTTTCAATAGCCTCTTAATTTGCAATTATTAACAGTCTATTGATAGTTTAAAACTATTTAATACTATAACTAATTATTTTAATGAATATGAGATTTTTAAAAACTATTCCATTCATTTCCAAAGCATTTGATACATTTTTGTTTTATCTAAATTGAATGATATTTCAAAATTACACAAAAACAATAGCAATTATTTCATTTAAAAGAAACTACTCATTAAAGATTGCAGGTTTCAACTTAATGATAAACACATAACAGTAAATTATTTTCAAGTAGCCATAAGTCTATATTTTTTTTCAGCAAAATAAGCAATAAGTACAAAAACAATTTAGATTGAAATTTATTTTCAACTATTTATAATTTCTCTTATTTTGTCAAGAGTTTTTTTATAGGCTAATGAGAATACATGATGAATAGTTATTTTAAAGAATCAATTTAATCCTATGAAAAAGTATATTAGTATTACTTTCAAAATAAATGGTCCAAGTGTACAGTATTGCAACTCAATCAAATGGATTACAAGCAAGTATATCTTTTACAAATACCAGCAGAAAAATATTTTAAAACAATTGTAGCCCACAATGGGTAATAAAAAGATGAGTCATATGTAAGAATTTTATGATAAGCCTACATATTATTTAATACAATATTAACTTATTTCTACATATGTAGATCAATATTATGCAATTTGATTTCCTGTCTATTAAATATGTAAAAATATGCATATCTGCAATTATGTTAGTAAACAGTATTTTTTGATGTGCTAATATAAAATTATGCAAACTATAATAGGGTTTATACAGGTTTTTGAAAGTGTAAATTAAGAAGTTTTTAAGGAGTCTTTCAACATTTTTAATGTCTCTCTGAGAAAGATAACAATGATTGACAGAGGCTTATTCAGATTTATAATCTGTTTAACCACATTAATTACAAAATTGTACAGGAAGTTGCCTTATTCTTTAAATTTTCACAAAACTATTCCCTCCTTGTAGAAAAATCTTTAAATAACCAATTCAGTCAAAATACCATTGAAGGAATGCCCTAATCAGTAGATAATATCCCCTTTCTAAGAACATTATTTAAATATGAAAAACAAAAACTACCAATGGATGCATATTTATAGTTATGTACTACCAATACCTGCACATTGCAAACTTCTTTTTTCAATAATTTATTTTGCAAAGCTTCATAAAGGCTTTAATTGGCAGCTAGACCATCTATTGATACATGAATAACGTAGAAAGAATTAATGATCTGACCTTTTCATAAAATTTCCCCAAGTTATCTTCTATAATAGAATATCCTAAAAAGGCAGAGTCAAAATATCTTGTTGAAACTTCATTTTGTCAGAAATTATATTCTATGGACTACACAATATAATCTCTTGGTAATGGTACTAATTCAACTTTCACTTTTAGTGGTTTATTTCAAATTAAACTGCTGTTAAAATTATTAATTTATTTAAAAATTAAGGACTCAACTTTAAAAGGCCTTTTTTACAGAAGTGCCTCAAAGAACGTTGTATACGATCAGCAATATATAAGTTATCTGCTAAATTTTCAATAAGCATTGATACCTATACATGATGACCTTTAAATAAAAATAATAAATAAAACAACCATTAAAGACAATTTTTAATGATGATATTCTGAGAAGACTAACAATAAATCTTCAATTTTAGTTAAAACTGTTTTTTACAACAAATACCTCATTTAAATCTTACCCCAGATAAGAAGTTCCCTGATGAAGATTTCTTTAAAAACGGATACTCAGACATTAAGTTGAGCATATGATACTGATACCCCTGTAGTTTGTTGGCTTGCTTTGGGGAATCTTTAGAATGAAGTAAAGTAATTTTCTGTAGAAATAGAACAGGTGAAAATTGCATGCAGGATGACAACATCTCCACATTATAAATCCCATGGTAGAAAAAGCTATTAATTACTGATAAAAGGTGAAGCAATTTCTGTAATTGTGTTGTTGAAAAGTGGTAAAAAGGA
This sequence comes from Pardosa pseudoannulata, assembly GCA_032207245.1. Classification (NCBI taxonomy): domain Eukaryota; kingdom Metazoa; phylum Arthropoda; class Arachnida; order Araneae; family Lycosidae; genus Pardosa; species Pardosa pseudoannulata. The sequence continues at coordinate 120,229,191 of CM063508.1, forward strand.
CAAAATGAAAAAGTAAGCATTTTCTACAAAACAGAGATAGCAACATAAAATTATAAGCTTAAGCTGAAAGTTATCTGTTAGCAAAAAAGTTTAAAGAATATTTTTGCTGGCAGATGTAACAATCTTAAATAACTACAAATTATTCCCAAATATACATCTACTATAAACTTTTGAATAAAAACAACTTTCAGTCACTTAAAAGCAAAATTTAGAACAACAATACTTAATTATTATTTCCAATGCTTTTTAGTAAAGGTCAGAAAAATAAATTGCCTGATAACAAAATTTGCAAAATGCCAGAAAAGATTATTAAATGATGGTCTTGGAATAAAGGATTCCCACAACCAACATAAAAAGCTGTCATAACTTTAATATAACTAATTGTTAAGTGAAATGAAAAGCATCTGAACATAAGTAATATAATTCTATCAACCTTTTCATACAGCTAGTTTAATAGATTTTAACAGCTAAAAATTAAAAAAAATTATATTTGAAACTTATAATGTTAGAATATAATCAAATTTAACAATATCCTGTAACATTCTTAAGCTAAAATTAGTTAAACAAGCAAGTGAAAGAAAATAGCTAGAGTTTAATGTGATTTCATAGTTTTTTTTTGTTTTTTTTTAATTTTAAATACACCTTATGATGCTTTAGAAATTTAAATTCAATAGAACAAATTTATATATCCCATTTTCAAATACCCCTGAACTCTTATAAATCCTTATAAATCCAAATATTTATTCATATAAAAAATGGTAGGTATTATATAAATGCAATATAAAACAGTAATGAATAACATATTTGCCTTTTATGAACTCTAGTTGAAAATATAACAAATATTATAATTTATAAAAGGTAAAGCATGTGTTAAGTATAAAATGATATACATATTTTTAAATTCTTACATGAAATAAAGAAAATGACAAACAAATTTTGAAATAAATCCGTATATTTTAAACTTAAATTTTGTCATAAAGTTCCAGTATTATAAGATGTCTTTTAAAGTGCAGTTACAAGCATATAAGAAATCACTTATAAACTCTGAAATGCAGAATTATTATAAGGGCATATAAGCTGTTACTAAAAAGCAAAAAATAAAAAGCTGTTACTAAAAAGTAACTTTTAAAATCATTTCTTTAGTCACACAAATGAAAATTAGCACACAATTTTATTCACTGTTTCTGAAACTACTAAAACACAGAAGGAATTGTTTCACATATTCATTCAATTAATTTTTTAAAAATAATATTTTAAACAAGCTATAATTAACTAACAACACTTTATAACAAAAAACAATTTTTACCAGACTCTTTAAAGCATAATTAGCAATAAATTAAATTAATATAGGAATGCATATAAAGTAATTTAAAATTAATTACAATAGCTACTGCTATACATAACAAATTTTTAAAATTTTTTTTCTCCAAGTGTAAAATTAACATGCTCATTTTTTATTATAAAATACAATTCTTACTTTAAACTTTAAAAAATAAATAAAAAAGCAATGTAAAGCAGAATGTTGGCTTTTCTATTTACTACAGAAGGTGTCAAAATTATAGCTTATTTACAGCTGCTGAATTAAAATTAATAGAAATTAGAGCACATAATTAGAGCTTTAAAAAAAAACTTTAAGCATATTATGCAATAGAAAAACTAATTCTGCATGATATATGACAGTTATATCACAAAACTCTTAAGATACATAATTATTAATATACATATAATCTCTAAAAATGCTTTAAAATTTAGGATTATTCTTAAAAAAAATAAAACCAAAATTTAAAATTCAACTAAAAAGAGCAGATTTAAAGAGTTAAAAAAAAGTGAAAGTTTTGCAGAAAAATGAACTATATATACAGGCTAAAAACTGAAGCAACTGTACTCAACAGGACAGTAATTTAGCTGCATTCTTTGTTCCTAGGCCTTTAATCCAGGTTTGGCTGCTTGTAAAGATAATCATAGACATAAAATATTATGCAAATGAACTTAGGAGATTAAAAGAAATTAAACAGTTAAAAATATTTACAAGATAAGTTAGAGATTAAGTTTTAAAATAAATTCTAGAGCTCAAGATAAAAAATACACAATGAGGAATTTTCACATTTTATATATATTTTATGTATATTTATTTGACTTGTCTATGTCTACAAACACAAGAGTTGTGATTAGCATGAATAAAACATTAATTCATGTTAAGTAAAATTGGATAAATATATAAATGATTTTACATACCTTTGGATTTTAATTTCCCGTATTTCTGCTCCCATAAAATCTGGGTTTTTTCTCCCCAAGAATGAAAACATTGACATAATGTCGATTTTGGGGGGTTTTCGACTGTCCTTTGGTAAATCCAGGTAGAAGAGACATTTATAACAAATTAAGGTAATTAAGCTATCGAGATCGATAAAATAAACCTTCAGGTTTAAATAAAAATAAATTTTGATAGCCAGAAAATTCCAAGAACTTGCAAAAACAAAATCGGAAAATAGTGTGTGCTTACAAGCAATAAGAAAATATTGGATACTGTGAACGATGATGTCACAACCAATCACAGAGCATTTTGATGTCACATGATTTTCGCTTAACTTTAAAATTAATTTTTAAAATGATGGATCTAGTTTTTTACATTTTTGAGAGCATTTTTGGAATTTACAAGTCTGGAATTATCAGAAAAATACTAAGTTGTTTGAATCTCCCACATGTGCAAATTCCTCATTATCAAATAAACAAAATTAAAAGCAAAATAAGTTTTATGCAAAATTGCAGTACAGTAAATTTTTAGTTATACATAATCAGCAAGTGTCTTTATGTGAGCACAGAACATAAATTCAAAGTTGGCAATAATATATATAATTTTTTTAATACATACAAAATTATACATTTAAATAAAACAAAGAAAAACAATGGTACAGAAAATATATATGATTTATATAAAGAATATTGGAAAAAAAAAGTGGAGACAAAATATTGTACTTTCTTTCATACCTGTTTCATTTTTTCAAACAGGACTCTGATTAAAGATGAACTTGTCCTTACAGTAACTTCTACCTGTTTGCAATTTTAAATAAAAATCTTGCATTAAAACCTTAATGTAAATTTTTAAAAAGAAATTCTAAGTTTGAATCTTTTGAACTACATTAATGAAGAATTAGGTATACATATGCATACTATCTATATACATACAAAAGCAAGAAATTAGTGACATGAAAATTTGGAAAGAGAAAAAAACCCTATTTATTAAGTAAATTGAAAATGTAAATAATCAGAAATATTGCATTTAAAGTAGAATGCAGAATCCATTATTTTATATACTAAAATATTTTATACAATTCAGCACTACATTTTAAACAATTTAGGTAAAAATTTTTATAACTACAATAAAAAAAAGTATTTTTACTTTTTTGTTTCCTTTTCATACCAATATAATAGGTATTTTTATTATTAGCAAAATGACTTATACCAACTTTAATTAAAATAATAACAAGTATCATGGCCTTATCAAATTATATTATTTACCTTTCTTTCAGTTTTAAGTTCTATTTAATCTTATCAGCAAATTCATCCTAAAATTATCCTTATTTTGTTATTTTCTAAAAAAAAAGGGGGGGGCACTTTAAATTCAGTATCAGCTTTACCTCTTTTTCGATATTTTTTGAAAATTTTTATCCAGTAAACTTCATTTTAAATCAATTAAATCTGGATATTATACAAAATTTTTGTAATGTAGATTAATATACTATTTATAGGCTTAAAAAACATTTCACTTTCATTAACAAAAGAAATTATCTTTCAATCAAACTAATAAAAATAAAACTCATTCAGATGCATATTGCTTTATAACTTTGTAAACAGAAAATTATAATTTGAAATATTTTTATAAAAACCTAAAGACATAAAATAAAAATTTGTATGCATAATATGCATTGATAGCTGTATATAATTCAGGGCTGTTATTGTTCCTTACCAAATGTGTGTGGGGGGAGGGGATAAAGTAGGCCCCTTCAAACCAGATTACCTGATTGAGACCTGATAAATACTTTTAAACGATGTATCAAACTATAAATACTGATTGTCTGCCCAATAAAATGATAAAAACAACATATGCATACCTATTTTTAAGAAAATTATTGAATAGATTTCAAAACTTAATTCAAAAATTAAAAAAAAATTAACCTACTTCTTATATTACTAGATGGTTTGGTTTGGAGTGCTATGGTCTACTTTTTGCAACACTAGGGCTAATGAGACCAGATAAAGCTGATTCCGAACGGCTATGAACATCCATGCCACTGTGGGATTCGAACCCACTAACTCTGGTACCGAAGGCCAGCACCCTAACCAATCAGCCATCGTTCAGCTACTAGAGAATTACATCTGATACAAACTAGGTGCTAACAACATGTAAAGAACCAACTGTTTTCTCTTTGGAGAGTAAAAATCAATCAAACCAACTTAGAAATAAAAACAATCAGCAAACAATTCTAAGTAACACAAATTTTTATTAAAGATACTGATAAATAGTGTAGCTATTCACAAACTAACAGAATAGAAAGAAAAAAAGTTTAAAGGAAGATAAAAGTGCCAGATAAAGCAATAAAAGTCTGCTACACCAGAGGTTTTCAAACTTTCTTTTACCATGGCACACCTGGCACATGTTTGTGGTACCCTGGGATATCATGGCACTCAGTTTGAGAGCTTCAGAGGTATTGGATAACTTGGATCTTGAGAAAAATTCAATGACAATTTTACATATATTTCGACAATGGCATAATGGAAAAAGACGATTCAAAGTATAACTTTTTAAATCTTCATGCTTTCCTTAATAATTAAGTTTTTAAATTGATTACTGCCACAGCATTCTTGGGCATACAATTATGGCATCCCAAGGTTATTTAGCATCCAGTCTGAGAACAACAATGCTATGTCATACTGAAAGTAAAATTAAAAAGAAAATAAATAAACAATAACCTGATAAGCTGCATTTAAAATCTGTTTCAATGCATTACTAGCTTGAGTTCCTTCTCTGGCATTTTCTAAACTCACAAGACATCGCTCAAGTGTACCTATAATAAAAACATTTATTAAATAAACACATATAGATTAAAATATTATGAGTTAATAAGCAGCATATCACTTACCAACAAAACTCTCTCGCAAATAATCAACAGATCCAATTAGCTTTCCAGCTACAGCACTGTTTAAAGAATTTAAAACTAGAGCTTGTATTTCAGATGAGCAAATCTGGAGATCTCGAGATGAAGGTGGTTCTCCTTCTTGTAACTGGACACCTACAGAGGAAGGAAAAATTCTCAAATACATAAGTATAATGTAGTATTGTATAATGCAGAAGTTGTCCAAACAAGGATTTTTAAAATTGTATGCTCTAGAACAGAGGTTTCCAACTGTTTTCAACTAAACCTTTATCTTAGTTAAATTATGAATGTTGTTTCATACTGGTACCCCTGTTCTACTAGCAAAATTTTATGAAAATTGGAAAGTTATATAAGTATGGTTGAAAATTAGATATAAAAAGTAAACTTAAAGGAAAAAAATTATCTGATGTTATTCTAACTCAGAGATTGGTAAACCTTTGTTAGTTACTAGTAGCTTGGGGAGAAATTTTTGGTAGATCACAGTATCCAATCAGGTTAACTTACACAGAGTGATTATTTTTCTTATATACAGTATTATTAAAACTGATTTCCTATTTACTAGAAATGTATTGCCAAGTGGCAAAGGTCAGAATGGTAAGTAATACACTTACTAGAAATGTAAGTTAATAAAGAATAAACAAATGCAAAATTTGATAAAAATAAATTGTTAATTTATGTCTTAGTTTCTTTTAGTAGCTCACAGCAGGTTTTAAAAACAATGAAGTTGCTCAAAAGCTTTATAAATTTGGCAACTACTATTTTAACTGATAATTTTAAAAGAAACAATTATATTGAAGATAGAATTTCAATACACCACTGCATTTTGATTCTCTTATTCCTACCTAATAAAATTAAATATAACTGAAAGGAATAGAACATTAATTTTACTATCTTTAGTTTGTAATTTATATCACATGCAAAATCCCAGGCAGCTGTTTTTTTTGTTAATAAAAAATATACATATTTGAATACACTTAAATAGCCAAGCAGGTGTTAAAAATAAAATAAAATATTTGTATAAAAAATTCATTATTTACCTTGAAATTCATATTCACTTGCTTTTAACATTAACTCCTCAGTCATACCATTGATTGTTTCTATAATAAGTTGTCTTATCTCTTCCTGTTTACAGTTTGCAATGGACATCAAAGATTCATACAATTCTATTTCTCTTTGTCTAGCATATGCAATCCTTTTGGGGGTGATAAGCATATCCCAAGTCATATCAAATGCACTGAGTATAAACATACGTAGACAAGAATTGTGAGCTTCATTAAGAATAGTGGCTGCCTGTACTAGTTCTGCTTGTAGAATTTGGCGTATATGAAGCAAAATGCTGAAACATTTTATTTAGAATATTTTAGATTCAACAGGTCAGATAAATTAAAAATCTCATAATTCAAAAATCAATTGAATTTAAACAATAAATGATCTTAATTTTTATCAATTAAATTTGTTACCACATCACTTAAAAATTTCATTCTAAAAACAGAAACTTTTATAATTACAGTTTAAGTTTTAAGAAAATAAAGCTCTTATTTAATACAGAAAACAGAATACAAAAAACCTTTTAAGAAGAAATATTTCATAGACATCTTTTATTTAGAATATTTTAGATTTAACAGGTCAGATAAATTAAAAATCTGATAATTCAAGAATCAATTGAATTTAAACAATAAATAATCTTAAATTTTTTATCAATTAAATTTGTTACCACATCACTTAAAATTTTCATTCTAAAAACAGAAACTTTTAAAATTACAGTTTAATTTTTATGAAAATAAAATTCTTATTTAATACAGAAAACAGAATACAGAAAACCTTTTAAGAAGAAATATTTCATAGACATTTTATTTGGAATATTTTAGATTCAACAGGTCAGATAAATTAAAAATCTCATAATTCAAGAATCAATTGAATTTAAACAATAAATTATCTTATAATTTTTATCAATTAAATTTGTTACCATATCTCTTAAAATTTTCATTCTAAAAACAAACTTTCATAATTACGGTTTAATTTTTAAAAAAATAAAGCTCTTATTTAATACAGTAAACAGAAAACCTTTTAAGAAGAAATATTTCTTAGACATGTGTAGACATAAAACTCTGCAAAATGCTGTCCATTTTTGAGCTTAAAAGAAGAACATGATCTCTTTCTTTGTATGCAATAAAATAAGTCTGCTAGCAGAACATATAATAATAAATAATGCTGAGTAATAATAACAAGCTTAATCTTTTGAGGCAAATTTAAAAGCTTTTAATTTTTATTTCACAATTATCTGCTAATGGCAAAGTTAAACACAGTTCACAACAAACAGTGACATAAAGGAAAATTTCAAACCCATATTAATGAAAATACTTCCCTTTAGTCATTTTATCTTTGATTCAGATCAGTGTTTAGTAATAAATTACCTTTAGATACAGGGTTGTAATTTTGACCAGGACACTGGATAAAAGTGGTTTTAACCGTCCAAAACTGGTCAGAATTGTTAAAAATAGTTTTAAATGGTCTTAATTTTAATATATAATATATTTTGTAATTAGAAGTGACTTTTAATAAGCAATTAAAATAGTAGTGCAGTTAAACAAAATATTACACTAACAAGTTCATGAGATTTAATATGCTTATACAGTATAATAAGAATGTTTAAATTTTAAAATGCAATTGTAAAAATGTAATCCAGTTGCAGCAAAAAACAAAAAAATTGAGTTAAAGTTAAAAAAATAATGAAAAATAATACGTCTAATGAACAGTTGTGCCAGCTCTTCATCTATAGAAAGATTATTTTCAAAGTTTGAAGTAATCCAAAAATAAATAACGAAATTGTTTAAATTTAGAGACAACTATAAAACTTGTTACTTGTAACTGTTTTTTTTAAATTCAACATAAATTACATTCAAAGCTTGTATAAAAAAACAAGAAAAACATTTTTTTTTTGTATCTTGGTGTAATGTTTGTTTTTTGCTGGTGTTATTTATATTATGACATTTTTAACAAATGTAACTTGCCTTTATCATACGCTAGTAAACTATGTTTGATTAGTATTAAATATATTGAAAAATGAATTTCAGTGGTCAAAACTAGTCAAAATTGATATTGACCAGGACGGTTAAAACCACTGGTTTAAACCCTCATGATTAAAACTGATACAACCAGATACCACTGATATTTAACCCATTTAAAAATTTGCATTCACATTTCAGCTGTCAGTTTATGATAATTTTACTTAACACATTTGCTGCCAATAATGTACCAGCGCATGATCAACATATTGGAAAATTCACTTATGACAGTGGGTTTGGCAGCAAATGTGTTAAAAAGCTGTAATTAAGTGTAGAATTCAACATTTTATGAACTAAAATGTAATACAAATATTATTTTTATTAAATGAAAAATAAATAGTCAGCACTAGAAAATACAAAACCCACAACAATGTTAACACAAACTTTTTTCTTTATCCACAACTTTTAAAAGTTAAAAACTATTTTAGATAACATGTTGAAAAGCTTAAACATATTTTTGAATTAGATCAACATGCAGAAAAAGATAATTAATATAATGCCCACTTAGCTTTATTCTAAAATTTTATTAATGCAACTTCAGATGCATTAAAATGAACATAAATTGTTTGAATTACTATTTGAACATGTTTACATATTCAAATAATTCTACACTATATTATAAGTTTAATATGGAAGTCTTATGTAACAATTCAAGAATTTGGGCTGATACAACAGTTCAATTTGTCTAGTGAGAGCTCAAATCTAAAATACACATATAAAGAGACAAAATTAACTGCAACTCATTAATCAAACAAATCTCCCTCATAAAAAAGAAAAATGATAAGTGTGTAATTTCTTTATAATTTTTAATGCTTATTTAAGTACAAATTTAAAACACTTACCTAGAAAAGTTATCAAAATCTTCAATTAATTTACTTTCAACTTCTACTGCACCACTGGGCTGACGACAAAGCTTCTTTTTTAAATTTGGTGTTAACACATTTATAAAACCAAGGCTGCATAATTGTTGGCACAATGTTAAAGAAGTTGAACCAAGGCGAGAATCTACAGATTCTCTCCTTTTTAGAGCTATATTATGATGAATGATAGATGTATCACTATATGAATGAGGTTGGAAAACAGATCTCCTACCGCCATGTAAAAAGTTTCTTGCATGCTGTTCAGATTCAGTCAGTTCTGATGAAGGATTAACACATATAAAAAACACAGGCAGTTTAGGAAACTTCTTCTTTAGCTCTATTAATTCTGTGACTTCCTAAAATATAAAGTAAAATTAATTTCACAGCTATTTTATAAGGTTTACACAGTACTTCTCAAATTGACTAAAAATGATAAACATAATTTGGACTATAAATTTAAAAATTTGATACATAAACTTTAAAAAAGGGTTATTTTAAAAATGAAATATATGTAGTCAAAGAGAAACCAAAATCTTTAATCTGGTCTAATATTTAAAAGTAAAAAATATTATATAATCACATAAGCAAAACAACAATGGAAGCTTTATAATGTGAAGAATAATAAAATATGTTGTATCAGCTATTTATATCTATTATTATTATTATTTTCAATTTAAACCTAGAATTTAGGTTATATTATTAATGGTATAATCAGGTTCAAAAATAATCGTTTCTCAGCTAATATTAATAACTAAATTCTTCACATCTAATATTTATTTATTTATTTATTTGTGTGTGCATATTTATTTTTAAATATACTGGTACTAGAGTATATTTAAAAATAAATATACGTGAACAACTTTTCTCCAAAACACAAATGCAATTTTCTAATCATTAAATCTTGAGATTAAATAAATAAAAGAAAGAAAGATTTACAATAAATATATAAATTTTATTTAAGCAGGAATTTATTTTGATTTAATTTTATATTTTAGCTCTTAAATAGTTTTAGCAAACGTAAGAAAAACTGAAAGATTAACTATAGATAATTTAAAGATTTGTGTGTGTTTGTATGATTTTAAGTTTTAGCCTACAATAGACCACAAACATTTAATACAAAAATTGTCTAACTTCTTGTTATTGAATCATGCTTAACAATGGATATGATTAATAATTTAATCTTTTGACAAACAGAAATGTTATTAATGCGATTTGAACAAACAAAAGAATTAAATGTTCTTAAGTCCTTCAAAACATTTTAACATCAAAGATTTATGTAAAATTTTATATCAAAAACTCTAAAATGAGGATTACTAATATATTACTTTAGAAAGATTTTTTTAAAATCTAGATACTACAGTTTGGGTAAATGTTTTATAGCCATTGATTTTAAACAATAAAAAATAATCTACAAAAGTTTATGAAATCAAAATTATCAGAAAAATATACTTAAAAGGCTAATGATATTTTAATCTTATAATTTAAAACCCAAATCATCACAGACAGACTTAAAATCTGTAAAGAAATTTTTTCCAGCTATGTTGGTATTAATTACTAGCTGCAAGTACCCGGTTTTGAAATAAGGTTTTCTGTAAAAGCATACAAAACTGTTTATTTGTATGTAATAAAAGGGTACATTTATCTTAAAGCAATGTAATAGACAACATTTTTGGCAGTTCCATTTGGAGGGTGTGCAAAAAGATTTTCCTCTTTGCCCACTCTGGAATAGGCCACATATAACTGTGCATGAGAAAAGCATGGTGTCTGCAAGTCTATACCAGCAATCCTCATGTAATTTTGTGTACATGTACCAATTTAGCCGTTATTTGGTTGTCTGGATCTTGAGTTATAAGGGAACAGACAAACAGACAACAAATGTGTCATATATATAGAGATTATCACACGGATCAGAACAGGTACATGGAGCACTACTTTTGGCTGGAGGAGGCCAGAGTGAGGTTGGGATGGAACAAAACCTGTTTAAGAACCTTCCTCAAGTAATTTTGTGTACGTGTACCAAATTTCAGGTTATTTGGTTATCTGGATCTTGAGTTATAAGGAAACAGACAACAAATGCTTCATATATAGATACTATATGAAAACATACTAAAAATGTAAGAGACATTAAACTTTAGAAGTTTCTTTATAATTCTTTTAGATGAATAGAATTCACAGTTAAACCTAGACTATGAGATGTTTTTAAAAAAAATAGTATTTGAATAGTTTAGAATTTTAACTACTGAAAACAATATAAAGTATATTTACCTTTTGTGACAAAGTAGAATTTGCTATAGCATAAATTACAATAGGTAAATAACCCTCTAAACATACTGACATCACTTGTTCAAAATTAGCATTTACATTAGTAGGAGAAAGCATTACTACAACATCATCCCGTAACAGATGATGCCGTAACTTAACATCTAAAACTGCAGTGTCAAATGCAGGATCTTCAGAATCTTTTCCCTGGAAGAAAAGAGTAATGCAATAAATCATTTTTCAAAAATTCAATATAATTTTAATGTTTTAAAGAATTACTCGTTTTTATAACAAGCAATTAAATATAACCTCATTTTAACTAAGTGAAGAGGAAGGCTAGTTTTGTAAAGAGATATTTTTATAAATACTCTTACATTACCAAAGAGAAATATAGAAAAGCCATCATGATGGCAATAGTGCAATCCAAGGACATAGTGAGACACTTTCAATGAGGGGAGAGTTTTCCCATATCAATTCAAAATTAGTAGAGTAATCATATATATGTATATCGTGATTCAGTGTTAAGGCGAATGGAACAGTCTTTCTTGATAATAACAAGTTTATTAAATCATCGTTTCATTTAAAGCAAAACTAGTGCCATTTTCATTATTTCGTCGAAGACACGCATAGAGTCTCTGAACTGTGAACACGTATTTGTCCACAGTTCCATGTCCAAGCACCAACTGACTGTTATCTGTTTGCAAACTCATCAAAATCTTCTGAAATGCTTTTGCCTGACCGAATTATTCTAAAAGCTTACGCGTGTGTGGGTCTTTTTCTGTTATTTTATTATTATAAAAGAGTTCCCTTTTTAAAATCATAACTCAATTTCTAACTACCCTTTTTTTAGACCTAACATGAATAAATAGTTCAGAGGTTACAACTTCTCTACCACACTCTTACATTTCATTACCAACGGAGTAGTGCAATCTAATGATCTTCAGCAAATTTATTATTCTGATATTAAAGACTACCAGACAAAACTATGATTGTTGATAAAACATGATAAAATATAATTGTGACTGTAAATTATCCTTAGAAACACTTTGTTAAATTGATAATATAGCAAAATATGCATTATAACTTTTAAGTTTCAAAATGGAAATGTTCATGTGAAACAAGATTGACTAATTTAGGGAAAGGGTAAGATTATTGTCATAATATTTAATGGATACAGTACAAAAAACTTATATTTGTAATTGATAAACTTTATTAGTAACTCATTTGTTAACATACATTTTAATTTTAAGATAGAAAAATTTGCAGTATATTTCAAACATCTTTGTAACTTTCAGTGAGATACAACTTTAAACTTGACATTTCAGTCTTAGTACATAAACATTTAAAAAAAATATCCCTATGAGACAAATTTCAATAAGCTATTTCACTAATGCTTAATATTAAATTACCAGGAAAAAATGGGTCATGAATGAACAATTTATAAATAATTTTTGCAATTTATATTTCCTTTGATTAAAGATGCTATTATATTATATTATGCATTTATTATTTTGCAAGAGAAAAAAAAATCCTATTTATAACATTGCTTTTCTCTTTCTCAGTAATGAAAGATAAAACAAGCTTTTACCACAACAATGCAATAGACATTTAAAGCATCAATAAAAAATAAGTAGACTGATAATTAAAATAGAAAAATAAATACTTTTAATTCCAGATCTTCTAAGGGTACAGTATGCCACTGCTGCTCTTGAGAAACAAGATGTTCAAGCAATTCATAGCTATTTGGAAGGGCTAATGTGACCTGTGTTTGTACTCCATACATAAATCTAACCTTAATGAAAATAATAAAAGACACATTTGTAGAACAATGCACATATTTCAGAAGATACAACTATATAGATGAGTTAAAATATTTATAATTATAAAAGCAATTTTTTTTTCAGTTTTTATTACAAACAATATTTGTAATTTATAAATCAAAACATTCATAAAGTTTTAAACAAAGATACATAATCTACAAATACTATAAAGACATTAAATATCTTACCTACCTGTAACACTTAAAAAAAAATTATAATTTGCTTTAAAATTAAAAAGGATTAAAGATAAAATTCTAATAATTATTTAATGATTGCCAAAGATATTAAAAATGCTATAAAAATGAACTTTAGTTGGCAGTTTTCTAATATTTTTTATAAAGATAAAATATCAAGCAGGTGTTAATATTTAGCTTTTTTTAATTCTAATTTCTTAAATAATACAGAGATTCATTGCAATCACAATACTACATTAGTAGTAAAGGGAATATTTTTTACTTAGTACAGAATATGTCCATGTAAACTTGTCTAACCACGTAAACTGTAAAAGTTTATGAAGAAACTGAAACTAAATAGTTTAAAAAATAAAAGAATATATTTTATATAAAAATAGACAACATTAATAAATGCATAGTGATATATTTAACATATTTATAACCTTTTGAAGTTTACAAATTTTTGTCTATATATTTATCTTGTGTAAACAAGAACATTATAGTAATAACCTTAATTAAATATGGTTATTTAAATGGGCAATGCTTTAAGCATATAAAAATTTGAATTACAGTAATATTTCATAATATATTTTTTATTAATGATATAATGAAAAAATATGCATAAGAAATCTTATTAAAGATAGATTCTATTTATTTAAAAATTAAACCTAAATATTTATAACACTATACTGGAAAAATGAATAGTTTGAAGAATAACACTTCTTTTTGTCATAACTTATAATTACATAATGTTATTTAACACTAAACATACCATATGACGGGTCAAATGTCTCATAAGGTTTATGTAAAAAATGCAATGGGAAATGAATTAAAAATTCTTATACTTTGTGTTTGTGATTGATACATAAAAATTGACAATATACAATTTTGTTTAATTATAATAAAGTTTATTTGTCTATTTCCTTCCAATTTTCGTATTTCATACATTTATAATCAGAAAAAATAAAGTACGGTCATTTGGCCAGCTATGGTAGAAATAGGTATGTATTAAGTGTTGGTATGTTTAGTGTTAAATATATTTAAGTACATTACATTGAAATTTTAAAAATCACAAATTAGCATAGATACCAAGAAATTAAGTCAGAGCAAAATGTAAACTTATCATTACCATTCTCCATGATAGTTTTGAATTTTCACTTTCGGCATCTGTAGGTTCAGTAGGTAATATTTTTTGTCCAAAAAGCTCATTTGCAATTGCTGCTTTGGCCCAACAGTCATTTCCTAATATAGTTATCCCAATTGAACAATAAATAACATCATTGACAGCTTGCTCGGTTTCATGCTTCAAATGAATAGTTTGAAATTGCTCTGCTAAGAAACGAGTGATTATTTATTTATGATATGAATATATATTAAATAATCACATAAAACATTAAACTTTATATACATACATACATACATATTAACAAACTATACATATATACATATACAAAAAATATTCTTTACATTTTGTGCTATTTAATAACTATTATTAATTGCTGTTAATAAATATAACAACAACTATTACAAGGGAATTCACACTCCCCGCAACAAGATCAGAGCTCTAACAGGGCAATATAATCATGATGGTGATATGATGTATAAGAACATATTATGACTGAAATATTTTTCATGATATCAAAAGATAGTTTCATTAGCCCTGAAATTGTTGAAAGATTGTAGAAAACTAACAACCAAAAAAGATAAAAACACCAAACAGTCAAAATTAGAGGCAATACAAATAATTATAATTCAATTTTAACATTTGTATTTTGCTTAGGATACTATCATAATGTGATTTTTGGAAAATTTTACTGTTATAACTGCAATATCTAATGATTGTCATACGCATTTTATAGAGGAGACAAAATAAATATATTCTTAAAAATTGAATACAAAGCTTACATAAAGCCTCAAATTGCAGTACCATTCACTGGTAAATATTTTCTATTAAATTTCTCCTTATTTCTGGATTAGAAAATGTGCCTAATTAAAAATGTTCAACTTTTTATAGTCTGAAATATTGGTATTAAAAGATTATATATATTCTGTAATTACATAAATAGTTAAAAAATACTCAGTAATACCAATTAACTACAGTCGAACTTTGATAACTCAACTTCCTATAAGTCGAATAATCTGCTAACTCGAACTTTTAATCATGTAACGAATCATTTCTATACTTTTCTTTAAAAAAACTGTCTCGATAACTCGAAGTTAACATCTTGTAGGTCGAAGTTTTTGTGACAGATTTCTCTGGTAAAAAACACAATTCTGTTCAAAACTTCAAATGCCAGTCCATTCTTGACCTTTGAGCCCCGTCAAGCCTCTTGACCTTCGAGAACCTTCATTCTTGAAGGTCACGAGCAAGCATAGGAAGTTATTCACATCTTACAACAATACCTGGAGACCACCGAAGGTACAGACAACACCCTATTTAACTGTGTCCAAAAGTTAGGTGACTATGTGAATACCAACAACCTTAAAAAATAACTGCCTTTTACAAACGAGATTTACATGGTATGTTCACTAATTAATATGTAATGAGGTCAAGTTTCTTGAGTTTTAATAAACCTTTTGAACCCATTCTTCTTTTGTTATTTACATAGGCTATTAAAAAATTGAAATGCATACAACTATAGTATTATGACACATATCAAACCATTTAAATCATGTCGACCCATCTAAAGTACCAGAAGAGAGGAATGGGAGGTAACTTCGGATAAGTCGAATATTTTTGGAGGTCCCCTGGGTCTTCGAGTTATCGAAGTTCGACTGTAGTAACAAATTTTCTTATTATTGAAGATAAATATCTTTACACTTTATGAAAGTATTTAAGTACTTTAAACTAAAAGAAAATCTGCCTCCTAATTAATGAATATATTATCTATGCATCAGATTCATCCTAACAAATGTATTTTGATTGTAGACATCAAAATTACTTAAAAATACAATGGTTGTTTGACAAGTTCATGATATAACAGCAGTTAACATCTGATAATAGGATGGTGAATTAAATTTTTTCTCTCACATTTCATTTGATACACATGATGATGAATATCTATAACATTAATAGGGTTGGCACGATTTTGCCAAAGGTAGGAAAAAACTGGTAAAAACCATCCTGGCAAAAATGCATTTTTGCCACTTTTTGCCAAGTGGTAAAAATGGATATGTTTTATTTATGGCGATGTAACTGTTTTAGCTTTTACTAATTTGAACTCTAATCTAAAAATACATGTTTTTTTTAACATAGAATATTCAATGCGTCATTGAAACAGTAATCTAAATATAAAGTTATACCTATTAAAAAAAAAAAAAGATAAAATGAAGATTGATTTTGCCAGCTTTTATGTGCAATGTTGTTTTTAATATAATTATTAGCTTATTTCCCCTACAAACTGTAGGTTTAAATGGTTTTAGTACTTATATATATGCACATTACAATTAAAGACAACATTACTATATTAAATTGATAAATAAAGAAGACATTTTTTATCCCATGCCTCCATCATAAAAATGTATTTACAAAAATAGAATATGGTATTTTAATTGCTAACACCAATGAAAATTATTTTAAATTGTTTAAATTGTCAAATTAATACAATGAAATACCTAATTAATATTCTGATTTAAGTCTCAATTGTATTATGTACAAAATTATTTATTATTTTGTTATTTATTATTTATTAATTATTTTGTACATTTTTAAAATCTTTTTCTAAATTTTTCTAGATTTTGCCATTTTTGCCAGTTTTTTTCCAGTTTTTGCCACTGTCCTGACAAAAATACCATTTTGCCAGCAAAATGACCAACCCTAAACATTGATGTTAATTTTAAAGTTGGTCAAATATATCAGCTAAACCCCAAAACTTAAATTTTAAAATACCCTAATATTATACTGAACAGATTTCTTAAAACCTTGTATATGGAAATTTCATGCACACAAACAAATAATTAAAAGGTATAAATATTAGAAATGAATATAAACATCTATCTTCTTAAAACATAAATAAAATTAAAGCACAGTAAGAATTTTATGAAGCTGATTTGTTGATAGGATTATTAATTACTTTAGAAACTGATCTATTGGTTGTAAATAAATATAAAAATTTATTAAATGAATAATCCATCCACTGGTGAAAATCAAATGTAAGGTATGAAAATTAATCATAGAATAAGAGAACTTAAAATAAGTCACCTGTGAAACTTTTAATAAAATTATTACAGCTTTTTTTATTCCCCAAAAACTTTATAAAGTTAATTTATTTTTATGGAACTGGCATACAACAAATGGTTACAAAATGATTACAAAAAATTTAAATAAAAATAATCTAAATTTCTAAATAGTACAAACAGAACTTCTAAATAAAATAACGCGGCTGTATATTTCGTTAACATCAAAAATGAATGAAATGATACGAAAATTTTCATATGTTTAAGTAAGTGTTTTCAAATAATAAAAAAGAAATTTAAAAATAGATGCTTCATTCACAGATTGTAAAGTCTTTTAGGAGTAATATAAGAATTTTAGATATTTGTTTACTGGATCACCTTTAGTTTTACTGTGATGAAATATATTATTTCACGAGCTTGACATATTAAATAAAATTTATTTTCTCAGATACGGTGAAAAGAATCAAATTACCTTCACTGAAATATCCGCTTCTTTCAATTTCTTCTAAAGACTGTTTAGTATCCCTTAATATCCGTCTCAGCTGTCTGCTATTATTCCTGAACTTTGAAATTTCGAAAGGAATATTGTTTGCCATGGTTTGTGAAGAATAATATTAATAAAATCACGTTACAAATTTTCAAAAATGGTATCCAAAATGAGATGACATGGGAAAACAAGCTTAAAGATTAGTATTTTTACTTTCCTATACCTGATCGTACGTATCATCACAACCACTATCACGAGCACACAATAAACAAGTAGAGGAATAAATTATCAGCTGAGTTTTTTTTTTCCTTTTAACTTTCAATGACGGTTAAAGTTACACTTTCTCCGACTGGTCAGATAGCAGCAGTTTATTTGAATAATAATAAAAAAAAAGAAGACAATAAAAAGATATTAATTTAATATATGTACGTTTTATTAAATGAGAATATACATTTAGTAGAAGTAAAAAAGAAAAATAAATTTAGGCTGCGCTGACCAAGTATTCATTCTAAAGATTTCAAATTTCCCCATTTGCTTTAGAAAATTATGCTATTTGATCACAGATCTCGTATTAACTTTACCAGACATTTATTAACTAAAAGTAGCGTGATAAGAAAGAAATTTTGCTTTAGATAACTTAAAAAATTCATAATAATAAAAGATCTTGAAAGCTTTTTCAAAGTAGAAGCATTTTACGGATAATTTGTCAGGTAGAAAAGAAAACCTATGGTATATACAGAGTCAACTCCTTAACCTCCCCCCTTTTCTTCCATATATTAATCGTGTACTATATTCTAGTTCCTGTAAATACTCATAACAACCCTTTCAGGTGTCAAGACTTTCCTACAAAATTTTTGGAAATGCTAAACGATCTCCTATTAAACTCTTTGATCAAAGATATCGAGTGGCAGTCTATTTGCAGAAGGTGGAAAATTAAAAACAACCTATTATTTGTTTTAACTTGCTGTCGTACATTCCAGGGTTATTTATGTTAATTTTTACATTACATTTATTAAAGTTTCAGTGAGCCTAAATTATTTCCATTATTTAATGTCGAGTACTTCTCCAATTCATTGGAGAGATCGATTGTTGAAAACTCAATTTACTAGTTTAATACAAATTGAAAGAGTTTAATTGCAGTATTATCTTTATTTTCCTGTCTCTGAAAAACGGGTCTCTACATAATTATAAATTAGGATATGAAACGATTCGTGACCTCAACTAATTATAGGATTTGAGTATGAGATTCCATAATGATGAGAAGATAGTTTTACTGATTTCTTAATATCTGTAGATGGTTGATGGCATAATTTGTTTGAACATCTTTAATATTAAGTTTATTTTAAAATTTTACAGCTGTTTTTTTTTTAAGAACACGGTAAAAAAAAATACGAAAATTTTAGTGTCAATGAACATAAAAGACTTTCATTTGGATAAACAGAGGAAACGTCACTTTTTTTACAAGACCTTTTCCGTTCTTTTTTGCTTTTGCGATAGCAACCAATATTCTGTTCTTTGTTTCTAGTAAAGCTACATTCTGTACGAGATGATATTTGTCTTGTTCAGTGAAATTTCTTGTTATTTAAAACTGACGGAGTTCACGATCCCGGGGTACCCGAGTGATCTTTTCCTAGCGTTCTTCCTAATAGTCACGAGCTTACCTTTGTAGTGTTTGCTCCTTACCGGGTCGGATCACAGCGGATTGTGACAGGCCTGTTGTAGGTCAGCGGTGGCTTGGTAGCCATTATGGAGTCACTGTCGCTGCACGGTCATCATTAGTTGCTGCTGTATGTCTTCGGATGGGTCAGCCTGACACACACTTTAAAACTGAGGGGGACAGCGTTTCTCGCGTCCGCGGCCACGAGCTTCAAGCCGTACGTGTCCTCTGGGTAGTGCTAAATAAGAGACAACCTCAGGGGTATACTTCCCATAGGTATATACGGGTGTCACGATCTCGGGTTTCACCTGAATGATCTTTTTCTAGGGTCTTCTCTGATAGACCAGAACTTGGCTTTGTAGAGCCTGTTCCTTACCGGAGTTGACCATATTAATTCTCGAGCCATGACGGACCTCGTGTAGGTCAACTGCAGCTTTATATAGTCGTGGTTGCTGTCGTGGCGACTGGTTTTCAGTAATACCTGCTGTATGGGCGAAAAGCCTGGTTCAGTTTAGGAATTACCTTTATTTAAAACTGAATACATCTCCAAGCAGAATAAACGAATGGCTAGGACAATGACATAGAAAACCAAAGTTTGAGGGCTCACGTTTTACTAAAGGCATGGATATTTTCAGGAGTTTGAAATCGAGTTTAAGGAATAGATTCGGATGCAATGAGTTCCAGAAAAGTGTTTGACTGTAGCACTTGTAACAATTACTTGTAGTGAATATTTAAACTCCGTATATAACATTTTGAAAATTCTAGATGGCACTCTCTTTTTGTTGTTAACTGTAGAAACCTTAGTGTATTTTCATTGACATCTATCAATTAATGCAAGACAATTTGATTCACCTTTCCTAAAATTTTGTGAAGAATACCAATAATAAGCATCTTCCAACATTCTGAAGTTTCAGTCAAAAGCATAATTCGATTAATTAGTTCATAATTGATTAAAATTGATTAGTTTTATAATACAAGTGGAATTTTTCAGACTTTTAAAATATCACTATAAATTTAACTGCAGATTTGAAGATTTTGATTGTTTTCTACTGCTTCTTTAGTTGATCCCTAACGACTTGGTACCTTTGAGTTCATTTATCTGAAGAAATTTGTACTGATTTTGTTTGTAATGTCCTATATTCTAGGTTAACATAAGTACAAAACTTGATATGGGGCATTTTTTAAAGTGCCAACTGATTTTTGGTGGATATCCGTATTTGTATAATAAAGAGATGGATAAAATGCTATTGTAGCGTATAGAGTTTCTTTTCAGAAAAAGCCGAAAGAGAATGAGAAAAAAAAGGCAGCGTGAGAGAGGGAGATATATACAAATATGAGACGGAGAGAGAGAATGAGATATTCAATAAACTTAATTTAACCACATTACATAACTGTATTTTTTGAAAATAATATGAACAGGCAGACTTCTAAATGGGACATGCAAACATAGTGGTTCACATTGTACCTATTATAATGTCTTAGATTGTATCTATTAATCTATTTAAAGTAAATGCAGTGGAAAATACTATTGTTTTAACACTTTTAATACTGAGTGGTTAATAATAAATATATCTTGAAAATTCTTGGAGTACTATTAAATTGGTCTAGCCACTGAACTAATATAATGTTTTTCCTATGCTTTTCGTTTTGTTTTGTGCTTTGGTACACACAGAAGTAGAACTAGATAGGTATTAAATCGAAAAGGTTTCCCTGAGTTAGAACTATGCTTAGCCTTAATAAAATTGTTTTTTCTAAAATTGATTATGTTAGTTTGTTTCTCTAATTTCCGAAACACACCACAGCAAACCTAACCCTTACAATATTGTGTGGGTTAAGTCCATCCATCCATCAACATTTTGACTTAAAATTCAAATTACGCAATCTTTATTTCATAATCGGTTTAACTAAATTGGTTGGTTGGTCTAAATTGGTCCATCAAGAAGTCACATGACTTCTCTCATAGAAAGATGATTATCATTGTTTCGAGAGGTTGGATCTCGAGAGCATTCCTCTTATATTAGAAGCAGGGATCAAGTAGAAAACTGCCAGTGTTGGCCTTTCACCTTCAGGGATATTGTTTAAACGTGGAAGACTTTTCAACCATGAATCTGTTTTATGTCTTTCAGCCACTGTTAGTGAACATGGCTATCATTGGCTGATTCAAGCTTCGAACTCCCAATTCTTCATTTATGAGTTTGAGGCCTTTGCGAACTGAGCTACCATGGCTAGTTTAATGAAAAATTATTTAATATTATTATCTTTAATTCCTCAAAATATTAATTCTGGCATACATGAAAGATTCGAACAACTAATTTCTTCTTCACACGTATTGTGAAAAAAATTTATACGTAAAGACCATCTTCCTTCATATATTCTAACCTAAAGCGAATTTTCCTACATACTTTTTTAATCACTGCCATGAAATATTTCATGATAATTTCTAGCGAAAACTTATTTTTTTGTGCGAGACAAGAATTCATAATTAGTCGGAGTGAACGAAAACCTCTCTTCCACTTTATTACGATTTTATTTTATTTTGATTCGGACTTATTAATGCTATCATAAACATGTGTTCTTTCTTTCCTCTAAGGTCAAAATGATGAAACCTGGTGTCATTGCCAGTCAGAATTTCACCTAGAAAGAGTAGCCAGTGTCTCAATAATGTCCTTGAAAGCAGAAATGTCAGGGTATGGTTAGCCTACTTATTTCCACATATCGCTTAGGTTCATCGTAGGTTTTTTATACCACTTTTGCTTATTGGAAGCTAATTAAAAAACCCTACGTATACTACATATGTGATCATTGGAATTTTAATTAACAGAAGAAAGACTCTCTAACAGTATGCTTCAAATAGATCACCAGGGACAGTGCTTATCCTTTTTCCTGTTTCTCATACTTGATCTACGGTACAGCTTCACTAACTTATCAAGGATGAATGACATGTACTGACATTGTACGTCGTCTGCAACAACTGGCGTAGACTTAAGCGTTAACTATGACATTATATAAGGTTCTTTATAACAATTAACATCAGTAATTTACTGACATGGCGGAACATTATGTATATAACACCTAGAAATATGACAGTCATGGGCAGCGCTATGTCTATGGCACCTAGAAATGTAAAAGCTAAGAAAGGCTAAGTCAGAACTGTAAAGAACTATACTTCTACTAGACTGAAAAGAACTACTACTTCTACTACTCTCTTATAACGTGTTGTAAATGATAAGTCATGTGTTCGTGAGTTGCTAGGATCGATAATTTTATTAAGTTGTACTCCATTGAAGTGTTCTAAATTACTATTTGTAAAATTTTTATATGTGACTAGGGAATGCTATGTTGAGCAACACATCTAACATGACCATAAAGAACAAATAATTCAAGACGGTACTTTCATAAATCAAGCTTAGGATACGGTGAGTTTATAATATTAACTTTTGCACATACTGCCTTCTCTTTCTATGCCACTGAATATAAAGTGTATATTATCGTATGAACAAACTTGTGCATTGGATATTATATGCTTTAATAAAAAACCATGGAAAAAATATTAAGACCGTAAAATTGTCCCCGTTTTCTTTATGTGATACATTCCATTTGCAACATTCTTAAAAATGTGTATAAAAAAGGCGCACAGTTCACATTAAGGGGACACAGTATTTTTCAAGACTCAAAATCTTTATCTGTAGTGGTTTATTATGCCCTTTTAGAAGTGATATGACTTCTCATGGAAAGATGGCTGTTATTGCCTGGCTAGAGGTTAGATTTCTAAGAGTGGGTCCTCATAATTTAGAAGCAGGGACTAGGCAGAAGACTCATAAGCTTGGCCTGTTATTTCTAGTGGTATAGTCTGGTATCTTGGAGGACATTGTGATCTTGCGGTATTTTATGTGAACCAGCCGGCACTGATGAACATGGTGTATTTTAAGTTAAGCAGTCTGTCTAGACTCGAGCCTTGGAAACGCTTTTCTCCGCTTGACGATAAAATTTTGGGCTCGAGATAAAAAAAAAAGTGATCAGCATATGTGGATTGAATCTCTGAGAGCCGAACTGAAGTCTGTCAGGTACACTAAATATCTTCCTGTACATCCTGCGTACGTGTGTAGGATAAATATATGGGTTTGGTAGTCTTCTCATTGGGTAGTCCACAGGTGGGAGAGAAGTTCTGAACTGGTTCAACCACCTCTCTTGTTCATGATTAAATTCCAGTGGATTTTACGGCGTTGCATTACAGATGCCTTACACCCGAGATAGTAGGTGGCCCGTTGCAAAGCATAAAGACTAACATTTTACTTCTTTACATTATGGTCTTTGGATTCTCATATCCCTGACATTACTGATATCACCTAGCTTTTGGTACTATAACTAATCTAGTATATGTATGCAATTACGGTAGTTTTTCAAAAAATTCTTAGATGAATGTCGGCTTTCCCAGAAATTTACTGTCAAATACTACAATTTGGAGAAGTTTACTCCCAATTTTTTTTCAGTTTCTTTGCATACACTGCTTTAACCCTTTAACGAACAGCGGTTTTGCAGCGAATCCACCTGTTAAAAGTTTCTTTTTTTCTACTTTTTAAAGACATATGAATGACTTTTTTAAAGTTTTCTATGTTTATGACATTTCAAACTTACAGCAGATAAAAACACTACACTTAATTCATTTTTCATTTGAAATATGCATTTTTAAACTTTCTTTACCCAGAAAATTCAGAAATTCTATTTATCTTCCTTGTTACCCCAAATACCTATATTATTCAAATAACACTTAAAAATTGTTTAGCTATTTTTATATTCTATTTTTTCAATGATAATTATTCATTGCACTCCTACCTAAATAAAAATTTAAAAGAAGGTGTTATCTTCACACAGTACAAAGGGATGGTTTTGCATTTAAACCATTCCTCTAACATTTCTTCCCCCCCCCAATGAATGCACATTTTTTTCATGTATTTTACATTTATAAGATTCATAGATAACATTTATAACCTAATTTTATTAAATCCTAAGAAATTTATATTAGTGTCCTTTAAAGGGTTAAGCCATTGCGGTTTGCATTTATATTCGCGTTCCCCTGACCACATCTTATATACAGATAAGATCTTTAAGCTGTCAGTCAAGCGAATGAAAATTTCCCTAATTTGGGAGGAAATTAGTCTATCTATCTCATTTGCATTATTGTAATGACATCAGTGGGAAGCTAATCTCAGACGCTTGTCTTTCATTCTCAAAGGAATATCCTGACAACGAATACAAATGTTGAATTTATTATTATTATTTTTTCTCCTTGTATCTCTTGCCAAGCATTAACAACCGGAAGGCGATCCGTTCTTTCGAAGTTTATTTTCCGTTTCTCCGTCTCACCAGGGCTCTGTTACGATCTTATTGTTATTAGTCGACTTTTATTTCTTCGTTCTTTTTTACTTTGCAACTTTTTCTTTTCTTTATCACCAGTGACTTAAAAAAATAGATAAAGGGAACTAGTTACAGCTGCTAGAAATTTAGAGGCCATTGTTTCTTGTTAGCTATCCCGATAATTGCACTGCTTTGTTAGTAAGTTTAATTATTGTTATTCGTAAAAAGCATTTTTCTTCCGGATGGTTGCGGGATCAAATCTTGACTTGGTCAAAGATCCGCCTTGTTTATTAATGGGCAAGTAAAATAGGTTTGTGGTTGCAATGCCCTCCAAGTTTCCAAACGATACCTCAGGAGGTGACAAGCCAAGCCTAGGGGTGGCCCCTGCTTCTAAATTACGAGGACCCACTTTGTTTGTGTTATCCTAGGTGGTATTGTTGGCCACCTATATGGTACTCCCCTAATAAAATGGGCAACAATTTCCACAGAATGGCAAGGCCGAATGTTTAACAGGCAAATGCCCGAGAGTTATAAAAAAACAAAAAAAACAATACTTTTTATTCCAAATAGAGATACATTATCGTTCTAAATACATTATATTGCTAATGATGACCGGTCACTTGCGATTTTAGTCGTTTTGTTGAATATCTAGAAAGATACACGAGGAATTATTCTGAAACCTCAAGTGTGTAAACAGGATGGTAGACGTCATATATTTCAGTTAAGAATTTTTCCCAAAACCCCATAGGGGACCGACAGCAAATTGAAGAAAAACGAACATGTTTTGGATTAATCTGTAAAAAGTAATGTATGAAAAGCATTGAAACTTTAGCATATGATTAGGATGCTTTTTGCTATAATCGGTGTTCATTGTTATGGGTATACCATGTATACTCGTGGAAAAATTAAAGTTTTTATAAAAACAATCACAAATTTCTTCTGTATTTATTAATATTTTAATATATAATTTTGTGTAATTTTTTCAACTGTATTTATTTAAAATTTTTTAGAGTTTAATAATAAATAATAAGGGCCCACTAATTTTTTTCGTTTCTATTTTTGGCTCTAAAAAATTTATTAGAGAAAAAGGACTCTCCCTAGAATAGCATGAAAAAGGACAATTTTTTAAAGAATTCAGAGCAAAAATCGCTTTTAGATTGCTTTAGATGTAATAACTTTAGGATATCCTTAGGTAGTTCTGAATCATAATACTTTCTTATAATCAAAGGACGATAAAATGCCTTGTTTCACTTCAAATCAATGATCTCGACCATTACGTGTTTTCTTCCGATTATTTTCT
>CM063508.1:120260498-120265498 GCA_032207245.1 Pardosa pseudoannulata
CAATGGAAATAAGACAAACACAAAAATCTAAGTAAATTCTATATTTTTTGATAAAATTTGGGAGAAATATTAATTTAGAAAATGACCAAAACAACGTTTAATTAAAGTGAAACATTATTTTACATTTCTGACTTGGTGTGAATAAATGATCGTTTCCTCATTGTTGGTATCATTATCATCCGATATTTGGTATTCGTGGGATATATAAATATGTATTTACACACACACATACACACACACACACACACACACACACACACACACATATATATATATATATATGTATATACATATTTATATACATACATACATACATATATATATATATATGTATATATATATATATATATTATATATATATATATATATATATATATATATATATATATATATATATATATATATATATATATATATACATACATATGTATCGGTCTGTCGGGGATCTGACATTGATGTGTATAATCAATTAATATATATATATATATATATATATATATATATATATATATATATATATAAATATATGTATACATATTTATGTGTATTTAAATATATATATATATATATATATAATATATATGATATGTATTATTTATACTAATGTATAAGGATATTTTCTTACAAACCCCTGAACGCTTCATTTATTTAGATCATTTGAATTCTAAGTTATAAGTAGTTAAAAAAATTAATGTAAAACGCCAAAATTACTTGTGAAGCCAGATATTGACTATAATTACAACTATCAATCATGGAATATTACGTTTTGTATTTCCTGTCCTTGAAACGTCACAATATTAAAAACACTTAGTTTTATGAGGATACGAGAAAGTCAAGGATGCTCCAGATATTTTCTCTTTTTTTAATAGAAGTCTTTGGATTATGTTAAAACTATACTTTTTATTTTAGTATAGTTTAATTATATTTCGCAGACAAAAATCGGAACTTCGTCATTAAAGATTATTCTGTCGACAATACTAAATGTGACTTTTTTTTTTTTTTTGAAAATTTCTAATTCAGTATATTGTTTATACACATAAAAAGTATTTATTTATACTTTACTAATATAAATATCGTATATGATGCTGACTGGAACGGACAAAGAACAATTTTTGTATAAGAAATATATGTTCGTATTTAAAAGAGTTTTGGAATAACTAAGGTAATTTGGAATATGTAGAACAATTGTTTAAATTAAGAGGAAACAATTAGCTAATGTTTCATTTTACAAAAATTTTGCAAGTAAGGGAAAAAATTACTAGAAAAAATTATCGGGAATAGAGTTATATTTCAGAACGGTATAAGAGAATTGAAGAAAGTTTAATTAAAACATATTAAGTTTATACGGAAATTTTAAAGAACAATTTGTGTATTTCTGATGATAAAAATACATCTAAAGAACTGAATAACTACATAACTTTTTCCATGTTATTTTTATTGATCATAAAATTTCCTGCATTTTATTTTCTGTTCACAATTACAGATTCATCTATTTAATTAGAAAACACATATCCCTCTCTGTTTACATCACAAGATTACTTACATCTTCGTACTATGGTCACAGACATTTGTCTTTTTTTTTTTTTTTTTTTTTTTTTAATCTTGTCCTACGGGATAAACAAACATTCACCACCCAGAGAAGATAGCATCCGGGTTAGAGGCTCGGATATTTGTTGCTTGTTTGAACTTTCATAATTTCATTTCATTTTATCGATTCTACCGTCCAATTTATTGCATCGTAATCTTTTTCCATCTGTTTGGAAATACGTCTTTCACCACGACTGATTACAATCTTCTTCTTGCTTAGGGTCACGCTTCGCTTTTTAAACGTGAAATATGTATATAAAGGGTTTGAAAATTCATGTCGAGATTTTGGATGCATTCCAACAAATTCTGTTCTTAACCCGACAAACAATTTGAATATTTGTGACTTAGTTAACAATTTTCAATGCAGATGGACACTGAAGTAATCGAGTCATCATATTGTTACTCATCGCTCTGGTGTAGGAAAGCCAATACTAGTCCAATAGTACTAGTCCCAATATGCGATTGGTTCATTCTTAATAAATGGTAATAAATTAGTAATAGTATATTGGTAATAAATTAGTAATAATATGCAGCTTCGCTCTCAGCGAGGATCCACCAGGGCAGACGCCTGATTAGTGGATACTTGTAATTTAGAATCAGGGACAAATCAGAAGACCCACAGTCTGGGCCTATCACCTCCAGGAGTATTGTTTAGACATTTGGAAGAGCTAAGAGGATCGGATATTTGTTACTTGTTTGAACTTTCATATATTCATTTCATTTTATCGATTCCACCGTCCAATTTATTGCATCGTAATCTTTTTTTTCCATCTGTTTGGAAATACGTCTATCAGAAGGATTGATTACACCCTTGCTCTTGCTTAGGGTCACGCTTCGCTTTTTAAACGTGAAATATGTATATAAAGGGTTTTGAAAATTCCTGTCGAGATATTGGATGCATTCCAACAAATTCTGTTAGTAACCCAACAAACAAATTGCATATTAGTGACATAGTTAACAATTTTCAATGCAGATGGACACTGAAGTAATCGAGTCATCATATTGTTGCTGCTATTGTTAGTCATCGTTCTGGTGTAGGAAAGCCAATACTAGTCCAATAGACCTAGTCCCAATATGTTCATTGGTAATAAATGGTAATAAATTAGTAATAGTTCATTGGTAATAAATTAGTAATAATATGCAGCTTCACTTGAGCGAGGATCCACCGGGCTGAAAGCCTGACTAAAGCTCAAGTGGGTCCTTGTAGTTTAGAACCAGGGACAAATCAGAAATCTCCCAAGCTTGGTCTATCACATCCAGGAGTATTGTTTGGACATTTGGAGGACATTGCGGCCACTAATCTATTTTACGTGCCCCATTGACCATTAATGAAATTTAACGAAATAATGATCTTTGGCTAACTCGAGCTCCGATACCGTAACCCTCCAACTCACAAGCGGCCGATTATGACATCGATGCTTTAGCTGACTGAGCTACCTCGGCCGAATTTTGAAATTTATTCGAATTCTTAATTATTCCTTTGTTCAATACATTTGGCTACCGCACTAATATTTTAGTTTGTTTAACAGGCTTTTCAACTAGTTATAATATTTTGCCTGTATAGTTGTATTCCATTTTCATGAAGAAATAATGCAGATCAGTGAATCTATTCTTATTAAACTCATGGTAATAAAACTAAAGACTTAAAGTGTTTCCTAACGTTGTTGACAATATCATGATGATTCAAAAGGATCAATGACTTGACTGATCATTTCCCCATTTAACAGGCAGGGAAATCATTGATCAAATGATATATGAAGATAACTTTTCTAACAGTGTCTGAGACGCTGTAGGTCAATTAGAAAAGGCATCGATCTCATAACTGGAGGGTTTTAGGATCAAAGCTCGAGATGGCCAAAGATCTACCGTGTTCAATAATGGCGGCTGAGGTATGTAAAATAGGTTTGTGGTCGTAACTTTCAAGTTCTGAAAACATACGCTTGGAGGTGGCACACGAAGCATGGGGGGTCATCTACTTGGTCCATGATTTTAAATTACGAGGATCCACTTTGTGTTGTCTTAGTAATATCAGCCGCCTATATGTGTTTCCATCAGAAAATGGTTAACAAATTCTACGGTGTTGTATGGGGAATATTAAAAAGAATAGTTGCCCCACGTTATTAAAAAATAACAGTACTTTTCATTTTTAATATAAGTATAGTATTCTAAGTATGAACTATAATTTACAAAACTTGAAAAACTTCCAACTAGTGTTGTAAATAATTATCTTATTCATATCCACATATTTATGGAATTTTTATTTCGATGTCCTCTCTTTTTTAACATTTGGCATGCGGGTATACTTCATTGCCAACTCACGCGTGCCGCGGGCGTTTTTTCGTGAATCACGCGAAAGTTTAGTTATTCAGAAAAATCGCAGTAAATCGAAAACTACTTTGTTTTTTGTGAATGAAACTTTTTTTATTTTACACTTTAATATATACTGTATGATTATTTAACGAAAAATAACCAATATTTTTACAAAATCACAAAAATAAACGATTTTTAAAATTTTACAATGTATTCAAAAATATTTTTTCATGACAAGTACAAATAGAACTATTTATTATCAATTTTGTATTCAACAATAAAAAAAACCAAGCTTCAAATTGACAAAACACGACTTGTACGTTCTGGAGCTAGGAATTCGATTGAAGACGAAATAACGCAACAAAAGACCGAGTAACTCGACAATCATAACTTGTGGAAAGAAAAAATGCAAAGCGTTGTATAGCAACGCAAACAACACACATATAATGTCACACATACATATAATTATACGTATTTAGTAGATTTGTGGTGGTTAGCGGGTATCCACCACAAATCTACTAAATACGTATTTTTACGTGACCCGCGCTCCAGTGACAGACTGCAAAAAACGTAAAAATACGTTGCCCGCAAGCGAAGTGTTAAAACGAGGGATCGATATTCCACTGTATTTCATTTAGTCCTTTTTAGAGTTTTATAATAAAAAAATAATTAAGTCCCACCAAAAGTTTTTCTTTCCTATTTTTGTGCCTATGTTTGCCTATCACTAATCTAGGCCAATCTTCTTGCAAGGTTAAAAAAAAAATAAGAAAAGAAAGTAGCCGATGGACTGGTATTTCATTATCTTTTATCTCGATCTATCGAAGTTTATGCAGACCAGAACTCTTTACTTTCCTGTTATTAGAACTTTGGGTTTCGTGATAACCTTTAACCCTGATCAATGCGACAGAAGATTATTTTTATGTCAATGAACTACGGGGAAAAATAAATCCGGTTATCTTTTTCTATTTCTCTTTTAACCAGTACATGTTTAATCAGCGCCTAAGTATGCTGATGGCTGATTAAACATTAGTCTTTTTTTTCAATATCAGTTGCAAAGGGCATACACAAGTGACAAGATATCTTAGCGAATAGAATGAGATAAA
>CM063508.1:120267998-120272998 GCA_032207245.1 Pardosa pseudoannulata
TTATACGTGACCCGCGCTCCAGTGACAGACTGCAAAAAAAAGTAAAAATACGTTGCAGCAAGCGAAGTATTAACGAGAGGGTTGGTTGTTCAGAGCCTGAGCCAACCTAAGATCCGTCGTTTTAGTTAAATGTGACGGGAGCACATAAAATATGTTCGTGTTCACCTATTCTCCAACTGTCCTCCAAGTTCTTAATTAATACCTGTGTGGTAGCAGACCAAGCCTATGGGTCTTCTGCTTAGTCCCTGCTTCTAAATTCCGAAGACCCACTTGAGAATAAGTCGTTGTACTTTCACCCTAGCGGTGCTGATTAAAACGAAAGGCGCTCCCCTTTGTCTTAATACTAGTAGCGTGTGTCTCAATCGTGCTTGGTTTGATAAAGTGGAACCAGAAGAACCAACAAAAACAATTTTTTTATAATTGAAAATTTACATAAAGAAAATAACATATTTCAGTGCATTGATTTCTGTTATCATAACGTAATGTTCCCCAACCTTCACTGTAGTTTATTTCTTTCCTCCTAAAAATGACTCCTTTTTAACTCGGGATTTCAAATTATTTTTGTTAAAGAAATCAAAAATTTCAGGATATAAATAAACAACGTAAAACTTTCCAGGTTTCGAAAGCGTATCTGGCCACAGTGTATAAGAGCCCATTAAATGAAAAAGGAAAACACTAATTGTTTGAAAATAAGGAAAACTTTTCTTAAAGTGAGGACAGCGATAAGGCTTTTCAGATTTTAAAAACCTTAATCAATGAGAATTTAAATGACATTTTACTGTTGTTTTTGTATTGATAAAAGCCAAAAATCTTTCAGGTGTTAGAATCACAAGGACTTAAAAAAAAAGAGACAATTTTTTATATGGTTTCATTTTTATCATTTCGCTTTTGTGCTATCAAAAGTGTAGCTATTCTAATAACGCCCATGAAATTGCTTGAAAATTTATAGATGATTTATTGGGTATTAGTTAAATAAAAATATCGAAATATGTACTACTTATGCAGCTCGAGAATGGGGGTATTTCATCGTATTGTTGTTCCTCATCCTTCTGATGTTGGAAAGTCTTACACTAGCTCCAATAGAGCCATCGAATATGTGACTGATCTATGGCTAAGGATAATATGAAATTTTACTTTGAGCGAGGAATCACAATGGCTGAAGACTGACTAAATCTCAAGAATGGTTGCGTCAATCAGAAAACTCCCCAGAATTGGCCTCTCCCTTTCAGATATATCATTTGGGAACTTTGAGGGTATTGCGCCCAACAACCTATTACACAGCCGCCAATAAAAAACATGGCGGATCTTTGGCTATCTCGTGCATGTCCTGTTACACTCAGGGGGTATTTCACTCGTATTATTGTTCCTCATCCTTCTGATGTTGGAAAGTCTTACACTAGCTCCAATAGAGCCATCGAATATGCGACTGATCTATGGCTAAGAATAATGTGCAACTTTACTTTGAGCTAGGAATCACAAGGGCTGAAGACTGACTAAACCTCAAGAATGGTTGCGTCAATCAGAAGACTCCCCAAAATTGGCCTCTTCCCTTCAGATGTATCATTTGGGAACTTTGAGGATATTGCGCCCAACAACCTATTACACAGTCTCCATTAAGGAACACGGCGGATCTTTGGCTGGCTCGCGCCTGTGTCCTGTTCCACTCCGGTTACGATATTGCTACCTTTGCAAACTGAGCCACCACTGCTCATTTCACTCGTATAGTAAGGTTAATGGATATAGAAGCTGCTAGATATAATCTATTTTTCACTAGTTATGACTTTCCTGTGCGGACTTAAATTCCACACAACATTCTATAGCACTTTTATCTAAAAGTATGTCTTTATCTTCAACTTTAAGCATTTGTTATCGATTCCTTAAGTTATCGATTTAGATAAAATAGTATTATTATCGATTTAGATAATTAGCTCCAATAGACCCGTCGGAATATGCGACTGATCTATGGCTAAGGATAATATGCAACTTTACTTCGAGCGAGGAATCGCAATGAAGACTGACTAAACCTCAAGAATGGTTACGTCAATCAGAAGACTCCCCAGAATTGGCCTATTATCTTCAGATGCATCATTTGGGAACTTTGAGAATATTGCGCCCAACAACCAATTACACAGCCGCCATTAAGGAACACGGCGGATCTTTGGCTAGTTCACGCCTGTGTCCTATTACAATCCGGGGGCATTTTACTCGTATTGTTGTTCCTCATTTTCTGATGTTGGAAAGTCTTACACTACCTCCAATAGACTCGTCGGAATATGCGACAGATCTATGGCTAAGGATAATATGCAACTTTACTTTGAGCGAGGAATCACAATGGCTGAAGACTGACTAAATCTCAAGAATGGTTGAGCCAATCAGAAGACTCCCTAGAATTGGCTTCTCCCCTTCAGATGCATCATTTGGGAACTTTGAAGATATTATTGCGCCCAACAACCTATTACACAGCCGCCATTAAGTAACGGATTTTTGGCTGGCTCGCGCCTGTGTCCTGTTACACTCCGGTTGTCAATACCTTATAAGGCAGATAAAAAAAAAACGGTTTGTTTTTTGGCTGAGAACTATCTGGTACACGCTCGATAATCTGTTTATCTTCATACTCCTCTAAAGTCTTCCGATACTGTGAATGGAGTTTAGAATCACGTTGAATTCATTTAGAAAGATAATTCAAAGTTTTCTTAGCTAAGTTGAAATTATTCTTCCTATTTTTTATCCACAGTAATTAAGGGAAGTATAGGAATGAAACTATCAAATCTCCTACACCCTGGAGGTAGATAGAATTTGTTGTTAATACCGTTGATAAAATTTTCATTGCAACAAAAATTAATCGATGATTAAATTTAAAATTATCACATATGTATCTAATCTATTATTTAAGACAAATATAAAAGAAAATTATTTAAGTGATATCTAAGTTCAGTGATAAAGCGTATGAAAATGATGCAGACGATATTTAAATAATTTAAAATAAGAAATGATTAAATAAGACGGTTAAAGGGATGACGTCATAATGTTAGAAAAATGTTGTTTGTACTTATTTATTATGTAACAAATTGATAAATTTAATTACCTTCTCTTAAGGAGAAAATAGGGCTTGGAATAATGGCATTAAATGCTAGAAAAGGGGGGGAAGGGGTGGATTTCTAACTTTGCTAACCCTAACTTATCAAGAACCCAATAAGGCGATTTCCCGCAGTAGGGTACATTTCAACTTATAACAATTCTAATTCTTGTTTAAAACGGAACGGCAGCTTATTGTTTTCCTATTGTCTGTCGTAAACATGCAAATGAATGGGAAGGGCATTACAGTAGTTCGTGACGTTGCATGAAATTACTCTATTTGGATGCCTCTATCCATTCCAGGTACAACCACTTCAGAAATTCGAGGGCAGACGGACAGATAACTTAGGCTATTATTATATAGGAGATGTGAACAAGTTGTTGTTTCTTTTGCGTATAGTAAGGTTAATGGATATCGAAACTGCTAGTTATAATCAATTTTTCACTAGTTATGACTTTCCTGTGAGGACTTAAATTCCGCACAACACTCTATAGCCACTTTTATCTAAAGGTATGGCTTTATCTTCAACTTTAAGAATTTTGTCGTCTTAAGTTATCGATTTAGATAAAACACTTCGGGCTTTTTGCTTTTGTAAACCTACTGCAACGTGCACTTCAACGTGAGTCAACATTACAGGTCTCTGTTGTGGATGCATTTTCACGTGTGCTTGCACGCTGCCTGAACGCAAATAAAGTTTAACAAACTTCAGCTGAGTAAACAGTTGCTCATAACAGTATGTAATAGATGTATAGGACAATAATCTCCTAAGAAAAGGGGCACATATAGAACCTGAACAGAAATAAACTTCTTGATGCTGTTGTTGTTTAAGGCATAGCTTTTCGATAGTAGTGCAAGCAATGGGGTATAGGAAGGTAAAGAGGCACCCTCTCCTGGGGACACTTTGCTAGAAAAAAAATTTGCTAGACACTTTGCACTTAAAAAGGTGTGGGCACTATGTTCTCGAAGTTTTTTGCCTCTTGTATTGATTTAAGGTATCGTCATCAGAAATAAAATGTGTTCTTTTTTATAAATCAAACCCATCTTACGTACATATAGCAAACGAATTCATACACATATAGTATGCGAATAGAAGAGACTGCATGACATATAAATACGCTCGAAATCGAATATAAAAGCATGACTTGTTCACTAAAAAATATTTTGCTTGTCATTTAGATTATTTTGATTTGAAAATTCCTTTTTTAAATTACAAATTAAAATATTTTGCTTGTACACCGAAAAAAATGTATCAGAGTGAAACGTCAGTCAGTATGGGGACAAGTGGGGGTCCAAATTAGATGTTTCAATGAACATCTAATTCGATGAATTATGATTGCATATACTTACAGAATAGATATACATATAGTATATGAATGCGTACACATATAGTATACGAAAAGCAGAATGTACATGGTATGCAAATAAGCTTGAAATCATATGTATAAGCATGACTTAGCCACTAAAATAAATATTTTGCTTATTATTTAAGTTCTTCAAATTTAACACTTGGCATACGGGTATACTTCACCGCCAACTCAGACTTGCCGTGGCCGTTTTTTCATGAATCGCGCAAAAGTTGTTATTCAGAAAAATCGCAGTAAATCGAAAACTACTTTGTTTTTTGTGAATGAAACTTTTTT
This sequence comes from Pardosa pseudoannulata, assembly GCA_032207245.1. NCBI lineage: Eukaryota > Metazoa > Arthropoda > Arachnida > Araneae > Lycosidae > Pardosa > Pardosa pseudoannulata. Next base: position 120,272,715 of record CM063508.1, read on the forward strand.
TTTTTAAAAAGGCAATATTTTTACAAAATTACAAAAATAAACGATTCTTAAAATTAAAGTCCGATAATCTGTCAGCGCATATTTCTTCATCACTATCTTTGTGACAACGGCTCATTTTATCAGTTTTGTATTCAACAATAAAAAAAACCAAGCTTCAAATTGACAAAACATGACTTGTACGTTCTGGAGCTAGGAATTCTATTGAAAACGAAATAACTCAACAAAATACCGAGTAACTCGACAATCATAACCTGTGTAAAGAAAAAATGCAAAGTGTTGCATAG
>CM063508.1:120280498-120302998 GCA_032207245.1 Pardosa pseudoannulata
CAGCGGGATACATAACGCCGTTGTTCGAATGTAATTCAACAGGGAAAGGCTTTTCAATGACATAACAAAGTCAATATTTGGGGAACTCGGATTCAAAAGCTTGTTGCTAATCGCAAATTCTAGAATACGGTTGCAGTGATTTTTTTTTTTTAAATTTTGTGTGATTATATATAACATTCTATCACATCTGCATAACATATTTCTATTGGTTCATTTTATTCTTAAATAATTTCGGCATATAAACAATACTGATTAACCCCTTCCGGTATGATTTAATAATGAAAAACTGTGCATGAAATAACCATTTAATTTTTATTTAAAAAACTTGTTTCATTTTACAATTCTTACATTTTCTTAATTAAAATCCACTTTTTACATAGCGTTAAATAATATCAGAAACAGTAAAATTAAGAAAATATCAAAGCAAAACATTAATAAAGTATACAGATAATAGTCTTCAAGCTAGTGGTACTTTTCAAAACAAAGTGCAAAGGAATTCTTAATTGTTTACACCGCCAAGTAGTCTCACTTTTAATTTGATTCTTGTAACACACACGGCATTTCTTAGTAGGTTTTCTTTTATTCTGACTCATTAATCTGGCAATGACTTGTACCAAGAAATTCTAAGTAAACAATATGCAATATTGACTTGTGATTTTCACAAGTGATAAAAGTGTTGCCAAATTCAGTACACTAGAGATTTTAAGCTAAATTAATTATCATATTTAACAGTAACTTTAATCGCATGACGAGTGTAGCTCGTCATTGTGCGGTATGGAATGGAAAACCAATGACGAGCTAGACTCTTCATTTTACCGGAAGGGGTTAATGAATTCTGCAAAACATTACTTCTTAATCAATGTTTTATCAAAGAAAAAAAAATGAACATTGTTCTCGGTTATATTAATTTTTTCAAAAGGTTGTACTAACAGTTATAATAAATTATGTCAAATCCTAGCTATTTTTAATATTAAATTTCTTTTCTGTTGATATATTCGTTTTTTTTTTTTTAAAGTTTCTATCTATGCATAACTATAATAGGCCGTTAAAATTTTTTTCCAGTTGTTCCGCTGCTGTAGAACTCCTTACAAGTTTTTCTTTTTACAACAGTAGGAAAAAAAATGGAAACTAGTCAAGGTGGTAATGTCACCTTAGAATAATGATAAGCTGTATTGGTTTTTTTCATATGCTATAATAATATGAGTTTTCTACAAGCTCTCGGAGAAGTAGTCTGACCTTCCATCTGAAATAAGCACACACCCATATGATGTACCCAGATTCACCGCAAATACTGTGAAGTAGTCCCAATTTTCATCCCATCTGCCTTCCTGTACCACAGTCTATGGGTTCGAACCTCGTTACTGGTAGCATTGTTTGTCGCCGTTCGGTTTGGACCACTATGGTTTACTGTTTTGCTAAACAAGGTCTAATAGGACCAAGACCTACCGCTTAAAGACAATTTCGAACGGCTACGAACATTCCTACTAGTTGCACAAAGAGAATTTTCTTTAAAAAATTTGGCGCTTTGAGTATATCAAATGTTTTATGTAGGTTTAAGTGTTTATTATTATAACTTTTGGTTCAAGTCTTATTATTGATTAACTGAAGGGCTGTATATGCACTAAACATTAAAAGAAACATCCAGGTAACAACTTCGCATTTGGATTACTTCTAGTTAATTTTAATTGCATTTGTGATAGATGCATGTTTGTGATAGATTTGTGATAATGCATTTGCATCTATAAACCCTATTTTTTGTAGTTGAAGTATAAGCCTTTGGTTTTGGGTTCGAATCAACTACGGCATGGATGAGCCGTTAGGATTTTTAAGCATAGTTGTCTCATTACCTCTTTATAATTGTAGCTCTCATATGTTTCGTTTGGTTTGGTTCTAAGTCTACTTTTTCAAGAGGGCTAATCGGACCGGGACCTACTGCTTAGGTAGCCGGTACTACGTAACGCCACTACGTGGGTGTAGGGTGTTGAATTGCTGCTTCGGTCTGGTCGTCCAACATGCGTTAGCAGGGTCCAAGTCAGCATTGTCAAGCAAGCAAGCCCATAATATTTAAAATACAAAAAAAAAATATAAAAAATCAAATATATATATATATTTTTATATATATATATTTTTATATAAACATATAAATGTAGAAAATCTAGGACTAAAGCTTATCCGATTTTGAACGGCTACGAACATCCATGCCATAGTGGAATTCGAACCCACGAACTCCGGTTCCGAAGGTCAGCACCCTAACCATTCGGCCATCGTTCGGCAAAAGTATGCTTCAATTAAAATACTGAAAAGCGGTGGGAGCTGCTGATATCAAAATTGAAATAAAATTCGGAGTGCAAAGAGTTAACAGTTAATCGTAGTTTGGTGTGAAAATAGTCTCATGTTTCAAAAGTACTGTAAAGAATACTTAATAAATGTTTTACTAACATTTGAAGAGTGGTAAGCATGTCGAAAAATCATCCTAGCACGTACTCCTCAAGAAAATTATCAAGTATATTTTACACAAGGCATGATCAAAATAAAATGTCAGACGAATGGAATAAAAAGCCGTAGATTTGAAATAAAAATGAATTTATTTAAGAACACCACTGCACTTAAAGAGTTTAAGTACGCAGCAGTGCAATTAATTACATGGAAATTTATGAATCTCGGATTATCACTGAAGAAGTAAAATCGTCCTCAACCTTGAAGTTAGCTGCCATTTGGGCACCACAAAAATCCTGAAAAGAATAATAATAGACGAACGAATACGATGAGAGGAATACAAAAGAAGTAAATGAAGGGATAGTAAAAAATCGTTTTAGCGATTCTGCCGCTGGGTGGCGTACTTCATGGCTCGGTACTGTCTCATGGGGATCTTGTCGACTCGCCGGATGAGACAGCACGCGATTCTGGTGCCAGAGTTGCCCGTTTTCAAGCTTTCTTCATTTCCTCCCTGGCCAAGATCATCTTCCAGAGCATGGATCTACAAAAACAAATGAGAATTTGTTTTAATGAAATAGTTAAAGTAGCTCCCCATATTACATCTCTTTGATAAAACGTGGTCCTCTCAAGTCACACTTTCTGTAATATGCTCGTTTCAGTTATTCTTAACCCTAGAACGCTTTCCTGTTTTTGTCAAGCATTTTTGCATGCATATGTTACTGTGGAAAACCGAAGTCTGGAGATTGTCGACTTTCACCGGTGAATGTCAACATTCACGTAGTCGTTTGGTGTATGTCCGAAATATTTGCTAAATACCCTTATTCCTGACTTACACCGGTAAATGTCGACATTCTCCATGCACTAATGGTGAATGTTGAACATGTCGGATATTTATATTTTCTTCTCCGCAATTGAGTCAAATCTATAGTACTAGCACATGTAACTGTTGAACTTCAAACAAACCGAACACTCTTAGAACAGAAAATAATACCAATGATTAACTTAATTATGTGATTGACGTTATACTATCTTATTTGTTGCCACCATTTAAACTGTTATAGCAATTTGAATTGCCCAAGAGTCCCTTGCATTTACAATGGCATTTAGTAATGAAATATTTCTTTTTTCGGAATCTTCTATTCCAACAACAACTGCCAATACATTTCGGGCATCTATACGACCACGGTCGACATCAGGGACTTGTATTCGCACAGTGCCATTAATATGAGCTAGAGAATTTTTTTTTTAGGTGTGTAACATTTTTGTTGCAAATTATTTTTTGCAGCTGCTCTTCTGCTGTTTATTCAGGGCTTGATAGAAGGCGTAGTAGGTTGAAACTCCTCTTCGATATTTTCCTTTGGAATGTACACAGGGACTTTGGCGTATTCCTTCATAGTATGTGCTATTTTCACATATATCATTATATGTTTTAATAATAAAGTATGATTTAAAAATGTAACACAAATATTTTTTCAACATTCACCATCAGTGCATGGGGATTGTCGATATATACTGGTGATAGTCCGAATATAAAAGAATATAATCAAATATTTGGTCTTTCACCAAGGTATTTGGTGTATGTCGACATTCTCCAATTTCGGGCATCAGAGTAACACATATATCTACAAGATAACGTTTTAAAATTCTTTAAGAGAGGAAAGGCAAGTAATACAGACGCTTTCATCTTAAACTAGCATATAGCCCTTCATATGACGGGATCAGTAAAATTTTCCAGAATTGATACTGTGAATGCAGTTTAGAATCGCTTTGAATTCATTTAGAAGGATAATTCAAAGTTTTCTTAGCTACGTCGAAATTGTCGTTAAGTTCTTCCCAATTTTTTTTTCCACAGTAATTAATGGTAGTAAAGGAAATTATCATTTCCACTACACCCTGGAGGTAGATAAAATTTGTTGTTAATACCGGTAATAAAACTTTCACTGCAACAAAAACTAATCGATGATTAAATTTAAAATTATGATATATGTACCTAATCTGTTATTTAATCCAAATATAAAAGAAAATTATTTACGTAATATCTAAGTTCAGCGATAAAATGTATCAAAATAATGCAGACGATACTTAAGTAATTTAAAATAAGAAATGCTTAAATGAGATGGTTAAAGGAATGACGTCATAATGCTAGAAAAATGGTTTTTTTTTATCTATTTATTATGTGACAAATTGATAAATTTAATCGCTTGCTCTTAACCGGAGAAAATAGGGCTTGAAATACTAGCATTAAATGCTTGAAAAGGAGAGGGAGGGGTGGAGGTTGAACGTTGTTAATCATAATTCATTAAGAATCCAATATGGATGCCTCTATCCATTCCAGGTTCAATCGCTTCTTAAATTCAAGGACTGACGGACAGATAACTTAGGCTATTATTATATAGCTGATGGTTGGTTGGTGCCGTGTCCGTTTTAGAAATATTTGACTTTTTACGGAAAGATCATTGTCACTGCCTCGAGAGGTTGGACTTAGTCCTCGTAATTTTGGAAGCAGGGACCAAGTAGAAGACCCCCCAGGTCTGACCTGCCTTGCCACCTCCAGAGGTATCGCGTGGTAAGAAGGAAGACATTGTGACCACGGATCTATTTTATGTGACCCAATCACCAATAACACGACGGATCTTTAGACGGCTCAAGCTTCGATTCCGCAACCCTTCGGTTATGAGATTACTGCCTTTACCAACCAAGCGTATCAACCATGCTTTAAGATAGTTAATTTGAAAAAGTTACACTCAAGAGCCAAAACATTATGACCACTCCTACATTTTTCAATGAACTCGCCTGGATGACGTGGAAAGCACGTGATCAGGTGGAAGTGGTATTTAATGCTGCTGGAGAGTCTGAAGAATCATTCTTTCACTTACTTCTGTGTATGATGGGAAAGGCTATGGATCAAAGCGATTTTGATAGAGGGCAAATTGTAATGGCTCGAAGGCAGCTGAGAGTTCAAAGACCACCAATTCGCAATATCTCGGATTTGCGTAACAATTGCTTAAACATCTGGTACAATCTGTCTTCGGCCATCACCAAGGACTTGTGGCATCCATGCCAAGGCGGGTTAAAGCTGTGTTGAGAGCCAAAGGTGGGCCAACTCGTTATTGACAAGTGGTCATAATGTTTTGGCTCTTGAATGTAGATATCCACACACCAGAAAAAAAAGTGTGATAGGTATGTGTAACTTATTTAAAAGGAAATTTTCTAGACGAAAAGAATGCAAGAATGTGACTAGACAATAAGTGGCCGTAATATATCAAGAGAAAATATGTGGCAAAAACTTTTTTGAATGATTCGTTTATTTCCGCTTTTTAACTTTTATTTTAAAACAAGCTGAATCACTCCTTCCTCTATGTTTAGTAATAAAATTAAAACGCTTACCACAAGAGATTTTCCGATGATGGAATAGGGTCCTCGGAGATTGTTTACGTCATCACTGAATACGATATTCGTGTTACCATGGTCATCACACGAGATCATACCCAAATCTCCAAGATGCCTGGAAAAGAAAATATATTGTATAGTGGATAATATTCCACGCCTTAGTGATTACTGAGTAATACATTTTAGGAATAACATTTTATGATTGGGTTCATATTGTGAAGACCTCCTCCCCCTTTGCTCAGAACTAACGGACGAAATCAGCTGATCGGGAGCCTCCTGTTTCGCCCCGTCGACAATAGCGTGGCGACGCCGTGTCTGGTATGTCGACAGTTTGGTTGAATAGGCGTCACACCCCTGATCGGTTGCAGTAATGAGCCCAGAAGATTGCATTGAGATTTTTAGAATCCGGACAGCCAGCGAATGAGAATTCAGCTAAAAAACAAGCTGTAACAGCTGGAGTTCTCAGGTAACTGGAATCGTAACTGACAAAAAAAAAAAAAGTTGGATCAACCGTAATTGACCCCCAGGTATAAAAATCCTAGAATTTTTCCACTCGGGGCTTTTCGACATCTTTTTACGGAGGTGCTTTGACCTCGTGGAGGCTTCCGCGTCTTTTGACCGGAGCCAACTTTTGTGACTGCGTTCGGGAGACTCGTAAAGTCCACTCACATAAGGAACGGCAGGGTCTCGGACACCGAACGGGGGATAGATTGTGTTTGCATTGTACCTTCCCTGGGGGGAAAGGCCTCCCCATTTGTGAGATTATTTAACTTTTTTTTTAACTGTGATCGTCGTGGTAATTCAGTCCCAGCAAAAATCCTCTACATTTCGACTTGTTTTGGGAGAATTAGAATTCTTTTGTAAATACTGTATATACCCCGTATTCACTCCAGAAAAAATAAAAGCGATTTCGAATTCTATTGTGACTATGATTCTTCTTCAAGCTACTTCTTCACTCAAGAACATTGAAATCATCACAAAACGAAGTCAATTAATTAAAAATTAAGAACAGATGAATGACTTTAAAATCCGGGCTAACTTAATCTATTTCAAGCTTGTTACTTTCAGCGTATCATAAATGAATGCATTATAAATATTACAGAATATGTCTTTGTCTTCCTAGCTCAATCTCTTTTCTCCTCTTTTTTGAGAAAAAAAGGCCAAATGAGATCCAGAGTTCGTAGGTTCGAAAACTATTGCTGGCATGGATATTTGTAGCCGTTCGGTATCAGCTTTAAGTAATAGGTCCACGTCAAAGAATATAGACCCAGGGAAAAGGGAAGGTTCAATAAAGATAATGTAAATACGTAAATGGAAAAAGTGATATCCAAGTTCCCTGACAGAAAAAAACTTTAGAAGCTCCTGCTCAGATTCAGATTTTTTGTTCCTCTTTTAAGCTGGCCGAATGGTAACGTGCTGCTCTTCGGTATTAGAGTTAGCGGGTTCGAATCCCGCTGCTGGTTTTTATGTTAGTAGCCGTTCGGATTTGTCTTTAAGCAGTAGGTTCCGGTCTCGTTAGTCCTCGTGTAGCCAAAACAGTAGATAGATAGCGTTCCAAACCAAATCTCTTTCAAGTTGTGTTTTAGTTTTTGTTTTTAAATTATTAATTTTCTGCATTACAGGTATGGGTTTTAAATGTAGATTATAATTGGTATTTGTAGTAAATCCTAATACTTATTCATAATTTAGATTAATTTTTTATTATGTTCCTGATTAAACTTTCTGTTAACCCTTTTTATCCTGACGGTACTTATAAGTACTGCTTCAATCAAACACCTATATATTCCTAATAAAGCCGTTTTTCCTGACGGTACTCACAAGGACATGAACGATGCAGTTCCTACAGCAAAAAAGAAATGACAGCACCAATCAGGAATCCTTTTTATTCGAATAGTAGGGATTTTATTATTGATGTGCTGCATTCGAAGGTCATTTTGTGGTAGAGTTGATACGCGTGTTGTTAATTTGAGTAAATTTAGTGGTTTATTACCATTCATTTGGTACTATTATTTTTTAGAGACTTCTATACTTCTCAGGTAAGCATTTCATTTGTTTTACTCATAATTTAATATTTTATTTTCTATCATAGAGTCAAAAATATGTTGGTACTAGAAAGGACCAGCTGCAAAATTAACTACTAAAATACAGTAAATATTAATTTTTTTTTCTATTATTATTCTCCATTAAAACTTATTTAATGATGCAAAAATGTAGTAAGAAAGTTGATGATAAATTAATTCGGGATATAAAGGGTTAAACAGATAGCTGCAAATGGCATTGAACAAAAGACCGAGTCTAATATTCTTTAGAGAAGATATGATTTATAGTTCCCTCGCTGTGACGTCATAACTTGATACAAACCACTTCTCTACCAACGTCTCGTATACGCGACGCAGCGATTTCACTCTTATCAGTCCAGCGTCGCCTCCACACGATGATCTACGGTAGATATTGAGAGACCAGCGTCGCGTTTACTTAATAGCAGATATGAACGTTTTATTTTAATTTTTAAATGCTAAATTCAATTACTAGATAGCGTAGACAGCAACCGTCTTGACAACGGTTGACTCGTATAGCATTTACATGCTGGTCATCAAGGAGCTAAAGTAGCAGCAGATGTCGATCAAACAACTAGTGAATTAGATATTTCCTTGCCAAACAGCCCAAGATCCTTCGAGTGCGCTTTTATCGTTTAGCAAAATCATATACCATAGAATTCCGAATCAAATTAACACTTTCGTGGGCTGTAGGAAGATTACTTCCCACCTACACGATCTTACAAAATACACCTGTGGGAAGAGCAAAACCCATTCTAATATATTGGTCTTGCTATTGGAATGACGGGAAGACTGATTCCCGCTTCGGTTTTTCGCTGTCATCTGTTCGATCATTCGATCAGATAAAATTAGCAGTTCTGTTTGGAAAGTTTGGAAATGTGGAGTGAGAAATAAATGGCCCACGAAAGGGTTAAACCTTCCCTATCTCAGTGTTTAACCACAGGCTGAAAGATAGTCCCAAAGGCTTAGCTAGTAGATCAGTTTCTTTGAGAATGTTTTCCAAATACATTTACTGATACACACAGATTTTCGGACATTTTAAAATTCACATTTATTTGTTCTAGAAGGTTTGGTTTGGAGCGCTATGGTCTACTGTTTTGCACACGAGGGCTAATGAGACCGGGACCTACTGCTTAAAGCCGATTCCGAACGGCTACGAACATCCATGCCAGAGTGGGATTCGAACCCACGAACTCCGGTTCCGACGATCAGCGCCCAAACCAATCGGCCAGCGTTCGGTCGTTCTAGAAGGAGTAAAAATAAAAATATGGACTGAATCGGATGGCAAGATTATTTCTCCGTCCCACAATAAAATTTTCTTTGAAAAATGCTGGCAAATTGCCGAATAGGTAGGGCTTTGCACTTCGGTACCAGAGACCACGGGTATGAATCCGGCCCCATGGCATGGATGCTCATTCACGTTCGGAATCGGTTTTAAGCAATAGGTCTCGATCTCTTTAACCCTCTTAGAGCCAAAAAGTAAACCGTAGTGCACCAAACCAAACCCTTCACTTATTATGTTTTACAAATTTTTTTCGAAAGTTTCAGTTTTTAAACATTTTTACGGAGAAGGTCCTTAAATTATCCTGTAAGCTTTCGGTTTTTCTATTCGACACGTTATGGCGTCAATAAAAAGTGCAGAATTTCCTCTTTCGAACTGTGTAGTTAAAAAATATGTTTCCATGTTTTTTTATACGAATTTTGAGTTTTGAAAAAACTCAAAATTCGACTTAAATATATAATAACTTTTATTTAGAATTTTCATCCGAACGACACGATTTTTTTCCGAGTGTGTGTATGCAACCTCTTTACTTGAAATTTTCAAAAACTTTCTCTAATGTTCTACAAATATTTTTCTGTTTTTCGTTAAACGTTACGTTTTTGTTAAACGTTCAATAACACCGTAAATTCTCGCATAATCATAATTTACTTAGAGATAAATCTGTAAGTTCTATTCGCTATAAGTTCTATTCAGGCATTTTGAGTTGGCACTTATTTGTCAGATTTCAACGACTGAATTCCGCAAAATAGTCATATTTACTGTTTTTAAAGATCTATATGAAATTAACATTTTATGTCCATCTTCAATCGTTCTATAAATATCTAGTCGTTCTTGCTACTTTGCATGTAGGACAAAACATAGAAAACTTTAAGATTCTTTTTAATAAACTTAAGTATTTTAAAAACTTCATCTTTTTAATACGAAGACTTGTAAAATATTTTTAATGAACCGCAGAATCATTTTAAAAACTAAAAATCAGACCAGAGTCTACTAACGATTATTTAGTACTTATAGGTATACAATGTCCATAGTTTTTCTACTGACAAACAATAGAAAAACTTTTTTTTTAATACACATAAGATCCTATTTACTTAGGATTTTTTTTTAAATACGATGACTTTAAGAATCAATTTAATAAACTTAAGAATCATTTTAAAACCTAATACTTAGTGCAGAGGGTACTTACGATTAGTTAATACTTATAGGTATGGTTTGTCCATAGTTTTTCTTTAGACAAACCATGGGTGAACTTTAAGAATACTTTTAATAAAGTTATGATCTTTTTTAAAACTTAGTATCATTTTAAAAACTAAAAATCAGACCAGATTCTACTAACGATTATTTAGTACTTATAGTTATAGAATGCCCATAGTTTTTCTATTGACAAACAATAGAAAAACTTTTTTTAGTAAACATAAGATTCCTATTTACTTAGGATTTTTTTAAATACGATGACTTTAAGAATCAATTTAATAAACTTAAGAATCATTTTAAAACCTAATAATTAGTGCACAGGGTACTTACGATTTATTCTACTAACTATTATTTAGTACTTATAGGTATAGAATGTCCATAGTTTTTCTATTGACAAACAATAGAATAACAATTTTTTTAATAAACACAAGATCCTTTTTAAAACTTAGAAATTTTTTAAATACGAAGACTTTAAGAATCCTTTTAATAAACAAGAATCCTTTTAAAACTTAATAGTTAGTGCAGAGGGTACTTACGATTAGTTAATACTTATAGGTATAGTTTGTCCATAGTTTTTCTTTAGACAAACCATGGGTGAACTTTAAGAATACTTTTAATAAAGTTACGATTTTTTTTTTAAACTTAGTATCATTTTAAAAACTAAAAATCAGACCAGAGTCTACTAACGATTATTTAGTACTTATAGGTATAGAATGCCAATAGTTTTCCTTTTGAGAAACAATAGAATAACTTAATTTTTGTAATAAACATAAGATCCTTTTTAAAACTTAAGAATTTTTTTAAATACGAAGACTTTAAGAACCCTTTTAATAAACAAGAATCCTTTTAAAACTTAAGAATTAGTGCAGAAGGTACTTAGGATTAATTAATACTTATAGGTATGGTTTATCCATGGTTTTTCTTTAGACAAACCATGGGTCAACTTTAAGAATACTTTTAATAAAGTTACTATCATTTTAAAACTTAAGAATCTTTTTATAATAAACTTGAGAACTTTTTTGAAATTAAAGAATCATACAACGATAAGTTAACGATAAGTTAATACTTAACTAACGATAAGTTAATACTTATACATAGAAATATAAACTTGAATTTATCTAAGCGCACTTTGCTATAAGTTCTGAGGTTTTTTAAGTTATAATTGACAGGTTTTATGGATGAAGGGCTCAAAATATCCATATTTATTCTTTTTAAATACCAAAGTAAAATGATTAACATTGCACTCTAATCTCCAATCATTTCATCCAGTCTTTCTGGCTACTTTGCATGTAGGACAAACCATAGGAAAACTTTAAGAATCTTTTTTTGTGAGCGTTAAAAAAAAGTAGGGGTAAAAACAAGTTTTCTTACGTAACGTCATATTCGAATACAATCACGTACTCTTGTACGATTCGCCCGCTCCAAAGCGACGGAGAGGTGTAGTGTGGTAAGATAGGCCTGTCTTCAACAGGAATATTCTGTTACATCAGGTAGGAAACGAAAGGGAAGGCGTAAATATTTTCTCTGCTACTTTCAGATACCTTTTAAAATAAGTTTTCCTAAACATCTCAGTAATGTAAATTACAAACTGTTACACATATGTAATCTGCATATTACCTACATCTTTTTTAATTAATATTTATTGTTGATTTACAACAGATGATTTATTGCTGATTTACAACATCAAAACGTGGGGGGGGGGGGGTACTGCCTTGCACCCAGTGTGCGCTGAAGACTTTCATGAGGTCGATAGTGGATTTAGAGGAAAATGTAGGACGTTATAATAATCAAGGGCGGCGACCATGATTTATATATCTATTTTTAGGGTATTAATTAAATACTTTGAATATTTTTTCAAGATTCCCTTAGTACCACAGTACTGTAATTTATAACCTGCTCCATATATGTATTTGTTCGAAAGGTTCATCGATAAAAAAATATCGATACAAATTATTTCGGTCGTAACCGCATTTCCTGCTATGTAAATATGTTGAGTCAGCTGTGGTATAAATTGACTTCTCCGGCTGACTCCGGGCCTTGCCTTGTCTCTTACTCTGTTTGATGTTGCTAAAAATGTTAGTAAGGAAATACGACGTACTATGTTTAAAAATGCTTGCTTTAGTTTGATTTTAATGCCTTGTTTATATATTTTTATCGTTCGATCTGAACGAATAAACATTTGTGAAACGAACTGTGTTTTGGACTCTCTACTTATATCTACACCACACGCATAACATGACGCTAGGCACTATGCAAATAAGATAAAATTTACCCCAACAGTATTCTGCATATTGCTCACGTCTTTTTAATTATTCTTTATAGTTGATTTACTGCATAAATTCCCAACGATGAAGGTATCGCCCTCCAGTGAGCGCTGAAGACTTTCCTGGGGGAGATAGGGGAATTAAAGGCAAATGAGGGGCGTTAAGATAGGACGCCACGACATACTTATCTATTTTTAGAATATTAATAAAACACTTTGAATACCTTTTCAAGTTACCCTAAACTCCTCAGTATTGAGATTTACAAACTGCTTCACGTATGTAAAATGCATATTGTTCATGTCTTTTTAATTAATTGTTGATTTAACGATTGACAATTTAACAATGGTTGATTTAATTAATTGTTCTAGCGAGGTACTCCTCCCAGGTTGCTCTGAAGATTTCCATGGGTTGATAGTAGATTTAGAGGTAAATGGAGGGCGTTATGGCAGTTATGGGCGGCAACCATGACGTACCTATCTATTTTTAGGATATTAATAATATACTTTGGATACCTTATCAGTTAATATCTCAATACTGATACTTTCTGATATAAACTACTCCATATATATATATTTTGCATATTGTTCACTTCTTTTTAATTAATCTCTATTGTTGATTTACAACAGATTCAGAACGAGTACCTCTCCCCACCCCAGTTTGCTCTGAAGATTTCCATGGGTTGATAGTGGATTTAGAGGTAAATGGGGTAGTCATGACTTACCTATCTATTTTTAGGATATTAATAAAATGCTTTGGATACCTTATCAGTTAGCATCTCAGTACTTTAATTTACAAACTACTCCATATATGTATTTTGCACATTGCTCACTTCTTTTTAATTAATCCTTATTGTTGATTTACAACATAAATTCCCAACGGGGAAGTTACCGCCCCCCCCCCCAGTGTCCGCTGAAGGATTCCATGGAGGCGATAGCGAATTTAGAGGCAGATGAGGAGTGTTAAGGCAATTAAGGGAGGGGGCCATGACGTATCCATCTATTTATAGGATAATAATAAAACACTTTGAATATTATTTCAGATTTCTCTAAACATCTCAGTATTCGTATTTAAAAACTGTTACATATTTGTATACTGCTACAAATATGTTGTAATGTGCTTATAGCATAGTCTTTTTAATAAATTTTTATTGTTGATTTACAACATAGTTTCCCATGGGGGGCAGTGCCTCCTAGTGTGAGATACCCAGTTTTTAATAAACAATTTTTATTAAGTAAAATGCTTGTTTTAATGACTTTCTACCTTGTGGTTCTTAATAGATAGATTAAATAATTGCCATTAGGAATGTATCTGACATACTATCTAAATTAATTGGAATTATGGATTAATGTGATCCTAAAAGCCTATTCACAAATTATCAATGCCTGATATTCCATAGTAATAATGGCCATATATGTGATAGACAGCTAAAAATCCTATGCACAAATTATCAATACCTAATTTTCCATAGTAATAATGGCTAGATATGTAATAGACAGCTAAAAATCCTATGCACAAATTATCAATACCTAATTTTCCATAGTAATAATGGCCATATATGTGATAGACAGCTAAAAATCCTATGCACAAATTATCAATACCTAATTTTCCATAGTAATAATGGCTAGATATGTCACAAACAACTTAAGTATAGTTAGTATATGTCAAAATTCTATAACAGAGTTACTTAACCATTTCGAGCACGTAATGCTCTAATAAAATATTTTCTCTATAATACAGTTACACTATAATTCCATGCAATTTAATTCTATATGATATTTGTTTTTTCTTATAAGTTTTACATTGTAAAAGAATATTATTCGAATTATATCCATAAAATAAACTAATATTGTTGTTACCTCCCCCCTCTAGTGTAAGAAAGTCTACACCAAGACTGCATTACAATATGAGACTGGTCCATGGCTGGTCCAATATGTAATTTCCCTTTGAGAGAGAAGCCATGAGGTCTGATGATTGATTAAAAGTAGGTCGTTATAATTTAGAACCAAGGACCAATCAAAAGATCCCAGGATTGGTCTGCCACCTCCAGACATATCGTTTAGGAACTTGGACATTACGACCATATAGCTATTTTTTGTGTCCCAGTCGCCTTTAATGAATACGCTAATCTTTGATCGGATTAATTCCTTAACCTGCAATCCTCCTATTACGACATTCCTGCCTTTGCAGACTGATCTACTGCGGCTCATAAACGAATATTGATTCAATTTTAAAAATTACAATTTTTAAATATTTATATTAAACTAGCAAGTTTGCCCGTGCTTCTCTACGGTGAACTTAATATATTACTTTTAAACAAAGATTTATTTTTCGTGAATAACTCTCTAAATTCGTCACAGTTCAGTTCGAGTCATTGGCATGTTTATATATTTCTATCATAAGCGTATTATAACATTATTCAGTTTTTATAATCGAATTTGTCTTATATTAAATTTGCTCAAACTTTTTTTTATTGTAAAATATAAGCTTAACCCTAAATTGCATTACTGTATTACTACTGTACGTTGATTAGCAAAGTTAACAGATCTTGCCATATTACGTGATAGAATAGGAAGCACAGGTTTTGACAGCAACAGTGCTAATTTTGTTGGTAGTAATAAATGTTTTCCAAAATTAAGGAAATTTATGACAAACCACATAGTTTTGTATGAAACAGAAACACACATTCATATCGACAACCATATGAATATGAAGATAACTATATAAAATGATAGGTTTTATTTGGCCATGAGAGTCACTGAAATTTGTACTTTTTGTACTTAGAATATTGTTGATATGCATTTCATTGTAACATAAAAATGAACCAAGAATTAAATTTAAAATTAGTTCTCATATAAAAAATGCTATAATTTGCGTCACATAGAAATGAAAGTGAATCACTTTATATCTCAAATTTCAGTTCAAATCGAATAGATACTAAGCAGACGATTTTAAATAATATAAAATAAGAAATGAATAAATGAAATATTTAAATGAATGACGTCATAATGAAAGAAAAATATCATTTTCGCCTATTTATTATGTGATGAATTGAGCATTTTAATCTCCTGCTTTTAACCGTGGAAAACTGCGTTTAAAACAATTACTTGCGATGACGTCACATTGCTAGAAACATTGCTTCTTTCCCTTAGATATGATGCGATAAATTAAAAACTTAATCGTTTGCGTTTAACCGGGGAAAATAATGCTTGGAATAATGACATGAAATGCTCGAAAAAGGGGGAAAGGAATGAATTTCGAACGTTGAAAATTTACAAAAACCTTCCCAGGGATATACCTAAACATTTCCCAAATTTTCACGGCGATTGGATGGATAGTTTTTGAGTCTATTGAGTACATACATACAGACAGACAGACACACACAAATTCATTTTTATATATATAGACTAGCTAAGTGCTCGGGCTTTATAACGGTAGTTTTATATTTATTAAATAAAAACCTTTTTTTTTCATTTACTCTCTTATTTTATTTTTCTACGAATTGAAATACGAAAAATTCTTTCTTGAATGTTCAATAAACATATCAGGGTTTTATATACCAAATTCCGTTTATCAACTTATTAAGATTCTGCCCTTTATTAAGTAAAGACCGTAAAATTGAATTCAACATTATTAATATCGAAAATGAACTCTGGCTATTTTACTTTTTAAGGTTGGCAATACTGATGTGTAACTGGTGGAAATGCCATCGGGAAAAATAGTAAGGATTGACTTATTGTGATTTGGCAATGAACTCGAGGAAACAAATACTCTTTGAGCTTCCGTTACTCTTATTTCGACGTGAGGTGCCAAAAGCAGGTGTTATTTTGATTCTGTGAATTCTATTGGCAGAGAAAGCAAGTGTGCATAGTGTGCTCTGATAATCAAAATGCTTTTAGCCTTTAATTGTATAATTGCGCAAACTAATGCATATTTCAGAACTAGCCACTTCCTATGTACATATAAAAATGTATATATATATATATATATATATATATATATATATATATATATATATATATATATATATATATTTATGTGTGTGTGTTTATGTATACGTATGTGAATATGTATGCATACATATGTATATGTATATATGTATATATTTTTATATGCTTATATTTATATTTTTCCTAATGCAACTGGCAATGCAGGCACTATATCCCTTTATGCCATTACAAAGCTGAGAAACTGTTACCCATTCAGCACCACCTGGGAACACGTGTAGGTTAAGGCATGATATGGACACGAGTAACATGAATGCTTATATATATATATATATATATATATATATATATATATATATATATATATATATATGTACGTATAAAAGAATTTATTTTTTTTGCCAAATTATTTTAAAAGAAAAATTTTTATCTACAATTAAAAATAGTACTCTCGTGACATAAATGTAGAATATTTTTTAAACAATAACGCTGTTATAAATAGAATGAGGTTGGCGTGACAATTTAGAATTTGATACTTAGATGCTAAATTTTAACAAATAAATAAATAAATAATATAACAGTAATTCTTAGAAATTATATTGCAATATATAAATAATATTGACACTTAGTTATATATTAATAAATAAATAAATAAATAAATAGTTATAACAATGGCACTTAGAAATTATGTTTCAATAAATAAATAAATAATTATAACAATGATACTTAGAATTTATATATTTCAATAAATGAAGGAATAACTATATACAGTTAAAAACACAAAAGGTTATTTTGTTACAACATCTACAACCAACAGAAAATTTGTCCACTACGAATAACAATTCCAGACTCATGCATAAAAAACATAAAGCTTTTTTTAAATTTCTGTACAATCTATAATATAAAATATATCTATTTAATCTATATATTAAACATAAGAAAAAAAGTGTATCAATAAAAAATTACAATTTTTTGTTAAAAACAGACCTAAAAATTTTAGATACATAAATTTTATAAACTGTCCATCTATCATAAGTAATCATTAACAAATTTTGTAGGAAAAGTGTAACTTTTTACGATTAACGTACTGTTATGTATTTTATGAATAATGAATGAATTAAAGAGTATTGTTCATTTAACTTATAAATTTTTTAAACTTCTTTAAATAAAAATTACTGCTATTTTTAAGTTTATAATATAGTAAAAGAGACTCATTTCAGCCTGTTTTAATATACTCGAGAAAAATGGAACAGAATATCTGGTTATAATTTATAATTTTATGTATGCGCAGCCATAACGCAGAAACATCTAAAAACTGATTCAGACATTGTCAAAATGAGAATTTCCATTGAAATCTGAACACTAAAATTTTTCGCTATTTCAATGTTTCCTTTACTTTGCACAAGGAAGTAAAAAGGGGACAAAATAAAAACCAAGAAAAGAAAAAAATAAAACTATTAACTCTTTGACAAACAAATAAAAAGCAACTTGTACAAGGAGGTCCTTTACTTTGCATAAGAAAGAAAAACGGGACAAAATAAAACTAAGAAAACAAAAATAAAACTATAAAATCCTTGACATACTAATAAAAAGCAATTTGTACTAGGAGGTCATTTACTCTGTACAAAGAAGTAAAAACGGAACAAAATAAAAACTATGAAAACAAAAAATAAAACTATTAACTCTTTGATATACAAATAAAATAGAATTTGTACAAGAAGGTCCTTTACTTTGTACAAGGAAGTAAAAACGGGACAAAATCAAAACTAAGAAAGCAAAAAATGCAACTATTAACTCCTTGACATACAAATAAAATGGAATTTGTACAAGGAGGTCCTTTACTTTGCACAAAGAAGTAAACATAGAACAAAACAAAAACTAAGAAAAAAAATAAAACTATTAACGCCTTAACATACAAATAAAATGGAATTTGTACAAGAAGATCCTTTATTTTGGACAAGGAAGTAAAAACAGGACAAAATGAAAACTAAGAAAATGAAAAATGAAACTATTAATTCCTTGACATACAAATAAAAAGCAATTTGTACAAGAAGGTCATTTACTTTGCACAAAGAAGTAAAAACGGAACAAAATAAAAACTATGGAAACAAAAAATAAAACTATTAACTCTTTGACATACAAATAAAATGGAATTTGTACAAGAAGGTCCTTTACTTTATACAAAGAAGCAAAAATGGGACAACAAAAAACTAAGAAAATGAAAAATAAAACTATTAACTCCTTGACATAAAAAAAATGGAATTTGTACAAGGAAATCCATTTACTTTGCATAAGGAAGTAAAAACGGGACAAAATATAAAATAAGAAAACAAAAAATAAAACTATTAGCTCCTTGGCATACAAATAAAAAGCAATTTGTAAAAGGAGGTCCTTTTTTTGCACAAAGAAGTAAAACGGGACAAAATAAAAACTAAGAAAAAAAAATAAAACTATTAACTCCTTGACATACAAATAAAATAGAATTTGTACAAGGAGATCCTTTACTTTGCATAAGGAAGAAAAAACGGGACAAAATGAAAACTAAGAAAATAAAAAATAAAACAATTAACTCTTTGACATGCAAATAAAAGGAAATTTGTACAAGAAGGTGATTTACTTTGTATAAGGAAGTGAAAACGGGACAAAATAAAAACTAAGAAAGCAAAAAATAAAACTATTAACTCCTCGACAAACAAATAAAATGGAATATGTACAAGGAGATCCTTTACTTTGGACAAACAAGTGAAAACGGAACAAAGTAGAAACTAAGAAAATAAAAAATAAAACTATTAACTCCTTGACATACAAATAAAATGGAATTTGTACAAGAAGATCCTTTACTTTGTACAAGGAAGTAAAAACGGGGCAAAATAAAAACTAAGAAAAAAAAATAAAACTATTAACTTCTCGACATACAAATAAAAAGCATTTTGTACAAGTAGGTCCTTTACTTTACACAAAGAAGCAAAAATGGGACAAAAAAAACTAAGAAAATGAAAAATAAAACTTAACTCCTTGACATACAAAAAAAAATGGAATTTGTACAAGGAAATCCTTTTACTTTGCATAAGGAAGTAAAAATGGGACAAAATAAAAACTTAGAAAAGGAAAAATAAAACTATTAACTCCTTGACATACAAATAAAATGGAATTTGTACAAGAAGATCCTTCATTTTGGACAAGGAAGTAAAAACAGGACAAAATGAAAACTAAGAAAATGAAAAATAAAACTATTAACTCCTTGACATACAAATAAAAAGTAGTCCTTTACTTTGCACAAAGAAGTAAACATGGGACAAAACAAAAACTAAGAAAATGAACATAATAAAATGTTTAAATATCTGCGGCTTGATGGCCGAACGATGGCCGAATGGTTAGGGTGCTGGCCTTCGGAACCGGAGTTCCTGGGTTCGAATCCCACTACGGCATGGATGTTCGTAGCCGTTCCGAATCGGCTTTAAGCAGTAGGTCCCGGCTCATAAGCCCTCGTGTTGGAAAAAGTAGACCGTAGATCTCCAAATGAATTAATCAATTCCATTTCATCTGAAATAAGTCTCTTAAATAAAATTTCTAGAACAAAGTTAAAAGTACTTTTTTTCTTCTAAAATTTTCTCCTGGAAAATTTTTTTCATAAAATCAATTGAATAATTTAAATTTAAATGACAGTTTCTAATGTAGACAAGAATATATTAACTGAAAAAAATTAAGATTACGGCGCTCGTAGCTATAAAGAAATGGATATCTGTTGCATTATTATATATTGAGTGGTTATAATACTTTTAAATTTATGCAAATAACGAAAAGAATCTCTCTCTCTCAATCTATATATCTATATATCTATATATATATATATATATATATATATATATATATATATATATATATATATATATATATATATATATATATATATGACACAGACGAGTGGTTAAGGCATGGAAGACACATTTGATTTCATATATAAAAACTTCTTTATTGTAATCCTTCTGTCCATCGCTATGCCATTTAAATATCCTTTGTCCTCATAATTTGCTACGACAAGAGTGGAGGATATTATCAACCCAAGTTCTCGCTCAGAATTGTCCTTTTTGGCGTTCCTACCAGCCATGGATGTTCGTAGCCTTTCCGAATCGGCTTTAAGCAGTAGGTCCCGGTTTATAAGCCCTCGTGTTGCAAAAAGTAGACCGTAGCGCTCCCAAACCAAACAAATCTGCGGCTTGATACTGATGAATGTTATAAAAAGCAAAGTGGAAGAAATAAGAAAAATAATTTGCTTATCAATTTTAACAACAGTTGGCTCTTATTTGACTATCATTTTACTTTTAGACTAGCGCTGAATTAAAAAACTTTTCCAAGTACAGCACTAACTACTGATACCAATGTGAACGTGACCTAAAGAGGTGTAGAAATAGAAGTTTATTTCGTGGGGAATATCAAATAACGACGTCTTTTCATTGTTTACTTCTTATTTTCTTTTCTTTACGAAACTTTATACGATACTTCTCGTTAAATAATTTTATGTGTAACTTGACGCCGCTTTAAAACTGGCCATTTTCAGTGAATTAATTAGTTCGATTAGTCGGATAGTGTGTTTTCTGCTTGAGAATGTAATCTACTTAGCAGATGATAAAGAGATTACATATATTACGATGTACGTTAAATTGGCTCTTTAAATTGGTATTTTACCTTTTTTTCTTAATATCCACAAAACGTTATTTTAATAAAAAATAACCCTTTTCACTCCGTTGTTGCAAACATTGAGTCATTTAAAATATACATTTTAAAACCTAGAATGAAAAGGGTTATTATTCTGCCATGTTTGTCAACAAATTTAATAAAAAAATTTCTTCATTAATAAATTTTATTTTATATTCTAGTGAACAAGGGATTTGGGGTGACAAATTTAAACTCCTCACTGAGTACTACCAGATCTTGCTACGCCACTGAGCAGCATTAATCATTAACTTCGAACGCTGGATTTTCGACTTCAAGCACTGTACTAGTTTTCTGCTGCATATTTTACTACTTGCAACTTAACCCCTTCCAGGTTCATTTTATTTCGGGATTATGGGTAAAAAAAAAATGTCAATTTTTTATGATTATTTTTATACATACATAGCTTTTTCCCCATAATAGCATCATTCGCATACAATATTTCCTAAAAATTAATGTAAAAAAATCAATTTAAATAAATGAGTAATTTACATGTATAGTTGGCTTTCTGTATGGCAGAAATCATTAAACTTTGGTGTCAATTCACACTAACTATAAATATAAAGCTTAGAGTACCTAGATTTTATCTTGAATTAAATTTTATTTATATCCTGGTTTTTTACATGAATAATTATGAAATTATTAATCAAAATTTGGTCGTGTATGATACAATCGAAAACACGGTACTGCTAAGAGTCCAACATCACAATCTGGACAGTAGAACCTTGCTTCTCTCCTTACCTTCTCCCCCCTACTGTCACCGAATGATGGCCGATTATCATAGGGTGCTAACCTTCGGTACAGGAGTTCGTGGGTTCAAATCCAACTGTGGCATGGATGTTCGTAGCCGTTCGGAATCGGCTTTAAACTGTAGGTCCCGGTCTCATTAGCCTTCGTGTTGCAAAAAAGTAGACCGTAGAATTCCAAACCAAACCAAATCCCTCTACTGTCTCTCTTTAAGCAACAAATAATCTAGTAGCCAGAAAAGTAAACAAAATCATTCGAAACCATAAAAAGAACATGCGAAATAATTCGGGAAAGACTGATTGCACAGTGTAAAATTTCACAGTGCCCGAGTTACACTCGGGATGAGCCAGGATGACACATTTCGCCTGCCCAAGTTCAGCTCGGGAAAAACCGGGAAGGGGTTAAATGCTGCAATGTTACTAAATCTTCACCATTTCACTCTGACGTTATCACGGAGACTATGCTCCGGTCTT
>CM063508.1:120310498-120385498 GCA_032207245.1 Pardosa pseudoannulata
TCATTTTAAAATGAGAATTTTGAGTTCTGAAAGTGTCTTGTCATTTAAATCTCAGATGGTGTTTTTGCCTCCATTATAAATAGGTCATTATATCGTATTTCAGGTGTAACTTTGAGGTTTATTGTTTTATTGTTCTTGAAAGGCTTTGGACTGAAAGTAAGATAATATTCGGTTCGGTAATGTGTTTTGGGGATAAAATCAGACATCCTGTGGTTTAAAACTACAAATCTTAGGGTATCATTTACCTTATTAATAACATTGTATTCAGCATAGTTAAATATAGTCTGTGACAATATCACACAACAGTGGATTTTACATAGATTACTAAACAAAACGGCGCGGTAATAAAGGATAATTTAGAATATAAAACACCAACACAAACACCTTATCTCTAATTATTTAAAAGCCATGATGGAAAGAATGAAAATGCGCCAAATTCTTCGTCTTTCATAATGTAACAAAAAATGTTTGCATATACATGAAATATTTATTAATACTTGGCATGCGGGTATACTTTACCGCCAACTTACGCGTGCAGAGGGTGTTTATTCGTGAATCGCGCAAAAGTTTGTTATTCAGAAAAATCACAGTAAATCGAAAACTACTTTGTTTTTATGAATGAAACTTTTTTTAGTTTACACTTTAATATATACTATGTGATTAGTTACCAAAAAAAAACCCCAATATTTTTACGAAATCACAAAAATAAACGATTTTTAAAATTAAAGTCCGATAATCTGTCAGCGCATATTTCTTCATCACTATTTTTGTCACAATTTTATCAATTTTGTATTGAACAATAAAAAAATTAATCTTCAAATTGACAAAACACGACTTGTACGTTCTGGAGCTAGGAATTCGATTGAAGACGAAATAACGCAACAAAAGACCGAGTAACTCGACAATCATAACTTGTGGAAAGAAAAAATGCAAAGCGTTGCATAGCAAAGCAAACAACACGCATATAATGTCACACATACATATAATTATACGTATTTAGTAGATTTGTGGTGGTTAGCGGGTATCCACCACAAATCTACTAAATACGTATTTTTACGTGACCAGCGCTCCAGTGATAGACTGCAAAAAAAGTAAAAATACGTTCCCCGCACGCGAAGTGTTAAGAATGTCTAAATTTAACATTGAGCTACAAGTACTGAAATGTTGGACCAGATCTAGGACAGCCTTAGTGCTGGACAAACCGGATCACTGAACGGGACGGACTGTAGATGTGTCTTTTTGGCTAGCATTTGTAAAATAATTCTTTTAGAAAAAAAATACCTAAAATGTTTTCTAATCTATAATTCCTTACAACCTTGGAATATAATTTTCATAATACTTTTATTAGATTTAATTGAAATCTATTTAATTTAATGCCTCAGATTTAATTGAAATTCCCATTTTTATCATGATGGGAGAGAGCAACCTCTAACTTTCTTGTCAAAACAGCAGAACTTTTTATAAATTGATTCAGATTGGACAAATTCAAAACTGAATTGTCGCCAAAATTCATCCACTGCGATTTCACAAAACCTCATCTACCTCATTTAGTGCTCCAAACCCAAATCAACTTTAAGTAGAAGATGAATGTAGTTTGTTGTTTCTTGTAGATTCATTCGAAAATTTGTAGAATGCCCGTTTTTGATAATTTTGACTGGTTGTAGCTAGAAGAGTTTTTGTAATAACGACGGTTACAGATTTTGCTGGCATTTTAATTTTGTTAAAAACAATAGCTATATCTATGAGCGTTGAATGCTACTGAAATGGCTATTTTAGAACGACTATTTGACTGATGTACGACAAATGATTTGATTTACTACATGTATAGATATAAAAAACCCGGAATTTCGAAGAGGTGGGAATAAACCCGGAATTTTGGGAAATTTGGAAAGAAATCATTTTAAAAATGTTTACATTTATTTTTTTCAACAGTGGCGATGTAAGAACTGCACAAGATATATTACTTTTGGCAAAAAATAAAAATATATATATATATATATATATATAAGAAATAATAACAATGAGCATTTAAATGTATGAAATACTTATGTAATTACTTACCCTGTTAGTACAAACACATCAACATATGCCAGCTATGTAATATTACCTGTCGTCCATGTTTTATGCTAATTTTATTGATAATATAATAATTATATACATTTTTTGGTCATTTTTTTTATGTAAATTGCTTTATGTATTTTTCTCCTTTTATAATATAAAAATATATATCTTTAAATTTAACATAACAGTTTATTATTTTTTGTAACATCAAATTTAAAGGTGTAATCAAATGACACTGTTGCATTAGTCCAATACACATATATATATATATATATATATATATATATATAAATATATATATATTATATATAGAGAGAGAGAGAGAGAGAGAGAGAGAGAGAGAGAGATGTTATCCAAGAAAAATAATGATTTATGGGTTTTGTGACACTACAGATTATTGCCTAATATTTATGCAATAATAAAAATATTGGATATTTCTCAAAGGAAAAATATACTCATACTTTCATGCTAAACATGATACCTTGCCAAATATAGTTAGTTAATCCCATTTATTCAATTTTTTTTCATAGCATATAATAGTTAAATTTTGTGAAAATATCAACTTTTGAGGTCTACAACAAAGACAAAAAAAATGGTGGTTCTCATTGTGTCATAGGAATTGGCGACTTCAAAATACTTCAAAACTCCCATGTTTTGGAAATTTTCAAAATTCTCTTCCCAATAAACCCGGTTTTTTCCACTGCTCACAACTCTAATTGCGATTTAACATTTGATTGATATTGATTTCTGGAAATGACTGACTGATCCTGTAAATCCTGTAATGATTGACGGATACTGATTCTTGTAAATCAACATTTGTTTTACAGGATCATTTTCATAACTAGAGGTAATATATTAAAAAAAAAAAACCACTTTTAATATGTATTTAAGTTTGCTAAAATAGTCATTCACTAGTATTCAAAGCTCATAGGTTTAGCTATTGGGTTTAATATTGAGACTAAAGCGAAATAGTTATTATAATCCGCAATACAAAATGCAGAACAAATGAAAACACTTGAAAATAATTAGTTTAAAAATTAAATAACTTGGAAACAGCAGCAGCGCTAGGTTGGGACAAACAGGAACCCTGTCCAAGACTGCGAATTTTAGCGGCGGCATTTTAGTCCCAACTTATGAAAGGCTTTCTTTATTAGGAAAAAATTGCATACAAATATTTTTGTAAAGAATTATTCTTTATTGCCTAGAAGCCGAGAACAATATTATTTTACATTATATTTTATTAATTTTATTGAAATTCCAACCATTTCAAGTATTTTAGTTTTGAACTGCAGATGAATCGATCAATGCATTGGAATCTAAAATTTAGTTTAATGATTAATTGACAAATTGAGTAATGAATAATTGAAAAATGACAATTTAACAACTAAAGAGACTATTATAGCGAAATAAATTATTTGCATCATTATTCTTATCATTCATTTTTTCCCTAATAGCTCAAGAAAAACTGATATTAACTCACACAAGATTTCAAGCTTTTAAAAATAAATTTATTTTTACGTATTCCGTAGGCTTAAAATTTGGAATTGTTTTTAAAATCGCACTAATCCGTCACAGGTACAGTGAATAGAATCAAGGGTGTTAAAAATGAGAGGGTATTTGTTATTGTTTAAAGAAGATTGTATCTATAATTGAATCTCAAGGTCTGGGTAGGAAGTAATCACGCTGAGAGCTTCGAAACGAATGAATTATTTAAGCGAAGTCTTAACTTGAAACTTCAGAAGGAAATGCAATTATGATGACAGTTGTTCTCTCCGAATTACATAAGTTGAACACCTCTTTCAACAAACACACACCTGTTTATTCAGCAGCGGTGTCGCCATCTAGAGTTGATAACAGAAAGAAAAGTTTTCGTTTCGAAGGTTTCTGCCACAAGGGGCTGTAACCAAATTTACTTCCGCTGTACTTTAAAAATTATAATTATTCGAGATAAAAATTTCTACAGCGAGACAAATATTACGCTGCATAAATATTTTTTTTCTTAAAAAATAAAATTTTTGTATGCAAGAAAACAGTGGCGTACGCAAAATTTTTTCAAGGGGAGGGAGGGGGTTCATAATTCTAAAAAATAAAAGCCTGCATAATTTCTACTAAAATTTTTATTTTTGCCATTTTGTCTGAGATAAGGGGGGGGTTAAATCCCTAAACCCGTTCCTTGCGTACGCCACTGCA
The DNA here is from genome assembly GCA_032207245.1 of Pardosa pseudoannulata. Taxonomy (NCBI): domain Eukaryota; kingdom Metazoa; phylum Arthropoda; class Arachnida; order Araneae; family Lycosidae; genus Pardosa; species Pardosa pseudoannulata. The sequence goes on from CM063508.1 coordinate 120,314,750, forward strand.
AGAAAACAAAATGTAGTTGCGGATACAAATTTTGACATCTAATATTAATAGATGCCATTTAAAAATAACATTATTATTTGAAGAAAAGTATTTTGTTGATCATAATATATTTCTTCAAACCAACTTTCCTGTAATCTCAAAGAATTCTTATAAATTATTTTCATCAAATATTATTTATATGTAAAATGTTATTAATAATATATGCCAAAATATTGCACTCTACTGAATGTTTAAATAGATCTAATTTTCATAATTAAATTCGAATATTTTTTGAGAAGAGGGAATTTGACTTAGAATTTACGTACATGAATGAAATTTGTGACTGAGACAGCTGCATAATTTACCATTTCCTTAGAAAATATTATTATTAGAGATTAAAATTACAAGAGCAACAAAAATATTAGGCTGCAAAAAGATTCTTTTTTCTCTAGAATTTAAAATTTTTACAAATAGAACACAAAGTGTAATTTCTAACATATGTCTGAAGTTAATATATTACCTTAAAAAAGTATTATTTGAAGAAAAGTATTTTGTTGATCATAACATATCTCTTCAAACCAATTTTCTTCTAATCTCAAACCATTCTTATAAATTATTTTCATCAAATATTATTTATATGTAAAATGTTATTAATAATATATGCCAAAATATTGCAGTCTACTGAATGTTTAAATAGATTTAATTTTCACATTAAAATTCAAATATTTTCCAGAGGAGTGAATTTGACTTTGATTTTACGTACATGAATGAAATTTGTGACTGAGACAGCTGCAAAATTTACCGTTTCCTTAGAAAATATTATTATTAGAGATTAAAATTACAAGAGCAACAAAAATATTAGGCTGCAAAAAGATTCTTTTTTTCTCTAAAATTTAAAATTTTTACAAATAGAAAACAAAATGTAATTTCTAACATATGTCTGACGTTAATATATTTGAAGAAAAGTATTTTGTTGATCATAATTAATATATTAATATATATATATTAATATATATATATTATAATATATATTAAATATATTAATATATTTTTTCAAACCAAATTTCCTCTAATCTCAAACCATTCTTATAGATTATTTTCATCAAATATTATTTATATGTAAAATGTTAATAATGTATGCCAAAATATTGCAGTCTACTGAATGTTTTAATAGATCTAGTTTTCATTATTAAATTCGAATATTTTTTGAGAGGAGGGAATTTGACTTAAAATTTATGTACATGAATAAAATTTGTGACTGAGACAGCTGCAAAATTTACCGTTTCCTTAGAAAATATTATTATTAGAGATTAAAATTACAAGAGCAACAAAAATATTAGGCTGCAAAAAGATTCTTTTTTTTTTCTAAAATTTAAAATTTTTACAAATAGAAAACAAAATGTAATTTCTAACATATGTTTGGCGTTAATATATTACCTTAGAAAAATATTATTATTTGAAGAAAAGTATTTTGTTGATCCTAATATATTTCTTCAAACCAAATTTCCTCTAATCTCAAACCATTCTTATAAATTATTTTCATCAAATATTATTTATATGTAAAATGTTAATAATATATGCCAAAATATTGCAGTCTACTGAATGTTTAAGTAGATTTAGTTTTCATATTAAAATTCGAATATTTTCCAAAGAGGGAATTTGACTTTGAATTTATGTACACGAATGAAATGTGTGACAGAGACAGATGTATAATTTACCGTTCCCTTAGAAAATATTATTATTAGAGATAAAAAATTTCAAGAGCAATAAAAATATTAAACTGCAAAAAGATTATTTTTCTCCAAAATTTAAAATTTTTACAATCAGAAAACAAAATTTAATTGCGAATATAGTTTGACGTTAATATGGTACCTTAAAATAGAATTATTATTTGGAGAAAAATATTTTGTTGATTAAATAAATATAATAAAGATTGTTTAAAACTTAAAAACATCTTTCTCGATGAAGAAAATAATTTTTAACATAAATTTTCAAATCAAAACGAATATGAGTATTTTTAATATTAATTCAACAGTAGGTATTTTGCTGCCCCTAGCAAAATGCCGCCTGTGGCGGACACCAACCTCCCGCACCCCCTTACTAACAGAATCTCCAATTTTATCATTTTTATATATTAAACTACAAATTAAACTGTAACTCCTTTTGCTATACCTCAAATGAAACGACAATTACAGAAAATTAAACTATTTACATCATGTGTCACTTTCACATATAAACTTTAAAACTCATTTTGTAATATTAATATAGCTTAGTTTGTACACAGGATATTTCACAAACTATTAACAACAGATTCATAAAATTTTGTGTGCTGATATAAGTACATATATATTACAGCATAAACTAATTTATTATTACCATTCTATTCTTAATTTTTATTTTGAACATGAAAAAGTTCTATTCTTTTTTTCTTTTTGAATTTCGAAGCTATTAACCATGTAAATAAACATGTACGGATTTTAAATGTTGCATTCTATAAAGATATAGTATTATGAAGTGTATTTATGAAAGATTTCGTATTGTGAATGTAAAATATTCTTTAATATCTTGCGTATGACTGCCTCTAAGTTGTGCATTCCAAAGCAAAGTGTTATGTATAAAGCTCATAAGAAAATTACTTTTTACCAAGATCTGATGACATTTATCAGAATAAACTATCTTGTGATATATTTATTTGCTAAGTTTATGAGGATAGATATAATTGTAAATTTTAAATTAAGTTAATTTTTTAACTGGGTCCAAATCTGCTCGTCTGAAAACATGTCCCAGCCATCTAATTCTGTTGGATTTAATAACTCAAGATGTTAGATTGTCTGTATTTAGTATATAATTCATGGTTATATAAGCCTACCGAGATTTAGGTATCAACACTAGAGGCACAATCTTGCAGAAATCTTGCATATGCAGATGATATTGATATTGTTGGGCGAAGAAAACAGGATGTGGTTGAGGCATTTATTGCCCTTGACAGTGCTACTAGGGATATGGGCTTAGCAGTAAACGAGGAAAAAACTAAGATTTTGGTGGTGAGTCCTAGAATACATGATGTACAATCGCTTAATATTGGAAACTATATTTTTGAGGGAGTCACCCAGTTTAAATACTTGGGCACCCTTAATACCAGTAGAAATGAGATAAAGACGGAAATTAGAAACCGAATTTTGATGACAAATAGGTGCTATTTTGGTTTAAAGAGCCAAATAAAATCTAAACTCCTCTTCATCAATACAAAAATAAACATATACAAGACCCTTATAAGACGATCATTTTATAATGCAGTAAGACATGGGCAATTAACAAAACAGAAGAGAATAGGCTACTCATGTTTGAAAAAAAAATCCTTCGGTCAATATTTGGAGCAGTAAAGGAAAATTACCTTCATTAATATTAATTTTTCTTTTGCTCCTTCTAAACACAACACAGTATACGCTAGGGAATCTAGCACGCAAGGATTTTCTTTGATTAAATAAAAAGACTTTCCTAGATAAGGTAATATTTATGATTGTAAGAGCCTTACCTGGTGAACTGATTCGGTCCACCGTGATTGGTATCTTTTGGGTTGTAATGAGGTCCAGTGGATTGACAGCCATTGGACAGATCTCCGAGAGAATGGATATGGAATCCATGCTTATGTCCGATTTGTGGAGTATCGTTGGTTTCGTCTTGCTGAACGGTTTGATGGTGCCCATGATGACCTTCTACATCGAAGCCTTGCAGTTGGACATGGAAATTGACAGGTCCTCCGGTTTTCTGCGAAAAAAGAAACATCAATTCATACATTCAAAAGAAAGCAAAAATTTGAGGCGTACAATTAGGTCTACTTGTATAATGAGGGAAATAATCGAAGGCTGTGGTCTATAAATTGAATTCCTAGAGATATCCCTAGTGATTTTTAAAAGTGTAATTAAATAAAAGCTTGGTGTAGTTATATATAAAATTCATAAGACGCATGTTATCTTTGACTCTAGGAAACAAGGGTTCTATGTATGTGATTAACGCCTTAACGTGCACGAACGAGTTAACTAGAGAGCAAACTGTGCACACTCGAGATAATTCGAGCGGCGTTGTACTTTATGTTGCTATAATTTTTCATACTCCAATGCAATCGAGAATTGAAAATAACAATGTGAAAGTAAAAAAACAATCGTTTTACTGATATTTATCATTTACATGGGATTGTAAGCTATAACACTTACTTATTCAAGTATAAAATATATATTTTTTTTCTACTTATCACTTACGACTTATCTTCTCCTTGTGAGCCCCTTTCCGACAGCGTATTCATATTTAGATTCTGATTCACTCATTTTTCAATATATAAAATAAAATATAATAGTTATAATGGAAAATAAAATATAATAGTTAACTATTTTATTATTAAGCTATGGCTGTAAAGACATCCTTGACTCGAGGAGTCACTTTATATACTTTATTCTTAAGATCAGAAACTTAAGGGTTTCCTATTTGATACCTACTCATCAAGAGATGACACATCATACTGTCAATTGGTAGATTGCCTACCAATTGAACAATATACTCTTTCGACAATAATAATAATATTCTAAAAATTAGAAATCATACCAATTGTATAAATATCCAATATACTCAAATTTTGATTATTTTTGTATTTTTGTAATTTTCTTGGCAAGACAACGTTCTAAATTGTGTTTTTTACATTAAAAAATTGATTTTTTTTTTGGCCGGCCTTCTTAAAAAAAAAGAAGTGGTGCCATCGCGTAAAAGTACATGTGCGGCAAAACAATGAGGGCCGAATTCTCAAGATACCTCGGAAAATACTTTTAATCTATTAAAGCTGTTGTAATTTAAAGTGCTGTGTAGGTAGACGCAAATATTAACAAACTCTATATTCTAAAATGCACCTGTTTATTAATATATTGTGTGCGGGTACATTTCGCAGCGGAATTGTACCGGGAGCGCGCGTTTTGGTCGTAAATTTAGTTATTCACTTAACTCTTAATAGATCAAAAATTATTTAATTTTTTAACCACCTTTTCTATTTTATATTGAAACACACACACACATCCGCTATCATGCATTAGGTTTCCAATGTGGTCCTCGAGCCTTTATAAGTTGGAAACACCTGGTTGAGAGTTTCGCCAGGTCATGTAGTTCCACGGATGCCATAAATCATTAAAATTTCAAGACCACAGACTTAAGGTTAATGAAAAATTTTATGTCTTGCAAAATTCAAAATGTAAGAAAGTTAAGACCACTAAAGCTGTAAAGATGCCATTTATTTTTTAATATAAAGGGCTTTTATATTATGGCAGTGAAACTATATATTAACGGTTTTTGAGGAATTTAATTGATATAAAAAATAGGTGTTAATTAGTACATCTCTTCATGAAATTTAAATACAAAAAGTTCATAGCTATGCATTTTCCAATTAATAATGCCAATAAAGGCAAAAATGAAAATCTCAAAAAAGCCTATTTTTACCGGTAGATATCTTTTGAAAAATCGGGGAATCATTGAAGCCAGTAATATGTATGTATTTATAGAAACCTTCTAGTATAAACATGGAACCATTTTTTCTTACTGGGCTTTACAAAGCTTCAAATCTGTCAGTTAACGAAAATTCGAGACAGAAACCTATTTCTTCAAGCTTCCGTTTTCTTCTCCCTTAACAACGAATATTACAAAATTCTCACTATATCAGTAGAGTCTTAGCTAATGCGAAACCTAATTTTGTAAATTAGTTGGATGAATACAATTTTGAAGTTACTGTTAAAAATACATTACTTAACTTTGTTAGTGAAATAATTCTCCATAATTATTCTTCTGTTTTCGTCGTTATTATTTTACTTCATTACTTTTCCAGTTTTTTTTTAAATATTATGACAGTTTAACAAATATTTTAAGTACTTCTTATTTTTTTAAATATTTATGGATATTGCATTTTGGTTTTAACAAGGGGGATTATTTAGATCTGTAACTTTCTCTTCAGAGTTTCTTAATCCTCTAAGCGGTTCACACGTACAATTCCTCCAAACCGATGAAGTCTTAAAAACGTATAATTTTCGACCTCCAAAAAGGGATGTAATGTACATTTTTGCTTTAGTGTTTTCCCTCATGGAGTTTTCCGGTAGGAGGGTCAGGTCGATTGTTTAGGAACTGTACCCCTCTTTGACATTTATTGAGGGATGCACCCTACCCCCTGAGGCACAAAGACGCTGATAGCTTTTCATAGTTTTGTAAATCTCTATTTCGAAGTATTTCGTTGGCGGTAACAGATGTATCTCTAATTGCACCAATTAAATATCTTGGATGACTTTCGTAAAAAATATAGATAAGTCGCTCAAAGAATATTTTTATTTTTACTTTTAGAATCCATTATTTTTTATGGGATGATCTTCGACACTCGACGAGCGTTATGAGTTAAAAATTAGCAATCTATAATATCTATTGATATATCTACTTATAACCGGAAGTAAAGGGACAATAAGGAGGGTGGGTTTCCCGTATTCCATTCTAGTCGACAAAGGGTGAAGGAAAAATCATAGAACCTTTTGGCCACTGACACAGTTAACCTTTAGCGTATATTTTGGAGACTTTTTTTCTCGATGTGTTCCACTCGGAGGGTTAAAACGTAGCAAGCGGTACACGTACTAGTACGATTTCTGACGATTGATACTTGAGCACGGGTCACGTACTAGTACGGGTTTTGCGTGTACCTCCTCATAGAGGAAAATGCTTTGAACACTATCACGCTGTAAAACATTAGTTTTATGATTGCTCTTTTAATTTTTTTTTATAATGTAAAAATGTTTATATATAACATAATTCGAAAAAATTAAAACTATATACTACTATTTCTATTTGATTTTTCATATTTATGATACTATTATAAATTTATCCAATAAAAAATATGCTTTTTGTTTAGAAAAATCTTATGGTTATTATTGATATATTTCTATTTATATATTTGCTTATATATTTCAATATAAAATACGAAAAGTTGGTTAAAAAACTAAATAGTTTTCGATCTATTGAGATTTAACTGAATAACTAAATTTACGCGCAAAACGCCCGCTCTCGGTACAATTCCGCTGTGAAATGTACCTGCACACAATGTGTTAATTTACGCTTAACATAAAATCTTATATTTCATGAGCATTGGAGAGAGCTCAATGTCATTATTATTAAGCAGTAACAGGATAAAACAAATACTTCTAGAAAAATTGTTATTTATTAATTGTCCCCCTTCCTCCAAAAATTTAAGCAAAGAAAAATTACATTATTTAATCACTTTGAACTTTTGTTGTAATATAAATGAAATAGGAAAACCTTTAAATTGAGATAGTATGTTATTGAGTTACCTTCTGCCAAAGTGTAACGGATCCAACAACATTTTGTTGCTGATCTTCAGGTATAGCTCTGTTCGGGGTCACATCACACATGGCCAAATAATAGAGCCCATAGTCGGTATCTAAAAAAAGAAGAGAGCAAATTGATCACACAAAAGAACTAAAAGTGTTTGTGTGTGTGTAAATATACTTGTCAAGTTTCATTATTATAATAATTAGAGAATATTTTTAATGGAAATTATAAAAGAACTTCATTTGTATCATGCCTAATAGTACCTTCAGTGAAAAGAAACCTCAAACATGTGTGGGATACACGTGTTAGAATTCTCAAGAGTTTCCAAGAAGTTCATCATTCATTTCTGTAAGTTACTTAATAAAGAATATTTAATGTAAGATAGCCACGATTGTTTAGATTAAAATAATTCAAAAGATGAATCTCTTTTGAATATGAATATGAAATTATGGTATTTTACACACAGAAAAGTAAACATTCAGGGGGTGTTAATAAATAGTGATTTTTATAACCAAACATGATGGTAGTTTTAATACATGTTTTAGATGTTTTGATCCAAGAATACTTTTTAATATAATATATCTAACACCGGCATTCATTTTTTTAAAAATTTTAACCAGATGAAAATAACTTCTATAGATAACTTTCAATTAAAAGAAATATAAATACCCTCTCTAATTTTCTATTTAAACGTTACTTCTCTCTCTGTATACACACAAGAGCCAAAACATTATGACCACTCCTTCATTTTGTAATGAACTCGCCTGGATGACGTGGAAGGCACGTGATCAGCTGGTATTTAACTGCTGCTGGAGAGTCTGAAGAATCATTCTTTTACTTACTCCTGTGTCTAATGGGAAAGGCTGCAGATCTAAGTGATTTTGATAGAGGGCAGATTGTAATGGCTCGAAGGCTCGGAACAAGTATTTTCGAAACTGCACGACTCGCGAGTTGTTCGCAATCTACAGTTGTTAGTACTTATGCAAAGTGGATGAATGACAGTGAAAGTAGCAGTAAACGACATGGTGTTGGACGTCCACATGTTATCAAAGAAAAAGGTCGTCGGAGACTGTCTCACATGTTGAAGTAAAACCGGAACCAGACAGTGGCTCAGCTGACAACCCAATGCAATGCAGGGCTAATTAGAATAGTATCGGAGCACACTGTTCAGCGGACACTGTTGGATATGGGGCTAAGCAGCAAACATCCCACTAGTGTTCCTTTGCTGACCAAGCGTCATCGCCAACTGCACCTACACTTAGCCCGGAATATCCCGACTGGTCCATGGATCAGTTGAAGAGTTGTCTTGTCAGATGAATCACGGCTTGTCATTCATCACGCCGCATTACATTTGAAGCACATTTAAATAAATTGAAAAATATGAAAATTATGTCATATATGTATGGGTTTTAATTCCTCGTATATCCGTTCAAATGAAATTCGAGTTAGTTCCAAAGAACGAAAACATTGATAATCTGTCAATTTTCGCAGGGTTGTCAGACTGTCCTTCAGTGAATCCGGATAAGAGACATTATAAACAATTGTAGACATATGTTATCGAGATTAATAAAATTATTCTAAAGGTTAAAATAGAAATAATATCTTGAAAGAAATGTACAAATAATAATTGTAATGACGCATTATGCAATCTAAACGTGTACAATTTAATTGGCGTACAAGGAAGTGACCACATCAGATATGAAATCAACTATTGCCGTACTATATCTGTGTGCGGTTAAGAATGACGAACTCACACTTCGGGATCTCGACGGTCCTATTTCTCCTCCTGCTGCTGGAATCGTGGTGGTGGTGATGGTGGTAGCTGTGCAAGCTGTTTTCGTTCATGAGGTTCATTCCGTCGGTACTTGAGGAATGATGGTGGTGGCTGTGGCTTCTTCTGTCGCTGGCCACTACCACGGGTTCAGAGACGGGGGGAGGAACGACCTCTTGCTGTGTCCTTTGCTGGAAATCTTCGGATTCTACGGAGTCACTGAAATTGACAGAACAACGGAAATAAAAAATCGAGAGAAATGGCTAAGCATTTAGGTTTGGTGAAAATCGATAGCTCATCATTACAATATTTCTCCACAAATTTACTCGCAAGCTTTATATATTGCTATCCCTGGATCCGATCGTTGTTTTTCCCTCACCATTTTCTCTCTTCTCTCTACTCACAATGTCACAAGTCGATCGCTATCAGTGTAACTCTTTCGCTGTCATTCGGTTTTTCCCCGCCTTCCTCTTCACTGGTCACTAATTGAAAAAAAAATTATGGCCGATAGAAATATTCTACAGGTCATAATTTATTTTTCTGAGGAAATTAAACATATTTTTACAGGCTACATCATTTTTCTCATCAAAATTTAGCACGAATGCAATTTGAGTATAAAATAATAACATGTTACATTGTTTGGTACAGAAAAGCTTAGTTAAATTCTGATTATCAACAACAAATAAAAACTTATGATATTCTTTTGCTGTTAAAAAAAAAGTTATTCAAATTATTCCTATAGACAAAGAATTTCGTGTTCAATTTTTAACATATTTTTTTTCTGTTTTAAAATCGGGAAATTTAGTACCTTTTTTTCTTTTGAGGAAGTTTTCGACTATAAATGTTCTTATAAGTCGCCATACTAACTTCTACTTTCATGTATGTACCGAACAATGGACAAACGGATAGCACACTACTCATCGGTACCGGTTTGATCTGGTTTGGTTAGAAGCACTGCTGTCTACATTTTTCCTACTGCTTAAAGGCATTTTCGAACGGTTACGGAACATTTATGGCAGCAGCAGTATTTGAAGCCGCGTACTACGGTATTGGAGACCAGCGCTCTGTCATTCAGAAATCGTCAGTCATCATTTTTGGTACAGGACCTCGTGGGTTTGAATTCCACTGCTGGCATGGATGTTCGTAACTGTTCGGAATCGCCTTCAAGCAGTAAGTCCCAGTCTTATGTCACAGCCCTTGTGTAGCAAAAACGTAGACAAGATTTTGAAAGAAAATATTTTGCCATTAACAATTAAAATTTTAATACTAATTTCTAACTTTGCTTTTCAGAGACATTCTATCATTAGAAGAGATTTAGAGAGTGGGAACGATGATTGATGCTACTTTACGTTGTTTGTCTGTGTGAGTAATGATTATTAGTTTTAATTTCTAACCCTGCTGACCAGAGACATAAAATAGAGAGAAATGGATAAGCATTTAGGTTTGGTGAAAATCGATAACTCCTCATTGCTTGTTCATTTAGTAACAATATTTCTCCACAAATTTACCCGCAAGTTTTATATATTGATATCCTGGGATCGGATTGTTGTTTTTCCCTCACCATTTTCTCCCTTATCTCTACTGACAATGTCACAAGTCGATCGCTGTCAGTAGCCCCGTTTACATGTGCCAAAAGCAGCGTAGAATGCAGGGTAGATACGCGAATTATAATATAAGGGATTATAGAGGGGGAATGATAATTGATGTTACATTACGTTGTTTGTCTGTGTTAGTGATGATCATTAAGTTTAATTTCTAACCCTTCTGGCCAGTAACATAAAGACTATTATTATAAGGGATTAGAAAATGGGAATGAGGATAGATGGTACTTTACGTTGTTTGTCCGTGTTGGTGATGGTCGTGATCCTCCCCATGAGAATGTCCTTCCCCGCTGTGATCGTGCGTTGCCGAGTGAGAGTGCGAATGGGAATGAGAATAATGTCCATGATCGTCACCGTGAGAATGGTGTTCGTCGTCGTGCGAGTGGTGTTCGCCGCTGTGAGAGTGGTGGTCTCCGTCACCATGCGAGTGGTGGTCTCCGTCACCGTGCGAGTGGTGGTCCCCGTCGCCGTGTGAGTGGTGCTCTCCGCTGTGGGAGTGCTCTCCACCGTGCGAGTGCTGTTCCCCGCTGTGCGAGTGGTGATCATCGCTGTGCTCACCGCTGTGGTGGTGGTAGTCACTCGACGACTGCATTTCACCTAAAATGAGAAACATTTTTACTTCTTTTTATGGAATGTAATACTATAATAGCAAAAAAATTCGGTTGTTAAATTTCAACGCTAATACCCTTTTTAATTAGTTTCCGTGTGACGTCTATACGTAAGTATGTTTGTACATGTTAACAGACCGTAATCACAATTTAGTTTTGGAAAGTTAAAATTAAGATGGATAGCTAGGAACGATAAGGTTAAGATAAAAGAACGCATTTCGAAAAATTGGTTCACTCTTTATATTTTAGTTATGTCTTTTCATTCCATTCAAAATTATTACATATAATTTTTCTTACCCTTATTCTTTTTTTTTTGTTACCTTTTGGTCCGATATTCATCTTATTACAATAGGGATACACAAAAGAGTTCCGTACATAGCTAAAATAAGCGGGGCATTACCAACATCCCTTAGACTGAAGGAAGTGGACATTACTCGGTAAACTTCACCTTTCCCCTTTCTGTGGAACTTCGCAGTAAAAAAAACACGCACTTCATATTGACACGGCCGAACGATGGCCGATTGGTTAGGGTGCTGGCCTTCGGATCCGGAGTTCGTATCCCACTGTGGCATGGATGCTCGTAGCAGTTCGAAATCGGCTTTAAGCAGCAAGTTCCGGTCTCATTTGCCCTCGTGTTGCAAAAAGTAGACCGTAGCGCTTCAAGTTAAACCAATTGACGCGTGTAGAAATTCTTTCTCAGAAGAAACAAATATTATACATTCCATTGTAGAATAACAATCATCTTAGTTAGAACGCAATTTTGCGACAGTTAAATTCACTCTTCTATACACGAAGGTAATCTTATTGAGGAGAATAAATTTTGCTAAGCCTATTCGTGTTTTCTCTTAATTTTTAAAATCTCACTTAACTTTTAGAAATCTCACTCTGTTTGGGGGAAAGTGAGAGAAATTCTCACTTTTTTTTCTGTGTTGAGAACCCTGCTTTAGAGGCAATAATTTTTGATATATTGCATACATACAAAACAGACTTAAATTTATAAAAATTAGTCAATCTCATGAAATCTTTTAACAGAAAACCACAGAGAAAAATCAAAATAACATCAACATAGTACATATCAAGAGAAACAGAATGGATGATACGTGAAATTAGGAATACAGTGTTCCCTTGCCACTTCGCGCTTCATGTTTTGTAGCTTCAGTGCTTCGCTGGTTTTTCCAAAATATTCCTTAAAAAATAGAAATGAAAAAATACAACCATGTCGATAGCTACATTGCGGAAAGGAGCGTTGTTTCGTGTTGATGAGCGAGAGAGAAGTATCCCTGCATGTCAAACAAAGAGATGAATTGACTCAGAGTACATACCACGGGCTCTCATAAAGGCTCATGATTGGTTTCCGGTGAGACATCGACCAGTGAGAGAACGAGTGGATTTGTTCCTTTGAGTTGATTGTCTGCTCATCATCGCAGCCTCACCTAGCATCTTCCCTTGTTGCATCTTGCCAGTCTTGTCCATGATGTTGACTGTCTAGCTTACTGTACTTTAGTGTTGTTTTGGCGATAACTTGTTTGAGCGATAACTTTTTTTTATTAATTAAGCCCTTGTAATGCCGCCTAAGCGCTGTGCCCCTGCGAATGCTTCATCCAGGGCACCCAAGAGGAAGAAAATGATGGCCATCAGCGAAATAGTGAAACTTTTGGATGTGATCAAATAGGGGTGAATGAATCTACAGTGCAGTACATCAAGAAAGAGGAAGCAAACATCAGCAGAACTGCTTCAATAACACGGAATACATTCGTATTCACTAAAATTCCAAGGGACAAATCCTACTTCGTAGTTTTTCAGCTCTCGTGGAATGTTCTGGTGCCCATTAACCTCGAAAAACGAGGGATTACTGTATACATTTCTATGACGATGCATATGATGAATTTATGAGCTTCAAGACCGAAAGGGGTGGTATGGGGACTGTCGTGAACAGCCACTGATTGAAGCTGCAATCTGTATTAAAAAAAATAGAAAAGTTCAATTTTTTTTGTATGTGTATGTGTGAGTAGATTCGGTTGTAACGGTCGATGTGATTTATGCATCTTAGTGTGTATATTAAAGCTTCTCTGTAATTTATTTTGGTTTCTGAATGGCTTACGGTATCGAGTTTTTGTTTTTACTTTGAAAAAACAATGGTTGGTTAGTTGGTTAGGGTTTAATGGCGCAAGATCTAGGTAAGGATAAGCTGTACCAAACAAAATAGTAAAAGACTAAAACAGTGCAGGAAACAAATGTAGTAAAGGTGGGCAATAATAAGGGAAAAAGAGCAACAATAAAGATTTTTTGAAAAGTTTACACTAAGTTAAAAGCTTAAATCCGTTTAAGGAAGTCAAGCAAATTTAGGTGAGTCGAAGCACAATGATTTAGGAATTTAGAATCGGCAAGCTCGCCCTTAGCCGGTTCTTAGAAAGAGAAGAGAAGGTAAGTCATGCCTTTTCTTCTAATTCTTTTTTTTTCTGAGTTTTTTGATGATGAAAAAAATTCTATAAGTATGGTAGAGAAAGGAAACTGAAAAAAGGCAATGTTTTTATTTAGATTAGAACTGCAGAAAGGAATAGGTACTGAGATCGCACTTTAGGAAAAAAAAATAAAGGTATCTTTTGAGACTTAAAATCTTATTTTCATCTCATTATATTTGTTGCGATGCTTTTAGAATAATTTTTTACAGGTTCTTTATTGACACCCTAGCTTAAAATATTAGTTTCGTCATTTCAAGAAGTCTATTTTTTATAATATAGAAATATACGTTAAACAAAAATAAAAGAAATTCATTCGCACGATAAAGCTTGAAATACGTATATTAAAATCTAAATTTTTATATCAAATAGAAGTAAAATATTTGTTTTATTCTGTAAAAGAAACTTTAAAGTTATCGAACCTTTTAGAGTTAAAAAATTTAAAAACTGTTGGTAAATTCAAATTTAAAATAAATTAGTACTCATCATGCCATAAAATAAAATATATATCGTCCGTATTACTTTAATTAATGTTCTCTGAATAAAAACGTTAATTAGCTTCTACTTGATACAAAATATTTCTTTCTAATTTATATATTTTAAGTTATTTTGAGTGTGAGTGATTATCTATTTTTTTTTCTCTTGGTATGCATATTTTATGATTAAAAAATTATTGCTTCATATAAAAAACTAATTAAAACTTTATCATACAACCTTATCTTAAACTTTTAAAAATAATATTTTCCAATTTGATGATTTTGGTATTGAACTGGTAATTTCGAAATGATCCATGTGCATTACTTTTATATATTTCTTATTAAAAATTTTGGGGGATTCTCTATTAAGTATTTGTTCTTAAACTGGCATTTGAAAATAGTAAAGCATTTTCTCGAGTTATAGATGATTTAACCCCGTAAAATGGCGAAAACAGTTGCTAATATTCTATAAGTTCAGATAATTGTATAAATGGTAGTTAGCGTTATTGAAAATACCCAATTGTATTTCTATATAAATTCTAAAGAAACGATGAAAAAATAAAAGCTATTGCTTAATATGTTGTGCACTAGAAATATTTTAAAGGAATATTATTAGAAGAATTATTTATCAATTTTTTAATATAATTTTTTATTTATCGTATTTCAGTCAAAAATTACTTTCTAATAGATTTTATGTCTTGTATGTTTCGTACAACAAAATATATTTTTATTATAAAAATATTGTATATTTTTATATAAAAATATTATTTTGTGTTATATTATAATGTTATACTTTTGTGTGAAATTATATTTTTATGATAAAAATATTTTTAAAATTGAAAATTGAAAATTTAAAAAAAATTTAACTTAGCTTGTTCTTTTAAAATGACATTAAATATTACAATATTGCAGCGACATGTGCTTTTAAAAGTGTACAACATTTCATACTTTTAAATCCCTTATTAAAGTTCTAAATCAGTTATCTTGTTATAAAAACTTCGATATCATCGAAGATTTTATTACAAGATTTCAAGTAGATAGACAAAGAATAAAGTTAAATACAAGCTTATTAAAAATTAAAGAAAGAAATTTTTTTAAACCCGAACTATTTTCAAACCCTCATGCTACTGTTACTTTGTCTGTAAATGTTGCAGAAACGATGAAAAAAAGCAATTATTTATTATGTTGTGCAATAGAAACATTTTAAAAGAATATTGATAGAAGAATTATTTGTCAATTTTTAATATAATTTTTTATTTATCGTATTTTAATCAAAAATTACTTTTTAAAAGATTTTGTGTCTTGTGTGTTTCATACAACAAAATCTATTTTTATTATAAAAATATTTATAAAAATTGAAAATTAAAAAAAGTATTCAACATTACTTGCTTCCTTAAAATGGCATTAGATATTATAATATATATTTCAAATTTATGATAAATTATCAAAGTTCTAAATCAGTTATCTTGTTATAAAACCTTCGATATCATTTTATTACAAGATTTACATTTACAAGATTTTATTACAAGACTTGAAGAAGACAGACAAAGAATAAAGCTTAAAGGAGCTTATTAAAAATTAAAAAAAGAATGTTTTTAAACTCGAACTATCTTCAAAACCTCATGCTGTTACTTTATCTCTAAATGTTGCAGAAACGATGAAAAAAAGCAATTATTTATTATGTTGTGCAATAGAAACATTTTAAAAGAATATTGATAGAAGAATTATTTGTCAATTTTTAATATAATTTTTTATTTATCGTATTTTAATCAAAAATTACTTTTTAAAAGATTTTGTGTCTTGTGTGTTTCATACAACAAAATCTATTTTTATTATAAAAATATTTTTAAAAATTGAAAATTAAAAAAAGTATTCAACATTACTTGCTTCCTTAAAATGGCATTAGATATTATAATATATATTTCAAATTTATGATAAATTATCAAAGTTCTAAATCAGTTATCTTGTTATAAAAACTTCGATATCATCGAAGATTTTATTACAAGATTTCAAGTAGATAGACAAAGAATAAAGTTAAATACAAGCTTATTAAAAATTAAAGAAAGAAATTTTTTTAAACCCGAACTATTTTCAAACCCTCATGCTACTGTTACTTTGTCTGTAAATGTTGCAGAAAAGTAGCATTTACAGACAAAGTAAACACTTTGTATTTAAAACAAAATTAAACTAATAAATTAAAACATTTCAAAGCTGTATTAGATATTCTATATTGCATTGCCTTGGACTTAAAGAAGTGTAATATTTCAGACTTCTAACTCAATTAGATATATTCAAAGTTTTTATAACAAAATTTTTAGCAGAGAGACAATGAAAAAAAATTAAATAAAATAATTTTTTAAATCAGTTGAATCATTTTTAATCTTTGTTTTAATAATAAATTTTACTATCTTCGAAGCCTCGTACTACTATCAGAGATTGTTGTAAAACTGCAACATTAACAGAAAAATCAGATGGCGTGACGCTTGCACTAAAACGAATTATAATAAATTAAAAATATTTAAAGCTGTATGAGATATTCCATATTGCACTGTCTCAGACTGATACAAGTGTGCAGCATTTCAGACTTATATCACAAATATATATCTTCAAATTTTTTAAAACAATATTTGTTACAGAGAGCCAATGAAAAAAGTAAAATACGAGATTTAAAAAAAGGAAAAAAAAGACAGTTTTTTAAACGCGAACTATCTCTAAGCCTCATCTACTGTTAGGTAGTATTGCAGAAAAGCAACATTTACAGTCAAAGTAAACGAGAAGTGAAACTTTCTATTTAAAAAGAAATAAAAATAATAAATTAAAACTATTTAAAACAAGATTTGATATTTTATATTGAACTGTATTGGACTTTAATACATACACAATATTTCAAAGTTTCAAGAGAACACATCCCCTTCAAACCTTCAAAAATTCGATTTTTTGTTTTTTACTTTTTTAAAATATCTGGACATATTTGAATCCTTTAAAACACAACCCATTGAAATGTTTCAATTAGAAACTATAAAACAATACGATATTTCATTTAATATTCTAGATTTTAAAAATTTTAATGCAAATGTGAAAGTTTTACTTTTATGCATTTTACTCTAAATGGTGTTTTATCAACATGTATGCAATATATATATATATATATAATATATATATATATATATATATATATATATATATATATATAAACCATTGCACTTATTGATTTAAAATTTTCATAGTAAATACGTATAAACCCACGATGAAACCCTACCTACATGTTTCGTCATTGTTTCTTTTATTTGGTATTTATAGTATTTGAAATGGAATTTCAAAATATTGTTTTAGTGGTGTTTGGAAATTTAATCCCTTGGTGTAAGATTTCTGATGAGTTTTAAAAAATGTAATAGGTAGAGAATTACACGTAATAATTATTGTTTACAAAAAAGTAAAAATTATTAATGTAAATCTGTGTACGATATTTCAGAAAAGTTAAAAATGTTTTAAAACAAGATCTGACTTTTTAATTTATTAAACAAAACTTTATTTTTTAGACACAAAGTAAATTTAGAAAAACAAATTAAATAAAAATAGAGAACAATGCTGAAAATTTCATGTATATATGATAATAATTATAAAATATATGATATGGCTTAATATACTTACATTTAATGTTGCTTAAAGGTGGTACAAAGTCCTCTTAACTCAATTAAAAATGGCAGAACTTTGGAAATGGCTCAATTATAAATGGCAGGCAATACTTTTATTGTAAGATTAGTAGCAGAAGTCAACGGAGAAAGTTAAGGGGACATAGTACCTTTCGGAATTTAAAATCTTCATTGTAAGAATCTTTATAATATAATCAATGTATGAATAATCATAAAAACAAAAATGCTTCTTTTAAAAGGAAGTTTTTTAATAACTCTGAAATTTATTTAGTTTTGCCTTTTCAAGTGGTATATATATTTTAGTAAATAAAAAATTAAAAATCTCTGGGAGTAACTCAAAATAATTTTTGAAATAGGTGTGTATAAATTAAATTTGTTCATCAAATC
The DNA here is from genome assembly GCA_032207245.1 of Pardosa pseudoannulata. NCBI lineage: Eukaryota > Metazoa > Arthropoda > Arachnida > Araneae > Lycosidae > Pardosa > Pardosa pseudoannulata. The sequence goes on from CM063508.1 coordinate 120,333,043, forward strand.
GATGTAAAATATGATTCAATACACAAATCATAACTTTCATGGTGTCTGACATTTTAAAATTAAAAAATTAAAACAATTAAAAAATTCATATAATTTAGGATCACAAAATAAAAGCTAGTGTGTAGTTTGCAAATTTCAAAAGTTATTCTGCTGGGAAATTGATTTTCATTTATTTATTTTTTACTTGATTTATATATTTTATACAACAGTGATAATTCATTTGGCAATGGCAGTGATCGCTTATTTAAAAAAACTGGACTGAAGATATATTATAATATATCTTATTATACCAGCATTGGGCTCCCTTTAGAAATAGGCTTATGAGAAAAAAAGACCTTTAACATAAATTGACAGAAAAAAGTATAAATTTTGAAGATAAAAACTATTAAGCAGTTAAAGAGAGAGTGAAGTCGAAATTATATATTGTAAATATATGTTGTAAATTCTCACATTGCTTGTCTAGCAAATTATGAAAAAGTATATCATAGTAGTAGTGTAATGACAAAGAAGGCATCTTTGTCTTTTTAATACATTTTATGAATAACTTTTTAAGTACTATGATGCAAAAACATAAATTTTGTATCAAAAAGTATCCTTACTCTCATGAAGATGCTCCATTTTGTGCATGGAGGACTCTAGCACCACTTGGTGCTGCCTCAGGTGATTCAAGTGGTTGGATACGGCATCACGTAGTTCATGAATGTAAGTCCAGATGTCGGTGACATTCCTCTGGAGATCTTTAATTTGACTCTGTAGATCATTGCCATCCTGGAGTTCAGCCGCGTCGGGCATTTGAACTAAAATACAAAGGAATTATTACAAAAGGAACGAACTAAAATCCTGACCGTTATTTGCGCTTCGTTATGTTGGAAGCTTGATTTTTCTGTGGTGATAATTTCTAATCCGTTCATGATCGCCGGAAGACGAAAGAAATGCTGCCCCAAACCCGAGCAATTTTCTCCGTTAAGCTTAATTTCATTTTTAAATTCATAGAAGTCCATAACTGCAGTTAAATATACGGAAATTTATAGTTTATGATCCATGATAGTATACTGAAACAAAAACTTCGGCATATCTAAAAAACGATTGCGAATTTTAAAAGAAATGGTTTCGTTTTAATAAACTTTATATTTGCAGTAAGAAAAAGCGAACGTTTTAAATTTTTAACAAATAATTAGTAAAATTATATAATACAACAAAAATATTTCCTAAATTTAATGAATTGAATGAATTTTAACTCCAGGGATATAACATCTTTCATATCTGTTTGCTATTCATTTGCATTTAAACTGTTATCACTATTATTAATAATATCCACTATTTCAGTGTCGTCTGAATAATCAGATTTGTGGTTACTTGTGAATCACGGGGTGCCGAATTCGAACTCTAGCAGGCTTCTGAGACATACTTGAAGAACGTCTCGGATAAATCCATAGGACTGGATGTCATGTCAGTGTAAAGGCTTTATTACATGTCAACATGTAAGACTTAGTTTAGGATTATTCCTTTTAGTGATGAAGAAAGCACAGATTTCTTGTGTTACAATCAAAACACTTGCAAACGATTTACGTTGGTTCAGGTTGCCTTGTCATAAGGCCGTTAATTGGCTACAAACTTTTCGCTATAACATGAGAAATTTGCGTATTCTTCAACAGGAAAAGGAATCTTAAATTGAATCTGGTGCTGTTTCAACCTGTACGAGTTGACGTGGGATAAGGGCTTAAGGTTGTCATGTAGAAGGATAGGTATGAAATCAAAAGAGAAGAAAAGAAAATCTTTCATTCTTACGACAGGAAGGGCAAGTCTTTTTCGATTAGTGTCCCAGTTAAATTAAGGTTTATTGTTTTCAGGTGTCCAATGTGACACTTTTTATATTTTCTTTCAAATATCATTATTAAACCCTTAAAATCAATATGATAATGTTTAATTTTAAAAATTATTATTTGCAATCGTGTCACAATGGAAGAATCACTGTTATAATATAAAGGTTTAGTGATTTATTTAAAAATTATTCTATGTACTCTTGTCACAATATGAGAGTGGGTTTGGTTTGGAGTGCTACAGTCTACTTTTCGCAACACGAGGGCTAATGAGACCAGGACCTACAGCTTAAAGCCGATTCCGAATGGCTACGAACATCCATGCCCCTGTGGGATTCGAACCCACGAACTCTGGTACCGAAGGCCAGCAACCTAACCAATCGGCCACCGTTCGGCCACAATATGAGAATCACTGTTATAAAGATTTTGAGTGACATTTAATTAAAAATTATTCTTTATACTCTTGTCACAATGTGAGAATCAATGATATAAAGGTTTTAAGTGACATTTATTTAAAAATTAATTATTCTTTGTACTCTTGTCACAATGTGAGAATCACTGTTATAATATAGAGGTTTTAAGTGACATTTATTTAAAAATTCAGATTTTAAATGGTATAGAAGCCTTTTACCTAATCACTATTTCAGACTGTTATAATCAGAAAATCAAACTGTCTAAATGAATAAATGAGACAATAGCATTTATCAGTTCTCTCATTCTCAAATAGACATTCTCCCATATCTCGAAACATCAGTTTTGTGACATACAAGCTTCATATTCAGATGTACGAATTCAAAACCCCAAACTATGCCATAATTTACAATTTAGTTTGTATTCTTCCTTAATTACTCATCCCACTGATGTTCTTCCCCAAGAAAAAGTCAGTATTCCCCTTGCATGGTTGAAGGAGGCTCTAGTCACCACTCTGTCCTACTACTAAATATCATGGTCGTACTGGTTTTGAATCCACCTCTGATGGCTGCTAGTCTTGAACACAGGTTTTTTTTATAATGATGTTTTCAGTGAATATAAGTGAATAAAATTAATTGAATATACACCTGTGTCGTGCCACTCAGTAGCTCGCGTGCCATAGGTTCGCCTTCTCTGCCCGAAGGTCATCTAAATTTAGGAGATGCACTGATGGGACAACAAAAATGCCTAAGTCGTAAGTTGAAATAAATAGTAAAAAAAATTTAAGTTCAATTTCACAAAAAAAAAAAAAAAAAAAAAAAAACTTCGAAAATAATGAAAAAAAAATTTTTTTGTTGTTGTTGTTGTTGTTGCTAATGTCACTTGGACAAGCCAAGCACGTGATCCAAAGGTTACTCGAATAGACAAATGCGGCACCTTTTGTTTTGAAAAGCACCGCTAGGGTGAAAGAAGGACTTTGGTCAAAGTCTTCGCAATTTGGAAGCAGGGACCACGGAAAAAACCAACAGGCTCAGCCTGCCACCTCCAGATGTATCATTTAGGAAATTGGAAAACATTACGACTACAAACCTATTTTACTTGCCCCAGATACCATTAATGAACACAGTAGACCTTTGGCCAGTTAGAGGCTTAAACCCATGATCCTCCAGTTCGATTGAGTCACCGTTACTCTCACGAGACAAAATAAGTCATTCGAACGGTCCTAATCCTTAAATACCACAATAGGTCGGATTGTTGAGAACACTATTGTCAGTATTTGGGAACACCAGGGCTCAATTAGTTTAGGACATTTTGCTTACAGTTTATTCCCCATGACTGTAAGCATACATGCTAAGAGTGGTATTTGACACTTAAGACTCTAGATCCAAATGGCAACACCCTCGAAGTTATCTGTGAATGTGTTCCATAATAACAGGTAAGTTTATGTATGTACTTAAAGGTATCGAATCATCAAAAAAGGGACTTACCTTGCTGTTCTCCATAGCAATGGACCACAGCTAAAGCGAGCAAGACAATCAAAGCGAACCGAGGCATCTTTACCAGTGCGAGTAAAATGAGTTGCGGGCTTATAATCGCGAACCGCTCCTATGACCCCTCGGAGAAAGCTGGAGAAATTTTCGATCGGGTTCGAAGGTTAGGAGTTCATTGATAAAATGGTAAAGAACCGCGTTTAGATCCTAATCAAGGGCAAAAGGTTCATCAGTTACAGAGATATCGCACGCGCTATTTGGACGATGAATATTGCGATTAGTCTCGTTGTTATTTCCTGGGTGCGGATCAACCATATAAGGGAACGCAGAATGAGTGACATGACGAGAAGTATCACATGTCGCGCAATTCCGGGAATAAATAGCCCCCTTTTGATTACGTAAAAGAGGAGTGGGTTGTAAATGATTAACAAGTAATGCTTTCAAAAACTTGATTCTCATTATGTCTTTTTTGATTAAGTTCCATTAGTCATACCTTTCAGCTATTACTTTATATTTACCACTGTATATGTTCACAGTTACTTTGTCATGGGATGTTCAACTCTCAGCTCAAGAAGCTAGAGGGAGACGCAGGAGAAATGTCATCCCACCCCGATGATAAATTTTGAAGATCACGAGCTACCAATGGTGTTAGGAATTAATACAGCCCACAATATTTCATTTTCTTACAGTGGGTAAAGGGAAACTTAAAGGTTGTACACCTACACTATAGTGCCCCAAACCAAACTTTAACTTCTTGAATACTACATATAACATTTTATACAACCTTTTTGACTCTCCAGTATTTTAAATTGAAATGATTGTCATTTTATCAGAATATTGAGGTTAAATATAAAGCCTTTTATAAAAAAAATACTCATGAAGACAATAACAAATTCTTGTGGACAATGATAGATTCTGATAAGACAATATTTTTTAGGTAATAATAGATTCTTTAACACTTTGGCCACTGCTTCAGTCAAAAATAGTTGCGAGACACTGAATGAAAAAGTATCAATGGATTTGTAATATCGAGTCACTTATACGTATAAAATAACTTATAGTCCACAAATGTTCTTTAAAGTGTATGAAAAAGCAAATTGTCATGATGAATATTGTTGTATTGAGCATAACCTCAGCTGTATTCCTAGGAAAGGATCACGGGTCCAGTGGGTTTTTATTCTTATATATTTATGTACCCTTCAAAGCAAAGGATATGGACGAATGAATAGGGCCCTGCTCTTAGGCACTGGAGTTCGTGGGTTCGAATCACACTCATCATTAATATTAGTAGCTCGACAGCCTAGGCTGGGCCAACCCAACTGGAAAGACCTCCAAGCAGTCCTCTGGGTGAGAACTGTTTTCCAGTTACTGACTTTCAATATTCCGAAGTCCATGTTTACAGTATCCTCCTATCTCCTCCTCGGTCTATCTTTTTTTCTCTGTCCATGCAGTTTAGCCAAAAATACCCTTTTTAGATGGTTCGAGTCATTTATTCGACAAACATGAGTACCACAGTTAAGTCTATTGATTTTTAAATTCTTAATTACATATGGGTCTTTATAAAATTTATAAATCTCTAAGTTGTGCAGTCTTCTCCAAACCACATTTTCCTTAGTGCGACTTATTTTCTAATTCCACTACTGGCATAGACAGGGCTTCGAACCGGAACTGAACCGAAAACCGGAAAAAACCGTTATTTTGGTCGGAACGAAAACCGGAACTGAACCGAAAAAAATATCGGTTTATTTCGGTTCGATATATCTTTCAGTCATTTTGTTACTGTTACCAACTTATCAATATTTTCTAATTTAACGTCAACTTTATAATTACATATCCGCACTTGTATAAGATTGCAATGGTGGTTTTGGCAGCTCCAGCTACACAAGTTAGTATTGAAAGAGCGTTTTCAGGTTTGAAATTTATTCTCCGAGACAACAGAAGTAATCTCAGTGAAACCACGTTAGAAGATATATTAATAATTAGAGGCAATTTTCATATGTTAAATAAATAATATATTTTTTACATAATTATTGCAAGGCCAAGTGCACGATGTGAGAGTCAAACGACGAATGTGGGTAATCATGAACCTAGTTGTCAAATGCGATTTTGATAATGGATAACAATGCCAATGCTCGCCGTTCTTATCGTACCTGCTGTTTGTATCAATTCACATAGTGTACCAATTAAAAAAAGAATAAAATCTTCTAAATTTTGATAGAATTACATTTTAGTACAAATAAGAATATACATAAAATGAAATTATTCATTTGGAACTGAAACGAAAACAGTTATTTTTGGCGGAGCGAAAACCGGAACTGAACCGATATTAATTTTTTAGTTGAACCGGAACGAAAACCGGAACAAAAAAAATTACGGTTCGAAGCCCTGGGCATAGATATTCGTAGGCGTTCAGAATCGGTTTTAAGCAGTAGGTTCCGTTCACGCTATCCCACGTATAGCATCAAGCAGAAAGTAGACCTGCAAAATAATCGCATTTACCACACTATTCATTCTTTATGTTGTTTGCATAGTGATATTCTGCTAGTATTTTCTAACGGCAGGATTTTGACACTTGTGTACATATAACCTAGTTGTGTTAAATCAACCAAACAAAAATGTGTAGTTAAAGGTACAGTAGAATTAATAACCAAACGTATACTACCAGGTAACAAGTATAAAAATGTTCCTAAATCAGTCTATGAATTATGCGAGACCAATACATGTAAAGATTGTTTTATTATTATTTAGTGAAACGTAGTTGTAGAAAATTTGTGAAACACGATTGTCACAGAGAGAATTATGAGATGACACAACCAATTCTTCGGGGGGTGAAAAAACATTTCAGGAACATTTTTGTCATTAAGCCAATTATTTCAGGAAATTGATTTCGTCCTAGAAATTTTATAATCCTCACCTGGGTAATATTGATTTTTATCCTTTTTCAAAGCCATGAAACTTGTTTTCTAACAAATTATACAAACGCTTTTTGTCTAGAAAAGATCAGGAAGACATAAATTTGAAGATAAATTTTGGAAAAATCATACTTGCATTATTCAAACATTGTAGTATTGTATCCCATGCTATAGTATTTAGAACAGTGGAATTACGGTAGCTCAGACGGCAAAGGCGTTGGTCTCCTAACCGGAGGGCTCTGAGTTCAAGGCTTTAGACGGTCAAAAATCCGCCGTGTTCATTAATGGCTGTTGGAGTTCTTAAAATAAGTTCGTGGCCGCAATTTCCTGAAAATTCAAAACGATACCTCCGGAGGTGGCAGGCCAAGCTTGGGAGTTTTCTGCTTGGTCCCTGCTTATCAATTACGAGGACCCATTGGGGCAATGTTACTCTAGTCTGTAGTATTCCTTAACCCCTTCCGGTAAAATGACGAGTCTAGCTCGTCATTAGTTTTTCATTCCATACCGCACAATGACGAGCTACACTCGTCATGCGATTAAAGTTACTGTTAAATATGATAATTAATTTAGTTTAAAATTTCTAGTGTACTGAATTTGGCAACACTTTTATCACTTGTGAAAATCACAAGTCACTATTGCATATTGTTTACTTAGAATTTCTTGGTACAAGTCATTGCCAAATTAATGAGTGAGAATAAAAGAAAACCTACTAAGAAATGCCGTGTGTGTTACAAGAATCAAATTAAAAGTGAGACTACTTGGCGGTGTAAACAATTAAGATTTCCTTTGCACTTTGTTTTGAAAAGTACCACTAGCTTGAAGACTATTATCTGTATACCTTATTAATGTTTTGCTTTGATATTTTCTTAATTTTACTGTTTCTGATATTATTTAACGCTATGTAAAAAGTGGATTTTAATTAAGAATATGTAAGAATTGTAAAATGAAACAAGTTTTTTAAATAAAAATTAAATGGTTATTTCATGCACAGTTTTTCGTTATTAAATCATACCGGAAGGGGTTAAGGTACATGTGCTCCTCGGATGGTGCTACATGAGTAACATACATGATTGACATAAAAATATCCGTCTGTGTTGTCAGCTGCGTTGGGAAGAAAGTATTTAGAATTGTTTTTAGTTTATTAAAAGAATTAAGACGATATTAAAACGTTAAGGAGAAAGATGTTATTGTAGATTTAATATTTTAATATATAAAAAATGAAATTACTGCAATTTTTAACAATTTTAGGTACAGTTGGCACCTTTTAAATCTTAGTGTTCCCTGTGCCCATGCCTTTGGTTATTTATGATAATGTTATTATACGTTTGAAAATTATCTTCATTGGTAAAGAATTATGACGAGATTAAAACTTTAACGAAAAAGATGTTTTTGTAGATATATTTTAATATATTAATATAATTTTATATAATAATTTTAATATAATAATATTAATTTTATATTAATATATTTAATATTTTAATATAATTAATACTCTATGTGCCTTTTTTATTTATTCGTATGGCGTATTGCAATAGCAAACATTTTCGGTGTTCAGAAATAACCATTTTGGCCCTGCCTGAATGTATTAAGACTAGTTAAAAGATTACGTCTGTACGTACGGAAAAGGCAACTTTAATTTAACTAAAATATATTACGATGCTTAACTAAAATATAATAAAATAATAAAAATACAACTACTTGGGTAAATTCATGCATTTTACTATAGTCTATTCATTAAGTGTAAAATTACTTGGAAGGTCACTGCTGAGAAAATCTCAGCGCGCATGTGTAACCAAAACACTGATCTTGCATAAGCAGGACCTTTTTACGAACTGACAGCTTCACGGGCTAAGTAAAATAAATGTTTTTATTATACAAAATAACGAAACATTGTTCTTTCTTTGTCTGTACTGTATTTATATTCAGATACAAAATATAAAATTATTATAAGTTTAAAAAATATCAAAATTGCTAAAAAAATTTTTCCCTCTCCACCTTGCAGCAAGTGTTGCGACTCCAATTGGTGTCGCAACCCATAGTTTAAGAAACTCTGCTCTCACTTTTCTCAGTATCTTTCTACAGCATGCTGTAAAGCAGAGGTGGGCAAAAGCCGGCCCTTTTGCTTACTTTATGCGACCCTTTGAAAAATCCTGCATGCAATTTTTTTTAATCTCTTATATGCGATTTTGTTGAAATTAGAGATGTCAAAATCCCGGAATTTTAAAGAGGTGGGAATAAACTCTTTAATTTTGGGGAATAAACCAGGAATTTTGGGAAGAAATCATTTTAACAATATTAACATTTATTTTTTCAACAGTACCTATTTCAGAAATAACATTATTTCTAAGAGATTTTTTTTACTTTTGGCAATATATATATATATATATATATATATATATATATATATATATATATATATATATATATATTCAAGAAATAATAGCAATGAGCATTTAAATGATTTTATAGTAGCACTTATGTAATTAAATACCCTCTTAGTCTTATCAAACACATAACTGGTTGCTTCAATTTTAATTGCTAATATAATTGTTATATACATTATTTTTGATCATTTATTATGTAAATTGCTTTATACTAAAATTTATCCCCTTGTTTTATAATATAAAAATAAATATCTTTAAATTTAAAATAGCAGTTTATTATTTTTTGTAATGCATATATCATTTAAAGATGTAATCAAATGACACTGTTGCATTTTGTGTCCAATTCCTACACATACACAAACATTTTATATATATATATATATATATATATATATATATATATATATATATAAATAAATAATCGAGAGAGAGATGTTATCCAAGAAAAATAATGATTTATGGGTTTTGTGACACTACAGATTATTGCCTAATATTTATGTAATAATAAAAAGATTGAATATTTCTCAAAGGAAAAATATACTCATACTTTCATGCTAAACACGATACCTTGCCAAATATAGTTAGTTAATCCCAAATATTCAATTTTTTCATATAATATAGTTAAATTTCGTAAAAATATCAACTTTTGAGGTCTACAACAAAAACAGAAAAAAAAATGGTGGTTCTCATTGTGTCATAGGAATTGGCGACTTCAAATTACTTCAAAACTCCCATGTTTTGAAAATTTTCAAAATTCCCTTCCCAAAAAACCCGGTTTTTTCCACTGCTCACAACTCTAGTTGAAATGAACAGTATTTGTATGCGTAGTGTACATATATAAATAATGAAAAATATATAAATAATAGAGAGTATTATAATTTGAACAGTTGTAACCATATCCCTACTTTAATGTATGCAACATACATACTCTCATAAAACGTGTGGTCGGCTTACTACATAGAATTGAACGTGCACTCTTCGAGAGACGACAGACCGCAGCACACGTGCTGTTTATTTTGATTTAGCACTAGTCTCATACTCGTCATTTCTTTTGAGACTAATGTTTGTAATCTTGCAAATATAATAATAAATTGAAAAATGGACTTTTTGTAGGTAAAAGTTTTATACATTGGTTTTATTTTATTGTAATATTTAAATTATTTATTTGTAGACCTTTGTAAAATGAGTCAATCTAAAAAAAGAAAAGTTTATTTGGAGTGCAGAAATTTCAACGAATCATGGACGGCAAAATACCTTTTTACAAACATTGATAAGAGAGCAATTTGTTTAGTTTGCCAGGAAACAATTGCTGTTTTTAAGGAATATAATTTAAACAGGCATTTCAAAATCAAAACATCCAAAATATGCATCACTTTCTTTAAAAGAACTTCAAAGTGCAGCTGAAAACATGACAAAAAACTTGAATAAGAAACAAAATATGTTTACCAAACAAAGTAATCCTCCAGCACGGGAAACATTTTGAAAATTTCATTTTGGCCCGCGCTTAAAAGTATTTGCCCACCCCTGCTGTAAAGATCACAGTCAAATTGTAATCTCGCTAAAAACTAATTACAGGTAATGTGATCAGTTTGGGTCAATGTGATTTTGATAACAATAAACGATATACAAAATTAGACAAATTTAACCCCACCCCCCTTTAATTCACACATACTATATTTCAAAATAAAATGAAAATACTCACTTTATATTTATGTACTGTATATTATCCTTTATGACTAAAGACTTGTTTACATAATAAAAATAATTGCTCAATTGTTGACTGTCTACAATTCTTGGAAGCTCACTGATAAATCGTTCGTACTCAATGTTTTTTCAAGTCATCGGAGCGGTGTTGTACGCCACGTTTCAACACTTTTAATGCAATTCAGAAGCTGAGAAATGTTTAACTGTGCTGCAGCATTGCGCTGGCTCATATTTGGTGTAAACATTATATAACGAGGAAGCTACTTGACATAATTCCCGGTTCCTTTTGAACCATCCCAACACATCGATAAAAATAACCTTGCACAAATAAATGATGATCAATCCACAGGCGATGGTAACTGAATTTATTCTTAAATATCATCACTTAATAAAAAAACACATTAAGTTTAACATAAAAAAACAGGCATCTTCAATAAGCATAGAACATATAGAGAAACGAGACAGCTCACTAATCGTAAAAAAATAACACCACCACCCAGCATAACTAGCGACTTGCTTTTATATATTCATCTGGTAGTGGAATACTGTTCACAAAACAAATTAGCATGCCGTGAGGGCTTCTTCACGGAGTAGAAGAAAAAGCAATTATAAAGTGCTGGTTAAATTGAAACTAAACTGAAGGTTACTTTAACAAAGATGTTAATCAGTGTGTGGTAGAAACAAACTTAATTAAAAGAAACACTTCTTAAAAACACATTAAGTTTAACATAAAAAAACAGGCATCTTCAATAAGCATAGAACATATAGAGAAACGAGACAGCTCACTAATCGTAAAAAAATAACACCACCACCCAGCATAACTAGCGACTTGCTTTTATATATTCATCTGGTAGTGGAATACTGTTCACAAAACAAATTAGCATGCCGTGAGGGCTTCTTCACGGAGTAGAAGAAAAAGCAATTATAAAGTGCTGGTTAAATTGAAACTAAACTGAAGGTTACTTTAACAAAGATGTTAATCAGTTTGTGGTAGAAACAAAAATAGACAATATAAAGTTAACATTTGGTAACCTGTCATAACGATTTAAAATTTCAAATCTTTTGTTTTAATGCTAAATCATTTCGCTTTCTGGCTTTCATATCGACAAACTGCATGTAAGCAAGACATAAAATGTGAATAAGCTCCTTCTCAGCTCTTAATAGAATCTGTTGCCTTCTGCTTATCTGACAACTATTGACCACCAGCAGGGTGTGCGTATTTCAGAAAAATTCCAGGAATGTGTAAAACCTCACTCCTTTTCCCTAGTTGGAAGAGGCAGAATTCTCGGAAATTAAAACAAGAACGAAGGGAAAGAAAATAATGGGTTCTTTTTCAATACATTGTGAATATTCCTTTGCTAGTTAAAATGAGGTTCGAAAACTGATAACATCAATCGATGTAACGATAACATAAAGCGATAATTTTAACATACAAATGAATAGAGAAAATCGGGGTCAAATGATTTCGATAACAATAAGCGATTGATAAGATTAACCGCAATCACATTAAGCGGAGTCCACTGTAATATGGTTTGATTTGGTTAGGAGTGCTACGGTCTATTTTTTTTTTAACACGAAGTCCAATGAGATTGGGACCTACAGCTTAAAGCCGATTCGGAATGGCTACGAACATCCATGCCATAGTGGGATTAGAACCCACAAACCCCGGTGCCGAAGGTCAGATGAAATAAACAACTGGAGATAGTTTTATCTCACTAAATAAATCCATGGTAGTTAAAATGTTAATATTTAATTTTTCAATAAGCGAGAAAAAAAATAGAATCTTCAGTCAAATTTTATTCATTTGATAGTGCACTGTTACCTTAAACATGTTTCAAGATTACGTAATAGCATTAAACATATAAATTTAAAAACTGTCTTTATCAATTAACATTGTTTGTATGAATATTTTACATTCTTGAAAGATTCATTTCAAAAACTGATTTTGTTACGTCTATTTATCAATTACACATACTTTGTATGAACTCATAATTCCTATTTATAAAAGTTTTTGAGATATTTTTTTCAAGATCGCTTCTAAGAAATCTTCAAATACGTGCATGCAGCCGCGTCGATTCTCCGTTGAAATGCCACTTCTTAAGCATTTTGTGTATGACTTCAGAGCTTATCAGTTCAAGGTGATATTAATGATGAATATTTTTCTCTCTTAAAATCCTAGATTATCAGAACTCGCAAAGGAGTTTTTAGTAGGTCACGGACTGCACATCCAGTGGGCAAAAACTTTCTAACTCAGCATGCGTAGGTTCTAATTACAAAAAACTAAAAAATATTTGATGATTTATAGATTGCGTTTCAGTTTATAAATTCAATTTATGCGATATTTCAATACTTAAAGGACACATCACCTTTAACACATTGTGTGCGGGTACATTTCGCAGCGGAATTGTACCGGGCGCGGCCGTTTAGCGCGTAAATTTAGTTATTCAGTTAAATCTCAATAGATCGCAAATTATTTAATTTTTTAACCAACTTTTCGTATTTTATATTGAAATATATAAACAAGTATATAAATAGAAATATATAAATAACAACCATAAGATTTTTGTATACAAAAAATATTTTTTTTAGTGGATAAATTCATAATAGTATTGTAAATATGAAAAATCAAATAGAAATAGTAGTGTATAGTTTTAATTTTTTCCCGTTCTGTGGTTCCGCATAGACTGATGTAAAAGCTAGTTTTCATTTGTCTAAATTTTTCCAGAATCTATGTAGTAGACAAGAACATTCGGTTTCGTTTTCCTGTATATGCTGTTATTTGTGTACCCACAAACAAACCATGCTGTTACACTAGCCCGTATTAGTACGTGACCCTCGTTCAAGTATCAATTGTCAGAAAACGTACTTGTGTCCCGCATACGATGTATTAACACGCTGAATGCTACAGCAATTCTCAGAAATCTGACCTAAAAGAACAATTTGATTCAATCACATTAATTATTCTTGGAATTCACATATATTATTCACATCATATAATTATTCTCTGAATAATTATATTTTTGGTTCGTTTTTGAATAAATTTTCTGTTTATGCAAGCATTGATTTTTTCTTCTTTCCTCAGAAACCATCTATCGATATTAGCACTGATATACTACGAGTTTATTCGTAGATGCACAAAAATGGCAAGTACGAGATAACTCGTAATTGGCATCCTAGAAAAGAAAGAAATCTACGAGTTGTTACGTAGTTGGCAGTCGACGTGTTAAACTTTTAAAAACACGGTTTTTTTTTTTTTAGCTTTTTTAATATCTTTGGAAATTTCTGAATTGTTTAAAACAAACCCCAATGAAATATTCGATGTAAAACTTTACAATCTTTGCATCTAATATTGTAGTTCTTAAGGAAACTATAAAAGCTTACTGAATAATTTACTGAAAATTATGTTTTTTCAACTTGCACGCACTGAAAAAAAAAAAATAAAAAAAAAAATTACACATACTGATTTCAAATTTTCACAGTAAATACGTTATAGACCTAAAATGAAAATTTGCCTACTTTTTTCGCTGTTGTTCATTTTATTTAGTATTTAAAGTGGAATTTTTTAAACAATATCAGAAATGCCACTATTCAGGCACTTGTGTCCGGAGCAACATCGTAGTTTCAAATTTTAACATGCTAATTACAGATTACGCATAAATACATATCTTATTGGTTTCTGAATCAAAATTAAATTTAAAATATTTCATTATATCGTAAATAAATTGAAATATTTTAAAAATTTATATAATTTTTTTTTCGAATAAATTTTTTTCGGCAGTGTTTTCTTAAGCATTACACATTATCAGTCAGCAATGAATAATTTTTCAAAATTAAAAAATAAATTGAAAAAAAAATTTAAAAAAAAAAAGAAAAATATAAATAAAAATTTTGCAATTTACAGTAAATGAAAATTTATTTTCAAAATGAATTTAATTGCAAATTTTTTCAATTTTTTACAAAAGTGTCATAAAATTTTAAAAAAAAAATCACTTTATCTTAAAAAAAACAATATGAAAAAAAAATATTACAAAAAATTATGTTAAAAAATTTTTATAAACAAATTTTTACAAAAATACAATTTGAAAATTTTCATAAAAAATAGAAATTAAAAAAAAAAAAATAAGTACACATTATAAAAAATCAGTATTACATGAAAATCAAATTTGTAGACAAAAGTTCATATACACAAAATGAGCAAAATTATTAAAAAGAACAATGAACAAAAAATTTTATTAAGAATCTCAGTATTTTGGTTTAGAACATTGTACATTTTTTTAATATTTATATTCTTTTTAAATTTATTTTTGTAATTTTGAGCAGCTTTTTTTTAGCTTAAATAAAAGTGATCGTTTATCTAATACATTGACCTGATTAAAAATTTATTTTTTTCATAAATTTAATATTTTACTCAAAATTTACCTAAATCAGTTTGGTTTTTACAGTACTGAAAATAACAATATTACAAAATAAGTAAAATTCAGATTATTTTTTTCAAAACTTTGATTTAAATAAATTTATCTTTTGGTCAAAATTTGTTATTTTTAGCAATCTATCGAGTTATCAAAATTCTAGACATAAAAATGAGAAAATTTTATTAAAGTATTGGTGTTATAAAGGGGTATTGAAATGACTTGATATTTACTTTTCTGAATAGGTAAGTTTGGTTTGGTTTCGAGAGCTACAGTCTATTGTTTTATTACATGAGGGCCAATAAGACTGGGACCTACAGCTTAAAGCCAATTCCAAATGGCTATGAACATTCATGCTAATAGTGGGATTCAAACCCACAAACTCTGGTACCAAAGAGCAAAAATTTACCTATTTGGCCTTGGTTCAGCATTTCTGAATAGGTAAAAATTCAGAAATTAGCAGTAAAGGAAAAGTCCTCAGTGCAGGATTTAAGTAAAAAACAAAACAAAATACACTATCAATAATTCAATGGTTAACTACATAATGAGGCCAAATACTCGTTTTGGTAAAGTAGATTACTAGAATAATATACTTTACCAAAACCCTTATTGTATGGTTATCCTGATAATATTTATATAGAATATTATCAGGATAACCATACAATACAATCATTTTGCTACTCTGAAATAGTATTTGTACTTACACAAATAGTTTCCTTAAAAATGTTTCCAAATTTACTTTTTCTAGCTTTTACTTGATAATATATTTTTGGCTATGTTGCAAATAATTCAAGATATTTTTAGTGTATTGCCAACCAAAAATTTTTTTAGAAACACTAATTCAGACATATACAACATTAAAAAAAATTACTCTTGAATTGTTCACATACAGGGTATCTGCCAAAATAAAACTTTTCAAATCCATGACTTTTCAGGACTTTCCCTGATTTAGCAGATCATTTTCCATGACTTTAAAAAGCTTAAGTATATATGAATAAAATTTCTGATGTACATACAAATAAAATATATGCTTTTAGAGAAATTACAGGAATTTTATCATAAAAAATACTATAAACTTATTTTATAAGTGTTAATAAACTCACATACATAAAAATAAATTGTTGTATCTACATACCTAAGTTTAATCATATAGCAATTTTTCAATCAAAATGTTTCCAATTTGAATTCAGGGTACTTTGGTATTATTCAGGTGACCATGAATAATAGCCAAATATAACCCTATAAAGTTTATATACAATATCCCTAGAGATAAACTTATATTTTGTGCAAAAATCTTAACTAATTTTTATTAAAAAATAATAATTATTATTTTAATAAAATTTTATTATACAATTTAAGGAAAAAAAAACAGAATAACATACATTTACCCCCCCCCCCATTAAGCTTTCTTGCTTTGAGTTTCCTTGGTGAACAAATTTTACTTGCCAATATGGTCAACATGATAATACATAAATACCAAACTCAGTAACTTTAGCCAAATGACAAGTAAAAATAGAATTAAACAATTCAATGCATTTTTTTTAGTCAGTATTTTAGCGGATCCATGACTTTTACTCATTTTACTTGAAAAATCATGACTTTCCATGACAAAATTAATCCATTGTCTAAATCCATGATTTTCCCTGACTTTCCAGGTGCGTGGAAACCATGCACATATTTTCAGCTTTCCAATCCTTTTATAAGTAAATAATCTTCTAACAAAACTACTAAAACTCCTCAGCACAACAGCCCTAGGGTGCCAATCTGTGTTTACGTGACCAAGAGCTGTGGGGTGGGAAGCATATGTTCCGGTTAGGTGGTCAACCTTACGCAGATTCCCCAGTGTTTAGTTCCCAAGCACACTTGATCCTCAGTTCATCTACCCACTGAAGGGATGAAAGGCCGAGTCAACTTTGCCTGGTCTGGGGATTGAACCTCGGACCTATGTTGTGGGAGCGCGAGGCGCTACCCCAATGTCACTGGGTTTCCTTCTAACAAAACACACAATTTATATACACAAATTAAAAAGAAATTCAGCTCTAATTTTATTAAAACACACATGATGCATCATTTTAAAACATTTGCTCTATCATTATTTGCTGTAATGTTAAAACATTTTATATATCAATAAATAACAAGCAAAACATAAGAAGATATATACCATTATATACATGAATAACAATTTTTAACATGAGGAAATATATCATGACTTAATGGAATGGTTTAAAGAAAACAGAAGTCACTGACTACAGTTTAGTAAAATATAAAAAAATGAAAGACATTTAAAAATTACTTTTTACTTTTTCTTTGAAAGCCCATTTTAAACCTGCAAATAAACCAATATAATTTTAACACACTAATTTTCTTTCTCTCTATGAATTTGTTTTCCCAAACTTTACTTCATTACTTAATAAAATTGCATGTAACTTTACTATAATTTTAAAAATATTATAATTTTACCAGAGTGAGTTTTTAAATTAAAGCATACAAAATCTTAATAATGTGCTACAATGCTAGAACTGCATTTTAAAATTAAAATTATATAAATAATTACACTATATATTATAATTTACAATACAAACACCATATTTTAAAGAAAATTAACAACTTCATTAAAAAAATGTTGCTATAAAACAGATTTATTAAATAGATAATGTGAAATTTTCAGAATATATTTAAAAGCCACAAATCTTTTGGCAAGATAAAAAAGAACTAACTATTTATTAAAAAAATTTATTATATCACTGAGAACTCAGTAACATAATATATCTTATATTCCGCAATCCCATCAGAGATTTTTAATTACAGTATATTCTGTCATTACAAATGAAGCCAAAGTTTCTTTTTATGTACTGTATTAATTATCTACTTAATTTTAATATATACAACAGCATGTTCATAATATAATATAAATACAGTGTTATGAATGTTATCAGTATATTAAATACAATTTTAATACACTGATTTTGTTTCTCTCCATTTTTCTGAACTTATCATATTTTGTTGCTTAATAAAACTACATATAACTTTAGTAAAATTTTAAAAATTTCATAATGTAAGCTGAGTTAGCTTTTAAATTAAACATACAAAATCTCAGCTTTTGTTCACAATCTTAACAATGTGACACAATCCTAAAATTACATTTTAAAATTAAAATTATATAAATAATTACATTAAATACCAATGTTAAAAAAAACATTTTTTAAAGAAAACTTAGCAACTTCATTAAAGCAAATGGTACTATACAGCACATTTATCTGTCTAGATAATTTGAGAATTGCAGAATATGTTTAAAATCCACAAATTTATTGGCAAGATAAAAAATAAATAACCATTTATGAAAGAAATTTATTAAATTGCTGAGAATCTTATATTCTGCAATCACACCAGAGATTTTTAATTAAGAATATGTCATTACGAAAGAAGCCAATGCTTCTTTTTATGTTTCTGTATTAGTTATTTACTTAATTATTTTAAATATATACAACAGTATGTTCATTATATAAAATAAACACAAACTTAACATCCTCTTAAATCATATTCAATCCTCTGATTGTTGAACCCATATATATATATATATATATATATATATATATATATATATATAAATAATATATTATAATATATATATATATACAATATATATTTTATACATATATAAAATATATAATACATATATATAATACAATTATATATATATATATATAATACATATATATTTACAAAAAATACACATAAATATAAATATATTTATATATATACATAAAATATATATATAAATACATATATATATATATTATATATATATATAAAATAATAAAAAAAAAAAAATATTATATATAAATATAAATATATATATATAAATATATACATATAATATATTTAAAAAAAATTATATATATATATATATACAAATATATATATAAATATAAATAACACACAACACATATTTATATATAATATATATAAATAATATATATAAAAAACACAGAATCGATGGTTTTGTTATAAAAGCATAAGTATGGATTATCAATTTATATTCTAATTTAATAAACATTCTAAATTGACTCATTTTTGTATATTTAAATTGTCACAGTTGTGATGAGTGCAATTAAAAAGACAATACAAACACATTTTCTATGTCAGACCTTGACACTCAGAGGGTTAAAAAAAGTACAGTTAAATGTTAATATTTAGAGAAAAAAATTGAATGCTTTTATTACCTCATACCATAACTAAATCAGTACAATATTTGTTCATTAGGAAATTGTAAATTCAGTCCAAAAATAATTTCATATTTTTAAAAGCAAATTTCATCACTGAAATGTTACAGTCAGTTATCCCAAGTAAATGATTAAAATGTAATTTTTAATACATTCTTTCTAAGTTTTGTCAGATTGAATTGACTTAGATATAAAATAAAAACATACCATACACTAGCACAGGATCAACATACAGGAAAATACGTAAATGATGATGGGTTCGGCAGCAAATGTGTTATGGTAGGATGATAACATATGACCTTAGATTTAGATTTAGGGTGGGGTGGCCCATGACAGCAACCAGCACTGCGACTCAAGGCCTATTGTACTGAAACCCCCCCCCATTTACTGGAACAAAGGAGTCCCAACATAAAGTTAAGAAATATTAACAATTAGGTTTTAGAGAGACCAATATCTAAGATAAATCTAAGCAGCAATTTAACCGGAAAATTGATCAACTCCCATGGCTTGATGAAATAATATCTAAGAAATTCAAATCTCTTGGCACAGTAGTAGTCACAACAAATGTGTTATGGTAGGATGATAATACATGACCTTACTGATTGAGAATTCTTACAAAACAGATTATTGCTAAATTTCAATACATCAAAAGTCAATTTAGAGAAGTGGATAATGCGAGAAAAAACTTATGAATGGGGTATAACATTTTAAAAGAAAGAGGTTTTTGTTATGATATATAATGATTAAAAATGTTTGTGTGATGTATTTGTATAATTACATTTTTTATACTGATTTTGCTCAGTTGTAAAAATTGGATTATTTTATACATACAGGTACTCCTCACTTTATGCAGAGTTCCATTCAAACAGGCTTGCAACTGCTGAGGTACTTTCAAAAAGGTGAGAAAAGTGACAAATAATACAGAATAAGTGACCAAAAAGTGACTAAACATTGAAAAAAAAAAGCAATTTTTTTTCTCCTCTTGATTACAGATGCTATTATTAAGATTTTTCTATTTATTTTAACTCTAAATCAAATGATTCTTTCAAGACATAATTTTAGCGTCAAATACAAAAAGGTTAAAAATTTTGTTTAACACAACTTAACATTCCTTTTTATTCGAGAAAATCTATAAATTAGATTTGAATACATACAATACATTAATTTTATAATCCCAATTTTCTGCCTGTATTAATGATGCTTCGAAATATGTACATAGTTAGATTAGAGTATCTAAACAAAAATTGTGAAGAAAAAGAAAAAGAGAGATGTGTGCTTTGACGTAAGTTACTTTAATGTATTAAATGTGCATTTCAGTAGAAATGTAGATTTCAGGAAATTCTTTACAACTTTTTAAAATCACTCAATTCTGGAAACCATATGACTAATTACATTTTAATAAGAAAAATAAGATTAGAGTATCACATTTTTGGTCTTTTCTTAAAATATTTTGTTATTAATTCAGATTTTCTTTTTTCAACAACAGACTTTTGCTGTGATAAACCATGAAAAAATTGACTATTTACTTAAAAAAGTGACTAAAAGTGATTAATTGTAAAAAAAGGGACTAAAGGTGAGAAAAGTGACAGAATTGCAAGCCTGTTCAAAGGAATATGTTATTAAGAAAATTGGTCAATACACAAACTTATGCCAAAAAATTATAAAAATAAACAATAAACTTTGAATTTATTCTTCCAGAAACATGCATATGTACATATTATCCTTTATTTGGTTATCTGGAGCTGTAGATGATTTCAAGTAAGGAAGGTGACACTGATGAAACAAAAGTTGCACCTTTAAGGGTGGAGATACTGTATGTAACTATTTCATTATAACTTTATCCTTTATAATTATCGAAATTTCTAATGCATAAACTTCAAGTCACATGCTATTTCATTATTCATTTTACAAGACTCATTGTTGTGTACAATTTAAGCTGTCCTTTATTTTTTAACAATATCTCAAGATGATGGCACATTTTTTCTTTTCATCAAAATCTATACTATTTTAGATTTATAAACAAAGAAAAATAATGAGGATAAGCAGTAACTTCTTGTTGGACTGAAAGCAAATGAAAAATTGCCTAGCAAATCTATAGCAAAAAATATAGACATAGGAAGAAGAGAAGGCACTGTAGAGATAATGTAAACATGTAAGCAAAAGAAGTGATCTCCAATATTCTTGATAGAAAAAAAACTTTACAGGCTTCTGCTCAGAAACAACTTCTTCATTCTTCTTCTAATATGTGTTTTGATTTTTTAATTTCGTAGGTTTCAGATATGGGTTTTAAATATTCCTTGCAGATTATATTTTTTACTATATATTAGCACATACACTTATTTAAGTTGATTTTTTATTATGTTTCAGATTAAATTTTCTGTTAAACAGATAGCTGCAAATTGCATAGGACATTAGTTCAATTGAAGTTTATATTATTCTTACGAGCAGATGTGATTTATAGTTTCTGCATTGTGTGTCAGTATGCTGAGACTCAGCCAATATCTATCAAAACAGTAGCAGGTGTAGATCAAACTGCCAGTGATTTTTGTAAGATCTCCTTGCTGAACAGCATAAGATTATTGGGATTTCATGCTCTGAGTGTGCCTTAACCAGTTTCTCTATAGTATGTTCAATTTACATGTCATCAGTAGACATTGATTTGTCCAGCTTTGATCTGCACTTTGGTGACTACCTGAATTGAAAGTCAAAATTCAATTAGTTATATGTGTGAGTAATCCTTATGTAAGTAAAGTGAGAAGTACCTGTGTATATATAAAAAAAATGCAGTCCATTTTCACAGATGTTTAATTCACTTTTAAACTTAATTACAAATGAAAGCAAAATTCTATTTAGAAAATTTTCTTTTGAAATGGGCATAAGTTAATTTTACTAAACACAAAAGTTATGGAACATTTAAAATCTTCTGCTATTTTATTTAAGAGCACTTTGAAGATTTTTCTAAAGTAGAAAGGAAAATTTTATCAAATTTGATTAATTTAATTACAGAACTAATGATACTTACCCTGGATTATTAGATATTTTCCAGAGAGAATCCATAGATATCACTATAAATCCCAAGGAAAACTCATTCAGTAGTCAATGTTATGACAATTTCACACTCAACATAGACATAGTATATGTGAGAGTGACTTGTTTAAACAAAACAAATACAATGCTATGTAACAAACGTATAATTTATTTTCCTAAAAAGTTAAATTCCTATTTTACTTCACCCAAATATCATTTAAACAATACTGAGTATCAATTACATAGTTGTATTATTAAATTATGTATAAATTCCTTTACTACATTTTTCAACTGGGGCTTAATTTATGCAAAGAACTATTTGAAAATATACAAGGCATGTTTTTTTAAAGTAGGTACTAATTTCAAATTCAGTAGCAGCAGCATTTGTGGATCTGTTTCACATATGCACATTGAGTATCTACATCTGTTGATTAGCCAAACACAACATTCCAAAAGAATTCAACATTTTGAAATCTCTGAGTATTTAAAATGCCTTAGTCCATTGAGAATACTGCAAACTGAAATAAGCTCAATCATTTGTTTTCTTAACGTAAAAGATGTGAAGGAGGCTGAAATTTCTCAGCAAATTAGTGAAGTGTGAAGATTAAGAGAAGGAATGCTAAGAAAGCATGTTAAAGCATTTAAAGATGGCTATATAGGTGAGCATGATGACAAGTGAAGCGATCAATCTCCTCTCAATGCTAAACAGTTGGTGGAAATTTTTGAAAGAACAGATGCTTTACAATTTCATGCTTATTAAATAAGTTTTTTTAAGGTTTAAGATATGTCCTTTATGAAATTGTGGTATAGCGCTTAAATTTTAATAAGTATGTCTTATGCTAGGGACCGAAAATACCAACCGAGAGGTACAGAACAAAATAGTTCATAAGTATTTAAGTGGGAAGCAGACTTTTATGTGGCTAGAATTATAAAAGTGGTTCTCAGATATGACAAGTGCCTTGATATTGGTAGAAATCATGTTAAAAAGTCTATTAAAGTATAGGCTTTTGTGAAAATAATAATGATAACAAAAGTACACTTCTGTTTTTAACTTTAAAATGATACTTACAAAAATAACATCTTGTACAATGTTTTTAATCTTGAAGCATTTATTTTATAGAGTTATGTTTTTTCCACACACAAGTTTATATGACGAGTCAGAAATACATACATTTAACTCTTTAACAGTCAAGTCAATTTCTCATAATAATTCCAGCAAATCTTGTCTTATTCATGTCACGTATGAGTTACACTTTTCCAGTAAAAGTCATAAAGAATATAATTTTATAGTACAAACTTATAATCCTATATTTATATATATGTAATAATATGCATTGCTTAAAATACTTCAGTTTTGGTTTCAAAATTCTATATGTCAATTCTTTTAAAATGGTGGCATTTTTCTGGTTTTGGGATTTGCACACAGCACTCTGTCAGTGGGATGGGTTTTTAGAATTTGCGAGAACTTTCTATGGAGCATGATTGGCTGTCTCTTGGCATCGATTCTGGTTTTGAAACGTTTTAAATAGGCAAGCACCAAGGTTCGAAGGGCTGTTTGTTGTGATTCTGGTTGTTTGAGTTATTCGTTATTGTGTGTTTTCATTGCAATCATGTGAAATAGGAATAAATGAAGTTAGTCAAAACTGTTATCGTTGCTGTTGGTGCCTCTTCATGCCACTCTTTGCCTGTTTCATAGCGAACTCCCAATGAACATGACTACATTCCATGGGATAGATGATGTGACGACTACAGTCCCCCCCCATTTATATATATATATATATATATAATATACATATATATATGAATGAAATAATTTGAAAGTTTAAGAAGATTTAAAAAATATCAATGAAAAATGCAGTGTTTTTACAATGCATTTTTTCAAAACTCTATGATGATTAAGGGTACAATACAGAGAATTAAGGGTAATAATACAGGGAAACTGACTGTAATTGCTTCTTGACTAGCTGAATCCATAAAATCACTCTTTTGAGCATATGTATATAAGTACAAAAAAATAAAATTACAATGAGCATTATAAATTCTCAATATCCAAATCACTACTTGAAGTAATGACTGGACTAACAGTCCTAGAAATTTGTTCTTTGTTTCTTGTTTTAATAGATTTTCTTCTAGGATATCTTTTACTTGATTGTGCTCTATCTGTAATTTTCTCTCTACTATACTTAACAGCTTCAAAGTCCTGTATTGCATCCTAAAAAGAAAATTATCATAGATTAGCCCTTTATTATAATAAATTATTACACAATAGCAATTTCCACTACACAAACTTTGAAATTTAAATTTGTAATTATTTGAGAGAATACATTGTACTTTCAGTTAACATTGGTAATAATAGAAGAGATAATACAAAGAAAAAATTATATACATGAGTCACTAAACCAGTTTACTAATGATTCCCTTCAGCACATTACATACACACATACATAGAAAGGATAAATAAAAAAGGTATTTCTAATTTTAAAAAACAAAACAAGTGACGCCAAAATTTAAAATAACATAAAAAAGCCAATTATAAAAAGTTTTCAACTTATAAAAATGCAAGTTTTCTAACAGTATATATTTATTACTAAAACCTTACATAAGCACAAATCTGCTTAATCCCTAACTGAATTTGTTATTATTATGTTTGTGAGCAAGTTTGTAAGTAAATTGGATCATAACAAAAGTTGCTCTACAGTAGATTAAATACAAGCTACATCTACAGCTATATGAAAAAAGAAGAATAAATGATTTCTTTTTGAGTTAATATAATTTTTAAGTACAGTGAAACTTCTCCCAGCGACTACCCTTCTAAACGGCTAATTTTTTATGGCACGGATTTTTCGACTCATAGACCTAATAGTAAAATAACCTGTATCAGCGGCCACCTAACCCCCTCTAAATGGCACCAAGTGGGATTGCCCCTTTCATTTCTACTCACTCCATGCTTTAATTTTGAGCGAAAAAAATTAAGGTCAGGTTTATGGTCAGACATATAACAGAGGAATAACTTGAAAAGTCCATTAACATGTTCCCCCCCCTTTCTAAGAAAGATTCAATCTGTTATCTCTTTTGTATTCTCCCCACACCCTTAAGATAGGTAATCCCTATTGCACCACCCATAGAAACTGAGGAGGAACAAGCATTGAAGGTGTCCGAAGGCCTTTGTTTGAAATTCCCATCAGTAAAGTTAAGGGAGAATTGCACCTCTGTCAGCAAAAACATCATTTACACCAGTTTCATTTCATTAGTTGGTCAGTGATCTGAGTTGCAATGATGTCGAAATGTGTGTTCCTAAATCTTGAGCAGAACATTGAAGTTCTGTGTGAATATGAGAATGGCAAATCAGCAAGAAAGTTAGCTGAATTATTTAACTGCAGAAGAACAGAAATCAACAATGTCATTAAAGAAAAGAATTTGATTTTGAAGGAGTACGAAGACTACAAAACAAACAGAAACAAATTGTAGAATTTTACTTTTTAAAAAAAATTTAAAGAAGCATGAAATAATGTACTATTTTCTCTTTAGATAAGTTTTAAATTTCATTTACATAAGGAATATGTCAGACTTGTTTATATTATGCATTATAGTAATTATCTTATAATAGTAAATAAAACCCTTCAGACCAGCCAAATATTCTAGGTACAGAGGGGTAACTGCTCAGAGAGGCTTCACTGTATTGAAATAATAAGAAAAGTAACATTTACTTCTGTATTTTTTAGAGTTAAATTAAAATTTTTGGAATTCCTATTATTGCAAATACAATTCAATTTTTTCTACTAATGTTTTATTGTAAATCATTAGACAAAAGCTGATTATTTTGACTTGAACCACAAACTGACAACTTAACATGCTAATTTGATAATTTCACATGAAATACTATTTATTTCTACTACATGAGCTATCATTTAATACATACAAATTCAATAACCATACTTTTCAGACCATAAGATGCACTCCAAATTTATGGGATGATTTTAAGAAAAAGTATTTTATTAAATATAAAGATACTAGCATATAGCTCGTCATATGACGAGATCAGTAAAAGTTTTAATTTTCTAAAACTGAAAAGCACCCTATAAGGCAGATAAAAAATGGTTTGTTTTTTTTCCTGAGAATTATCTGGTACACAATCAATAATTTGTTTCTCTTCATACTCCTCAAAGTCTTCCGATCAGTAAGAATGAGATTTAGAATCACATTGAATTCAGTTAGAAAGGTAATTCAAAGTTTTCTTAACTACGTCAAAATTATTAAGTTCTCATTTTTTAAGTAATTAATGGAAGTAAAGGAATGAAACTCTCATTTACACTACACCCTGGAGGTAGATAGAATTTGTTGTTAATACCGGTGACAAAATTTTCACAGCAACAAAAAATAATTGATGATTAAATTTAAAATTCTCACATATGTACCTAATCTATTATTTAAGCCAAACAAAAGAGAAAATTATTTACGTAATACCTAAGTTCAGTGATAAAACGTATAAAAGTAATGCTGACAATATTTAAATAATATAAAATACAACATGGTTAAATGAGATGGTTAAAGGAATGACGTCATGATAGGAAAGCGGGGAAGGGGTGGATTCCGAATGTTGCTAATCCTAACTCATTAAGAATTCAATATGGATGCCTCTATCCATTCCACGTACAACCGCTTCATAAATTTGAGGACAGACAGACAGATAACTTACGCTATTATTATATAGGGAATTTTCATATTCTTAATTTTAAAATCCGTCTATATATATACACATATATATGTATTTAATGGGTGTTTTTGACCCACTATAGTTAGAATGGTATCCATGCTGGATACAATGCAGTCATTAGGCTTTAAAAGAAAATATCAAAATTCAGAAATGAAAATGTTGAGCTTATTCAGATAAACCATCTTTAGCACTCTGTTGAAAACATTTTACATTTGCTTATCTTGTTTGGTGTGAGAATGAAAGTGAGACAGCCAATAAGTGTGTTAAAGAGGTTGTCATGTGGGAGATGCTAGAACTGAAAATGAGTTATGAAAAAGAGTTATATAAAAATAGTTGAGCTAAGCAGAAATTAATTTTAGTATTATCAAAATTGCCAAAGGTTACCACAATTAGAGGAGAAACAAAGACACCTCAATAACAGTTGTCACTTTAGGAATAGAATCAATAGAAGTTTATTTTAGAATACAATTATAATTCAATTAATTTTTAGGTAAAATATCATTACACACACACACACACACACACACACACACATATATATATATATATATATATATATATATATATATATATATATATATATATATATATATATATATATATATATATATATGTAAAGAAAATTCTCAGGGGTTTTCAAAACTTAAATCAAGGGCTAAAAATCCAGCATCATTTTGCATTCCCCTTTTTAATACCTAACCTAAATTGACCACTGGGGCTACAATTTATGCCCTCTGAGAAGGGGCCTGTCTAATTATAATCTTACATGGCCCTAGCCGACAATTTAGGAAACTTCCAAATAAAAAGGTAATACATACTGTCAGACAAATTTTTCTAGAGATATTTTCCCACAGATGTTGACCCAAGTGTTACGGGTCTTGTACATAGAACTTCATGCTAGCTGACCCTTTAGTTTGTCCTGTACCTATCATGAAGTAGGAACCTGCCCTTCAATGTTATCTTAATGAAGGTCTTTAGCCAAAACGGTATCATTTTTATGGCCATGACTGCAACCACCCATCGAAAAATCTGTCTCATTACACACACACACACACATATATATATATATATATATATATATATATATATATATAGAGAGAGAGAGAGAGAGAGAGAGAAAGAGAGAGAGAGAGAGAAAAATTCTTTTTTCAATTTTGATATGTTACACAATTTTTTTAAAAGTAAAAATCACCTTTTAAATATTACATTGTTTAACTACTGTATTAAAATTATAGCAAAATAAATAAATAAATAAATAAATAAATATGAGACAAAAAATTTTTATAACACTGATTTGTAAAATTTGCTCAATAAAAAATGTATATATAATTTGTTTACTAAATTAAAATCAATAAAAATTAATAAATAATATTATAATAGAGAGTCGCTAATGTACAACAATCAAGAATAAATTAGTTCACTCTCAGTATTTTGACTCCTATCTCATTAATGTCACCATATGTATTACTTTAACGAACTATTGTTATTTATTTAAATTAATGTTGTTTTCCACAGACTATGAGAAATGCTCAAATTAAATTTTTTTTCTAATATTAAAAAGTGCAATTTATTGACTCCAAAAATATGTTATTCTTACATAGATATAAAAACAAAACTTTTAGAAGAGACAAAAAATAAATGAAATTCTGATCACTTGATATCAAGTATTTTTAAACAATTTGCTTTGTAAAGTGTGTAAAGTTTGAATGACCCCTGAAATGCTTTATTTTGGTTCCAAGAGATTCTTTTTCTGATCTTGAGGTACTAATAGAGCTTTAGTGGAAGAAAAAAAGGGGGGGGGGATCAACAATGGTGCTTGGATCCTAAAGGAGAAACTTGAAGTCTTTCACTAATTTCCAGAAGATAGCTGGTTATCCATCTATCATACACCTCTTTGGCATGTGTGTTTTTTACCTTTCTTTCATATGCCTATGTACATGTCTCCTGGAAATAACAGCTTGATCATGATGTGAAGACATGCAAATGAATTTGAGAGAGATGGATCCCATCAACACATGTAACTTGTGAGATAACTTGAATAAGTAGAGAAACACAGAGATTCATTGAAGAAGAGAGCACATGGCATATTGCATTTCTTCCTTAAATCATATCATCATATGATTGAAATAACTGGTATTGCTTGTGCAGTTACTTTTTCAGGTAGTCTAAATTGATAGGTGAATATATTTATTTTCCAATGTGTGAATAAATTAACTGTTATTATTTAAAATAGGATAAGTGATCTTTTGTAGAACTATCATCCCAGTATATAACTCCAGTAACGTAGGAGAGCAAATAACTTACAAAAGTCTAAAAAAATTTTAAAAAGGAATACAAAAATCAAAAATGTTAAAATGCATACCCCAGATGGAAGTCTTAGCTGCAAATTTTTTATGTCTGTGAGAAGTTTATCAGATGCTGGAGCTGTACTTCTCGGGGCAGCAGAAAAATGTGGTTCAGCAGCAACTATCAAACGATATTCTTCAAGCCGTCTTTGTAGCTCAGAAAGTCTATTTCTGACTTGAAGATAAACTTCATAAGGAACATTTTTTCTACATAGTAATGGTTTAATACAATCATTTGAGAGTAAAAGAACAGAAATAAAAAATGACATCATTCACATAAATATTAAATGGGACTAAACTTTGTGTTTATAAAATATAATAGAAATCTCAATGACTCTAAATTACAACAGGCAAGGAAAAAGTTTATGATTTTTGATAACAATGCATAATAAAATCTAAAATTTTATATCTTTTGTACATATAATATATAAACTAATATAGTCTGTATACTAATTCAGTCTGTCAGTTTTATGGGCAAGGGAGGTTTATCACCTTCCCTTATGTGCACAACTGATGGGTCTCTATTCCCCAAATAAGGACTTTTAAAAAGTTTGATGAATTGCTATTCTATTTATATCCTAAAACATTTTGATTTCAATTTATAATTTACTTATTTTTATTTAAAATTACTTAAACTACTTTTAAGGTTGAAGTTAGTAATAAGTTAATTAAATTTACAATGAAGTTTCTAATATTAATATGAACTTACTCTAGAGATTCCTTAAGGCTTTCTAATTCTTCATTTTTAGCTTTACATGATTCAAGTTTATCTTTCAATTTATTAACAGCTCTAGTGTAGCGCTGTATCCTCTTAAAGAAAAAAAAAATGATATTGAGATAAATAAAAAGTAAACATGATTAATGAGAAATTCTATTCTTCCCAACTATTTATGATAATTCCACTTTCTTTTTTAAATATAAACATGTAACTAAATACAATAAAAATAAAATTCTATTGAAATTTTTATTAATTCTGTTAAGGTTTTCAGAACATTCTATATTTGAACTCACAAAAGAGTAAAAATGAATTATATTAGATACAAAACAGCTAGTCTGTGAGTTATATAGCAAAATATGAAAAAGCCAATATGACTAAAGAAAAATTTTAAATCATGCAGCTGTTTTATAGCTTTAAAAAATTAGCTACATTATTGGAGTAGAGGTTTAGTTTGGTTTAATGCATTATGATCAACAGTTTTTCAACACACAGGCTAATGAGACTAGAGCAGGGATGGACAAACTTTTTTGGCCACGGGCCAAAAATCAAAAGAAAATAAATTTGGAAGGCCAAGATAAATTTTTCTAAAATTTTAAAAACAATATACAAGTACTAATGGTTTAAATATGTTAATGAGATGAATGAAATTGCGATTTCATTATTAAAAATTTAAAACTCAGTTGCTTCAGACCAACAACTTAAAATTCTATCTGCAGGTCGGATAAAACCTTCTGGCGGGCCAGAGTTTGTCCATCCCTGGACTAGAACCTACTGCTCAACACATTTACTGCCAAACCCACTGTCATAAGTACATTTTACAGTATGTTGATCATGTGCTGGTACATGATTGGCAGAGAATGTATTAAAGTCAATTCTGAACAGCTACAAACATCTATGTCGGTAGGGGGTTTTAAACTCACAAACTCTGGTACCAAACAACAGTGCCTTACCATTTGACCATTGTTCAGTAGGAACAAAGGTAAGATGACCAAAGTTGAGGTCAATTTTAGTTTCAGAATGGCTTAACTCTTGCCTTTCTTACACACTAATGAAGAGGTTCCATTTTGATACTAAGAATCAGCTGTATACTTTTAGAATTTTAGTTTAATTACATTATATTTTTTATATTTTTCAATATATTTCAGCACAGACTTTGTCCTGTTTAATGTTATCACTTCATTTAAATTATTAATACTACTGATATTAGTGATATTGAACACTGATATTTCATTTAAATTGTATTCATTAATATATAGTAAACTAAAGTCATTGACTTTAGATTAATCTTTTAATATTTCTAACATGACCATTCCTTTTTCATATATAATTAAAATGAATAATTATACTCTCAGTAAGAAACAAGACTTTTTGGAAAACAATAACTGCTATATCTGTATAACGACAGTGTTCTCACTACAGTGTGAGAAACTTATGTATTTTCTTACTTTTTCGCATTAAAAAATTATTACTCTGCAAAGTTCACACATTTTATAAGCCAGTTTTATCATGCATAAAATTATTACATTTTGAAATAATTGCACACTTTTTATTTTTTGAATAAATCGGTATCATTATATACAAGATTCTCAAATTCTTCCATTTTTGTTAAATCTTTTCATAATACCTGTTTTCTTAT
Source organism: Pardosa pseudoannulata (assembly GCA_032207245.1). Classification (NCBI taxonomy): domain Eukaryota; kingdom Metazoa; phylum Arthropoda; class Arachnida; order Araneae; family Lycosidae; genus Pardosa; species Pardosa pseudoannulata. The sequence continues at coordinate 120,364,836 of CM063508.1, forward strand.
TTAAAATTTACTTCCGACCACAACTTATCTTATTACTACAGAATAGCAGGGCAGTAACTAGATCCTTTAGCACCTGTTGCAAGAAACTGGCTAGTGCCCCTAACATCAAAGATAGTAAAGAAAATAGGTAAACATGCTTTCTGTCAATATTATATATTTCAGAATGAACTAACAAAATAACAAACTAACAATTTTATATATTATATATAAAGGAAATATATTTATAACATTTTTTTTTTGTAGATTTAGTGTCTGCAAATAAATTAATGATTTTATCATAGTTCAAGCTGTATGTGGTTTCTTACACAATTCAAAACGAATTTCTTCAACTTTAAATATTAACTTTCAAATTTACAACTGATACTCATTTATATTAAGGTATGTTAGGGGTGTTTAGTAGACATTTAGTAAGAGTTTATAACACATCATTAGGAGCATTTTTAAAAAGTAGCAAAGATTTATAAAAAATTAATTTTTTAACACATCTGATTTAAAAAAAAAATTATGTGATTAATTTATCAATACTTCAATTTATAGGTATATAAAGTTTCATAACTCAAAACTAATATTTTAATAAAAAGTTTTGTAATGTCCACCATCTCCTTATTTTTAAAATATGATACAAATTTAATAGCATAACTATAATACAAATATAAAATTTAATGGATAAAATTAGTAATCAACAAAAAATAATAGGTAGGTTATATATATATATATCATATAGAAATACTTCCAATTAAAGTTTTTATACTGAAAATATAAAGGTATAAAGAAAAAATAATAGACAAATAAAACAATTATGCATAGTAATAGAATATAAAATTCTTACAAAGACAGAATTATTTTAAAAGTTTGCTACGGCTCTTTTGAAAATAACATCTTATACTATTTTGAAGGCACCAAAGTCTTATGAGAAAACAATATAAATAAAAAAGGTATAAAACCATTTTTAATTATCAAAATATGAAACAGTAGAGTAGCATATATTTCTGCTGCCCAAAACAAAAGCCAAAATTAACCCCTTGGGCAGATATCAAATTTGCTGCCACTTTCCCTACAAAAATACCACATTATCACCGGGATAAAATTTCATTTGAGTGAGGAAAAGATTAAAAAAAAAAAAAAAAGAGATCATTGGGCAAGGAGATATTTTACCCCAAAATTTAAAAACTGAATAAACCAGGAACCAAAATTTAACTGCAAATACATATTTTGAAAAATTTTTCTTAATTTAAAATAGTAACTATTATTCAGAAACTACTGACTATTTAAATATGATCAAACTTTATTCAGAAAAGAAAATCCTTTTTAGCATCATCTTTAATTTAAAATTATATATATAGACATATGTGTGTGTCTTCTTACTATTAATTCAACTATAGGAATTCTGTCAATCGAAAATTATAATGTTTTTTTAAAAACTGACTATTTTAATTTACAAACATTTTTCTTTCATTGTAGAAAATCACGTTTAGCATCAACTTCCAATATATACATATATGTATATATTTAAATATTTTTTCTTATTATGAATTTAAAAATAGGAATTTAACATCCACCCCAAACAAAGTATTGCCCAGTTGAGAGTCATTATTGATCTCTTATGCTATGCTACTGAATATATCTGATGGCTATGTTGTCATCACACTAGTTCTTTGTTTGTAAGTTGGCAGTACATGGATAAAAACTACATAAGTTGGTGGTTAGTTATGCAATCAAATGAAAAAAAAAAATACCAAGAATAGAAGTCTTACATTAAACGAAAAATGTTGCATTTAGCGTGAAATTTTTCTTAAGAAATTTTATTATTTAAAATATTTTTTTTCTGGAACATAGTTTAAAAAATTAACGGCTTTAAGGACCCATTTTTAAAGGATCTCACTAATTTAAGTAGTTTTTAATGACTTTTGATAACCATTTGAATTTTTTTTTCTTCAAAAATATAAAACTTGTTCATATGATGGATACACAAAAATTAAAACTAAAGAAAACATATTAAAAAGTACTGACCATTTCGCATAATTTTTGCCAGCTAATCAGTACTGTATGTGCTACAATGTAACAATTTTAAACACATATCTAATTTGGGAGACTGAAATAATACTTTTTTTACTGTGCAACTATTCTGTCATTTATACTAGTGATGGTTTAGCTGGACCGGTACTGTCATTGTCTCTTTCAGTGGTACAAAAACAATATATCTGGAGGTGGCAGGCCAAGACTGGAGGGGGAGGGGTGTCGTATGCTTGGTCCCTACCTTTAAATTATGAGGACCCACTTTCTTTGTGTTGTTTAGGGAGTACCATAATGTTGGCTGCCTATATTATGTTCCCATAATAAAATGGTCAACAAAATCTATGACATTGTATGTGTACATGTTTAACAGGCAAGTGCCTCCTAAATTATTTTTAAAAAAAAATTATGTAAAGATAGTTTTTATGGAAGATAATTTACAATATTTATGAGAAATTAATAATTTTTTGTTTGTACAAAATTAGCTTTTTTCAATAAATTCTTCCTTTTATGTTTCCATTATTTTTTTACATATTTGAAATAATGTATTCCAACATTAGAGGAAATATTTGTTAATTTAAGGTTGTTGAGACATGAAGGGTAAACTTAAAAAAACTATCAGAGTGTAAAAAAAGAAAAAAAAATCTTTGCATTCAAGTATTTTATAGCACAATATAAATATACAATATGTATAAGTACATGAAAATAGTCACTTACATTTTCCAATTCTTTCCTTTCATGAGCTGAAGAATTTTTTGTTTCCCTCAACTGGGACTCTAAATCTTCAAGTCGCTGATGAAACTCGTGTTTTTGTTGCTCCCACCTTAATTTCAATTCTAAAATTTCCTTTTCTTCATCACGAATTGGCTGTAAGTGCTGTAATAAAAAATAAGCATTTATTAAAACATAAATTTTATCTTTTTATAAAAACAGAATGAATTCCTTATTTTAGGATGTTAATATATCAGCATTTATATTTGAACTTTTGGCTGTCCCCATATGATTTTTGGTTGGTTTTGGTTGGGAGAGCTACGGTCTACTGTTTTGCACACGAGGGCTAATGAGACCGGGACCTACAGTTTAAAGCCGATTCCGAACGGCTACAAACATCCATGCCAGCAGCGGGATTCGAACCCGCGAACTCCGGTTCCGAAGAGCAGCGCTCTACCATTCGGCCATCGTTCGGCTGTCCCCATATGATAGTGCAGTGACGCGTAGCCACCCCAAGACTCCTTGGTCGAGAGACATACGGAAGTGATATGTAACTGTACCAGTACAACACTTACCAGTGTGGGATATGAACAGCGGTGCATGAGTCTCTCGCCTCGTTAATGTCCCGCTAGATGCTGTATTTTTCCCTCGTGGAAATATTTGATTGAGGTCGAAATAAATGTTAAGTTTTGGTTAACGGCCCAATCTCTTTCCTTTTGTTCAACATTCATTTGCGATATGAGTTGGAATGCAACTTTGAATCCGCAATAGAATAATTATATGATGTACATTAGATATAAAGCTTTAAATTTTATGTGTCTAACAGAAATATATAACTAAATTTAAGATGCATAAATTCATTAAATGTGTATATTATATGAGACGTAAAGGACAGGCCAAGGGTTAAAAAATGAAAGAATATATACTTATATGTACTTAAACATTGCATGAAAAAGCTGAAAATTTAAAGAATAGATATAAAAAATGTAAGTCACTGATTTCATTTATATGGTAAAGTTAGATTACTATGGCTTTGGAAAACAAATTCCATTATGGGAAATATTCCATAAAATTGGAAATATAATTCAGACATTATTAAGAAAATATTTAATATATATAAATACAGTAAACCCTTAGTAAGCCATCACTTAATTTAAGTTGCTGTTTTTCTTAGGTCTCAACAAGGTCTCATACACAATAATATAAAATAACCCTCCTTTACCCATAACCAAATTCCCAATAACTTGTCACTTTCAAAAATGACTTAAGCATTGACTAAGCATCATTCTTTTTCATTTTGACTGTTCCCATGTTGTGTTTTCAGCCTCACCTCTTCAATTTAAGACACACAGATTTACAAGGAATTTTGGACCATGTTTGTCTCTTCAGCAAAACATGAGTAGATACTTGTTGTTAAGCATTCATTTCCAACCCATCATTTGAAGGATTTAGCATCTTGGAATCTTACTGCTAATCAATCTAAGCACACTTCTTTCTACAACTCTGCCGAGTGTAGATATTTTTCTTGACTGCTCCTGAGTGTGAATTTACTTAATAGGGATTAAAGCCCTGCAATAAGGGATATTTTTCTCTTCCAATTTATCTTCCAAGTGATTGCATTATTAACATCTAAGGAAAAAAAACTTACCTTGTTATTTTTTAAAAAATAAAAAAGACTTGCACTTTTTGAAAAATCAAATGCTTTGAAAACAGCTTTTGTCCAAGAACAGTGTATTTAGATTAACTGATGGATTAGATTAATTGATATTCTTTTATCAAAACAAGTCATTGAAGAAACTGACTGCAAGGACATGTGTGCCAAAGTAAAACAAAATAAAATGTGGTAGCTAAAAAATGAGTTTTTTTTTATTTTATCTTTACTAATTCATTTGCATGTATTTATATCTGAAAGTTTTGTTTCTCTCATTACTTGAATCCTACAGCAGTGCATGAAATTATTTCAGTGTTTTCTCTTTTTCAAAAATTTGTATTCTGCCTAAGTTGTCAAAAATATTTAGTCCCTTGAGTTACAATTTAAAGAAATTTTACTGTGTGTGTGTGTATGTATATATATATATATATATATATATATATATATATATATATATATATATATATGTGTGTGTGTGTGTGTGTATATATATATATACATATATGTATATATATACACACACATATATATATGTTTATATATATATATATATATATATATATATACGTATACATATAATATATATATATATATATATATATATATATATATATATATATATATATATATATATATATATATGTGTGTGTGTGTGTGAATTTTATTGACAGAAGCTTTTCATACTTCTAATGAAATAAATAATACAAAAATAAAAGTCAAACTGTGCTTAACTCACCTCTGTTTTTTGTTTGTCACTTGTTTGTCTTTCTTGATGGTAAATATTACTGGCTGACTTTAGAAGATTAAGTTGTTCTTTTAACTCATCAATTTCTTTTTCATACCTTGAACTATGTTTGGAATGTGCTGCTGTAGCATCTGTACTGGACTTTTGTAAGGCTTCTTCTAGTTTTTCCCTAAAAGTTACAAATTTGTCAAATGTGTAACAGTCTGAGCATTACTTCTACTAAACTAAACTAAACTAAAAAAAAATAATAATAATAATAATAATAATAATAATAATACAGCAACAGACATTTGAGGCATTGAGCACTATTATACTATGTTACCAAGCATATATGAAAAGAGAATATTAACACTAACATAACCCAGGTAGCACAAATATATCAGTCAATGTCATACAAATGTTGGCTAATATTTTGAATGTCTCTAAATATCAGACATTTAATCTTAGATATCTGCCTATACTTGCAGACATAGTCTAAAATTAAAATAGGAAATATTTTAAAAAGTAATTATACTACAACTTATTATAATAGCAATTCTTTGAAAAGCTTTGAGAAAAGACAAGCAGATTTGGACTGCTGTAGATTTTTTTTTTTTCTGATGGAAAATGCCAGATAATACAAACTTTAAATGTTAAACTTCTAAACATATAGGAAAAGCTTACTACAAGAAGTGAAGGAATCAGTTTGCATGTTGAACACTGCTAAAAATCAAAAAATGATATTCAGGAATATGGGAGAAATATTGATCACAGCACTAAATATAAAACATTTCTATTCAATGATATGGGAAAATACTGACTAACATTACTAAGTATCATTAAATGATATTCATTTTTATTTTCAGGAAGGGAGAAGGATTCATTTGTCATAGACCAATATTATAATTGTGATATTGGGTGATATTTTTATGCTACCTGGGAAATGCATTTAATAGCACAAATCTAGAAAAAGCTATTAACTTCATAATATGTGTATAAGAGGTTTGCCATATTTCTTTGGAGAGAAATATTAAGTAATGAAGGTATGAGTTGATGGATCTTTTCACATCTGATGAAGATATGTTGCAAGATATTTCTTTTCTTAAATTGTTTATAATTTAAAACCTGCACTCTAAATGAAAACTTTTTGAGGATATGATTTTCTGACATTTTTTCATAAAAAATGAAATTTTTGTCAGAAATTTTAATAAGGACTACATTTAAAATTGTTTTTATATTCATTTAATCCATAATGTATGTCATTAATAAGATGAATTAGGGAACATATTAAATAGATGTCAAATATATCATCTATATGCAACTTTATTTTATAAAATGAAATTATATTTAAACTTAATATTTGAACAATAAATTATACCAGCAGTAAGTGGGCATGAGGTTAGAGAGCTGCATTTTGGTTTTGTACACTTTATAAAGAGCAACTATACATTTATACAGGATTAAGTACATAATGTTTCATTTAATAAAAATAATACATGTTTTAAATGCTATGTAAAATACACAGGAAATATATAATAATTAACAGTCAGAATTTATCAAAATAAATATTAAATAAACATTATTGAAAAAGTTGCAATATGAAAAGAATATAATGATAAAATGTAAAATATTTAGCTAAGACCTTTGGTCAAAAACATTTGAAATTTAATACAAAAATAAAGAAGATATTTACTTAACTTTAAATGCCTCATCAGTATTTGCCTTATCTCCCAAAGTATTTTAAAATATCATAAAGGTATTAATAATCTAAGAAATTTAAATGATAAACGTAAAATACCTTTCCTTTCTACTAGTTTTTCAAATTCAGAATGTTCCTCAAATGTTCTAAGGTGATGGGTACAGTATTTAACTGAAATCTGTTTAAAAAAAATCTAGAACACTCCAAAAGTTGAACAGCCATAAAAAGATTAACTATTTTTGTTAAAATCTTAATTTTGAGCCTAAATTAACAAACGACACAGTCCAGTCATAATAATGTGACCACAACCTAATTTTGAAGTTAACATTAAATAACCAATTGCAGAAGCATATATCAGCAAATTTGGTGGATACATGGCATCTACCAGCAGGACAATGTGGCGTGTCATAAAGCTTGCAATGTACGTGCATGGTTCAAAGAACACCAGAATGTGTTTACCATACTCTTTTGGCAGCAAATTCCCTGGATTTCAACCCATCAATCTGTGAGACCCACAGATTGGGTTGTTCACACCATGGATCCTCACCTGCATAACCTAGCACAGCTGGCCATTGCACTGGAGTAAGCATGGCTAAACATTCCAGTGTGACGACTTCGATGTTCTTGAGTGAATAGGTAGCATGAAGAAATATCACAGTCACGATAAAATTGGAAATCACTTTTATTTCTTGAGTAAATACGATTATATACAAGAAAATTCTAATCTCCCAAAACAAGTCAAAATGCAAAGGATTGTTGCCTGCATACCATCACCATGATGATCACAGTCGAAAAAAAAAAAGAGATTAAATAATATCGCACAACTAGGGAGGCTTTTCCAGGGTGCAATGCAAACCCAATTTATCCCCTGTTCAGTATCAGAACTCTGCCACTCCCTATATGAGCGGACTTTACGAATCTCCTGAACTTAATCACTAGAAAGCTGGCTCCAGTCAAAAGACGCAATAGCCTCCACGAGGTCAAAGCACCTATGTAAAAAAATATTGAAAAACCCTCGAGTCGAAAAATTCTAGGCTTTTTATACCTGGGGGTCAGTTACGGTCCCACCAACTGTTTTTTGGTCAGTTAAGATCCCAGTTACTTGAGAACTCCAGCTAAGGTTACAGTTAGTTTTTTAAAACTGAATCCTCATTAGTTGGCTGTCCAGATTGCTGCTTCTCCAGGCAATACTCTGGGGGTCATTACCATCAACCGATCAGGACATAACACCTATTAAACTGACCTGTCACCTTCCCAGACACTGTCGCCGCGCTATTGTAGCCAGTTGGAACAGGAGGCTTCAAATCAGCTGACTTTGGTGGTTAGTTCTGGACAAAGGGGGGTCTTCACACCAGTGAACACTTTCATGAACCTAACTGACTGTCTTCCTGCCCGTCTTGCAGCAAAAGGTGGTTATTCTGGATTTTAACAGGTGATCACATTTATATGACTGGACTGTGCATTAAGGCTAGTTTAGCATTAATTTAGATTGACAATATTTTTATTTCCATGCCTCATAAAATACCACTTTGACTACTTTAACCATTTACATTATATTTATACTTAAAAGAATTTAATTTTAAAATCTGTTAAATACTGCATTAATATTTCCCAAAATAGGTTGATTTAGCATTAATATTGTCATAAAGTTACCATGGAATACATATTTATGTTGTATGCAGACGCAACAAATGATGACTGCTAAAGGAAAATTTACATTAAATCTACAAAATGTTAAATCAAACTAAAATGCTGAGGCTAAATAATGAATGTTGCTGAGGAACTGTAAAGAAAACTTTTATTTATATACTTAATGAAATTAAAGTGTGTCTTTTTAACTTACGAAAAATAAAGGTACTGAGAAGTTCGATGTACAACATCAATCATTTTTAACATACTTTTTATATGTTTTTAACAGCAAAATACCAATGAATTCTAGTCTAAAAGTACATATACAGTGCATATAGTTTTATATGGTTTTGGGGAATTTTAAATAAAGCTTTATGCACATAACAATTTAAAATTTTCATTACAAAAGATATATAAAAGAAATTTACTTTGTTGCAATAAATTCCTTTTCAAGCTCTAACTTAGATTCTGAACACAACTGAAGATTCTGTTGTAGCACCTGCATTTCATGACTTAAATGTGAAATAATTTGCTCCTTTTGATTTTTAAGATCTTGAAATCTTTTTTCAAGCTTTTCCCTGATACAAACAAAGTTAATTTCAATTAGAGATGAATTCACAGTATCAAACAGCATAACATTACAAATCAAATATAAGATTCAAAATTTAAAAATAATTTATTGTTTGCATGAACATTGATTAACTGTAAAATTTATTTTCATTAGCTTTTAGAATAATTTTTGGTATAAGATTCATAACAAAAAGTAAATACAGATTTCCAAAGTTCCAATATATACATAAATTTAAAAAAGAAGAAAAAAAAAAAACTTTTAAAGGTTTTTGAATAAAATCTCTATTTTTGTCACTTAAAGATAACATCAAAATATTTTGTTGCTTACCTTATAACTACTTTCAAAATATCAGTACCAAACTGATTTATTACTATTTAAAATAGCTTCTTTGAAACATTTCTTTAGCTAGCATTTTATTATGATAAGGCAATGTATATATATATATATATATATATATATATATATATATATATATATATATATGTATATATATGTATATGTGTGTGCATGAAATATATATAGTCACAATTCTTTTTCAGCACATTACAACAATAGAGCAATTACTAACAATTTTAGGCAGAATTTCAAAACTGTGCTATTAGCCACTAAATTTTAATTTGCCCAGGCTTGCTAGGCAAAGACATATGCAATCTGACATCAGAAAAATGAAGTCCAAAGAGTCACAACCCCTTCCCCACACACAAAAAAAGCTAATTTTTTAAAATTTATGTATTATTAAAAAATGAAGCCCAGTGGCATTGGGGTAGCACTTTGCGTTCCCACGCCACAGGTCCGAGGTTCGATCCCCGGGCTGGGCAAGGTTGACTCAGCCTTTCATCCCTTCAGTGGGTAGAGAAACTGAGGACCAAGCATGCTTGGGAACTAAACACTGGGGGTTCCACATAAGGCTGACCACCTAACCAGAACATATGCTTTGCACCCCAGGCCCTTGGTCTAGAAAACGGAGGCTGGCACCATAGGCCATGGCCTCCTAGGGGCTGTTGCGCTGAGGAGAGTATTATTGAAAATTACTTTTATTTTCATTGCCTTTGGTCTGATTTAACATAAATTAGAGGAAAACATAAGGCAAATTATTAACTTTATTTCAACTATCATACAATCCTAAATAGTAAGTTGTATGAAAATCATGTTAATTATGGGTTCCATGGCTTTCCCTCATAACATTAAAGTTACTTGTAATGTGGACCTTTCTCCCCTTCTTTGTCAAGTAGTTATGTTTAACAGTATTACAAAAGCAAATTGTAGCCAAACCAACATAACTATTCTTAGTGGTAAATACAGGCATACCCATACCTTATTCAATGTTTAAATCCAAGTATACTTAGTAGAATTTTACACTGTTAACCCCAATATATGGGCAAAAATCTTCTAAAGATACAAATAATATTTATTTTTGCAGATTATCATTTTAATTTAGATATCAGACCTAACTGAATCTTAACTGCAATTAAACATTCCTTTCAGTTACTTTTATAAATGAATTCTAACTTGCCTCTCCATATGAAATTCATTTGCCTGTTTCCAAAGTTGCTGACGAGTAAGCATAGTGTTCTGTTGTAACTCTTGATCTTTTGACAATAAAGCTTGTTGCATTCTATCTATTTCCACAGTTGCATCTCTGTATTCTGACTTTAATTCTAAAAATAAGATAATCACTTAAAAACAAAGTTTATAATAATAACCTATCCACACAAAACATAAAATTTTGAAAAAATTATAATTGCCTTTAAGTTTTAAGATACATTTTGTTGTGCATAACTGAATAATCTTTTTATTTGATAATTGAAAAATTGATGACAGCACATAATTTCCTTGTATGCTATTAAATTACACACATTAGGTTGTATTTCATTTAAACTTATTTTATTCGAATGTGAGATATGATCATACAACTCTTTAATAAATTAGAAAGTTACAGAATTGCTAAAACATTAATTTTTAATAACATAAAAAATTAAACAATATTAATTCAAGAATTAGTATATACAATCACTTCCAAAAATTAAGCAGGGTAAAAAGGTTAATTTCCATAAACAATCAGAATCAAAGATGATGAAATTTGCTGCAAAGGTAGAAAGAAGTATGCAAATATGTTAGTTTACAGCCAATCAAGGTTACATGTCAAGAAATACGCGAGTTAGGTAGTCATAGAAGCTGCTGCCATTGTGAAGGATTATAGGAGTTACATATTTAAGTACTGATGAAAGGTGTTTAGAGCATTTATATGATTTGTTTTCAACTAGATGTATTTTTATGGCTTCCAGAAGATCAATGGGAGATTCTGTGTGCTGTTGGATGCATTGAAGCAAGTCAGTCTGTAACAAATGTTGCTCGTTTTTTTTTTTTTTTTATTCATCATTTTGGAACTTTTTACATTCACAATTATGGTAACAATTCTAAGTCAGCCAAACAATTGTCTGAAGACCTGCAGCCAGTTGTCCAAGGGTTATGAGCACCATGGAAGATGGATATATTGCTGTTGTAATCAAGTGGAATCAAAGATCAAACTCCACACATGTGACACATATGGCAGCAGGGGCCAGTGATAAGATGATATCTACCACTACTGTTCATCAAAGACTACACTTGAAAGGTCTATTATTATTATCAATACCACTTGGACAAGACAAGACATGGACCAGAGACCACACAAATTAATGCAAAGGGGTGCAACTACTTCCCGCAACTCTCAGAGATTAGATACTGACCTACAGCAAGAATGGTGACTACTGGACTCTTCAATGGTTGATGACCTCATAACAAAGATGATCACATGCTGTACACTTTGTATAAAGGTGAAGCGTGCTCACAAATCCTATTAATGTCAATTTTTGTTTGTTTTGCATTTAAAATGTAATTTTGTTAATGATGCAAATATAACGTCCTCTTATATTTATGAAAATTCAATGTTTTTTTTATCATTGTCTGTAATTCTTTGTTTTGTTTCATGAAGAAACATAAAGCTACTTAATTGCAGCATTTCATGTCCATCAAAACAGTACTTGTCCATTTTTTAAAATTTATTCTATGCTTAATTTTTGGAAGTGTGTATATATATATATATATATATATATATATATATATTCATCAATGAGTAGAATTCAAGTACTGACACCTGGAGATAACTGGTAATGTTTTAATATTTGTTATATTCAGTTCTTTTTTTTTTTTTTTTTTTTTTTTTTTTTTTTCTGCTGCATAGAGTGCAGATCACAATCAAAAATGAAGCTGCAAAATTATCTATAATAACAGTCCTAAATACAAAATTCAAATATTTAAGGGCTGGTTGTTTTTGAGTTATACATGGCTAATATAAGTTAAACTGGAATTCCTTATTATATACAGTGCTTCTTGCAATTAAAAAAGAGAGAGAGAGAGAGAGAGAGAGAGAGAGAGAGAGAGAGAGAGAGAGAGAGAGAAAGATATTCACAACCAAATGTTACAACAGTTCTAAGCATAAAATTTCAACATTTTATGGCTAAATGTTTTTAAGATACATATTACATATAGATATCAATTTCAAACTAATTAAAATGATATTTAATGGATAAGTTTCCAAAACTGAAGTTTCTTTGTATATAAGTAAAGACATAACACTAAAACCATTCAAAATTAATATTTTTGTTGAAATATTAAGTCTGAAAGCTTTTGCAATTATAATACTTCTATGACTTTGTATGAGGAAGTAAAAAACAATAACTTTCTCCTTACTGAAAAATATAAAAAAATATGTAAAAATGAACTAAATTTTATCTGAATTTAAGACTTAATTTCAGCACTAATAAAGATATTTGTGTAATAACAAATTTATATTTAAAGTTAAATTACTTGAAATATCATCAATTAATTGTTCTCTTTCTGACTGATATTCTGTCTTAAGATGTTCATATTCAACTTGGAGATCTGTAGCTATCATTCGACATTTGTGTTCACATTCCTCTAATTTACTCTTTAGAGTCATGATTTCTCGCCTGCTACCTTGCAAGTCATTATTCATAATTCTTCTTTGTTCTTGGAAATTAGACAGTTCTTTTTCTAGCACTTCTTTTTGCATTATGGCCTTTTGTTTTTCAGACTGGAAATAAATATAAATGCACAAAAATAGTTAAAAACTAACCAAAATCAATAAATTAAAAATGAGTATTATGACAACTAAAAAATTCAAAATTTGTTTTGTTTATTTATTTATAGCTTTTGTGAAGGTGCCCCTGAATAAAAGGTACTCAATCCAATACAATGCTATTTAGATTTTTCTCATATAGAAGATCATTACAAAAATTATTTTATATATAATGGTAAAATCTTTTCATTATAATATTGGAAGTTTTCCTCTCTAGTTTGTTTTCAACTTACTGATTTTATAACAGAGAAATATGTAACATGCTTTTTAGAATATTATAAATTCAGAAGGAATAGTGACAGAGTAGATAGCTTAAAAATATTTCATACATAAAATTTTACTTGCTATTTCTTTTAAAGATATATAAGAAGTCTTTTAAAAAAAGGCAAATTGAGAGATAAATCTAAAAAATATAGTAGAAAGAAAATGACAAAGATAACAAAAAAATAAATTTCCTATTTCCTCAAAATATTTTATATATTCATTACGCACAGTGGTGTAGTGATGGATGGGAAGTGAAATTGTTAGACCTCTTTTAGATTGCTGTATATATATGAAGCACAGCATGGCCTGCCATGCTTCGAGAATGCAACAGGGTCAAAGAGATGTAGTTGTCACCGAAAAAGAATACGAATTTTCAGAAGTTTTGTAGCATCTTTATTAAGCAACATCCAGAGCAAAAATCTAAAGGATAGTCACACAGCCTTATATAACCTTGGGGACGACACAACTTGAGAAAGGAATATGTTAACTCTGCAAATTAGAAATGATCTTAATCAGCAAAATAGGTTGGCAAGTTAAGCTCACCAACAGGAAGGAAAGAAAAGAGTTTAAAGCCGAGAGGCCACTAAAAAGATGATGAAATTGCAGATTTGGTGATTTTTTTAATAGAGGAGTTAGTAATTTTAGTTTAGGATTAAAGCATTAAATTTTTTCATTACATATATGTAATCCAGCCGTATATAACTGCTGGATACAATAATTATGTAGCCCTATTATTTTCACTTGCTTGGGCTATTAGACAAGGAGAAGCCTAATAAAAGAACGCAAGTAGCAAAACTAAAACTTTTCCAGAGCTGCAAAAATGAGATTTAGTCAACAGCAGGCAAAAATGATACGAAAAAATTTTTACAGAAGTAGAGCAAGACAAATGGTTTTAAAGAAAATGATCAGCGAATTTAACTGTTAGATTAGGGGAATAACAGAGCCATTTGACGGTGACAGCTGGAAAATGTGTTGAAATGATAGGAAATTTACAGCTATTGCACAGAAAGCTTTGGAAAATGTGTTAGAAGAATTTAAGTCGAGAACAATATTTTGATTAAGACATTTTGTGGCTAAGAAAATAGATTTTAAGGAATTAGAATGGGAGAGAGGAGGTTTTTAAAGAGATATTAAAGTGAAATAATTTTGATATATTACATACGGATTGCTGTATTAAGTGATGTATAAATTTTTTGGCTGATCTCCTTGTACCTGCTCACAATGTACATTTATGATGACAGGTAATAGTAACATTTCTAACATATATCATTCTCAGTTAAGTTGTTTTACAAAGGAAAATATTAAAGTAAAAGCAAGCCAAGCTGATCACACAGTAAAATGTATTTAATGTCATTGTTAAAATAAAACTAAAAAAATTAATTCAATTTTTTAAATTAATCTTTGATTTTTCTATACATATGGTTTCAAAATAAATTAATTTTTTCTCTTTCTTATCCTTTATACTTACATGTGTAATCTACATTAAACCTAAGATAAAAGTTTATGACATTATAGTATAAGATAACATTCAGGTCCTAATATTTTTATTAAACACAAACTGCATTTAATAAAATGTAAAAGCTTTCAGTAAAATTTTCCTTAGGAATATAACTAACACATATTATAATTAACATTATTATTGAAGCCAAGTATCACAAAAATATTGGCCAATATCTAATAGTTCTATTTTGCTTTCTGAAGAATCATAATTGCAATTAGTCATAGTACTTATTCTGCTGCTTTGTACAAAGTAAAAAAATAGCAGAATCAATTCATTCCCATTCACATAAGTTAATGTAATACCATTGAAAAACAAAATGAAATGCATTTACATTCGATTTGCAATGACATTCAGTGATGTAGTATTGTTTATTGTGCTGAAAGTCATGAGATAACATTTTATACCAGAGAATGTTACTTAATTTTATGAATATCAATAGATGCTACTGATTATTATTAAAATAATATTTTTATAACATTGTACACATTATGAAAAAACATTAAAAAAGTGGGTTTCGTAAAAACTGGTAAATTTATTAAATTTCATTTTTTATTATAATTTTAACTTATGAGCAATACACAAAACTGTTTTAAATGCTTTCTTTTAAAGAATTTCAAATATTAATTTTATGTTAAGTCGATCAATATCAGTAGATATCTAAAATTTGGTGTTTGACAAAGAAAATATGCGTCAAGCTTTTACAACATTGACCAATATATTTGTGCTACCCGAGGAACAATACAGAAGCATAATTTTTCCCATGAATAGATTTAAAAAAATAATAATACTTTGGAGGAATTGTCATTTTACTTTTTTACTTTGATACATGCAATGTTAAAGAATATTCATAAACAAAAACAAATAATTACAAGTAGATAATAAGTACATTTAATTTTTAAGGAAATTGTTCTTTTAAATGTGAATATATATATATATATATATATATATATATATATATATATATATATATATACACACATATATATTATATATATATATATATATATATATATATATACAAATATATATGTATATACATAGTTTAGGAAATTTCTTTAAAATATTAACACTAATAGTAATATAAATAACTATCAATTACACAACCTCCAGAGATCTTATGGTGCTCATATTATCTGCAAGCTGCTTTAAATGTGTTCTGTTGCTGCTGTTTAATTGAAGAGTTAAATTTTCATTCTGGGCTCTCAATTCTTCACATTCAGCAAGTAATCCTTTTAATTTGGCATTTAGTTGAAGAATATCATGGTTTGCAGATTTTAATTGCATAGCAGATGAGTCATCAGAAAATGAATTTTCCTTTTCTAGCGATTCTATTTTATTTTGAAGCTGTTCAATCTATTTAAAAAATATGTATTTAAAAAGTTTAAAGCAAAAGGTATAAAAAATTATTTATGTAAATTCTATAATAAAAAATATTAACATTAGGCATGACAAATGATACAAATAATTAAGAAAGTTAATGGTACCAAATAATTTTTTAAGGACCTTTGAGTTTTGGGAAATTATAAGAACAGTAATAGAGTACTACAATATATAGTGGTTTAAATTTTAAATATTATATAATTTTCAGACCAGAAATAGTTAAAAAGATTTTATATTGGGAAAGGCATAATAATGGTAAAATTTATGATACATTTTCTAAATATAAATTTCCTGACATTAAATCACAGTTTGTCATAAAAAATAGTCTAAGTTAGATTAATGAATAATATTTGAATATATATAGTTAAAACTAAAAATGCTTGTGAAGAATTTAAAGAATAGATAGTAATAATTGAAAAAAATGAGTGTTTAATTTCTATGAAACACTCAGAACATTAATTTTTTCTTTTTTTTTAAATTCTCACTTTTGTAATTATTATGAATTTCAAATTATTTCTACAAAGACTATTAATTTTCAAATAATATACTTATCAAACTATCCTATATTGTATTGTTATGCAGCCAGAATAATAATTTTTAAGAACTACAGTGGACTCCGCCTAATTTGATTGCAGTTAATATTATCAATCTCTTATTGTTATCGAATTCACTTGATCCCAATTTTCTTATTTCATTATTTTCATTATTTTAATGTTAAAATTATCGCTTTATGTGATCATTACATCTGTTAATGTTATCAGTTTTCGAACCTCATTTTAACTGGCACAGAAATATTCACAATGTATTCAGAAGGAATTCATTCTTTTCTTTCCATTCACTGTCATTTAAATTTTCGACAATCCTCCCTCTTCGGAAATGGAGAATGAACAAAAAAGTGAGGAATTACATGTTCCTGAAATTTTTCAGAAATACGCATACCCTGCTGGAGATCAATGGCTGTCAGATTGTTAGGAAATATTAGATCACTTGTACATTTCCCTTATTTTAAAAATCAATATTTTCACATATCCCCCACCTTAAAGACAAGGCCGAGTAAGTGTACGAAAGTGACGTGTTGACAGCGAGCATGCTTACGTCGCAGTGAGCAGAGCAACGAGCAAGAGTGCTGGACGGTGGAGATCAGCGTCACAGAGGTTACTCAGCAGATATAAAAGCTGACGTTTTTGCCTGGTGAAGTAGTCTGTGTCTGTCTTTGAATTCATGGTCGAGTTCGAGGTGAAGCGAGAGATGCCTGCTGCACATAGCTGAGGAGGTAGACCGATGGATCAGCAAAGCCGTGTTTAAAGCTACCGCAGTTGGACTTATGTTTTTTTTACCGCTGCATGATTTCAAGCTTTCTTTTGTCAAGTATGTTTTTATTATTTTAAGAAGGTTTGTGAGTAGCAACCTTATTTTGTACAGATACCAAGACTGGTATGTTCCATTAAATATTATAGTTATTAATTGCTCTAGCCGTCATTATTTTTAAGCTTCCACTGCGCACAACCTTTTTCATATATACCAATAACTTAGTTATCTATCTCCCACTTTTAAGAGGGGAGGTAACACAGATAAGTAGAAGGCAACATATTCTTATTGGAACTGAGAAGGAGCATATTCACATTTTATGCCTTGCTCTCTTACATGCAGCTTGTCGATATGGAAGCCAAAAAGGGAAATGATTTAACATTAAAACAAAATATTGAAATTTTAAATCGTTATAACAAATTACCACAAATGAGCCAGCACAATGTTGCAGCACAGTTCAACATTTCTCAGCCTCTATTGTACAAAATTTTGAAAAATCGTGATGAACTTACTAGAAGAGATAAACAAAATGAAAATACGGAGTGCAAACATAATAGAGCTGGTAAAGATGAGCAAGCGAGTTTTTTCATTTTATTTTGAAATGTAGTAAGTGTGAATTAAAGGGGGGGGTAAATTTATCTAATTTTGCATATTGTTTCTTGTTATCAATCGGTTATAGTTATCAAAATCACGGTATCCGAAACTGATCACATTAAGCAGAGTCCACTGTATTACAACACTTTCAAGATAGACATAGAAAAAGTATCTTATTTAGCATAAATATGAGCTTGTCTACCATGTTTTCTACGGAAGAAACCCATTATTTAAAAATTTAGAAACCGAATTATCCTTAAAAAATTTCTTTATCTAACTCTTATATCAACACAGTTTAGATTAGAAATAAAAGTTTGTAATTATTGAATTCTTCATTGAAAAATAATTACATTTAAAATTTCTTTTATGTTAGGCATTATCAATGAATGTTAATTGCCTTTTAGATATATTTCAACATTGATTTATAACAAATCACATGTAGAAATTAAAAGATACATAAAAACAAAACTTACCTCATTTAAATGCTGAAGTTTTAGTCTTTCTATTGCATGAGAATATTCTGATTCACGACTTTCAAGCTTATATTTTAAAACTGTGTGGTCATAATGTACAGTGGCATACTGCTTTCTTAACTGATCGTTTTCAGCATGCAGTTCATTTATTTTTACTTCATAGTGATTTGTTGCTTCTTCTAGAACAGAATTTCTGATTTTTTGAGGGTCATACGATTTAATCTGAAATAATAAAATTACATAAGAAACTGACAATGTTAATTCTTTTACTATTAAAAAATTACAAACTCTTAAAGAGAAAAAAGATATACTACATGTAAACTATTATTTTATTTTCTTTAACTATTATACATGAATGATTTCTGATATTGTCCAGCCATAGTTAAAAAGATGACTATGGATATGTACCATGAAAGAGGATGAAAGCTATGATGTTGGCATTTGAATTGTAAAGTTGTCATGGTCACTTTATGGCATATTTTGCAAATGGCTAGTGTCCATCTTGGGTAGGCAATTTTGAATGATGATTTAAGAAAAAAATAAATTAATTGCTTGTTAGTGACTGTGTCTTCAATGTTGTTTCTTCATGGAATAGATCCGTGTGCATTATAACAAATTTATAGGATTTGAATCCTGTTAACTCATGATGCACACAAATCTTTATTCATGAAGAAATATCATTCATGATCTTTAAGCAGCAAATAGATAGAACTGAATAATAAAGTATTAATTATGAAAAAATTAATCATCCATTCTCATTACATACATTACGAGAATTTGTTAACTCGCCTCCATCATTCCCATTGCACCAAACAGAATATTACAATGAAATTAAGGCTTAAACTCATGATAACAAAGTGCTTTATAACTTAAAATACATGAACTGAAAATTTTAATGAAGAAAATTGTAGAACTGGGTCAATAATAAAAGGTGACTGTTGATATTTGATGACAATAAAGCTTTATATATATATATATATATATATATATATATATAAAACACTGGGTTTGGTTTGGTTTGGTTAGGAGCACTATGGTCTGCTGTTTTGCACACGAGGGCTAATGAGACCGGGTCCTACAGTTTAAAGCCGATTCCGAACGGCTACAGACATCCATGCCAGCAGCGGGATTAAAACACTGGGATATTTGCCTGCTAAGAATTTTCTCATACAACAATGCATAATATGTTATCATTTTATTAGGGGAGTGCCATATGGATAGCCAACAGTATCCCTGGGACTGTTTATAAAAGGTGACTGATAATATTTGATGTCAGTAAAGCTTTATATATATATATATATATATATATAACACTCAGACATTTGCCTGCTAAGCATTTTTCCATACAACAATGCATAATATGTTTATCATTTTATTAGGAGAGTGCCATATGGATAACCAACAGTATCCCTGGGACATCACAGACATACAAAGTGGGTTCTTGTAATTTAGAATCAGGAATCAAACATAAAAATCCCAGGCATAACCTGCCCCCTGCAGATGTATCAACCGTAAAGTTTAACAAGTGAAATTCATAACCTTTGCAAGACATGACAATATGTATTCTGGGATAAAGTAAAATACAAATCAATAAATTTTGATTGTAACAAAAACTTTGGTACAGAAAAAGCACATTCTTTAGGATGCATTATATTTAAAATATTGCATCTTTTTGTATACTTCACATCTTTTACAGTCTATAGTACATCAATGGCACCCCTGTTAGTTTACAGGATTTGTTGGCCATGAGGTAGTTCTCATTATTAACACTAGATTTATGGACCCAGCCAATTTGACTCATTAAAAGTTTGATCACTATATATATATATATATATATATATATATATATATATATATATATATATATATATATAATATAAAACTTTCATATCACTTTTCAAAAACATACATTGGTTTTTAGTTAAGTAATAAAATATATGTAAACTTTCATTCCTCTTCCCCACAGACCCCTTCATTTTGCATTATCAAATGTGGTATACCTAT
>CM063508.1:120392998-120485498 GCA_032207245.1 Pardosa pseudoannulata
AATATCAATAAAAACTAATGGGATAATTAAAAAAAAAATTATTGCCAGATTCATTGTATATATATATATATATATATATATATATATATATATATATATTTAAGATTTTATTTTTTGCTGTTAATTTTGGTAAATAAAAGATGAAAATTTTAATAGCCTGTTTTAAAAACAACTATGTTATTGAGGTGTAAACTTTGAAACAACACTTTTCTTGATATGCATATATAGCACTGACTTTTTTGGAACACAAATGTGTTTTTAACCCTTTAATAAGTCATTTATTTTTAGTAATAGTACAATAAAATATTCTTTATCTAAGTTTAAAGCCTCATTATATAGTCAAGGGATCTATAATTACTACCATTGACTTTCTAGCATTGTTAGTAGATAGAAGCACAAACAAATGTTTATCATTGACATTTACTAAATTGATCTAACTGGTGAAAAAGTATACGTACCTATGGTCTTAGAAATAATTAACTGAATATTTGGTTAAATGTAAATATAAGAAATATAAATTTTTAAAAATGTTTATGATAATACTGTAATTTTAGTTCCTTACACATTTGATATTTAATGTTATTTTATCCTAATAATATGCAAGGATAATGTATGAGACTAGCTGTTAATAATTTCACTCTGAGAAAGATATTAATAATAAAAAATAACTAAATAAAAATAGGAGTTTGCATTAAACCAAAATATATTGCTAAGATCTGACAACATTTTGTTTATCAATTTTTTAAAATTGTTTTTATCATTTGATTTGTAAAATACTGAGTAGAGTTTTGTTAATTTCTTTTTTCTGTATCAAATTTGATAATTGTATTAATAGAAAGATTATGTAGTAGGTTCATTGAAGTAGTTTATATGCAGACATAAGTATAATAATTTATGTGTATATCTGTGTGGGTCTGAAAATTTGATCTCAAGATTATCCGAAAAATGTCAAATATTGAGGTATTAAATTTCTTGTCATCAGCTGTTTCATATCATATTGAAGTTAATTGTTTTATAACTTTTGGAATTTTTAAATAAAATTATTTTTATGTAAAGAAGTAAAATATATAATAATTTAAAATAGTTATTTTTGCCTCTCTTTTTTGGATTGGATTGTAATCATTATAATTGCATAAAGTAATTTAATTTGTGTGTAAATCTGTGGGGGTCTGAAAATTTGATCTCAAGATTATCCAAAAAATGTCAAATATTGAGGTATTAAATTTCTTGTCATCAGCTGTTTAATATCATATTGAAGTTAATTGTTTTATAACTTTTGGAATTTTTAAATAAAATTATTTTTATGTAGAGAAGTAAAATATATAATCATTTAAAAAGGGTGTATTTGCCTCTCCTTTTTGTAATTGGATTATAATCATTATAATTGCATAAAGTAATTTTAATAATTTTTTTTTATCTACTTTTACACTAAATCTGAGTATAAATGTTCACTTGTTTCTATTTAAAGTTCTGATATCGCTATTAAAATAAAAACTAAATAAATAATGATGTTAAAGAAGTTAAATGTATTTGCATATTTTTTACAGGCCTATGGTGCAAGTAAAGACAAAGTTTTAGGAATTGCTGGTGAAGTAAGTTACAGTTATTTGCTTTAAATATGCATTTTTTAAAAATGCACCGTTATCTTAATATTTAAATTGATTAACTTATGTGTTTGTACTAGTATTGTTTGTACTAGTATATAAATAATTTAGATTATACGTCAACTGAAATTTTATGCTGAGAGTTTTCAATACTTGTTTCTCAAGTTGTTTTCTCAAAATTATTTTAAATTAATAAAACTTTTGATATATTCTTAGGCAGTTTTGTTTTATTACACAAGGTTTAATAGCACAAAAGAAAGAAATATGGCCAAAAATTGATTTGAAGTATTGATACTGATATGTCCTGTTTTGTTATTGATATATGAATGATAACAGAAAGTTTTGTAGATATGATTTTTTTTTCTCAATACAGTTTGCATTACAAAAGCCTTGCAACTTGCTGTCACTTTTATCTGCCATTCACAAAGTCTGATAAGATTAAGTGGTCTGTTTCAGTGCTATTATAAAAGATTAAATGCTTTATTACCATTTAAAAATATTTTTGGAGACTTGATAGTTTGATGATATATTTGAATAGATATATTAATATTGATTTAATAATGACTTTGTAAAATCTTTAATGGTGTATTAATGAATAAATTATTAAATACATGTCCATTAGGAATTTCAACCCAGTATTAACTAAAAGATGAAATTTTTATTATGCATAATTTTAGATTTAAAATAGTACTTTTTTAATATTTTGCAGTATAAATATCAAACTGTTTTACCAATACAAAAAATAAATAATAAGTTTAACAATAGTTTGATATCACAAAAATCATAAAGATAATTATCAGAAAATGGTTTCAAAATATTTTTTAAAAGGCATAAAGCATAAGTATCTAATTATTCTTATACTGAAGTGAATGATTGCTTTCTATACGTAATTTAATTAATAAGTAATTGCTGTCATTTGATTATGAATCTAGAAAGTATTAACTGATGATTCTTTTGAGGTTTTGAAAATTATTACATTAATACTTACTACAGTATATAACAATTAGTATCCATCATGTTGTCTGAAATTTCAAAACACTATAACCCAAGAATAATCTGGTACACAAAATTTTGGTGGTCATTAAATTTATAATTTTTCAGATAACAAATATATATATATATATATATATATATATATATATATGTGTGTGTGTGTGTGTGTAATATATAAAAATTATTTAACTTTAATATTTCTTAAAAACCTTCTCTCTCCCATTCCTTTAAATATTTTTCCCAGCCTCTAAATAGTTTAATCAGAGTATTTTCCACTTAACATTCCTTTCTGTCTTAAAACTATAAACTTTCTGTCTATTCAACATGTTTTCCAGCTTTTGCCAGCAAATGGCTCTGAGTTTTGCTGATATTGCATTTAATTCGCTTATTAAGTCGTTTCTTACTGCGAGAAAATTCTTTCTGTCATCGCTCTTGGGTGCACCTCTGTTCAATCAGAGTGAACTCTGTAGCTTTTCTTCGTCTGTTGTCCAGTAGAATAGATGTGCATTGTAGCTGCTCTGGAATAAAGTTTCAATTAGACTAGTGCTTTTCAGTTCAATGTCGGCCCGACTGCATTTTTATTACTGCTAGCTGTTGAGCTTTCTCCTTGTTAAAAAGTTTTATAAAAAATGGATTACTTATATGTAGGAAAACTTTTACTAAATTTAAGTTATAAAAATAAGTTTTGTCATGTGGTAACAAGGGTAGAATAGTCATAACATATTCTATGCATGTTGTAGGTGCATGGTTTCCGCGCACCTGGAAAGTCATGGAAAATCATGGATTTAGACAATGGATTAATTTTGTCATGGAAAGTCTTGATTTTTCAAGTAAAATGAGTAAAAGTCATGGAAAGTCATGGATCTGCTAAACTACCAATTAAAAAAATGCGTTGAATTATTTAATTCTATTTTTACTTGTAATTTGGGTGAAGTTACTGAGTTTGGTATTTATGTATTATCCTGTTGACCATATTGCCAAGTAAAATTTGTTTACCAAGGAAACTCAAAGCAAGAAAGTTTAATGGGTGGGTAAATGTATATTATTCTGGTTTTTTCTTAAATTGTAGATTATAATTTTATTAATATAATAATTATTTTTTAATGAAAATTAGTTAAGATTTCTGCACAAAATATAAGTTTATCTCTTGGGATATTGTATATAAACATTATAGGGTTATATTTGGCTATTATTCATGGTCACCTGGATAATACCAAAGTACCCTGAATTCAAATTGGAAACATTTTAATTGAAAAATTGCTATATGATTAAACTTAGGTATGTAGATACAACAATTTATTTTTATGTATGTGAGTTTATTAACACTTATAAAGTAAGTTTATAGTTTTTTATGATAAAATTCCTGTAATTTATCTAAAAGCATATATTTTATTTGTATGTACATCAGAAGTTTTATTTATATATACTTTAATGAAAGCTTTTTAAAGTCATGGAAAATGATTTGCTAAATCAGGGAAAGTCATGGATTTGAAACATTTTATTTTGGCAGATACCCTGTAGGTGACAAAAATAGGTACATAGTATCCAGGGGATATAGCTGGGTTCTTCTGTCTCCAGGGAGTTAATATGGAAGCTGGCCTTCCAGATTGACGGTTGGGTGCAGGCATAACAACTCTGCCCCATAAAAACTGATTGTTATGAAATCAATAGAAGAAAGTTACCAGCTGTTCTATACTAGGGCTACATTGTATTGTTTCTGGAAAAGGTTTGGGCTATCATGCCACTGAAAAAAAAGAAGAAAATAAGTTTGAATTTGAATTAAATTTGTGTAACACTTTTTTTTTTCTATTTAGATTTCTTAGATAAGTTGAGAGTGCATACATTTCTGCTCACACATTTGTATTTAAATATTATTAATCTATCTATTTTGAGCAAAGCTGAAAATTATTAAAAATCATTATTTGAAAGATTATATCCTTCATACTCATTCTACTAGTATTTACTGAGTTATAAAAGCTTGAATTCTTTTAAAGTATATTTCATTTTCTCATGGGGAATATACTCTGTTATAGTAGAATTTAAACACTATATTGTTTTTAATTGTGCAAAGTTTAGTAACTAAAGTAGTTGTTACTAATATTATATGAATTATAGTTATGTGTCTTGTATTTTTAAAGTAATTAAACTTTAATTTATCTTTGTCTGAAGGTATAAAAGTTATACTTTATTTAATTAAGTTATTGATGTTATATTTAAAAAAATTTTAAGAAAATAATTAGCTCTGTAACATTTTGATCAAGCATAAAAATAATTTAAAATCAGAATAATAATATTGTTTAATATGTGCAAGAAAGTAGTTGATTTCTAAGAAAAGTTATTTTAATAAAAGCATTCATTACATTTTGATAATCAAATTTTTACTTATTATATTATATTCTTACTGCTTTATAGTAAATTATTTTTGCTATTTATTTGGGGGAGAGGGAGTGCTGCATGACTTCCTTAATTTTTTTTACATGTCTATGTGTTTCCAAATTTTAATGCTTCTTGTCAATGACAAGAATAAAATGTTTTATAACTTTTTTTTCATCCTTTATTTTTATTAAACATTATAATTTTTTGATCAAAAATAGAATTAACTGTAGTAAAAGATTTTACTTAATAAATTTATAAAATAAAAGTTGCATAATTTTTCTTAGTTTATCTTTTAAATTTGTAAAAAATGCTATCAGTAATTTCATAGAGATATTAGAGGAATTTAAATGTTTGCTTTTGAATCACATCTGTATGTACTTTCAGAATTCTCACAATGTTCTTCCTGCAAGAAGTTTTGTCAGCTGGTATAATGGCCATCCTGAACATATCACTGAGAACTTTGATCTTGATACTGAAGTTGCAACTGTGATTGGACATGGCAATGTTGCTCTTGATGTAGCTAGAATCCTTCTAAGAAACACAGATGAATTAAAAGTAGGAATTTTTGATTGGAATTTAAATAAGACTGCATCCATAGCAGCTATTTTTTGTGGTTATTGAATGAGCAATAGTTCCCAAACTTTTTTACCAATAAATCCCTTCTCAAAGTAAACATCTTACTATGAACACTTGACTGAATAACTCTATAGAACTGCATAACAATATTACTTTTGTAAATTTGTTTTTATTAATATCAACGTAAATATAAAATATAACTAAAACATGTTTGATATTTTAGAATAATATCATTGCAATCATTACCTTGCTTAAATCAAAAAAAAATTTTTTTAATTCTACTAAAGGGGGGATGAATGAATGTAATCACCTTAAAGTTAGCTTCTGAAGTAGGAGGAGGTTCCCGAAGATCTGGATACTGCAACCAGAGGTCTATTATACCCAAACCCAAAAACACACAAGAAAAGATGTCAGTAGTTAAAGCAAACCTCAGTAGACAGATGACAGGAATATCCTGCAGCCCCCAAAGTACTCAAACCAAAGAGCCCAGAAAAACTCACAATTACACAAAATATGGCAAACACCTCAAGATAGCAGCCATGACACAAGAGATCGGAATTGATCTCCATTAGGTTAAGATGCCTTCTCTAAAGGGAGATGTAATAATATGAAAAGGGGCAGCCTGATGAATTAATATGAATTTATGTTTGACTATGTTTGTAAATAGCATTTGTAATTCTCTATGAGTAATAATTTCCAATATTTTTAATATTAATATGTAATCACCTTAAGGGTATCTTCTAAAGAGGCTGGTGGTTCCCCAAGATCAGGACACTATGACCAGAAGTCTATTATACCCAAAGCCAAGAGCACATAAGAAAAGTTGTCAGTGGCTAAAGCAAACCTCATCAGACAGCTGACAGGAATATCCTGCAGCTCCCAAAGTACTCAAACCAAAGAGCCCAGAAAAACTCTGGGCACAAAAGATGGCAAACAGTCTACTCAAGACAGCAGCCATGACACAAGAGATCGGAACTGATCCCCATTAGGTTAAGATGCTTTCTCTAAAGGGAGATATAATGCTATGAAAAGGGAGAGCCTGATGAATTAATATGAATCTATGTTTTACTATGTTTGTGAATAGCATTTGTAATTCTCTATGAGTAATAAATTCCATTATTTTTAATATTAATATGTAATCACCTTAAGGTTAGTTTCTGAAGGGGGAGGTGGTTCCCCAAGATCTGGACACTGCGACCAGAGGTCTATTATACCCAAACCCAAGAACACATAAGAAAAGATGTCAGTGGCTAAAGCAAACCTCAGCAGACAGCTGACAGGAATATCCTGCAGCTCCCAAAGTACTCAAACCAAAGAGCCCAGAAAAACTCTGGGCACAAAAGATGGCAAACAGTCTACTCAAGACAGCAGCCATGACACAAGAGATCGGAACTGATCCCCATTAGGTTAAAATGCCTTCTCTAAAGGGAGATATAATACTATGAAAAGGGAGAGCCTAATGAATTAATATGAATTTATGTTTGACTATGTTTGTAAATTATGTTTGTAACTATCTATGAGTAATAATTTCCAATATTTTTTTAAAATAGGCTAAATCCATGTTTTTTTTCATATAAGATTAGGAAACAATTAACAGCTTTTGTACAGTAAAAAATAATGTAGGATTTTTAAAAAAATATTTTTTTAACAAATGCATGGCAAATACATTTTTTCTCTCTTAATTTATAGGTGACTGACATTGCAGATCATGCAATGGAAGTTCTACTAAAAAGTAGAGTTAAAAAAGTTGTACTTATTGGGCGAAGAGGTCCTTTGCAAGTTTCTTTCACAATTAAAGAATTAAGGGAAATGATTAAATTAAAAGGATGTTCTACTGTATTATCTTCAAAAGACTTTGATGGTATACCTGAGCTTATACCAAGTAAGTGTTATCTTAATTTTTTTCCACACCATATTAAAATCTTAGCTTTAGTAATTTTTTATTTTAGTAGAAACAACTTATTTATTTGTAGCTTAAACAGTTAAATGAACTGCAGCTAAATACATAGTTTCAGCGCACCTGGAAAGTCATTGAAAATCAGGGATTTAGACAACGGATTAATTTTGTTATAGAAAGTCTTGATTTTTCAAGTAGAATGAGTAAAAGTCATGGAAAGTCATAGATCCGCTAAACTACCGATTAAAAAAAATGAATTGAATTGTTTAATTCTATATTTACTTGTCATTTGGCTGAAGTTACTGAGTTTAGTATTTATGTATTATCCTATTGACCATATTGCCAAGTAAAATTTGTTTACCAAGGAAACTCAAAGCAAGAAAGCTTAATGGGTGGGTAAATGTATATTATTCTGGTTTTTTCTTAAATTGTAGATTATAATTTTATTAATATAATAATTATTTTTTAATGAAAATTAGTTAAGATTTCTGCACAAAATATAAGTTTATCTCTTGGGATATTGTATATAAACATTATAGGGTTATATTTGGCTATTATTCATAGTCATCTGGATAATACCAAAGTATCCTGAATTCAAATTGGAAACATTTTGATTGAAAAATTGCTATATGATTAAACTTAGGAGTGTAGATACAACAATTTATTTTTATGTATGGGAGTTTATTAACACTTATAAAGTAAGTTTACAGTTTTTTTATGATAAATTTCCTGTAATTTCTCTTAAAGCATATATTTTATTTGTATGTACAACAGAAGTTTTATTCATATATACTTTAACGAAAGCTTTTTAAAGTCATGGAAAAAGATCTGCTAAATCAGGGAAAGTCATGAAAAGTCATGGATTTGAAAAATTTTATTTTGGCAGATACCCTGTAAATATGTCAGTCAGGAATTTTAAGTTGTATTCTTAGATGATGGAACCACAGTAATTACATTATGAGTGTTGCAGATGAAGGAAGAAAAAAAGGAAATTTCTATAGAAAAATCATTACATTGTAATCTTATACTATCAAAATGTATTTTTTTTTAAATGAATAGATGATTTTAACAAAACTTCAGCAGTTTGGTGAATACTTTAGCTTCGTGAAGTTTTCCTGAAACAAATATCAAGTCTAAATTTACTGAAAAACATTTTTTTGGTATCAGCAAATTTTATAGTTTTTAGTTTCAAATATAGAAAAAAAAAGAAAACTATTAATATTTTTTATTTAAAATGCATTTATTGAAAAGGATGTAGTTATTTACTGTTATGGTAGATTTTAAATCAAATTATATTCCCGAGAGGTGCATGCAGTCACCAAGATTACTCTGTTAGAAGGGACACAGAGAAATCTCATCAAAGGTTATAATTTTAGGGATAGAATCACCAGAAATTTATTTTAAAATGCAATTATAATTTAGTTTTGCATTTTTGTATATCATTACATATATATATATATATATATATATATATATATAAAATTATTTATATATTTACATATAATGATACTATTTAAAATCTCTCTCTCTGTATCAGGGTTCCCACGGCCCTTAAAAACTCCTTAATTTTAGTTTTCATTTTTTAAGGGTCCTTAAAACTACTTAATTTAATCAAAGGTCCTTAAAATCTCCTTAATTTTTAAATTAAAATGCAATCAATTTCTCCATTGATGCTATCCGCTTTCTTCACTTCCTATGAGTTTTAGCCGTATTCTCCTAACTTTCTAGTTTTGTAAGTTCAGAGTTATATTTGCCCAAAACCGGTTCTAAGAGTGCCAGTATAGGTGATAAGAACTGTTCAAAGAATATATATATATTAAGAATATATAAAATTTTTGTTTATGTTCATAACATTCTTTTACATTTTCTAGCCAAAAGTGCAGTATTAATAATAAAGAAAATCTTCAAATACATATATGTTTTCAGTGTATTACTGTAGTAATTCAGAATTCCTTTCCTTGATATTCTTAAAAAATTATGAAAATACTATTAGTTTACTAATATTTTATGGTCATAAGCTAAAAAATTTATTTGACAAGTAAATAATCTTTCGCATACTGAAGAGGTTTAAAGAATAAAGTCAGCTGCCCTTTTATAATAGCAATAGTCATGGAGATTTTAATTCAACTAAGCATGGAGGGTGGGGGTGGGGTGTAGATATTTCAGTTAATTATAGAAGTTTAATTTTCCTTGCATTGAATGTGATAGAAAAGCCTAAAATTTTCTTCTTTCCCAGGCAACGTTGGAATAATCAGTCAGTATACACACACACACACACATATATATATATATAATTTTTGTATATATATATATATATATATATGTATATATATATCAGAGTCATTTTTAAACCTGAGAAAGTACTGTTTATAATATTGTAGTTTATTCACAACTTATTTTTAGTTTGATCCCTAAAAACTTTTTTCAAAATTAGTTTTTTTCAAATAGATTTATCTTATTAATTTTTAGGCATTTTTAAAAATTTTGAAATATTGTAGGACATTTATTGAATATGCCTTGTCTGGTTCATAATCATTAAAATATGTTCCTCAGGAAACAGGGTTTATGTTGTTGTGTCGTGTATTTCAAGTAGGTCATTATAAAAAGTTACTTTGGTTCTTAAAAAGTCCTTAATTTTTGTTCTGGAAAAAGAATAGGAACCCTGTGTATGTATATATATATAATGTAAAAATTTAAATACTTTAATCTTAGAATTAAAATTACTAACTCCTATATTAAAAAAATCACCAAGTCTTCAATTTCTCTGTCTTTCTAGTAGCCTCTTGGTGTTAGACTCTTCATAATAGATAAAATCTCCTTTCTCAATTCGCCAACATACTTTCGCTGAAGTTAGATTTCTAAAATTCTCCCAACAACATTCTTAAGGCTGCACCTAGAATTATTTTTACTCTGGTGGCACTCCTAAGGTTATAAGAGGCTGCATGGCTAATTTTCGTGAGAGTTGACTGTTGGAGATGACCAAACAAAGCTGCTGCTAACTATTCTTTGAAAAATCTTGTCATTCTCTTGACCTTCACAACATCATTTCGGTTCTGACTACTGAGCTCCACAGCTGAGGCATAGCATGTCTGTAAGGAATTTGCACTCATGAAAACATGTGGGCTTTGATGACATTGGCAGAATCGCTCCATTTTGATCCCTTCCAAATGGCATTTCGTAGGAGAAGTAAGAAGCCGGCCGGCAAAAGGGGGCCAATAAGGATTTTCGGTGTCGTTGTTTGTTTTTGCAAGGCCTCGGAGAAGGAAGATGTTCCCCTTTCGGTAGGGCTCAAGTTTCCAGACACCCCCCCCCCCCCGAAGAAGGGAGAGATCTGCAAGAGGGCAGGGGGAGTCAAGATAGAGCCGGCAGCCGAGAAACATCTCTCTGTGCTGATGTGAGGAAAGACAGCGCTCAGTTTCTAAAAATCTGGCTAAGACTGGCTCTGAGACTCACTATGATAAATTTGATTTTCTTTTAATTTTGTTTTAAAATGTTGTAAATAAATGTGTGTTGTCCATCTAATCCTGATGTGCCTTAATTTGGGTTATGCATCCCAACGACAGTGCACGAACATACCTGCCCCAGTAAAGTAGGCGGGCAGGTCCCACGCTAACATAGCGCACCTAGAAAGAGGGTGTGTTACAATGTCTACTGCTATGTTTCTAATATATATATGTGGTTTTAATATTATCATATACATACAATTTGAATAAGTAAAATTGTTATATTAATGTACATTGAACTTTTAGGACTATTTTTAGTTATTCATAATAATTGTTGAAAAATATCCTTTTTTTTCTGTTCTATAGATCTTCCTAGAAGTAAAAAGCGTCTTATAGAGTTGTTATATAACACTGCCATTAACAAAGAAACAGAGCCATTAGGTAAAGCACTGGAAATTAAATTCTTCAGGAGTCCTAAATCTATTTTACTTGATGAACATGGGAAAGTCAAAAAATTGATTTTAGGAATCAATACTATAGATGTATGTATGCTTCATGGTGTACTCTTAAAATTCATCTGAGTCATAAACTTATTCATTTTTATTTGTAAATATTTTAAGGGCACACCGGAAGATGCTAAGGTAGTTGCTACTAAGGAAGAAGAAGAAATAGATTGTGGTTTGGTAAAATTTTTATTTATTTTTGGATAGTTTTAATAATTTAAGATTTTGTTTAAGTCTTGCTTATATATCAAGAAATTGTTGAAATTTGGAATAGCTGAGGCTTATGGGAATAGTTAGGAAAAACATTTTTTGCTAAATTTTGCATTAAAGATTTTATTTTCAAGAAAAATATTTGTTTCAGAATTCATTAAATGGAACTTGTAAACCTTTTAGTATAGATAGAAACAACAAGTTGATGAACACTGATTTTTTATTTTCATCATGTTTACAAATTTACCTAAAGAAATGTTGCCGCATAAAAAGAGTTTGCCAACGAGCTCAGTGGCCGAATGGTCAAAGCACAAGATCCAGACCCGAAGATTGTGGGTTCGATGCTCGGCATGGCACTTGATCAAAAGTATGGATTTTTAATTTTAAAATGTTGTTTATTGTTGCTTTATGTTCTCAAACATTCTAGATCTTTCTTTAATATGTAAATTATTTTACAAATATTCTGTTTGGGTATAAAAGCTGATACCCACTAGTTGTAGGCAACTTCTCGATCTTGTAAAACTGTGAGTTGCTACTGAGCTTCAATAAATTCGTCTGTTAAGTTAAAGAGTGTGTTCATTCGAATCTTCGTGACAGTATTTCAACGTATCATGTATATTATTTTTGCCAAGCATGTGCAATATACAGCTCACATCTTGATTTTGTGCAGGTGTAATAATCCTTGTGTAGCTAAATATAAAATAAAGTAAAAATAGAAAATAAAAGACCATAGCACAACAAACCAAAACCAGCTTAGTATAGCCAACAAACAAATCTCCAAATGTCATAGAATATGGTCCTTCAACCCTCTAGGTACATATTAGTGTTTTTTTTTTCCTTAAAAATATTATTTTTTTACTTTTATAGAATGTAAGAGATTAATATGGAGCATAAAAGTTATTAAATGAATTTAAACATGTTCATCTTTTATTCTTTCATATGTATAAATTTCAAAATACCCTGGCCTGCGTAAAATTTCTAATTTTTAATTTGGCCCATAGTCCTGTTGAAGTTGCACAGGCCTTATTTATACTGTAAATAACTCTCTAAAATATTTAAATTCTCAGTGAAGTACATTGAATATACTTTTCTGAATTTTTAAAGAAAAATATACTTAAATTTTGGAAATAGTAAAACATCAAATAACGATTTCATAATAGTATATGCATGGTTTCCGTGCACCTGGAAAGTCATAGATTTGGACAATGGATTAATTTTGTCATGGAAAGTCTTGATTTTTCAAGTAAAATGAGTAAAAGTCATGGAAAGTCATAGATCTGCTACCTACCGATTAAAAAAAATGCATTGAATTGTTTAATTCTATTTTTACTTGTCATTTGGCTGAAGTTACTGATTTTGGTATTTATGTATTATCCTATTGACCCTATTGCCAAGTAAAATTTGTTCACCAAGGAAACTCAAAGCAAGAAAGCCTAATGGTGGGTAAATGTATATTATTCTGGTTTTTTCTTAAATTGTAGATTAAAATTTTATTAATATAATTTTTTAATAAAAATTAGTTAAGATTTTTGCACAAAATATAAGTTTATCTGTAGGGATATTTTATATAAACATTATAGGGTTATATTTGGCTATTCATGGTCACCTGGATAATACCAAAGTACCCTGAATTTTGATTGAAAAATTGCTATATGATTAAACATAGGTATGTAGATACAACAATTTATTTTTATGTATGTGAGTTTATTAACACTTATAAAGTAAGTTTATAGTTTTTTTTATAAAATTCCTGTAATTTCTCTAAAAGCATATATTTTATTTGTATGTGCATCAGAAGTTTTATTCATATATACTTTAACAAAAGCTTTTTAAAGTCATGGAAAATGATCTGCTAAATCAGGGAATGTCATGGATTTGAAAAATTTTATTTTGGCAGATACCCCGTATATGCATATACTAATTAAGTAAGCATTTATGTTATAATTTACATAAATTTCAGGAGACATTATAATGTTTAACTGAGTTTTCATACTGGAAAATATCTAACATCCTCTATGGTATTCTTTGAATCAAGTCTTAGGAAAAGCATAAACAGTTATAATGGATGTTCTTGTAATTTTATTATTTTACTTGTTGAGTCATATTTGTTTGGAATGCAAGAAAATAATCTAGCATTAATATGAATCCCCATTTTATAATGAATTCTTTACAATATGACCTTATGCTCAATTTTTATTAGGTTTTGAGAAGTGTTGGCTACCAAAGTGAATCTATAGATCCTGATTTACCTTTTGACAAAACAAGATGCATTGTACCAAATGAAGAAGGCAAAGTAATAGGTTATGAAGGTATGTTTTATATTTTTATCTACTTTTAATTGTTAGTAGGAAAAAAAGAAAATTTAAACTTAATTTTAATAAAAAAAAATTTTTGTTGTCAAATTATTAACAAGAAAATATTTTTGAATTATTCCTCAAAACATTTAAATTGTCTTAAAGTATTCATATAAGTATATAGATAACTGTAAATAAATGTTCTGGAACTAATGGCAAATGTTATAAGTTTGGAAATTTTATTTAACATTTATGAGTAAATAGTGACATTTATTTGACAAAACATGTATGATGCATAAGTAAATATTGATTGGAATTATATTTTTAATCTATACAATGTATGCATGCATTTGAATATCGTATATAAATAATTTTACGTAAAGTTAATGAAACACTATTTACACAAAAGAAAAAATAGGAATATTAGGAATTTATTTAGAATAAAAAAAAATTAAGCACCTGTGTCTGTATACTCATTACTTTAAAATGGGATTAAAGTCAACACTGGGCAGGTTTTAAGCAGGTCAAATCATTCAGAAGCAGAGATCATGTGGAGATAAAATGCATTTTTTTAAACCTGAATCAATTAAAACCTTTCAACTAACTTAATTCACCTGATAGCATTTAAAATTTGTGTTCAGATAACACAATTGATATGACCATGTTCACTTGCCTTATTAATTTTACCAATTTTAAATTAGAGAATTTAATTTTTAAGGTTGTGCCATTTCTATATATCCAATTTTTAGATGCCAGTCTTATTCCATTAGTCTTAAATTGGGCTTGGTGACAATAATTTGGTGCCATTTGATGTATTATATAAAATTTAATGCATATATCTGTAATCCAATAATTATATGATTGCTGGACAAGGAGAAAGCTAATCAGCTAACAGTGATAACGATGTAGTCGGGCCATTGAAAGAGACCACAAGTCTAAGTAAAAGTTTATTTTAGAGCTTTATTATTATTATTTATTTCCACTTTATCTTCAACAAACATTTCAGGGGTCAAAGAAGTAAAGTAATTAAAAAGTCAACTAATTTTGTTAATAATTAGTTTGATAAAACAATGAAAAAATATAGAAATAATACAAAGCAAATGTGTATGTTAAATTTTAAAATGCAATAAATAAAAATAAAAATTCTTAATGAAAGCTTTTGAGGTGTAATTGATGTACAATGATTTTTTTTTAAAATCATTTTTGTTGAGATTTGAATTATATTTTCAACTGGAGATTGACAATTTTTTCTTTAAATAAAAGTTTAAATATCTCTATATCTCAATTTTCCAAATATATAAAAGTGTCAGCCTATATTCCATATAATTCTATTTAATACTTAAAAATGTACATTTGAGTGTAAATAGCTCAAATTTGAGATAAACAAAATTTTTTTAAAAACATGGTTTCCATGCACCTAGAAAGTTATGGAAAATCATGGATTTAGACAATGGATTAATTTTGTCATGGAAAGTCTTAATTTTTCAAGTAAAATGAGTAAAAGTCATGGATCCGCTAAACTACCAATTTAAAAAAATGAATTGAAATGATTAATTCTATTTTCACTTGTCATTTGGCGGAAGTTACTGAGTTTGGTATTTATGTATTATCCTATTGACCCTATTGCCAAGTAAAATTTGTTCGCCAAGGAAACCCAAAGCAAGAAAGCTTAATGGGTGGGTAAATGTATATTATTCTGGTTTTTTCTTAAATTGTAGATTAAAATTTTATTAATATAATAATTATTTTTTAATAAAAATTAAGATTTTTGCACAAAATATAAGTTTACCTCTAGGGATATTTTACATAAACGTTATAGGGTTATATTTGGCTATTATTCATGGTCACCCGGATAATACCAAAGTACCCTGAATTCAAATTGGAAACATTTTGATTGAAAAATTGCTTTATGATTAAACTTATGTATGTAGATTCAACAATTTATTTTTATGTATATGAGTTTATTAACACTTATAAAGTAAGTTTATAGTTTTTTTATGATAAAGTTCCTGTAATTTCTCTAAAAGCATATATTTTATTTGTATGTACATCAGAAGTTTTATTCATATGTACTTTAACGAAAGCTTTTTAAAGTCATGGCAAATGATCTGCTAAATCAGGGAAAGTCATGGATTTGAAAAATTTTATTTTGGCAGATACCCTGAAAAAAGTTAAATCACAAATTATTCTATTGATAATGTTGATGTTGCAGGTTTATACTGCAGTGGTTGGATCAAAACAGGACCTACTGGTGTAATCCTATCAACTATGAATGGAAGTTATGAAACTGCAGAGAAATTGTTGTCTGATATTGAGAAGGAAAAGTATTTCCACAAACAGTGTTCTGGTAGCCAAACAGTACTGCGAATTCTAAAAGAGAGGGGTGAGTACTTGATATTTCACAGTTACTTTCAAGTAATGCACATTACTAAATTCATGCATTTTTATATTTAAATTACCAAATCAGGATTAAAAAGGATGAAGCTAAATTTTTAATTGTTTATTTATTTGTTTTATGATCAAGTTGTATATTGTCTTATATCTTGTACAATGACTTTTATTGGACAGTTAGTGAACAATGTAGCTAAATTGTAGTACAGTTTAAGTATTACAATTCTGATTATACATGAAGTGAAATTATAGATATATTTTG
Organism: Pardosa pseudoannulata; assembly: GCA_032207245.1. Lineage (NCBI taxonomy): Eukaryota > Metazoa > Arthropoda > Arachnida > Araneae > Lycosidae > Pardosa > Pardosa pseudoannulata. The sequence goes on from CM063508.1 coordinate 120,409,548, forward strand.
AAGATATTATAGAAATTGACTGCTCTCATTTGTAGATTTAAAGTAAAAACTTTCAGCTAAGTAGTAGCATATTTAGCAGATTAAGTTAATATATTTTATTTTTTTATATATCACAGATCAAAGAGCCTCTATGTTTTAATGAAATACATACTGTTATTCTCATACATTAAAAAAGCAATTTTATTTCAAATTCAGTAAGAAATAAATTCTTTATTTATAGCAGTCCTATTGTCCATAAATTGTATCTTAGGTTAATATATCATAAAGCACATTCAATTTATTATATTCTTGTAGGAATTTCACCTCATTATCTAATCCCCAATTCTGAAATAGCAAACAATTTAATGAAAACAAAATCCATTAGTCTAACATATCTCTGTTCATTAATATTACACCTGTATATTGTGTATTGGTCATACAAATAAACTCCATACCTGTTTTAAAAAATAACTTAGACTACAAATTAGAATTGAGCTGTGCACAAAATGATAAAAATACCAATTTGTTTCTATCTTTCACTGCAGCTGAGATACTATGACACACATTCATTCATATCACTTTCAAAGTATTCATTTGAAGCATAAAAATATGTTTTTGTTACTTATTTCATGTCTCTCTCTATATATGTGTGTGTAATGATATTTTAGCCATAACTAACCAACTTAAGGATAATTTTTGGCAATTCTATCCCTAAAATTACAACCTTTAGCAAAATATCTTTTTCTCTTCAGATTGTGGTAATCTTTGATGACTTTAAAAGCACCAAAATTAATTTTTGCTTAACTCAATTACTTTTGTTTAACTCCTTTATATAACTTAGTTTCACATCTAGTGATCACCAAGTGACAAACTCTTAACACTCTCATTGGGTCATTAGTTCATTGCCATATATAATTTTTTTATATCTTTAGATCATATTTCAGGATAAAAATTAAATTTAAAGTAATGTTTTATTTATTTTTAAGATGTCTTATACTGGTAGTGTAATATAATCTAGGAGCGAATTTGAATTTTGAAATAAATATAACCTTTATTAGAAATACTCAGACCAAACACTGGGCACAAAGTAGCTGGTCTGTATACATATTATGTAGCTATGTATCATATTTCAGGATAAAAATTAAATTTAAAGTAATGTTTTATTTATTTTTAAAATGTCTTACACTGGTAGTGTAATATAATCTAGAAACTAATTTGAATTTTGAAATAAATATAATTTTATTTGAAATACTAAGACCAAAGGCTGGGCACAAAGTAGCTTCTTATATACATATTATGTAGCTATGTATATAAGAAGTATAAAATGTTCTAGCTTTTAATAGTGCCCAGTAGATGATAGTAGACATACTTCTCACCAAAAAAGAAGTTAAAATCAAATTGACTTAATCTAATAATTTAAATTGTTTTCATTATTTTCTTATATGAATCTCATTTCAAAATATTTTTTAATATATAAATGCTAGGAAAAAGTTACCTTATAAAGGGTTCAACCCCATTGTTTTTGAATGGCTACAAATATCCATGTTGGTGGATATGAATTCATGAACTTTGTTAATAAAATGTAGCAATTGACCTGTTATGTTATCACTCAGCAAAGTTGGGTACAGAGTTGAAAGGCACGAGTATGTATGCTTAACTGTGAACAATTAATTGAAACTCTTTAATAAAAACTTTGTATTGTTTAGGTGTTAAATTTACTACTTTTGATGACTGGATAAAGATAGATAACATTGAACTGGAACAAGGAAAAGCTGCTGGGAAATCAAGACAAAAGATTTGTAAAAAAGAAGATATGCTCCAAATTGCCGGTGTAAAGTGAATACTGTGATTTTGAGATGAGTATTTTTTGTACCAAGATAATATTTATAGACTAAATGCATAATTTATATATTTTTATACATGTTTTTATGGTGTTGTTCTTTGAAATAAGAGAATAATTTCTCATTTCCTGATTTCTTGAATAAAGTATTAACCTGATAGAAATTTTAATGAAAATTAACAAATAATTGTATCCTTCTGTGTTGGAAGAATCATTTACATAAAATTTGATTTTACTAAATTCAAAATTATTTTACATCATTTATAGTCTATAAATTTGTAATGGATAATACTCAATGGCTAATATTTGATTTCCACACTAACTTCAAAGAATTTTTTAAAGCTCTTAAATTAAAATTTAAAAAAAGTAAAAGCTAATTTTATATAAATTACTACATTCCATGATGAAGTAAAAGTTTTTTTTTTTTTTTTTTTAAGAAACCTGTAAATACAATCTGACCATCATTATAAATATTTTTTCAAAATTAAACTTTTGATTGGTAAATGCAAATATTTTGTGAGATTTTTTAATTATTTTATTATAACAATCTTACAAAATATTTGCAGATAATTTTAAAAATTAGAAAATAATAGTTAATTACACTTGAAAAAGTTCTTATCTAATTAAGAACACTGAAGTTAATAGTTTGAATAGAATTTTCATTAATTTTCCATTATGTAAAATTAAGTATGTAAGTACATAATATTTACACATGTAAAAATAATAAATTGAGATTGTTACATATGTGTTCTATATATTTTGGTTTGATAGAGTTTTAACCACTGTGAAATCAGTTCCAACTTTTCCAGTTGTGGAAGTTTTTCATTAATTAAATTTAAAAGTATTTACATGGCACCAGCTAATAGTATTACTCAATCATATTTGGTGCATGGGTAGGCATAAACACATACATATACAGAAAACGTTAGTATATTTTTGTACTTTCTAAATATGTATTTTTTCATGCACAAAAATATTTTGTTATATTTAAGAATGTTTTAAACTTAATATTTATTTCATTATTAAAAATATTATATAAAGTTAATGAATAATACATTTACTATATATTTAACAATTATTAATTTGCTGATTTTACCTAGGTAATTTTGGTCGAACGATGGCCAAATGGTTAGGGTGCTAGCCTTCGGAACCAAAGTTCGTGGGTTCGAATTCCACTATGGCATGGATGTTCGTAGCCGTTCGGAATCGGCTTTAAGCAGCAGGTTCCGGTCTCGTTAGCCCTCGAGTTGCAAAAAGTAGACCGTAGCACTCCAAAACCAAACCAAACCAAACCTAGGTAATTTGGACTTAATTTGAGTACTAATTAAGTCATATACTTTGAATTGATGATTCATAATTTGTTTCAATCTAGAAATTATTACATTCTACTTGTTAAGATATATATCAAAATTAAATGAATAAACTTTTATTTTCTTTTTATATATTGTATCTGGATTTAAAGTTAAGAATTTTATTCAACCAAACTAAAAATGTATTGCACCTCACAATATAGTATCATTAGTAACTAGGAAAAATTTGTTTAAAAATGGGGATGAAAGAAATAAGGCTGTGACCAATTACTCTAATGATTTTTTAAATAATTTTAATACATCAGTTAAAAAAAGTTATGTATAATATTTTTCTTTAGTACATTACTACCCTTCAAATACTATTAGTTTCTAAAGGGCCAATGAAGATTTTTGTCTTGGAACTGTTGATCATTTTAACATAGATTTCAGTTATTCATACTTAAATCCAGTAGTGTAGCAAAGGAAGACGTGGGGTTATAAACTCCTTCCCTCCCCCTTAAAGATTGCTATATTAACTTTGACATATGAGTTAAAGCAAGAAAATTTCTCACTATGCCCTTGCTTAAATTTAAATCTATATATAATTAAAGAGTAAAACTATGCTTACGTATCTGGCCTGAAAGTGATATTTTTGTAAGCTTATTTTAATTTAGCAGTTATTTTTAATGGCGTTTCTTATTGCTCATCTCTTACCTGTGCATTACAAGCTAGAATTGACATCATTGAGTTGTAGAGTTTATTAAGTGAAATATGGAAAAAATTAATTCCAAAAGTGATTTCACAATATTAAAGTTACAATTTCTTTCAGTATCCGGCCTGAAACTGATATTTTTGTAAGCTTACTTGGTTTGATTTGCACATATTTTAATTTAGCAGTCATTTTTAATTCTGCTTCTTACTGCTCTTCTCTTATCTGTGCATTGCAAGCTTCAATTGGCATCATTGAGTTGCAGTGTTTAAGTGAAATATAGAAAAAATTAATTCCAACAGTGATTTCACAATATTAAAGTTACAGTTTTTAGAAAATAAAAAGCTTCAATTAATATATTTTAATGTGTAAACCTGGATATAAAAAATTTGAGATCCATAGAAATAGCAGCCTATTGTCAGTAATTTTCGTTTAGTTGGATGTAAATGATAGCTCACTAAATTATTGTTGTTCCAATCATCATTACTGGTACTGCCACTATTTCCCTTCGCTTTCTACAGGGATTTCTATTAATAGAGATTCGGTTATCGTATGTTTAACTTCCTGATTAAGAAAAAACCTTGATCCTATTGAAATTGAGGCAACATTAATTGCATTGTTTCTACCCATCATAGCAAGAAGTTGTTATACATACAGTAAAAGGTTTGAATAATTGAGCTCATGTCCTATTCATGTGATAAGTATAAATTAAAAGCCATAAAAAAAATAAGAATCTAGCATGTGTTCCGATTCTTGGGAAAACCATTGCACAACAAAATTAGAAGAGTGATTTCAAGATAAGCTAAATCTTTAATATCATTTTGTCAACTCAATGGAGAGTAAGCACTCTAAAATTTCAGTAAGTTTGGTGAAGAATAAAATAGCATTACCTATACACCCACGTACAAGAAGTACATAAAAGAATATGTTTGAATTTTGTATCTAGCAAGTTTTATAATTTCAGCTTAAGTTATATGAATGCCTATAGTTTCTTTTTATTCCACCAGCTTAACAGCAAAGATTGTGACTGCGCTTTGTTAGTTGGGAATCTATTCTTACAGTCCAATGTCAGGGTTCCTACGGTCCTTAAAAGTCCTTAAGAACTCCTTAATTTTAGCTTTCATTTTTAAGGGCCCTTAAAACTACTTAATTTTTGTCAAAGGTCCTTAAAAACTCCTTAATTTTAAAATTGGAACGTGATCAATTTCTCCATTGATGAGATCCACAGTCTCATGTGATTTCATATAATTTTTCGTATACTTAAAAGGTTTATAGTATAAAGTCAGCTGCCCTTTCCCAATAGCTAACAGTCATGCAGATTTTAATTAAACGAAGCATGGAGGATGGGGGTTTGTAGATATTTCAGTTACTTAAGGAAGTTTAATTTTCATTGCATTGAATGTAATAGAAAAGTCCAAAACTTTCTTCTTTCCCAGGCAACGCTGGGTATAATCAGCTAGTAATATATCAGTCATTTTTAAACCCTCAGAAAGTACTGTTTATAATATTGTTTTTATTCACAATTTATTTTTAGTGTGATCACTCAAAAAACTTTAGATATACATTTTTCAAAATTAGTTTTTGTCAAATAGATATATCTTATATTAATTTTTAGGCATTTTTAGAAACTTAATTCTGAAATAATGTAGGGCATTTATTGAACATGCCTTTTCTAGTTCATAATCATTAAAATATGTTCCTCAGGATATAGGGCTTATGCTGTTATGTCTTGTATTTCAAGTAGGTTCTTATAAAAAGTTACTTTAGTCCTGAGAAAGTCCTTAATTTTTGTTCTGGAAAAAGAGTGGGAACCCTGAATGTGTGTTTCATAAGGAGTTTAATTGTTATCCCCCAATTTTATATGCAACTTATTTGCTGACCCATAAAATTATGAGTACATTTATTTATTTATTTTTTTTTATTTCCTTGAATTGGAGTAAAAGAAAGCATGTGTACTATTCATCAAAGTTTTAAAATAAATCAGCTCTTCCATTTTTAAATGGTGGAAAAAGCAAACACTATTACCATAAATAGAATTTTAATACTATATTTGATGTCTCAAAAACTCAATTCTTTACTCCTTAGAAAAGTAATTTTTAACTAAGAGTTTTATATTTTTAAAGATCAATTTTATTGATGTGCAATAAGTTTTTTTTTTTCCACAAAGAAGTATTTGAGTACATATATATTAATTCAAAATTTATTTACAAAGAAGATAACCAAAATAATTTGGGCAAATTCTGCCCACAATAAATCCAAACACATGTAGAGTACAGTTATATTTTATTGTTCCCATAATATGTTATAACTCTGACTACAGGACACACATATATTTATATATATATACTATACATACAGTATATGCTGGTAAGATGCTAAAATTACTTGCACTAAAAGTTTTGTCACTTTTTTTTCCCAAATAAGGGTTTCAAACTGATTTTGAAGAGGATGCATTCTGAAATACAGTTTCCTTTTTCATGATAAATTATCGTGAATTTTGTACAAAATTATCACATGGCAACTTGATTAATAATTACATTTAAAAAAGAAGTAGTAAAACAACACATTAAATGCAACAAAATAACAAAAAATATATTATGTTGAAATTAATTTATACTTGCCTTACAACTTGTGCTGGAGCAAAACCAAAAATCTTTTCCTGCAATGTGACGCAGTAATTTTTGTCACTAACTATTATAGAACCTCAATATATTGCAAATAACACTGAAAGAGTCTCTGGTGATATATTCCTAATTTCTTCTATTTTGTTGACTCTAAGCAAGTAGTACTGCTGTACTACTCTGATTCTACATGTAAGTTTATAGTTTGGCACAAAGGTTTTAACATGATTTGCATTCAAATCAAAAGCATTTATGGGTATTCACAATAAAGTAACAATGCAACCGGCAAACAAGAAGGATCAATGGAAGCCTTAAATGCACACAAGATTGTCAAATTACATGTGCTTGTACCATATTTTTTTGTACAGTAATTTAAATACATGATAAAATGTATTGACTGTACCATATAATAAATATAAAATATATAAATCTTTTACTAATAGCAAAAAGTAATTAACAACTTGATCAAAGAATATACATGGTACAAAAAAGGCAGATGGTATCAAAAAAGATATTTCTCAAAGATGAAATAAGATAAATTTACATATTTAACAGTACAAAATTCAAATAACAGTGTTCTTACATTATAGTTGTGTTATTTCAGATTCTCTGAACCATGAAATATAACCATTTAATTTAAGCATTAAATAAATGAGAATTTAAATTTTGATATTTTAGAAAATCAGTTTAATTTTTACATTAAATTATACCATAACAAATCGTTTGAAAAATCTCAAGTCACTTCACAGACCCTGAGATTCAAAGTTTTTTTTTAATGAGAGCTGTCAATGTTTTTAATTCAGTTATGTGAACTATAAGAGAATTTATATGTTTTATAGAAGTTTAACAAATTACTAAATCTGACATCTGCAGTTAGTCATTCATTGAACGGTTTTAATTTTTAGTATGTATTAATAAATAACATGTTAACAGCAAAGAACAATCAGACTTGTAGTCTTAATGTTAATGTAAATAACCTCTTTATAAGTATTTGTTTATAGCAGAAATATATTTAAATTTTTAAAACAACTTTTAAAAATATTAAATGTGTGCTAGCATTAAAAAGGGGTTAAAGTCCTCAAAAAATAAAAAAATAAATAAACTAATTTTTTTTGTTGAAAAGAGTTAAAGTTCCTGGCCTAATAGCACTAAAAATAGTGTAATTTGATAGACCATGTAGTTTAGTTCCAGCAGATGGTAAAAGGTAATACAGGTAAAACTAAAAGTTGCAGTTACAGAATCCTAAAATTGTATATTTTCAGTTTCCCAAAATAAAAATTGCTTATGAACATTTTGTTTGTTAACTGATAATCTTTAAACTTTACTCCCCTCCTTTTGCTTCTAAAATTTTATTTTGATGTGCTATGCTCTGCTTTTTTGCTATACAAGTACAGATAAGACCAGGATCTACTGCTAAAGCCGATTTCCAAACTGCTATGACCATCCATGCCAGAAGTGGGATTCAAATCCACAAATTCAGGTACCGAAGAGCAGCGCTCTACCCCTTTGGCCATCAGTCAGCTTTGTTTTGAGGACTTATACCCTTTTCAATTTCTGTATTTCAAATATAAACTGAAAAATAACGGCTTTGAAATTATAAGTTGAACACTATTAAAAATGGAATTGCAAAATTATTCTCAAAATACATGCTCCCATCCCAACAGTCATAACATTTTCTTACTTTTTCAGTGTTACTGAGAAAGGAAATAATTATGACTTATTTCATATAGTCAAAATTAATACAAATGAATGTAATGAGTTTTTCATTTTTTCTTCCTGAAGTCACTAGATTTTAATACGAGTATATTTATTTTAAAATGGAATTTAAATCTAAGTTAACACTGGTAAGTTCTGAGGAAAATATTATAATGTATAGTTATTCAAATTAGTATTCAAGTGCCAAACAAAAATTACTACAAGTAGGTGAATCTAAATCTGAAAATACAAGTGTTAAATTCTTTCATGCTAATCTTGGGTAACTATTTTAATATTTATTATTAGTACAAAATTGCTTCACACATAGTATTTTGAATAAATAGCAGATATTGCTTTCAATGTCTTCAGAGATTAAATTCTTAAAATTGCTCTGATTTTTTTTTTCTTTTTGCTACTCAATAAGCCACAACAAGGCTCTTCATACCCATGAACAGAATATCCCCTTGATTTTAATATTCCTCAGGAAGGAGTATTTTTCTCCCAATATCTCACCCATGACAATCTCCCAGTCAGAGAACTTTCAGATTGTTTGTCACTTAATCAGCTTTTATCGGCTTAATATCGGTTAAAAGGACAAATCTGCAAAGTACATTCCATAATGTTTCAAATTAGAAAAACTTTAACTTTATGTAATAATTAATTTTTTAAATGTATATTACTTCCTTAAAGAAATTAAAAAAACTCCTTGGCACAACAGCCCCTAGGGGGCCAAGGCCTATGGTGCCAATCTCCGTTTTCTAGACCAGGGGCCCTGGGGTGCGAATCATATGTTCCAGTTAGGTGGTCAGCCTTACTCAGAACCCCCAGTGTTTAGTTCCCAAGCATGCTTGGTCCTCAGTTTCTCTACCTACTGAAGGGATGAAAGGCTGAGTCAACCTTGCCCAGCCCGGGGATCGAACCTCGGACCTGCGGCATGGGAGCTCGAAGCGCTACCCCAATGCCTCTGGGCTTCATATTACTCCCTAAGTAATGAAGTTTATTAATCTTTTTAGAGCGAAAAAAAAAAGTTTTTAATATAAATATTTAGACATAAATTGCTGTAATAATAATAATAATAATAATAAAATAAAGTGTTTAAAAATATTTTACTATAAGTTCACTTACTTCATTTGTTGTCATGCATATATATACACACACAATCTGAGCATTTAGACATTACAGTGTATGTTTTTTTATGTTATATCCTATACAATTTTAAGAAATAATTATTTTAAATAATTTTCTCGAGAACATATGCAATAAATTATGTAGAAAGACTGTTTACAGAAAATGGTCTCACCTCTAAACACTTGTGATGTATAGTGATTAATATCCCAAGCTTTTATCAAATAGGCTTGAGTTCAAATCATGGTAAAACCTAGATGTATTTGTAGTCCCCTGTTATAGGGAGCAATAAAGGCCACAAATTTAGTGCAGTTACTATAAAATGCCAGTAATGGGAATTATTCTGCATTATGAGCTGTGCTGTGAAATTGATTTTTAAAAAATGAGCAAATGAATTTATCGCCATTTCATTTCATTCAATTAAACATCCACAATAATATTTATTGACACCTTATATATATTTATTGCATTACATTCATTGATAAATTCATAAAATATCCTACCAAAGTGTGATGATACTCATGTGACACATTTTGTGACTAAGCATTTGCATTATGCATTTGTTACTCAAAGCTCATTGCAAAGCTCGTTATATTTTTAAATCAGCACAAAGAAGCGGTTAAAGCACGAGTTAAAAATCAAATAAGAAATACTGAAATTTCTTGATTTAACTCCTATTGTGCAATGAAACATCTCACAGTTGAAAAGTGCGCATATAGCCATATATTCAAATAAATATTTGAATGTAAATTTATTGAAGAAATATTTGGATGAGCAGTTATGTAAAAGTCTAAGTACATTCATGCAAATTCATAAAGGGTACATTTCATGGTTTCAGAGAAAGGATACTTAGATGTTTGGGAAGCAATTGTTGCAGATTTAAATATACAGTAAATCCTCAATTTAACTCAACAGGATGAACATGTCTTACAAGTCTCAAATATTTACCCATTATATAATGGGACTTGATCCATACCACAATATAATCCTTTAACTAACTAGTTACCATCTACCATTTGAAGGTAACTGGATTTCATATTATTTAAGAAAAATTATACTTTACAATTTTCTTTCTTCTTAGTTATTATAAGTTACTTCATTTCATATTTACATTCCTTCCAGGTATAAAAATCAACCATGCCTTAAATATATCTTTAAAAATGATTTAACAATACAATTAAGTAGGTAATCTGCAGATTAACTGCAGAAAATATTTCTTTCTGCTAATCAAGTGCAAACTCCCTACATTGGTGCTTTTTTATTGATTTTTTACCTAGATGATAATATATATATATAAATGTTTTTTTCAATTTCTTTTTTAATACAATACAATGCATAGTGGAACAAAATTTTGTTTGCCAAATCAACAAATATTTTACAGCAAATTGATAATGCTAAATAGAGGGTTTACTGTATTGTTTACATGTAAGAAAGTCACCTTGGTTTCGATAAATTGGCTCTTTCAGCTTCCAGTGACATGAGTTTTTTAACTGAGGAACTTTTTTTTGTCACTTTGTTAAGGTTAAACATTAGGATATCATGCATATAGAAATATAGAAATAATCTCACTGTCAGTGTGCTGCTGAGGTAAAATTGACCTTTGTTTTTTAATATTCCATTTTCCTGATGCCTATTCCAAAACTGAATAAGTGCTTGAATGGTTAATAGGATTTACTCACGTATAATTTAGCAGGCAGCCTCTTCCAGCATTTATGCACCTGTGCTTATGTTTATAAACACTTACTGCTCCAGGCAGTAAATAAAGTACAAGTTGTGGAGGAAAACTTGTCAGTTCTATTTCCAGTACATATTTAACTTAATTATTTTTGCACTTGCTCATCATCCAGCATAGCATCCAGCTGGTCTGACAGATTGGCCAACATATTTTCTATGTCATCAATCACGTCACCAGGAGATATAGCTTCAGGAGTCCTATAGATAGTGAAAAATATTTGATATGTTAAAACAAGCATATTGGGATTGATTGAACAATGCATAAAATAATGAATGCTACACCTTGTTTGGAAAATACAAGAGTTTAGTTACAAATGAGAGGAACTCTAGGTAAAGCTATTAAATATTTTCAATAAAAAAGCAAGATAATTTAAATACAAGTCAATATATAAAAAATTCAACAAATAGGACATACATGCACGAACACACACAAACAATTAGCTTTAAAAATAATTTGCAATATCCTACAAATTTTACAATGAATTTGTCTATATTAATTTCTACTACTTACACATCATATTCATGTGAGGGATTCGTTTCTGTTGTACCTCTTACTTTTTGCTGATTTAAATCTAAAATAAAAAAAAAAACTATTATTAGAGAATTGTGGAAATCATGCAAAAAAAAAAAAGAGAAATACCTAGTTATAAAAACTGTTCTACTGAAGTGACTTATATCAAATGTGCACTTATAACAAAATCTTGTAATATACATAAATTTAACAGAGAATTTTTTTTAACAATTGATGCTTTTTTTTTTATTAAAAAAACTGTTGGAGCTTTTCTGGTTTTATTATCAGAATATTTTAAAAATTAAAATTTATAAAATACATGTCATGTATTGCCAATTAATTTGAAAATTCCAATTTAACCCTTTAAAGTTCACTAGTGAAAATTCTTTGGGATTTAATGGAGATGGATTATAAATGTTATCTACGAACCTTATGTATGTGAACAATATTAAAATGATTTTCGGTAGTTTCGTGGGGGGAAGGGCAGTGGGTTTTAACTGTGAAACACTCAACTCCCTTGTACAGTTAAAAAATATTACATTCTTAAAATTTAAGTAATATTGAAAGAATACTACATAATTACATGTAATAGATAAATAGTTAACTAAACAATTTATAAGTGATGTTTTAGGTAAGTATATTTATTTGGGGTCATGACAAAGGAAAATCAAATTTTTTTTTATACAGGGAAAGAGGTTTGAAAGTTTATATTTTAAAGAAAAAATTAAGCTGTGAGTTGTGCTACCATTTATTAATAGTTTGAAGTGTCAAAAACACCCCAAAAAATCCTTAATATACCTTTAAAAAGAAGAGAACAAATATTTTAGCAGGTGTTTTCACTATGAAACCACTGTTCTTGAAAGAGTTAACTGTATAAAAAATAATTTAATAAACACTAAAAGGCTTTATAAAAATCTTGTTTTTCAGTATTAGACAGAAACAAATAGGAAAAAGTGTGTCAATAATAAATGTATGATACTTAAATATAATATTGAACTTGTGCTGTTAAAAAATAATAATAAAAAAATGTCTACTATTCTAAGAACCTAATTACCTCTTTGATTTGAAACTTGGGATGAATCCATTGGCAGTGCTGGGTAAGGTTTTGAAGATTTCTGTTTAATTGTTCCAACAGTTTCATTAGCAAAAGGCAAAGCTGATGAGTCTAAGCTGGAAGACGATTCTGCTGAATCTTTTCGTCTCTGTCTGAATAGAGGATTGCTGAACAATTCATCCATAGGTTCTGTTTTCTCACTTGCTTTACCAAGTTTATCGTCAACCACAGAAGGCAAAGGGGAAGGTGGAGGGGGGAAATCCTCAGACTGTTCATTGTCCTTACTTAGTTTACTAAGGGGTTTGACTGGGTGATCTGTTAAATGTTTTACTGTACTAGGTTGTTCATCTTTCTTAGCAACCTCTCCAGGGAGTTTCTCCCCTTTAGTTGAATTACTCCTCTTTGGAGGTGGTGGTGGAGCTCTTTTTAAAGTAGCACTTCTTGGAACAGTAGCTGGCCCATGTCTGGGTGAGCCGTCAAGGCTTGACCACCCATCAAGAGTCCGACTTTGATTGATGAGGGATTTGAATTCACTATCTGGTATGTCCATAATGGCCTCTGCAATCTCTTCACGAGTTTTTGCAGTTATTTTAGCCATGGGTTTTAACCTCACCAGACCCTTTGGGCGGTTTAAGGTTGCAGTTCCTTCACACTCATAATCATAGTCTGTATCTAAATCTGTTACTCGCCAATCTTTGGTTGCTGCTTTCGGTTGCTCTGGTGCAGCAGCTGCAGCTGCTGGAGGCTGTGTTATGGGAGTGTATGTCATAACAGCAGGTGGCACAGAACTGACATTTGAAACTGGGTTTTCTGAGCTGAGACTTTCCAGTGATCTTCCTCTTGTTGGTGATAGTATCTAGAAGATATGTTCATATGTACAAATGGTAAAATATAGTTTTATTTTTGGTCCAATATTAAATAGAACACGGAGGGGGGGATTATATAATATTTAAAGCAAGAAAAACAAACTTTGGTAATATCACAAACATAAAAATAGCAAAGAAAATCCTTAATCATAAATCATTAATTTATGTAATACTAACCCAACTATATATTTATATATTGTAAAATTCTATAAAGCCACATAAAAATAAATTATAAGAAATAAATCAAAAATAGTGCAATAGATTTAAATTTAACTGGAGGGTATAAACTACAATTAAAATATTCAATAGAAATTAGAAAAATGATCTTTAATATTTTTAAAATAAAAATAATAGACTAATACTTCAAAATCTGCAGTTTTTTCAAGATTATTTTTTTTCCAATTTTACAGAATTATTATTAATCATAATTGTAATAAAATAATTTTAAATGATATAAAATAGCAAGTAAAACTGTCATGATTGAAAATTTTTTAAAATTAGAATATACAATTTACACTTTTGAAAATTTTTTTAGAATTAGAATATACAATTTACACTCTTGAAAAACATCAAAGATACTTTTTTAGAAACTAAAACTACAGCTGTATGTAGAAAATTTTCACTAATATTTTTTATCACCCTTTCTGATATGCAAGTTTTCATACACAAGAACTTATATATATATATATCAGTGGCATGCAGTTCATATGTGCAGGGTGTGCACTGCACACAATCGCAAAATTATGAGGGACAGTAATTTTCTGCACCTATGTTTACCTATCTTTATATAGTATATAATAAATATTATTTATGATATATTCAAATGTTATGTTGATTTGCTTGCATGTGTGATACTAGGTGCGGCACCACGTAGCACACAAACGAACATAGAAAGTTCTGATTTTTACGCACTGCGCACTGAATTGATAATCCCGCTTTATATATATGAGCTACAGGAGAAGAACAGCATACTATGGCACTGAGGGAAGTGCAGCTATTTTTCATGCACTCGGCATTCAGAATCATCCAATGGTATGGTTTATTAAGCGTTGTATTAGAGCAGGGACTTTTTTTTTTTTTTTTTTTTTTTTGTTTTGTTTTGTTTTGGTTTTTTAACTGATTAAGTGGCCATACGATTTTGCAGATTGTTAATGTTTAAATTTATATATTGTAAGATTTTGTTTTCATGGAAATATAAAATAAGTATTTCATCAATATAAAGTGAAATGTTTTAATGTGGTAAATTAATTTCGGTGATGTATTATATTTATTGAAATAATTAGCTGAAAAAATGTTGTTTTGTTTTAAAGAAACGAATTTTAACAGATCAGTCCAAATGTTACTATTCATTGTGTCTTACAGACAGTATATAAGTTATATTATGTAACACCATATCCCTGGATTTGTTTTTAAAAACTGTCAAGATGTTTTTCGCAGAATATATGATTTTCAAATGTTAAAAACAATCAATAAATATAAATTAATTCACTGACCGAACAAGAAACAGTTCGCTCTATTGTGCCAGCGTGCAGCGAAATCCTCTGCACGTGAAATAGACGTTCGGTTTGTCGGCACCGCAGTGGCAGGCGCCATGTGGTGCTACATTTGCTGAACATATAAGTTTTTCGTAGAAGCCCAAACCGTTGCTTTTTCGATGCCGATATGACACCATATAACAAAAGACATGATTTTTGTTTCAGTGCTAGTAGAATTCTCATAAGTTTAGCCGTTTTTACAGTTATAACTCAAATACTCCTAGGTAAATATTTTATTTATTGTAATCTCTAAATTTATATTCATAATAATTAAACCGTCTCAGAATGGAGAACTCAGATGTCTCAATAATTAAAGATTTATTGGAAAATCCATGTTTTCTGCACACCCTGCTTGAAAACCTACCACACACCACTGATTTATATATATATACATATTATATATACATATATATATGCATTAAGAAAGAAAAAGCAATTATCAACTCAATATTTACTGTTTAAAATAATAATGTAGCTCTAAAGCACTTCTGTTTTTTTTATTTTCAAACTTCTTATTGCATTAAAGCTGCATGTTCTTGCTTACCGTATTCAGAGTTCCATTGTGGTTTTGTGAAGGGGCTATATTTTGTGCAGAATTATGAACAGCTTGTAGAAAAAGACTTTCCTCCCTTATCGGTGACTGCTGAAATGTTTTCATTTCAGGGATGGAATCTGTGGACGGGGAACTCTTTGGACGATGCGTTGATATTGCAATTTCTTGACTTGGATATTGAAATGGTTGAACAGTACCTGAAAAAAATACAAAATCACTTTATCATAGAAGTCAAAAATTTTAATTTAGGACATGTTTATACAGTATTAACTGTCAGGATAAAAATGTACTTCCTCATATAAGTCTTTGCAAAATTATACTGAAAAATATGTCAAATGTAATGAGGTATAAAAAATAATAAAATTTAAAACATACAGCTGTTTCAAAAAATGAGTTAGACATTAGTGCTTACTTATTTTATAATTTTATTTTAATTTTTGTACCTTAATCATGTTACTTTATCATATTTTTCAATGAAACATAAATTTTTATATATGGTATCTTAACACTTTTTACCACCATAAAAAGCTCTTATAAATCATAATCTTTTCAATAGCATGTTATGTGTAGATTATTAAAAATAAATTCTCTGCCGGCAGTAAAATTTAAGTATGAGTAAGAAATTTAATATATTTTATCTAAATAATTCTACCAACACTTTTCATGTTTTCCTCATGCCATAGAAATGTTTAGCCATTTCACTGTCAGAGAATACCTATATCATTTACACACAAATTATCCCAAGAACTGTTTAAAAATTGTTTCAATTCTTTCTAATCTTAAATAGAAGATATGATGCTCCTAATAAGTTAACAATTCTAATTAACAATTCTAATTAATAAGCCTTGAAAGTCAACATTTTTTCCATTCATGCAAAGGTTACATTTTTTTTTTTTTTTTTTTTTTTTTTTTTTTAAATTTCTCTTAGCCAATATTTGAAGTATTAAGAGTTATGCCTATTAAAATTGAAAACATAATACTTGTGTTAATTCTTCCTTTCCTTCCTTCCTTTTTTTTTTTTTTTTTTCTCAAAGATTTTGGACAAAATGTTTCCATTATTAACACTTGCACAAACCATAACTTCATCATTCACAGTTAAAATTTCCTCCACACCTTCTTTCCCCGTTATTTGAAATATTGTAGAGGGGTAGGAAAAAATGGTCATTCATGGGAAAAATATCGTTTTATAGAGATTTATTGCTGTAGTCAATATTTTAAATCAAGAGGACATTAAGATTTTATTGTATGCAAATTTGCCAAGATCCCACAGTATTACTTTTATAAAGGAATTTATCATTATATCAAGGTTTTACTACATAGTAATAGACAATGAGTATTCAAAATATTCCATTTTAATGTTTTTGAATGTAAAATAAATTACTCAGTGTTGAAGGCCTTGGAAACGTTGCAGCTCCACCAAGAGAGTTATCCAGGTGGCTGGGGTAGCTTGGTTGTGGATGCAAATTCGGACGCCGACCTTGATTTATGTCATCTATTCGCTTGATAGCAAGAAGGATTCTTTTTTGATGCCCTATAAAGAAAAATTTTATTAATTCATAAAATACTAAAAACAAGCTAGCCACTACACTTGATCTGTTAACCCCAATAACTGAATCAACATAAAAGAAATATTTCAATTAAAACCACAGAAAATATTAACTATTAGACATTATTAGATGAGGTCGCTGGGTTTTGTTTAAATCATCTAATGGACTGTAATTTTCCTTTATAATTTTTATTTATAACACAAAACACACAATTATATGAAATTAATTAATTAGTAATAAAATATGTCACCACCGCGCGAAGTGGGTGGGAGTGTAAATTGATTGGTCTTAACGCTTTTACATTGAAGAAGACAATGATTGTTTTTAGAAAGGCTCACTAGGTGGAGCTCTAATTAAATTTACATCTGGAACGGAACAACATCAAAACTAAGAAATATGATGATAAAGTTCAGACTTACCTAGTTTTTGAATCCCAATATCTTCTAAATCTTCCCATGTCAAGTCAGTCACCTTATCAACTGTGTTGTAGTTTTGTTGGCAGAGTGTGTCATAGTATTCTTCTAACCTTAACAACTTCAACCACTCCAAAAGAGAATCCTGCGAAATGCAATTTAACCACTTAACAAACCTATTGATTTAACTGCATAAAAAACTATTTTTATTGCATAATTTTATTGGTTTTAGAAAAAGAAATGATTGCTATAATTTCACATATTTTAGGCTAATACAAAATTAAAATTGTACTTTTGAAAATTTGACTATATTATAGTCCACCATAAAACTGACAATTTTTTTTTTTTTATTTCTATTGAATCTTAGTTTGAGAAGAAAAATTCAGTACACACAAAAACAAATATGAATGATAAGTCACAAATGTTTAAATTAGTTTTTGTCAAGTACTCTTCAAAAAATATGAGGACAAATATAAGCCAACATCACACTAGTATCTTGATTCTTAAATATAATTAAGAATCAAGATTATCTCTTTTGTTCTTTCTCCTCCTGTGAACATACTCTCATTGGATTATAAATATTTTTATATATAATACATTGTTTATGCAGAAATAAAAAATATAAATAAAAATTGTACCTATGTTTTATTTAAAAAAAAATCATTAAAATTTTCCTCAACAATTTTGTTCACAAACTTTAGGGATACTGATCCCTAGGATTTAATATAAAAATGCCTAATGGTTGGCCATTTTTATAAACAGGGAGAATAGGCTTAAATTTGTTTAATTAAATTTTCTTATGGAGGTCTGAAAGGAATTTCGACCACATGACCAGTGTTTCATATGTATATACCTTTCTTGTTTTTGGCAAAATTGCCCCCATTGCCCCCTTTCACTCGGTGTTCCTTGAAATTGTAGATGGCCAGCTAGGGGAGGGGGGTCTGATAAGGTTCTTCGGATGCGCTGAGTTGCGTTTTTGCAGGCTAGCAGTACATCTGGACGAGAGAACTTCTCTTTTTGGCAGGGATCAAGTTGCAAGAAATGTGGACACCCCTGCCCACGAGGAAAGGGAGAGAAGATGTGAAGAAAACAGTTGGATTCGGACCTGAGACTTGGAGACATCTCTCGGTTCGATGTGAGAGAACAAGACGACAGTTTTATGTTGGGATTTAAAGGAATGCTCGGTTTTATCCTTTCTGACTCATGCAGGCTCTCAGGTTCTAAATATGACATTTTGTTTTACTCTAATGTTTCATAAATCTTGTAAATAAAATTTGTGTTGTCCATCTAAAACTTTGGAGGATTTATTTAGCCCATGTATCCCAGAGGAGATCAACGAACATACCTGCCCCAGTAAAGTAGGTGGGCAGGTCACACGCAAGGATAGCACCCCAGAACAGGGTGGTATTACAACATGACTCCTAGAGTGGGGGTGGTTGTGTTACAAAGTCTTTTCTGCAGCACAGAGAATGGTTGAAAGTAAAACCACCTAGAACACTAGTGCTCTATATGGTTTTGCTGGAAGCTCCCAGGAACAGCACTTCCTTTGCTTCCAAGGCAATAACTTATATTGCAATAAATAGGGAATACACGATTAGTAGAATTCAACCATGTTTTTTTTTCACTAATGCATATTACAAAGTTATTTCTATAGCATTTAACACAATTTTTCACTAAATTGGAGAAACAAAAAGAATTCCTGTAGAATAGAAATGGGTATATATATTTCAGCTCACTGAAAAGTGCTTGGACTTAGCAATTCCAGGAGACAACACACATACGCTACCCATGCAAACAGCATAATAGAATATTGAGCATTTGTTTAACAGAATGGTAAGTTTGGGTTGAAGGTGGTGTGGGAAAACAGAGGGAGGACAAAATTTAAAAAGCTAAGAAGAAGAAAAGTAAAAAGCTTGAAATTTGTCAGATTTGTTGGGGAAGTGGTATTTCGTTCAACAGCACATTATCTTCAATTCTGGTACATATTAACCAAAGTATGTCTTTGGCTGGTTTCTCGTACATATTAAACTGTGCAAATTACAAGACCTAAAGGATATTCATTGAACAGGATTCTCAGGGTCTAGCCCTCTAATCCTGAGATTTCTGTCAGCTTACACAAATAATAGAAACTAGAGAGAAAACTATCAATTAAAACATAGTTCATACTCAATTTTGGAAATTAAAATGTAGGAGTTTTTTTGCAGAGATAAAAAAGGATTATTTAGGACTACTTTAAGAAAGTCCAAAAGCCTATTTCCTAATATCAAGTATTTTTTTCAAAATTTGTTTTATTTTTATTTAATAAAACAAATTTATTGATCAATCCATAAATTTGAACAATCTGGCAATTATCCAATATATGCCATATCTGATTGATTTTTAAATATCTAAAATTGGATATTTATAAATCAAAACTGAAGAATTTTCCTGAACATAGGAATTTTGGAGGAGAGTATAAACCCTGCTAAAAGTGAAGAGAATAATAATAATAATAAAACTGGATTTCTTCCAATTTTAGTTGTTTTGTGGTGAAAATTAGTCTGAAATCATCTTTTTATAGCTCTAAAGCATCGGTCAGGGAACTTTTTTAATCATTACCCCAAAATATTTTTGTGTAAGTTGATATTACCCCATGTCGAAGATTTTAAAAAAAAAAAAAAAAAAAATTGAAAATGATAATTTTGAAAAGAAAACAACTAAAAATTTTATTTAAACTTCATTTATTCAATTTATCAATGTAATACCTAGTAATCCATAACGATATTGTAACAAATTATAATAATAATAATAAAACAAAAACAAACAATAATTAGAATTGGAAAAATTAAAAAAAAAAGAATAATTGAAAATTTTTTTTCACGTTTTGCAGAAATGGTGTTGTTTCATGTTCTATACAATTGCTTCAAAATTAGGATTTTTTGATGCAAGAGCGATTTGAATGCAGTCTTCGGCGTTTAATCGATTTCTGTTCTTCGTTTTTATGTTCATTAGAGTGGAAAAGCCTTGTTTGCACAAATATGTTGTTGGTAGCACAAATATGTTGTTGGTGATGGGTAGTGAGATGGCGAGAACACTTTAGTGTGGTGGGTAGTGAGATGGCGTGGCCTGCATATGTCGCTAAATTGTTTAAGTTGAAAAAAATACTAACAAGTTTATAAAATAGCAAATTAAAAATATATACTTTTTACTCAAAAAAGTTTCATTTTTACCCCATTTGGGGTAATTTACCCCGGTTCCCCGACCGCTGCTCTAAAGTATAGTGCATAATCTAAATCAGGGATGGGCCAACTCCGGCCCGCTGGAAGGTTTTATCCGGCCCACGGATAGAATTTTAAGTTGCCGGTCCGGGGCAAATTATATATTTATACATTATATAGCCATCTCCTTTTCTACTTTGCTTAAATATTATATCCAAAATTTATTATCTCACTCTCAGAAGATCAGCGGTACATTTGCTTCCTATATGTGAACAAGTGTTTTAAATTTTGAACCTTAGAAAGAATAATTTCAGAAGTAGACTGACAGATGAGGATTTAGCGTTGTTCCTTAAAATCAGTACATCTCACTTTGAACCTCAGTTTAAGGAACTTTTAATGAATGAAATTACAATTTCATTCATCTCATTAACGTATTTATAAACCGCTAGGTACTTGTACATTGTTTTTAAAATTTTAGAAAAATTTGTCTTGGCCCGCCAAGCTTTTTTTCTTTCGATTTTTTTGCCCGCGGCCGAAAAAGTTTGTCCATCCCTGATCTAAATCAATCATGGGACACCTATGATATTCTCACTGATCCTGGTTGATTTCAAACCTAATAGTAAAATGTAGATTCTGAAATACTGATAAAAAAACCACCAGAAGGGTTCTGACACACACAAATGTGCATACAATTCATAATATTATAATAATAAACATCCAATAACTTACAGGTTTATATTCAGGAATGCCATCTGATATATTCAGCTTAGCGATCTCTGCTTTAAGTTTTCGTCTGTGGTTAGGTTTCGTAATTCCAATGGCAGTTAGGTCCTATGAAAGAAATTCTGCATTAGAAAACAATCTGTGTACGGAAGAAGTATTTAGAAGAACCAACTTTGATAGTGCATAAATGTAAAAGAAAAGTGAGCATAGCAAACCGTTGTTTCAAATCATCTATTCATATTCAATATTATATAAAATTAGAACAATCAACACTTTTATACAGAACAATACTCAATATTTGATGCTTAACCATTTTATTGTAGGTTTTAGTGTTTGGATGCATTTAATTCATTTCGAATTTAATTATCAGCCACTTTCAGATTTAGCATACAATTAGATTCTTGTCATATAAATTGTATGTGTACAATCGGGGGAAGGGGGTTGCAACTGGGAGAACACTTAGCATTGGCGCTGTAGGTGTGCGGGTCACGGAACAGTCCTATTCTCTTCCGTCATTTGTAAGCGGACTTTTTTCTCTTTTTTTAACAGAATTCTAAGACTCTCTATTTTCTGGGGCTATAAGAACGATCCTATTTTTTTTTTAAATTTTTTTTCTTCTTTTTTTTTCTATTGGCTACAAGGACAACAGCTTCGCTGTAGGTAAGAGATAGACAAATGGCGGCCCGTAATAATGTATTTTTTTTCTAATTTTCTTCTGATATATATATACACACATACATATACATCTTAGGGTTCGCGTTTAAGCGCTTTAGTGGGTATTTTACGCAAATTTAAATAACAAGACGCAACTTTGGCCAAATTTCTCTCTCTCCCTCTCTCTGTTTTTATTTATTTATTTATTTGGGGAGGTGGGGGGGTAGCTGCAGGACCCACTGTAGTATATATATATATATACACACATACATATACATCTTAGGGTTCGCGTTTAAGCGCTTTAGTGGGTATTTTACGCAAATTTAAATAACAAGACGCAACTTTGGCCAAATTTCTCTCTCTCCCTCTCTCTGTTTTTATTTATTTATTTATTTGGGGAGGTGGGGGGGTAGCTGCAGGACCCACATTTTTCTTATTAATAACTAGGGTGGTGGATAGTTCAGCGCCAAGACCGTGTATACACACACACATATATATATATATATATATATATATATATATATATATATATATATATATATATATATATATATATATATACACAAATACTACAGCTGCCCGCATATGATACATTTTCTTCATATTTGGAGTCTTTGGGATCAACCAGACTGCTGTAAGGTCCCAAGTCAAAGTGCAAAGAATTTTATACCCCGATAACATCGTATTTATTCCCAAAGGGGACGATACTTTTTATGAGTAGTATTCTTTACGATTTTCTTAGAGATAAGTCAAAACCGACTTAGACACTTTAAGAGCTATATAGTACCAAGCCAGAGTGTTTATTGACACACAGCTGGGCTAAGTGCCCTGTTTGTATGTCCCTTTGGAACTTCACTAATTAAATTTAAACTAGGGGTTTATTTAAAAATATTATACATATATATGATTTATGCATATATATATATATATATATATATATATATATATATATATATATATATATATATATATATATATATATATATACACGCACACATAAGAGTCAGAACACTAAGATTTATTTCTACAGAAAGAACCAATATTAAGGAATAATTAGCTGAACTACAAGTGGTGACAGCCTAGTTAAAAAAATTAACATCTAAAGATTCAAAATTTTGAGGCTTAACTATTTTAATGTTTAACTAACCGTACTCTTGTGCTACGCAACAAGTGTGTTTTTATAGGCATTTATTTGAAAGAATCTCGTTTCACCTACGTAGAAAGATTACTCATTTTCCATAATTATGTGAACATTTATATATACAATTAATACAATTTAGACGTGAATGACTGATAAATCTGCTGCCATATTTAATAGGTCCATAGTTAGCTCTACTATAGAAACCGTCAAATTGATATTATTACTGTTGAAGTTATGCATAGTTTTGTTTCGTTATATTTGTATTACACCAAGGAAGAATTGAAATCGTCAGAAGATCCCAGATATGAGAATTACGACTTCAGACTTTTTTTCCAGTACTTAGAAGGTCTGCTTAAAAATAATTCTTAAATCATCAATTCACCAGCAGGGCCTGATTATCCCACGGGCACTTAGGGCACGAAAATTTAGTCGAGTGCTTGAAGCACATATTAAGTGGGGGAAAATTGCAAACTTACGCTACCATCGTTAAGTTTTAATAAATTATTGTACGATGTAATTTTGTTTGTCATGAACTATATTGTTTCCTATTTACTTTAATTTTACTGTTATTTACCTGATAATTAATTCCCTCAACAAATCTGGTTCTCTTTTAATCCTATGGGTTATAGCATATTTATAAGACAGATTATTAGCAATGTACTACTATAAACCATTAAATCATCTCATCAATTTAAATTATTTTTAATTCTATTATTTATTTTCTGCACCACAGAGTTTGTGAGTGTGACAAGGTAGAAAATAAAAAAAAAGTGGGTCATTCTAGGTCTTTAAAAGTCCTTAATTTTTAGCATGGCTAAACAGAGATAATGATTACGTAAAATGAAAATGTGGTTATTTTTGATTTTGAATATTACTTTAATGCTAATTTCTTAATACGTTTCCTAATTCAATGTTATAATTTTTATATGACTGTAAATATGATAATAACTTGTTGCTATAAATTTGCATGGGGTGGAGGGCACAAAAGTTGGATTGTGCCCTAAGCACAAAAGTATCTTAGTCGGGCCCTGTTCACCAGTTTAGAGGATATTCAGTTGAATGGTTCTAATATGGGAATTAGCTAGGCATATGGGGTTCGCCAGTGAAAATTGCCATATGTCAATTCAAGAAGCTACCTAACGAAGCTCCTCGAGTCAACAGACCAGATTATTAACGACCAAAAAGAACAACACGATCATCATCTACGATCAAACTCTTAACAGCTTCATGTTCTCCCGATTGAGTTTACCAGAGCTGTGGGAAAATATGCCAGCAGCACGTGGCGTTCCCAAGCAGTCAGTCACACCTTTCAGGAATGACTTCGGAGACTGGACGAGAACACGTAATTCTGGTTGATAAATAGCGATATAGCGTTTATTCCAATCTTAAAGACTATAGTCAGGACCGTAGCCAGAAATTATGTTCGGAGGGGGACCAAGGGAAAAGACATTGTTTTTTGCGAATGATACTGTAGTAAAACTACAGGTTTTTCTATGCATATATACCCCTAATGAGTACCATAACATTTGCTTTTAAAATAACAAAAGGATTAAAAAGGATATAATAAACAAATTTAAAGCCTAGAATGAGTAATAATGTATCTGCACGCACAATGAATTTAATAGTAAAATTAACATTTAAAACCTTTTTTACATTTATTCGTATAAATTTCTCTCACATTTAGCTAAATACCAAAATCTAGTCTAATTTAATAATTTGAAGCTATTTTAGAAAATAGAATCTGCCTCGAAATTCTC
Source organism: Pardosa pseudoannulata (assembly GCA_032207245.1). Lineage (NCBI taxonomy): Eukaryota > Metazoa > Arthropoda > Arachnida > Araneae > Lycosidae > Pardosa > Pardosa pseudoannulata. The sequence goes on from CM063508.1 coordinate 120,434,491, forward strand.
ACCTTGGAGCACCCTAGACGATATACAATATATTATGGAAAATGATCTTGAGACGAATGACGATAGGGGGTGGGGGTATGTAGAAGCCTGTGGCTTTGCAAGATATTTATGGACAAAGCCGTCTCTTCCTGAGAACATTGTTGTTTATGCACAGCTAGGCAGATGACACATCAACACACGGAGTCAATTTTCTTTCCTCAAAACAGTCTTTTAGAATTTTGGAATTTCGGGGAGGGACCAGTCCCCTAAATCCCCTCCCTTGCCTACGGCCTTGACTATAGTGCATATAATACTCTACTACAAAATGAAAATTTTCAAGATAAAAGGGGAAAGATTTATATGTATGTGTTTTTATTTTTCAAATGGAATCTAGTATTGTACAACATAACTTTTAGTGTAATTTTTCTTTCTTTCTTTGATAACTTTTACAATATCCAGAAAAAGAACACGAAATTTACCTCTGGGGTCATTCGTGTGATAGTAGGCATATCGTAACCTGCCAGCAGGAACAAAGGGATGTACTCTTCAAAGTGGAGACTTGTTAACCAATTAGTTAGCACTTCAACGTCCTGAAAATAAATAAAAGAAATGCTCTTAAAATGTGCAAATAACAAACACATTTTTTATATTCAAAACACAGAATGTATTACTTTACTTAAGAAAATAATTTAACTTTGCTCACAAGTGGACTAAAAAAAAACTTTAATGCAAGTGACATGAAATATTCAACATTTTCTTTGCTTTTAGTAAAACAACCGCATGTAATAAAGAAACGTTATAGTGTTTATTGACAAGAAAAAAAGAAAATATGTACCATTTTCAAAATATAGATCATTACTTTAAAAAAAAAAAAAAGAAGGATACTGGATTAGATTTATTTGTGTTCTTCTATAAGTGATAAAATAAATATTCAAACTAGGATTGGACTTTGTTAACGAAGCATTTAAAATATTTTGCAAGAGTATATTTTAGTACTTCGATTATAAGACACTTCATACAAAATACACGTAATTAGTCGGGATATGTCTAGAGCACTTTGATTTGAGTTTAGACTTCAAAAGAAATTGTTTAGACTAATTTGTAGCAAATCTGTATGATTATAATAAAATAGATAATACACTTTTAACTATATATATATATATATATATATATATATATATATATATATATATATATATATATGTCAGGTCTAAAAAAGGGGTAGTTGAAAATTACGTGAGTTAAAAGCGATTTTAAAAAGGGAACTCTTTTATAATATTAAAACAAATGAAAAAGACCCAGCTCACGTAAGCTTTTAGGATAATCCGGTCAGGCGTAAGCATTTGATGAATTTGCAAACAGATAAGATCAGTTGGCGCGTGGACATGTAACTGTGAACACACTCTACGCGTGTCTTCGACGAAAAAATGAAAATGGCGCAAGTTGCTTTCAAATAGAACTATGATTTAATAAACTTATTATTATCCAGAAAGACTGTTTCCATTCGCCTTAACACTGGATCACGATATATATATATATATATATGTAGCAACACCGACACACTTAAATATGTATAGGCATGTATTTCATGTGATAGACAATTTTATGCACTCATTTGAAAATATTCCAACGAAAGTCAGCAGTTACAAATTTTCTTTTGCATAATGACACCCAAGAGATAACAGTGAGGAGTCAAAATTTTACTCTCCAAGAATGTTAAGAAACTATTCTGCTATTTATTTAGAAATGCATTCAAAACTTAGGAGATTCCTAAGTGATGCGGTGTGATAAACGTCTCCAATAAAAGAGTTTAAAGCGACCAAGAAGTATTTAGTCAAGAAGCGATAACTAGTTTAAGAATCCAGGAGATTACCGTGAAAGCGGGTATTTAGCTTTTTTTTTTTATTAGGTATGTCGGTTCTGATTTCCCTTCTCAGATCGACAAGGGTGTCACATCCCCTTCCTCTCCACTGGTTCATGGCCTAGAGACAGCAGACCGCGTGCAAGGTCAAGCCGATTCTAGCCACCACGTATCTCGTCGAAGAGTCGCTGTCAAGGATGGCATGCAGCAGCTTTCTTGTCGAGATTTCCAAGATGCCTTCCCTCGTTACGCCTTTGGCGAGATGCCAAAGGGGTCCATTAATCCATCCACTTCTAGCCCCGTCTTTTAATCCGCTTTAAATGCCGTGAAGAGTGTGCGGCTGGCTCAGTGCCAAGGAGCTGTCCTGCTTCCCACTTGATTTGTAACGAGTACGCCACTTACAGAGAAAACAAGAAAACACGAGAGTTAATTCGCGGGGAAGGAGATCAACATAAGAGATGAGATGACAATCGCATTTCCCCTTTAAATTATGTCATTATCCTTGCTGCCACGTCTCTCGGACAAAATATCCCGCGATCTTCTTTTTCTTTCTTTTTTTTTTCCTCACTCTCCTTCCTGTCAATGTCAATGGAACGGAGTCGTAATCTTTAAATGCCTTTAAAATTAGAGATATTAAATAAATTAATCAAGTCGTATCTGTACGTGCTAGAAATTAACTCTCCAGTCGTCAATTATATCTGATTGATGAAGAAGCCTATCTACACTTTCATTTAACATACGTATGCGTGCAAGTGTGGAGATTACGATGGTGTGGGTATTATTTATATATGTTTTTTCTTTTCAAGCTAATGAATAACGTAAACAAATGTCAAGCCATTCGGTAACGCTTTTAAACGTGTCGAAAAGTACTTCAGCTGTCAACGAATAGGATAAAAATAATGGGTTTATTTTGCTAGAAAAGCTATAAATTTCTCCTTGATGCATGTGCTGTTGATATGTTCTGAAACTTTCCAATTTGAACGTGTAGGTAGAAAAAACCCGGTTTTTTTTGGGAAGGGAATTTTGAAAATTTCCAAAACATGGGAATTTTGAAGTATTCTGTTTATTTTTATCCTAATCGAACAAGACAATTTTTACATTTCATAAATGATTTGATATTAATAGTTAACTGGCTGTTGTAATGAATAAACGTGTAAGAAAGCCAAACAGCCAAAAAATGGAATAATTGGGATTAATTAACTATATTTGGCAAGGTATCATGTTTAGCATGAAAGTATATTTTTCCTTTAAGAAATATTCAATATTTTTATTATTACATAAATATTAGGCAATAATCTGTAGTGTCATAAATAAGTACCCATAAATAATTATTTTTCGTGGATAGCATCTCTCTCTCTCTCTCTCTCTTATATATATATATATATATATATATATATATATATATATATATATATATATATATATATATATATATATATGTGTGTGTGTGTGTGTGTAGAAATTGGACACAAAATGCAACATTGTCATTTGATTACACCTTTAAATGATATATGCATTACAAAAAATAATAAACTGTTATTTTAAATTTAATGATTTTTTTTATATTATAAAAGGAGGGGGGAAAGTTTAGCATAAAGCAATTTACATAATAAATAATGATTAAAAATAATGTGTATAATTATTATATTAGCAATTAAATTTGAAGCAACCAGTTATGTGTTTGATAAGACTAACAGGGTAATTAATTGCATAAGCACTACTATAAAATCATTTAAATGCTCATTGCTATTATTTCTTGAAATATATATATATATATATATATATATATATATATATATATATATATATATATCTTATATATATTGCCAAAAGTAAAAAACAAAATCTCTTAGAAATAAATAATATAATAGTTCTTAAATAGCCACTGTTGAAAAAATAAATGTGAACATTGCTAAAACGATTTCTTCCCAAGTCCCCAAAATTTCGGATTTATTCCCCAAAATTTCCACCTCTTCAAAATTTCGGATTTTTTACATCTCTACGTGTAGGTACGAAAGGGCGGCACTATTTTGGGAAATATTAGAATATTTGGTTTTCAATATTACAAAAATAAGTTTTCGAATATATGCGAAATTCACTATTACATACATTTAATGTGGCCTTAATACATATGTCTTCTAATTTTCCAATTTTTCTTTAAATGTTTTACTAATCACGCAATTTTTATATGGTGATACTACTAGATTATTATAGGAGTAATATAACGTGAAATAAACTTTTATTTTACTTAATTATATTTCTAATTTTAATGTGAACAGCATTTGTCGTCTAGGATGAAGATTAAAACTCGAAGACTAATTCTCTCATGTAGGCCAACCCGAAAACAAAATGAATGCAGCTTATTCTGTAAATTAAATTTTGATTCATTAACTCGCATTCACAATTAAATTAAACAAATTGCAAGGCAGCTTCCGGAATTTCTCTTTTTCCGTAGAAGGGCTTCATTTAAGGCGGCAAATAGAGATTATTCCAAGAAAGAATGTAATATATCCATCTCCAGAGCCATAACTATGAAAAAATTTCGGGGGTGGGGAACAGTATTTTGTATTTGTTGTTTAGTGTCCCAACTTACCCCCATACAGTGCGGCAGGTTGGGACATTGGAAAGGTATTTTATTTCTTTTATTACTCTTTAACTAAATGAGATATTAAGTAGGTTTAATGTTTATAAGAAGCAGATATGATGACAATATATGCATGCATACTTATTTTTTTTCAATTAGCTTTAAAAAAATTCATAAAAATGTTTAACTGAAAAGTGTCCCAAGGTGCCGCGGTCTCCCCTATATTTTTTTATTATTAATAATTCGCAGCAATCGATAAAGGCTGTTTGAATTTCCATGACAACGTTGCCAAATTCTAAACTGTAAACTATAAGCTCACGATATATTATAGTAAATACCATTTATAAAGAGACGTAGATTACGCTATCGAGAAAAATAATCCTTTTAACATATTGGCAACTCTGAAAATTGCGTAATGTTTAAGCAGTTTAAAAGGAAAAAAATGGATAATGCAAACACATGTAGTCTTCAGGCCGGGTAATTCTTCAGAAAATGTTTCTTTTCTGTCAAACACAGTCGAGCACTTACTCAAGACAGGCTGTCATGAATGAAAAATTCCCACAAACGGTGAGAGCAGAGAAAATATTTTAACATATACCAGTAAAGTATAACTTTTTATAGTTTAAAGCAGTGAAAAATAAAATCCCATGTAGTACGCACTATAAAAATACAGGGTTGGTTTAAAATATTTTTAATTTAAATCAAATATTTCGATTCAAATCGAATTTTTTAAATGTTTTTATTTATTTATTTATTTTTAAAAATTAAGCATTTTAAAGGAATTTTTTAAAGTTAAGATTAAATCTATTAACCTTAATTAAGTTTTATCCCATTTATTTTATTAATTGTCTTCATTACTTATATAATATCACAAACTATGTACTAAACGAATGAACTTGATTTTGTTTTAGCTCTCCTCGGCAAAATAGAATATAGATGTAAAAAAACTAAAAGCAGTAATTGCACAATATATGAAAGTTAATGATCTAAAACGAAAATACAGGTAGTAAACCAAGTTATAAACTGAATGATAAACAAATTGACCCAAATAAGCCCGTAAAAACCCAGAAAAGAATATATATGTAATTAAGGGGTTCCCTTATGTCAACTGTTGGATTCGACCCCATAAACTCCGGTGGCGAAAATCAGCATACTACCTATTTGAATATGACTTCTTCCTCCTTAAAAATAATAGTTTTACTGTTATATCCACGTTTTATTGTTATATAGAAACATATTCAGCGAGCTGCGTTCTACCTAAATACAGTTTTAAAAAATACAACCTTAAAAAGTGAATATATATTATATATATGTAAGGAAAATTCTCAAAGGTTTTCAAAACCTAGGTCAAGGGTTAAAAATTTCCGCTTCCTTTTGCATTCCCCTTTTTAGCCTCTAACCTAAATTGACCACTGGGGCTAAAGTTTAGGTCCACAGAGAAGAGGTCTGACCAATTATAACTCTACATTGCCCTAGCTTACAATTTAGGAAATTTCTTAACAAAAAGGAGATGGCACGCTGTCGGAGGCAGATTTTTTCCCACAGATTTTGACTGAGATGTTGACCCAGGTGTTAAGGGTCTTCTATATATAACTTCATGCTAGCTGACCCCTCAGTTTGTTCTGTCCCTATGATGAAGTGGGAACTCGTCCTCCAACGTTATCTTAATAAAGGTCTTTAGCTAAAACGGTGTCATTTTTATGGGCCATGACTGCAACCACCCATCGTGAAGTCCGTCTTACTATATATATACATATATATACATATATATACATATACATATACATATATATACATATACATATATATACATATATATATACATATACATATATATACATATATATATACACATCTATCTATCTATATGTATATATATATATGTATATATATATATATATGTATGTATATATATGTATATATATATATATATATATATTTACGTTTTCAGTTACACCCCATAAATAAAAAAATATCAAGTATATATTTTTAAGCAAGGAAACAATTTAAAATGAATGCGTAAGTCGTAAATTTCTCTCACTGTACCACTTTAATTTTATAAGCTTTATTGATACATCATAAAAAGTTAAGAGTTCTTTTTACGTTCAACAAGGGAAACATCTCATCTCGGTTAGCGGTTAGCTGAAGAATGTTGAAAGGTTAAGTTTGTATCTAAAATTGAATGAAAAACTGTATAAATATATTTTACTTTGTTGGAAAGATAAAATTGCTTTACATTTGAATTTAATTTCATACCTTTCAAGGGAAGATTTAACCTTTAACTGAGAAGTTTTCTTTTCGACTTATTTTCAAAGCTTTGCTATACCTTTATTTACGGTTTAATCTGCATATAATTTTTATATAGCATTCCATTATTTTTTATAATCATATGTATTCACTAAAGCGATGTACAGAGAACATGAAATTTATTTATTACATAAAATTTTACTGCTGTCTTTTATTAAATAAGTATTTAATACTGAGTTATTGTATGTTAACTTGCAGAATAAAAATCGAAGGCACAATTAAAATGTCTATTTTCTTATAATACGATATAATAGGGAATAATCTACACCAACATATATTTTAACCTATTTATTCTCTTAATATAATCCCTATTATTTCCCTTAAAAAAACAGCTAAAAAGAAGATAGAATTTTTATAAAATTTTGGAAAGAGTCTTCCTTTTCGGAGGATTGAATGGAAATTCTCCAAACAACCTAACAAATTTTCAAATATCTGCTATTATTTATAATTTTTTCATTTGTATCGAAATTTTAGGATTTTAAGGGCCTCACACATAAATTTACTTTTTCGGTAGGTAGATCCAAATTAAAAAAAATATATATGTACGTAGTATAATGAACATTGTATTAAACTTACTGCTTAAATGGAAGATTATTTGAATTCTTCAAATTCTAGCTTCATTTTGGTATCTTTAACGTGTAAACGATTTCGCATATTGCGGCTTAACATTGGCCTGGGTTTTACTTTTAATTTTGTATTTTAAAAAGCGTCAAGGGAATTAAATGTAATTATAACATGAAAAAGGGTACTTTTTCGTTAACCCAGTACAAGGATAAATCGCCAAATATTGCCAAATATAACAATTTTATGCATCACAGTTTATTTGAAATATATTATCAAATGTACTCTTTATTGCACTCGTAACACTTGGCATGCAGGTATACTTTACCGCCAACTTATGCGTGCAGCGGGCGTTTTTTCGTGAATCGCGCGAAAGTTTAGTTATTCAGAAAAATCGCAGTAAATCGAAAACTACTTTGTTTTTATGAACGAAACTTTTTTTATTTTACACTTTAATATATACTGTATGATTTAATATATACTGTATGATTATTTAACAAAAAAAAATTTTTTTTTACGAAATCGCAAAAATAAACGGTTTTTAAAATTTTACAATGTATTCAAAAATATTTTTTCACGACAAGGATAAATAGAACTATTTATTATCAATTTTGTATTCAACAATAAAAAACCAAGCTTCAAATTGACAAAACACGACTTGTACGTTCTGGAGCTAGGAATTCGATGGAAGACGAAATAACGCAACAAAAAACCGAGTAACTCGACAACCATAACTTGTGGATAGAAAAAATGCAAAGCGTTGCATAGCAACGCAAACAACACGCATATAATGTCACATACATATAATTATACATATTTAGTAGATTTGTGATGGTTAGCGGGTATCCACCACAAATCTACTAAATACGTATTTTTACGTGTGCCGCGCTGCAGTGACAGACTGCAAAAAACGTAAAAATACGTTGCCCGCACGAGAAGTGTTAATAATTAATAGCATCCAGGTGAATAGGAAATCTATACTACCTTGACACAATTTTAAAATTTTAAGCTATTTGCGGCAAATGTACGATGTCATTATCTTATAGAAATTTTGTGAGTTTTCTCCCGTAAAAAAAGAAAAATAGTTTGTAGTGCGCTTTAAATACAAAGGAATAATTTCAGTTGGATTGCCTAACAGTGATTTTTAATTAGTTGACAAAATTAAGTACGCTTAGTTGCCTTCGAGAAAATGCTCCTTATCAAAAGCATAATAACCTTTAACCGCAAAGAAAAATTTGTATGCCAACTTTTACAAAAGAGATTGGAAGGAAACAATTAAATAATCATCTATATTTCTCCCTTGGCACGTTAATTTGGGAATAAATCGATACATTTCAATTAATCTGTGAATAAACCAGCTCATAAATTGATCGAAGACTGGAGGGGGTGAACAAAGCGAATTTAAAAGAAAGAAAAAGCAATCTGCAATTAAAAGGACAATGTTATTCGATACTCCAAAACGGAAAGCACCTTTTATCGATTGGAAAAGGGGGGGGGAGGCAAACGCAGCACTCGAAAGAATGTCGTTAAAATAAAAAGGAAAAATCTTTCTAACTCTTTCATTCTTGTGTCAAATCGATTGATTTCCTCAAGTTTGGATTCGGGATTGTCTCAATTTACAAACGCGAAGAGAAAATTTAAAATTTATATGTTGCCGTTGTTTCTTCGAGAGCGTTTGTGCATGTGTGAGTGATACACAGAGAGAGAAACGAAATTCTCATTTTGATGTTCTTCAAGAGGTTGATTAATTTAATAAATCGAGAGGGAGAGAGACTACAAGTATTGTAAATGTAATTTTTATTTTTGCAAATAGTAGCTGGTTAAAGTGGAGCTACTTTAAAATAAAGTAAATTTTCGCCAGGGAGTTTTCCGGATCACGGGAAAATAAAACAAAAAGTACCGGGTGATCCAAAAGTAAGTCGAGCTTTAAAAATGAATAATTCGAAAACGAATGAAGATAAAGATACGTTTGCACCAAAGGGATGAAAAAGATACCGGATTTTGTGTGACAACGAAAAAAAAAAAAAAAAATAGTTGTGTTAACGACGAACAGATGGCGCTGTAGTGTTTCATAGCATCAAAAGATGATTTACAAATAAAGAAATGTTGACAAACTTACAAGTCAACTTAATTACAATTAATTAGTACTATACAATAAATGTTCAGTATGCTGTCTACCATTCAGAACTACAGCTGTGAGACGAGTCACCACACTGTTGTTCACAGTAGTAGCATTTCTTGCGTTATGGCAGACACATTTTGGTGGATGGCATCTTTAGTGCTGCTAGTGATGCCGGTCCTACATCAGAAATCCGACAGCGCCATCTGTTGTTCGCCAACGGAACTATTTTCGTTGCGTTGCCACACAAAACCCGGCTTCTTTTCCATTCGTTTGGTGCAAAACGCAACTTTATTAGTTTTCGATTGATTCCTTTTTAATGTTTGTCGTGACGCGGATCACCCAGTATTTCATGTATTAAAAATGAGTATGATCGTAATTTAATTTTGTAATATTACGCAGGGTACATTATTAAAATCCTTAACCTATCTTTTTTTTCCCGCAGCTGTTGGTCATGGACACATATTTCCAATTCAAAAAAGTGTCAAAGATAAGAATTTATTTATGAGACTTTTTAATTAAAAAAAAATCAAGTCTGCGAAAATTAAAAATCTAAATTTTTATGCATTCTGAATTATATTTAGTAAAAATTGATACCCGTCCTAGGAATCGTAGCAGAAAAACAATTACATGCCTCTGTAATAAAAATTGATGGAGGTACTAAAATTCAAAGTTTTTTCACCTTCATTTAGGTATCAGTTAAAAGTTTATTATCGTAATTAGAGATTGAAATAAAGTTGCAACGCCTCTTTACAAAAAGGGAGGGGAACGGTCCAGTCGTTATAAATGAATGGTGTATATTTAGCAATGTGGATATGTACTGTATTTTCAGTAAAATAGGTTTTTAATTTTATTCCCCTTTGTCACAAAAGATATTACAAATTCCTTTCAACCTGGAGTTACGGTAATTAATCTTCCCCCAAAGTAAAAAATTTTCGCAAACTGACTTTAAACATCTCAGTCAATTTTTGTCACAGAGAAGTGTAACATTTTGTGTTATAGTTTATAGCACAAGTTCAAATTTTTACTAAATATGATGATAGCCAACGGGTAAACGTATAAAATGTTAAAATTTATAATTTTCGCGATATTGAACTTTTTTATTTCGTAACACCTATAAGGCAACCAACGGTTGAAATGATTTGGTTTACTGTTTTGCCCCATCCCATATATATATATATATATGTGTGTGTGTGTGTGTGTGTGTATATACATATGCACACATACATACATATAGGTAGTAAGAATTCAGGTGCTTTAAAATATATATCAAGCAAATCTCATTTCAGAATTTTTTTTTATAATGAGACGAACTTCTCGATGGGTGGCTACAGTCATGACCATAAAAATGATACCGTTTCAGCTAAAGACCTTCATTAAGATAACGTTGAAGGACGGGTTCCCACTTCATCATAGGGGCAGGACAAACTGAAGGGTCAGCTAGCCTGAAGTTCTATGTACAAGACCTTTAACACCTGGGTCAACATCTATGGGAAAGTACATCTAGAAAAATCTGTCTCCGACAGCCTGTATCTCCTTTTTTTTTTGGTTTGGAGCACTACGGTCTACTGTTTTGCACTCGAGGGCTAATGAGACCGGGACCTACAGTTTAAAGCCGATTCCGAACGGCTACAAACATTCATGCCAGCAGCGGGATTCGAACCCGCGAACTCCGGTTCCGAAGAGCAGCACTCTACAATTCGGCCATCGTTCGGCCCTTTTTCTTTGGAAATTTCCCAAATTGTCCGCTAGGGCCATGTAGAATTACAATTGGTCAAGCCCCTTCTCTGAAGGCGTAAACTGTAGCCCCAGTGGTCAACTTAGGTGAGGGGTTAAAAAGGGAAACGCAAAATGAAGCGGGAATTTTTAGCATGTGATTTAAGTTTTGAAAACCTCTGATAATTTTCTTCTCTCTCTCTCTCTCTCTCTCACACACACACACACACACACACACACGTATATATATATATATATATATATATATATATATATATATATATATATATATATGTGTGTGTGTGTGTGTGTGTGTGTAATGGTCCAGTGTTAAGGCGAATGGAATAATTAGTCCTTCTTAGTAATAATAAGTTTATTAAATCATAGTTTCATTTAAAAGCAAAACTTGCGCCATTTTCATTTATTCATGGCGAAACTAAGCGTGGAAAGGTGTTGACAGCTCCATGTCCACGCGCTAACTGAAGTTCTCGCTTGATTAGTCATCAATTTCCTGTGAAGTATCTCTACGCCTGACCGCATTACTCCAAAAGGTTACGCAAGCGTGGGTCTTTTTCATTTATTTTATTATTATAAAAGAGTTCCCTTTTTAAAATCGTTTATAACTCACGTAATTTCCAACTACCCCTTTTTTAGACCTGACATATAGAGAAAGAGAGCTACTACTCGATAGTACATAAGATTAAAATTAAATATAACGCAAAGAATATTAAAGTGATAAATAACTTTAAAAAAATGGCAGAAGCATTCATTCTATACTATTTTAAATTTTATACTGTTTTAAAAAATATTTTAGAGCTATTTAGTTTACAGATATTTAAAAACTAAAACAGATGTAATGATACATCCTTTATTATATATAGAAAAATAGTTTTATCGAGAAAATTACTTTCTTTATTAAAGAACCTAAACTGTTTGAAATTTCACTAATTTTGATAATACTTGTATATCGTTATGTTTCTTATTGCCGAAATTTGATGTAATTTCTAATAATTTGTATTCTTTACAACGTACCACCGTCTGAAAAATTCTTTTTTGATACAAGCATTACAAAAGGAAAAACTACTTTAACTATTTTTATCCGCATTAGTAAGTTAATGCATTAAAATTCACCATACGACAAGAAGTTGGCAAAAGACTTTAGGATAGATATTGTTGCAGTAAATTCAGTCATTGACAGTACTTTTTCTTTTTGTTGGATAAGAAGGAAGAAGGAGGGGTGTTTTAAAATGGATTAAACTAACATTACTTGGATATAATGTGTTATGTATATAGTTGTTATTTCGTTATTCTGTGTTCTCCTGATTTTGAATTGAGAAGAATTAACTTTCATGAGAACTTACCAGAGGTTTATAATGACTTGGAAGGAGAAAAAGAAAAACATAATGAGTTAAAAAAAAAAAAAAAAAACCTAACGCGTCATCATAGCAGCCTAGATTTAGTTATTACTTTGTACATCTTTTTTATTCCACACCATTTGTGTGCAATGTACTACTTAAGCAAACTTTTAGAGTACTTATAGAGTAGTTTCTTTTTTTTGTTGGATAAGAAAGAAGAAGGAGGGGTGTCTTAATGGATTAAACTAACATTACTTGGATATAGTGTATTATGTATATAGTTGTTATTTCGTTATTCTGTGTTCTCCTGGTTTTGAATTGAGAAGAATTAACTTTCAGTAGAACATACCAGAGGTTTATAATCACTTGGAAGGAGAAAAAGAAAAGCATTATGGTTTTAAAAAGCACCTAACGTGTCATCAAAGCAGCCAAGATTTAGTTATTACATTGTATAACTTTTAAAGCAATTTCAAGCCCAATTCGAACCCTCATATCTATTTTGTAAATAGTTATCTATCTATCTATCTATCTCTATCTCTCTATATATAGGTCTATATATATATGTATGTATGTATGTATGTATGTATGTATATATGTAGATAATAGTTAAATCTTAATTATATCATTTATATCAGCTACAAAAGCTAATTTTAATTGGATAAAACTAATATTTACTTGAGTATTTTGTAAAAAATAATGGATAGATTCAAATTCTAGTTTTTTAAAAGGAGGAGAATGGAATCAAATATTTAAGGAAACGTTCTCATAAAAAAATTCTTACCATATTTGAAATCAGTTTTAATACACTATATACATATTACTTATTCGTCACTTACAGTCACCCTCTTTCAAACAAATTGATTCCCATGAAGCTTTTCATAAAACAAAACTAAAATTACTACGCAAGATAATCTTAAGCTATAGAAAGGATATCCACAATAAAGATATCAAAATTTGACAAAAAATTACGAACTTGGAATGCCAGTTAAATTTCTATTCAAGTAAATACTTTGGCACAATTTTCATGATATCTGCAAGTAAAATTTACAACATTTTCTCCAATTTATTTATATCTCAAGGAAAAGAACATTTCAAAACATGCTGTAAACAAAATTTTATCTTCCTATATATTTTTTGTTGCTTAGTTACGAATTAGCTAGCCTATTATTTCATGGGGCAAAACACCAAACAAAAACAGATTCATGTACTGCCATTTGTCGTTGACCAGCAATGTGAATATCCGCTATAATGCCATATCACGTGATAGGATGGACAGAAGCGGTGTTAATTACAACAGTAACTACTTGGAGCTATCAAAAAATGTCCAAAATTTGGTGAATCGGATACAAAAGGTGCGAATTTGCATATCAAACAGACAAACGAACTATTTCTTTTTCTCTTCCTCTCGCATTCTGGCTGAAGTTTAAAAAAGAAACAATTATTTGTTAATATTTTTTAGAATAAGAAACATTTTACCTTGAAATCTTAAATACTAAACTAAAAGTTTCAGCGCAACAGCCCCAAAGGAGGCCAGGGCCTACGTTGCCATTTTCCATTTCCGAAACCAAAGCCCCTGGTGTGCGAAGCATATGTTTCGGTTAGATGATTATCCTTACGCGGAAGCCCCAGTGTTTAGTCCCTAAGCATGCTAGGTCCTCAGTTTATCAAACCACTGAAGGGATGAAAGGCTGAGTCAACTTTGCCTAGCCCGGGAATCAAACCTCGGACCTGTGTCGTGGGAGATGATTTTACAAAAAAGGGAAGAGAGGACTTAAAAATATTTAAAAAGTAGATTAACGTAAAAGTATTTTAGATTTCAATTTATATTCCTTATTTTAAAAAGTATGTAATCTTAAATATTTTTACATTCATACAGACATTAATAACATAAAACTTAGAAGTAGTTTAATTTAAAAACATAAATTGGATTTTGTCGCTTCCTTAAACAAAATTAGTTCCACTTCAACGATTAAAGCGGTGAATATTAAAAGAGAGACAGCAGCTCCTGGCTTTTATCCGTTTCCTTCTTCAAAATGTGAGTGTCCACGCGACAGGAAAGTCTTAAATATCATTGCGCACCAGAGAAGCCGACACCGAAGTTTCCAAACAAAACCATTTTTTATTCATCGAGAAATCAGAGAAGTGAATTAACATACAAAAAGTACTCCAAACCTGAGTAGCGAATTAAAAACAAAACAAAACAAAAACGGGAAGCAAAATCAATTCAGAAAAAAGATCCCGTTAAAAAAAAAAAAAAAAAAGACAATGTTATTCGAGAAATCAAACGGAAGGAGCAATTTTATAGATTCTAAACAAAAGCCGTGGCAGTTTTTTGAACGGGGAAAAAATCTTTAAGGAGGATGGGATTTTTTTTTTCTTTTAAAAAGAGAGTTCCAGATAAAATGACGGGATTTTGCATAAATTATATCACGTTTGGAGAGCGCAGGATTCGAAAGGGTTCGGCGAGAGGCACTGGTCTTTCCGTGTTCCTTTCAGATTTCTATGGAAATGCTAATTGGGTTTCGGAAGCTCAATATCTAATCATGCGTTTCCAGAATCAAACAGTGAGAGCAAACTTATGAGGCCGTGTTCGAACCGAAGGACAAGAGGGGTGGGGGTAGAGAAGAGCAGCAGGGCTCTTTCGAGTGGAGGGTATTGTCACACGGCGGCGATGGAATTTGAGGTATTTATATTCGATCCAGAGAGGGAATCTGAATAAAGCAGTGCGTTACATCTCGCGCGGAGATATTTTGCGACGAGGTTAGTTATAATTGGCGAGAGAACTAATTGTTATTCAAATAAGAGTACCTAACAGAGTGCTGGGAAACTGAAAACATTTTGTCGTGAAATGGTTTTTATGGATATTACGAAATATTAAGAAAAATTATATCGGGACATTTCTGAGATGCCGTTAAGAGTTAGCAGAAGGGGAAAAGAAAATATATCATCATAGCAAACGAATAAATTATATGCTGGTTAAATAAGCAAATTAAAGAGGGTTTCATTAGCTTTACTGGATTTGCTGTGAACTGAGCAAAAACTAGTACAGCGTTATAAATTACTTGATTGTGAGTTTCTTTTGCTAATATGGAAGATTTTTGAATAAGTTTTTTTTTCATGTATGTGAATTTGTCAACAGCCCTATATTTACTTTTGTCTTTTATAAAGTTCTTTTAGCACATATTTACCTGATAATTTATCTAAAATTCCGTTCTGTTGTTTGGTTTCAAATGCAGTTTTTCATCTTATCCCTCCCATGCAACGCGACGTAAATTCCACCACGTTAGCTCACAACGAGGAAGACCCGAGAAAAACCTCAAAAGATTTAAATAATGGAGATAGGAATTATTTTATTTACAACACATTACGGCATGGCTATTCTCAAAAATGAAAAGATAACTGAAATTTATGTTATTAATGACTGTGATTTTTAGGTTCACATTATAAAAATTGTGTAACGAAAATGTATAACAGAAGAGAGCGTGATATGAGCTGGAATAGATGTCGATGACACGGCTAAATTTGTCTTTCTGTAGATGAAATAAATTTAATAAAACGGAAAAGGAACAAAAAATAATTTGTAAACGAACGTCTCATAATATTTTTGTTCATTTTGTTCAATAAAATAACTATAATTGATTGAAATCTTATTTTTTATACCCAATAAAGAAACAAATATTTGTCATTATGCACAGCCCTATATTTACTTTTGACTTTTATAAAGTTCTTTTAGCACATATTTACCTGATAATTTATCTAAAATTCCGTTCAGTTGTTTGGTTTCAAATGCAGTTTTCCATCTTATCTCTCCCATGCAACATGTTGTAGAAAATGAAGGTATATTCTATATTTACAATTCTTCTTGATATATTTGGTTGCTGTAACATCTTAGTTTGGCGAGAGAATTGACTATTTCATTAATATTTTTTCTTTTTTCATTCTCAGTGTTAAGGTCTGTATTTTTGCTTGTTAACTAAATTGCTAGAGCGGTAATACCTCTTATAAAGGGAGAGTCACCATGTTTATCTTTTCAAACCTTCGTAATTTCAAGGATCCTGTTTTGCTATATGTTGTACTTGATAATCGTAAGCACTGAATCGAGGCTTGATATCGTAGTAATGTATTTTAGGAGTAATCTTCAGCGGGAGAAACATCATGTAACTAGATATTACTTGGTAACACGAAAAAAAGTACATATAATCCCTCAGAAAAAGACTGTATTTCCTCAACGTATAATGAAATATATTACAGAATTTGGGTTTGAAAAATATTTAACTTTCCATTTCTCCGAGTTGATTTTCTATGTCTTTATTTGACGTAATATCCGATAATTAGAGCCTTTTTTTACTTGACAATGTATATTTTCAACAACAAATAATGTAAAAATAATACTTCCCTTAAGGAATTCTCAAAAAAGATTCAATTTAAGAGAAAGTATTTTAGGTTTTCTTACTATTCACTGATTGATTTATCAATACTATTAACTAGTATAAAATACAAATTTCGGAACAGTCTCATATCTACACACAAACACACGCGTGTACATATATGTATACAGAAGAACATACACTTTTTGAAGCATAACGTCGTGTTTCTGTAACACGTCCTTTAAGGCTTTGAAAAGAAGAATCTAGTGTAAGTTTAAGGCGTTGTTTTCTACTTATTGTACAAACGACAGAAGTTGCCGTTGCAGACATTTATCAAATCGCAGGTCCAGGGGGTAAAAAAATGAGCAAACTGATCCATCCTTGTACAATTTTAATTTTCATGACACTCCTATGTGCAGAGGGATAAATTCCAGCTGGAGGGGGAATACCAGGAAGTCACGACGCACAATTTATGTCTTTAGCTGCCAAGTACTCGGGGGACAAAAAGTACAGTGGGGAAAAGGGCCTGATTTAAGAAGTATGTTTACCGAAATAATAGCTCAGAGTCACCACCGAGATACGTGTGACTGCATTCGGGAATTGCTTTCTATTACACACGCGGGATAGATATTCCGTGTGGTCGATAATAAAATGGCAGGAGAGAGGGGATCAGGTGGTGTGGTAGGATACACGTGACCAGACCCCCCCCCCTTTTCCACCTCGAGGCTGAATCACCCGAGTCCTGGAAAAAGACTGAGAATCAATAAATAAGTGAAGGCTCCTACAAGAAAGGCACCGAATCACAGCGGGAGGATTAAAGGTATAATAACGGTGTTAACGAGGGATAGAGTTTCAGAGATAAAGTACTTTTTTTCTTCTTTTTTTCTTCCTTGTTTTAAGTGCTATAATTTAAAGATCCCATTATCAAAATATCGATAAAAAAATAGTTTAACTACCTATTAGCAAGTGTTAAATTTCGATCGTTTGTTATATGGGAGTTTTTCTGTTTAACCCTTTTATCAGTGCCATCCGAATTTATTTAAGGAACCTCCATTTAAGGAAGTTTAGAGATATCCGACGTCGGTTAATAAAAGAAAAAAAAATAGTGACTATTCTCTGAAGCCCCAAAAGTACTTTTTATCGAATAGACATTTATTTTATTCAGTTATTTTTCCTGCGTATGGCCATAATTGTCATTTATATACATTCATGCGAGATTAACCATTTCGTGGGCCGAGGGAAGATTACTTCCCACCTACACAATCTTACAAAATACACCTGTGGGAAGCGCAAGACCCATTCTAATATATTGATCTTGTTATTGAAACGACGGGAAGACTGATTCCCGCTTCGGTTTTTCGCTGTCATCAATTGTTCGATCGATTGAATATAATTAGCAGCTCTGTTTTGAAAGTTTGGAAACGTGGAGTGAGAAATGAATGGCCCACGAAAGGGTTAAGACTGATTACATTTTGTTTTTCTAGACGCACGAACTTAGATCTTTGTTGAACAAATACATCACGGGGAACACGCTGTACAAAGGAAACGGAGATGAAATTTCTGGAAATATTTTTTAAAAATAGGAGTACGCATGTATGTAATCCAATAATTGTAAAACTGCTAGACACATGATAGCCCCTATTATTTTTACTTACTTGGGCTACTGGGCAAGGAGAAAGCTAAACAGCTAAACGTAGTAATAACGAAAGATGCAGTGGCCGACATTGAAGAGAACGGCACAAGTCTAATTAAAACTTTATTTCAGAGTTGCTAAAACGGACATCTTTTCTAGTCAACGAGAGACGAGAGAAAAACACAAAAATCACTTTGCTCGAATAGAGGTACAAATCCAAGAGCGAAGACAGAAAGAAATTTCCCAAGGTAGAAGGAACTTACTCAGCTAATTAAGTGTTAAGATCAGGAAAAAACGCAGTGCCATTTGCCGGCGACAGCTTGAAAACGTGTTGAATAGACAGAAAATTTACATCTATAGGACAGAAAGCTTTGGGAATTGTATCGAAAGAATTTTAAGTCGAAGACACTCTTTTGATTAAGAAATTTAGAGGCTGGGAAAAAGATTTCAAGGAATTAGAATAGAAGAGAGGAGGTTTTGTAAAGAAATATTAAAGTTAAATAATTTCGATATATTACAGTATTATTCGATATATATGTGTATAATATATCAGGTCTAAAAAGAGGGGGGTTTGAAAAATATTAAGCGAGTTGTGAACAATTTAAAATGGAACAGTTTCGTAATAACAAAAAAAAAAAAAAAAAAAAAAAAAAAAAAAACACGCTTAAGCTTTTACGATAATCCGGTCAAGCGGAAGCATATTGTAGGAATGTGATGAATATGCAAAGAGATAAGTGACAGCTGACGCGAAGATATTCAGCTGTCAGCAGCCTCCACGCTTAGCTCCGCCACGAATAAATGAAAATGGCACAAGTGAAGCCTTAAAAATGAAGCTATACTATGAAATAAAGTGATGATTTACCAAGAAAGACTGTTTTTTCGCCTACCACTGGATACGACATTATATATATATATATATATATATATATATATATATATATATATATATATATATATATATATATATATATATATATATATATATATAACGTGCACACAATTGGTCGTGCAATGGCGGGTGTTTCTGCTAAAATTAACATTGAATTAACTAGATAACTGAACAAAAATTTCTGATATGAACTCCACCGGGCTTCCTTGCATGCCTATAGTGTGTGTGTAATGAAACTGTAACCATAACTAACCAACTAAATTATAATTGTATTCTAAAATAAATTTCTGGCGATTCTATTCTTAAAACTACAATTTTTGGCGATATTCCTTTGTTTCTTTTCTGACTTAAGTAACCTTTGGCGACTTTGCAAACACCAAAAATAAATTCTGCTTAGCTCAACTATTCTTAAAAATCTCATTTACGTAACTTAGTTTTGATCCTCGCTTTCCCTATGCGACTTAATTCTTAATATTCGCATTGGCTGGATCACTTGCATGCCCACACCACTATATAACCAAATGTATGCTGGTATATATGTACACACGTCAAGAGGACACTAGTGAAAGCCAGTTCAGTAAAGGTCAAAATGAATGTTTAAAGTTTAAAAATCAAAGTTTTCTTTGCGTACATAAAAGCATAACAGTGAAACTTGTCAAAATTTGTTGAAATTTGAACAGTGAACTTTTCCTTGATTACAACACTTCCTTTACTTTGTACGAGGAAGTAAAAAAAACAAACAAACATACGAATAACGAATGGTATTGTTACGGTAAAGTTTCACTATTAAAGTTTTCTTGTACTACATATAAGCGTAACAGTGAAACTTGTCAAAATTAGTACTTTTATTGAAATTTGAACACTGAACTTTTTTTTTGATTACAACATTTCCTTTATTTTGTACAAGGAAGTAAAAAAACATACGAATAACGAATGGCATTGTTACGGTAAAGTTTTAATATTAAAGTTTTCTTGTACGTACATACAAGCATAACAGTGAAATTTGTCAAAATTTGTTGAAATTTGAACACTGAACATTTTCTTGATTACAACATTTCCTTTCCTTTGTACGAGGAAGTAAAAAAGTCCATACGAATAACGAATGGTATTGTTACGGTAAAGTTTCATTATTAAAGTTTTCTTGTACGTACATACAAGCGTAACAGTGAAACAAAATTAGTACTTTTGTTGAAATTTGAACACTGAACTTTTTCTTGATTACAACATTTCCTTTACTTTGTACAAGGAAGTAAAAAAAAAAAAAAAAACATACGAATAACGAATGGCATTGTTACGGTAAAGTTTTAATATTAAAGTTTTCTTGTACGTACATACAAGCGTAACAATGAAACTTGTCAAAATTAGTACTTTTGTTGAAATTTGAACACTGAACTTTTTCTTGATTACAACATTTCCTTTACTTTGTACAAGTAAAAAAAAAACATACGAATAACGAATGATATTGTTACGGTAAAGTTTCAATATTAAAGTTTTCTTGTACGTACATACAAGCGTAACAGCGAAACTTGTGAAAATTAGTACTTTTGTTGAAATTTGAACACTAAACCTTTTCTCGATTACAACATTTCCTTTACTTTGTACAAGGAAGTAAAAAAAAAAAAAAAAACATACGAATAACGAATGGTAATACCCGGTAAAAACGAAATCTAACACCGCCTCTATCTTAGAGTACGACTCTTTTCAAAAAGTTTTCAAAAGGAACAGCGTGGTGAAAAAGTTAATTAACGCTATTAATTTACAAGCTGTGATGTAGCTGTACACGGCACAAGTGCTAAGAGAAAGGGCTGCATACTGCTCCTTCATTACTAACATCCCGGTATTTCGCTTTTGCAGTGAAAAGAAAAAAAAAACTATAAACCAAAACAAATACGATGTTTAAACTTCAGCTGCTTGTGTGTGACACTCGGAACAAGAAATTTGAAATATAACTACCTAGTTAATTTGGAAAGACTCCCGTTTCGAAGGTAAAACGCGAAGCAATTAAGAATTTTAATTTTTCTCGAATTTACCGGATTTGTCTCCCGCCCTCCTGCCAAATTAACCAGGACAAAATGAAGAATCTCGTTAGCAGTTAATTTATGCGCGGGAATTGTAACGTTTAGTGTTACGATGAAGGAAAAATAGTTGGAGTAAGAAAGGAACAGAAAAAGACTGCTCCACATTTTTTTTCTTTTTTGCGTGAATATTTTTTACACCAATATAAAAAAATGCAGAAAGTTATGTGGAGTTGTTAATTTTTCATGCACGAATTACTGTCTCGTGCATTGAATATTTTTTTTTTATAATTATACAGTATACTGTGAGCCAAATGTGTATTCATTAACTTACTGATAGCTTTGTTTCTGTAATATTTGGTAACAAATACACAGGCCGAACGTTGGCCGAATGGTTAGGGTGCTGGCCTTCGGAACCGGAGTTCGTGGGTTCGAATCCCACTAAGTCATGGATGTTCGTAGCCGTTCGGAATCGGCTTTAAGCAGTAGGTCCCGGTCTCATTAGCCCTCGTGTTGCAAAAAGTAGACCGTAGCACTTCAAAACCAAACCAAATACACAGTAATCATGTTCTATTCATCCAGATTGTTTTCCGTTGGAAGGCAACGGTCTGTTGTTTTGCTACACGAGGGCGAATGAAACCAGACATGAGAATAAGGCAATTTGTCGCAACGTCACGAACTACTATAATGCCATTCCCCTTCATTTTCATGTTTAGAACAGGCAATAGACAAACAATAAACTGCCCTTCCGTTTCAAACTAAAGCCAGATTTGTCATAGTTTGAGAATTTGCCCTACTGCGTGAAATCGCCTTATGCAACATTCAGTCACTTATGTTAGCAGCAAAAGCGCGGTTTTAAAATTTACAATCTACCTATAAACGTGTACACGTGTATGCATTTTACATACGTAATAAATAAAAAAAATAACCTCCAAAAAATCATACATAGCTACACATTTTACTGGTTTCTAAATTAAAATTTAGAAAATTAAATTAAAAATAAATTCACAGTACACTATTACAAAAAGTAAATTAAAATTTATGTATTTATAAATGTATAAGTAGCTTTTTTAGCTTTAACAACTTCTATTTCAGAAAAGTGTTTTTGGTAAGAACATTAACCCTGATTGAAAGGTTTACATTTTCTACATTAGGGATTCTAGAGTGTATTTACTCAAATTTGACCAAAATTCAGTTTATTTTTTCCGCATAGTACTGAAAACTCTTTCCCATGCAGTATTACTGTGTGGAAAGAGTAGGATATTCGGTAGAATCCCAGTACCGGGGGCCGGCCGCCATGTTTTGGCTCTATTTTTATACAAGTGATAGCCAAATTGTCGCCAAGTGATGTTCACGATTTGTGCTTCGTTTTGTATTAAGTTTATAGCCAATTTCAAAGCACATATTTTGAACAAAAAGAAAAAAGGTTTAAAATTTTGTTACGATGAATTAAAAAAAAAAAAATAGAGCAACGTTTGCCAGAAAACTGGGTTTTAGAATTTGGCGACATCGCCCATGCTTGGCGTGCTCCCTGAAATTGGTCCCCCCCATAACTGGGATACTGCCGGATATTCAGCATTATATTTGGAAAGAATTTTAAATTTGATTCCTGAATTGGGATCTTTTAGTTGTTCAAATTGTTTGTTATTTTCTGGAGCAATCTGGAGAATTTCATGAGTTATCCATTTCTTTCTTTTCTCCAGAGAATTCGGAGTAGTTGGCATGTTTATGATACCGGGACCTACTGTCTACCCTGAAAGAAGAGAAATCTTTAAATTTTCGAAAACTTTGAATTTAATTATACCCCAGTCAATTTTTGTTATAGAGAAATGGAACTTTTTTTTGTGTTATATCTCAGTCAATTTTTGTTACAGAGAAAAGGAACATTTTTTGTGTTACGGTTTTTAGGAAGAGTTTCAATTTTCTCTACATAAAATGATAAAGAACGTGAGACGTATAAAAGTTTTGTAATTTTCGCAAAATTGACTACTTAATTTTAATAATAAGAATACTTAATTTGATAATGAAATCTTAATTTTAATCCCCATAAAAGGAACGTCTACAATCAACGGTTGAGGATAAATGGTTTTGTTTGATTTGGTCTTAGAGTGCTATGGTCTACTATTTTGCTATACGAAAGCTAATGAGACCGAGATAAATTGCTTAAAGGCGATTTCGAACGGCTACGAACATCCATGCCATCAGCGGGATACCAACCCACGAACTTCGGTTCCGAAGAGCAGCGTGCTACCATTTATCCACCGTTTGACTGTTTTCTTCCATAAATAAAAGGAACATTTTTAAGGCAATCGAATACACAATACTTCGAAAAAAAAAAGTTAACAACAATATTTGGAAAAAGATATTGGTTCTGGAGTAGCATATAAATATGTTTAAAGTTTAATATTTTTTAAACATAAAATTTTAAAGTTTTAAAGAACTATTTCTGAAAAAAGAACTATTTCTATCTAGTGAAGCTAAAATCTACTGAAATTATCTACACGAACTAGTGAAAAACTCCTAGCGGCCAACTGTTTGAAAATCACTGGTTTAGATGATGGATTTATAATTGATAGTTCTCTCACCAACAAGGAAGCATTTGTACGTTGAATCGCTATGGTTTTATAATTGGTGAGGCATAATTTTCGTTATCTTCTTTCTCACTAGCAATTCACACACATGCTTCAAGTATTTTTATATTTATACAGTTTATATAATTGGTGATACTTTTACCGCAAACAATTTGATAGATTAGTTTCCTTAAAAATCGGATATACATATACAGAATAAATATCCAACTACCTATAACAGATAAAATAAATACTCTTTAAAAACAAGCAAAAGAGTAATTTCTCGCACAAACGTGCTCTTCCAACTCCTGATTATTAAGCACTGAAGAAAATAAGCTGAGCGACGAATTTCCATTTCGAGGGAAAGAGCAGCAAACGCAAATATGCGCTTCGTATTTCTCGTACGCGCCTTTCAAATCATTATGTGCGTTGATTAAAAATTCAATTCAACCTGAGCGGAAGATTCAATCATTTTACGCTTTCGCACGCGACGTAAATTCGATCATGTTAGCTCACAATGAGGAAGGCCTGCGAAAAATCTCAAAAGACGTAAATAATGGAGATAGGAAAATTATTTATTTACAACATATTACGACACGGCTATTCTCAAAAATGAAAGGATAACTGAAATTTGTGTTATTAACGACTGTGATTTTTAGGTTCAGATGTATTAGAAAAATTGTGTAACGAAAATGTATAACAGAAGAGAGCGTGACATGAGCTGGAATAGGTGCCGATGACACGGCTAAATTTGTCTTTCTGTAGATGAAATAAATTGAATAAAACGGAAAAGGAACAAAAAATAATTCGTAAACGAACGTCTCTTAATATTTTTGTTCATTTTGTTCAATAAAATGACCATAATTGATTAAAATCTTATTTTTTATACACAATATAAAAACAAATACACGGGAGTTGCTCCAGTAGCCAGGGCCTAATTAAGGCACGGGCCTACTAGGCCTATGCACTGGGCCCCATAAAAATTTGGAACTTAATTATTAAATTTTAAATAATTAAATTAACAAAATTTGAAAATGTTTTTTGTTAATTCTTCAAGTAATATTTCAGCCGAACGATGGCCGAATGGTTAGGGTGCTGGCCTTCGGAACCGGAGTTCGTGGGTTCAAATCCCACTATGGCATGGATGTTCGTAGACGTTCGGAATCGGCTTTAAGCAGTAGGTCCCGGTCTCATTAGCCCCCGTGTTGCAAAAAGTAGACCGTAGCACTCCAAAACCAAACCAAGTAATATTTCACGAAACCTTATTTAGAAATTAAATAAAAACAGTTAAAATGTTGACAATTTTATCTAAAACACACTGCACTTACTTTTTTTTTACTTATGACTTACTATATGGACTGTACTACAATATTATGTAAACTTTCCACCAAAAATATTCGTTTGTATCCTCTTTTAAAAACTAATTTTTTTTTTTTTTGCTTTGAAAGGAGGGTAGGGGGGGCGAAAGACTACCAGGCTCTTGGCCCAACTTTGCCTTGATTGGGCCCTGCCTGTAGCACCTAGTATAAATACATAAGAGGGAAAATTTCCTTTTCATCAATCAGATGGAAGGAAGTATATAGCTGATATTTTTGCCAGAGTTTGCTTGGTAAAGAAATTTTACTGTAGTCATGTAGTAGAAGACAGCGCAATGAAGCACTGACACCAGGAAAAATACTTAGCAAAAATAATTATTTTCATCTTAAAATTCGGAGAATTGCAGGCTTAATACAGGCAAGAGACAACTGTTCATCTGTTTATTTATGAAAAGTGACGTACGGATGAGGGGGAAATAACATCGATAAGTTTCGATGTCAAAGCCACTGTATGATACCTTTTGAGGGAGAGTTTCACACAGAAGCTCTGCTGTGGCCTGTAAAAACAGTGGCGGAATAGTTTTATGCAACAGCATAAAGATTTCAAGCATCTGCAGTTATTTCTGGAAGAATAGACAGATGGTTTAGAAAATTGAAAGGACTACACGAAGCATTTATTAATTCATACTTTAATTTAGAGGAAAGCTATCTCATTGATTCATGTCCTTCATTTCACTTGGGTGACTGAAAAAGTTAAAATTTAGAAAACCAGAAGAACCTGTTTTATGAGCAGAACTTTAGGGCCTGTAATTTTTTATACATCTCACACGCACACCTGTTATGTTACTGAAACTTTCTAACAGAATCTTATATAAAAAACTGGAAATATGCAATACATAAGCATATAGCTATTCCAAAATACGTCAAGGTCTAGGTAAATGTTTTAAAGTGTATTCGGCAGTCAAAAATGCACTCCCCTAACTTCCGAACGAAATAGGGTCAAAAACAATTTAAATCACCAAAAATAGTACGCCGAAGGAGTGTGTTGCACTTACGTATTACATACCGTTCCGAAGTAACGTTTAAACAGCGAGAAGTTCATAATCTCTTCATTTTTAAACTTAGAGAAATTAGGCATTCGTCTATGATTTACCACAGCAATGTTGACCTATTTAAAATGTGACTACCATAGGCGATCAGCATTACAGTTTATGAGGGAACAAATTCAAGCTTTATTCAGAAATCTAACTCAAACCCATTGTGTGAAAGTTTTCTATAATACACAATATGGCGAGAAATATATTGTACATTTATAACCAACTAGATTAAAGAAATGTCGTTAAGCAGGAATATAGATCTTCTGTTTGTATTTGTACTATAAGAACATTTGTTTGCCTAAATAAAGTTACCAGGAAAATCAAATAGATGTTAGTCCAGCAAATTTTACACATAACACCAGTTACATCAATGATATTATTTTATTAATTTGGATACAAGAGTTAAGTTACTATCTCGTATTCCAACTTTTGTTAATTTCGGTAATTAGCAGTGAGCGGCAGATTTATCAATAATAGGGAAGTATCAATGGAAAACCAAATTCGAAAATTCGTGATATCTAAAAAAACTTCCTCGAAAAATTTCCTGCAAATTCCTTACTTCTGAATTTCATCAGAGCTTCTGTTCTGACTAGTTTCTTAACCATTCTTTTAATGTGAATGTATTTTACTTGAAATGCAAAGTGTGGAGCGGCATCGATGAAAGAATAGTCATTTATTGAAGCCAACTCAACAATTGTGCTATGCAAAACTTTTTTGTCAGTTGTTTTTTCTATATCTCAAAAATGGCTACTCAAAATAAAATCAAACCAATTCCGCAACACGTCACAACCGTAGATCAAATTTGGTGCAAGTATATCGATTTGTATAACGAACAAATTTAGGTACTTTTTACTTTTATACAAGCAGATTGGCATTCGATTTATCTGTCCATTTTAGTCGATTATCTTAGAGCAACTGTTACACTTCAAACAATTATCAACACCAAAATACATTTACAATATGGTCTGCCCCAACAACATTTTGCCAAAAGGTCTACTACACCTAGTACGTCCCTAAGCAATTAATTCGCAAAACAAAATAATACTTACCACACAGGTACACCTTTACGAAATACACGGGATAAAAATGGTTTCTAGAGATTAATGACAGTAATTTTGGTTACAAGCCAAGGAAATGTGGGCAGATCACTATAGTTGTTCGCGATAACAATTTTTCTTTTTATCTTTTTTTCTTCTTTTTTTCCATAGCGTGATGTCAAAAATGTCAGCACGAATTGAAAAGACATTTGGACTATCATCCTACGACACAGATGTCGACGAATGTTGGATTTAAAGTAGCAATAAAGCAAAATCTTTATAGTCTTACGTTGTATATGCTTTTACCATACTTATTATATCCTTTGATGTTAACTTTTATTTTTTTATTGCTTTTACTTTGAACAAAAACCAATACTGGCGCGCAGAGATATGTCTGTACATATCCCTACTTGCTTTTCTATTGTTAAGTAAAAAAACTTTCCAAAAATAATTAAGATTAATAATTAATAAAAAATAATAAATAATTAATTTTTTTTAAAATTAATTAGTAATTAATTTTATATTATTTTATTAACTAACGACTTGTATTCCTTCGTAGTTAGTAAAGAACCGCACTTAATATAGTTTTTTTTTTTAAGATTACAGAAAAAACCACTCAATTATAAACAAATTTGATGATGAATTCCAGAGAGTTTTATATAACTTTTGTATCCTGTATGCCTTATAATACATGGTGTGTCTATATATACATCAAATAGTTATTGTTATTTATTGGACTTACATATCTCAAATTCCAGTAATCAACTTGTATAATTGGTGCAAATTTGACACTAATTTGTTGATATATACTTAATTGCTGTTACTGCTATTGGTACTTGGATGAGTCAAACTCGTGATCCGGATTCTACTTGACTTAATACGAAGTGCGTCTTTCGTTTTGAAGAGCGCCGGTAAAGTAAAAGAACGGCTTTTAGCTCTGGATCCTCAGGGACCATGCATAAAACCTCGCCTACATCCCCCAAAGGTATCGGTTAGACTTGAAGGACACTGCTCATTTTACACGTCCTAGCTATCATTAATGAACACAGTGATCTATGGATTTTTAAGCCCTAAACCCACAATCCTCCGATTACGGGCTCAAAGCCTTTGCCAACTGAACTACTGCAGCACCCAACAATATACAAAATGAACGTATGTATGCATGCTTTTTCTTTATAAAAATTCACACGTTTTATTGTGGCATCATTAAATTTTGCCCATTTTTTATAGCGTGAAAAAAAGGACAGTTATAAAAATCTCTTCTGTCCACTCTGTTCGTGATATTACACTTGCTATATATATGCGTGGGCGACACCGGATGATTCATAAAGAAAATAATAAAAATTAAATGTCTAACGTGTTTAGCATTCCAGGCGTCGAAGAAACTAAATTGAGTTTTGAATGACTAGCCGCGTTAAAATTCGGCGTGTTTACGGCTTATGAAAGAAAAGAGAAACGCAACAGATATTTAAATTCCACTTAGCAGTTTCCTGTAAGTGGAAAAGTTTTCAATGACTACTACTTTTAAAGAGTTGCTGACAGCGTCATTAACTACATACGACATTTTTTGCTTAAACCAGAGGCGTATTTCGTTAAGATACTATACATGTTTCGAGAATAGATAGAGGCCTGGTAAATTTCAGAAACGTACGCAGTAATAATTTCTCAGTGCGCCAATCGTGTAAATCCCTTTTGCGGTTTTCATACCTATGCAAACGAGGTTGTTACAGAATTCCTCGAAAAAGACTGATAATCTGAAATTTCAATTTAGAAACACTAACGTTTTAATAATGAGAAATTTTTCCTTTTAGATAAATATGTATAGAAAAATATAATAAATGCAAACAAACGAGCAAAATCCAATAGTAAATTTTTATTAGAAGCGGCTCTTGGGCCTGACAATTTGGACCTCTGGGGGCGGCATTTTGGCTCGAATTTTAGGAATATTTTTTTATAAAGAAAGATTTAACTTAAAATAGAAATGACTTGGGCATTAATAGGTTAAGTAATCACTATCGTGGAATGAAGACTTGATTTAATAAGTATCCATAGTTATTATATTCACGGCCATTTCATAGTTATGGGCGTGTAAGTATAAAAGTATGCCTGAGGTAAACCAGATATTGTGGTTAGACTTGCAGTTTGTTTGTTCCCAGTGAGGATACTTTAAATGAAGTACTGTAAATGTTTGTGTTTATTTTTAAATAGAGATACTACTTCAATAAGTTTAACAAGTGGTAAATATTTATGTTTAAGTTTACAAGAAGACTATGTGAGTATGACTTTTATATTTTGTATAAACAGGAGCTAATGAAAATTTTGTCAAAATTTTTGTTAATTCTTTATTAATAAATTGTTAATTTCAAAATATTTTTTTCATATTGTTAAAGATACACTCATGTATTAATGGTTTTTATAGTAAAGCTTTAATGCAAATATTGTATAGTTTTATGAGTTCTAATTCCAATATTTTAATGAGGTTTCTTTTAAACGATTCAGAAATGTACAGAGTTATAAAAAAAAATAAAAAGTTAATTTTTGGTGGTTTGAAGGTGATGTGACCCTTAAAGAACACAGGGTTAATTTTATGTATTAACAGTTTTTATAGTAAAGCTTTTAAGCAAATATTTTATAGTTTTATGAGTTATAATTCCAATATTTCAATCAGGTTTCTTTTAAATAATTCAGAAATGTCTAGAGATTATAAAAAATAAAAATAAAAAAGTGAATATTTTATGGTTTGAAGGTGATATGACTCTTAAAGAACACAGGATTAATTTTATGTATTAACAGTTTTTATAGTAAAGCTTTTATGCAAATATTGTATAGTTTCATGAGTTATAATTCCAATATTTCAATCAGGTTTCTTTTAAATAATTCAAACATGTCCAGAGATTATAAAAAAAATAAAAAGTGAATTTTTGGAAGTATGAAGGTGATGTGACCCTTAAAGAACACAGGGGTAATTTTGATTATTTTTACCATTTATAAGTCGATCTGCAATAAAATAACGTGGCAGATGTTTCATTCTAAATTTAACTTTAAGCACACTTGCAAAATCGGTCACGGTCAGATAAGAAAAGAGAAATGTCTAAAATCTAGGTGGGAGGGATTTTTTTTCCGACTGAAAATCTTCTCTTGTTTCAAACATAAGAATGCTTTGACAGAGCTGACATCTATTGTTTTTTTTTTTGGTTTTCCTCGCCGCAAACGATTTTTTCTCCTCAATGCTCACAGCGCACGTCGCTTTCGCCATTTCAAAATGTCAGTCATGTTTCAAAGAACAGGGATTTTTTTTTTCCTTCCAGGGAAAAAAAAGCAATTTTTTTTCTCATTTTCTGACTTTATGCTATCCCAGAAACCATTGCTTAGGGTTATATATATATATATATATATATATATATATATATATATATATATTCTTTTTGAAAAATTTTTGTTCTTATTTCCTATCTATCCGGAAGCTTAAAGAAAGAAAGTTTTGCAGGAGAGAAAATTTCCCGTGAACTGTCAAAAAATTCGTATTTCTGCATAAGAGACACCGGAAACCAAATTCTAAATTTTGAAAGGGTTATAGATGACGCTATTTATAGAGGTTTTTTGAAATGTTATTTCAGCAGATTTGGAGTGGAAGGTTTCAGACAATTTTGAGGCAATAGCCATGAATGCGTGACATTTTCGATTTTTTTTCCTCCAGTTCTCCGGTTACATCCCGAGAACTTGGCTATAGATATCTTTATAGGATTTTAAACAAGAAAATCCTAAATGTAAGATAATAAAATACAAATCCTATTTATTTATATCGCAGACATTTCCTCATTACAAGGAGTATAAATTTTCAAGTTAAGAAAGATTTCAGTTATGCAGTTTTGAACGTAACCCATACTGCACAAAATGTATCATATACAGTATAAATATGTATCATATACATTGATACGTATTTGAAACGGATATAACACATTAGGTGCTGTATGTGAAGGGGAGATAGTAGTTTTTGAAATTTAAAATCTTTCATTCTAACAATCTTTTGCGAAAAGCTCGTATCAGACATGTTTTTAGGCAATAAAGTTTTTGTTTGTGCGTTATTGTTTGTCACAGTTGCAATAAAAGAGTTGGTCGTTTAGTCTTAGGCTTAATTGCAATAGAGCAATATGCAATATATATATATATATATGTGTAATACGCAATAAATAATTAACTGTTGGTGCTTAAAAAATTCTTTAAAAAATCTAAAAATTTAACCTAATGGCAAAAAGGTAAATTGATACTAATAACGGTGCTGGAAAGTATCCTGATTACACCTTAGAGACTGAAACAGATACCGATTTGGATACATCTGAAGATAGCATTATATTTTGTACTGTAAAAAAGCGTGTGCAAAATTTAATTAGTGATGAAACTGCTTTTGGTCACAACGTACGAGGAAAGCTTTTATCGAAAGTGGCACACACAATCGTCGCTCGATTCATAAGACAAGAGGTTATATTAAGGAATATACATATTGGGGAAGATATTTATGAAATATTGTACACAATCTGACTAGGACAAAATTTCAAAGATTGAATTTTAAAAATTAAAAAAAAAACAATGTATTGAATCTAGAAAACGTCTAACGCTATATAATCAAAAAAGAAAAGCTAGCTTAATAGCCATATTAGAAAAAATCTCAAGATTTTCTCAAAAAAAATCTTAAGAAAATCTTAAGTTATTTGGCCCACATCTTAAGCCTGAAATTTTAAGATTTTCTTGAGAATATAAAAGTGAAGAAAATCTTAAGAAAATAATCTGCAGAAAATCTTAAGACTATAATCTGAAAATTTTCTCTAGATGTAGGCTTATGTGGACCAAATAACTTAAGATATTCTTAAAAATTTTTTTTTGAGAAAATTTTGAGATAATTGGATATATTCTAATATTCTTAAGATATTCTGAAGAATTATAGAAATTAGATAAAATCAAATATTCTTAGGATATTCTGAAGAATAAAAACTTGAATTGTAGAAAAATGCTTTAAAGCATTTTAAAACTTCTTTTCAATGTGGAAATAAAGATTTCAAAACAATTTTTTCCTTGCCTTTTCCTCCCTTGCTCACAATTATCCTTTTTTTTTAAAATAAAAGTATTAGTATGAGAGCCATGTAATAAAAATATAATTTTCAATAAGTCAATAAAAATATCACTCTTGTAAAAAGCATATAGCTTTTTAGTTATAGAAAATTAACCTTATTTTCAAGCTTCTAAGAGTCCCAAAGTACCACATCCCTGTAACTAGAAAAAGAGCCACAATAGTACTGTCGGTGTATACACATTCACAAAAAACAAGATAAGATAAAAAAAAATGTAGAATTTGAAAATTACAAAATCGAAATATATTGCATCATGTAATGCTGCCAACCGAAACTACTAAAACACGTCCCCCACACTACATTTATCAAATGAAAGAATATACATATTGGAGAAAATATTTATGAAATATTGTACACAATCTGACTAGGACAAAATTTCAAAGAAGGAATTTTAAAAATTAAAAAAACAATCTATTGAACCTAGAAAACGTCTAACGCTACATAATCAAAAAAGAAAAGCTAGCTTAATAGTCAATAAAAATATCACTCTTGTAAATATATGCTTTTTAGTTATAGAAAGTTAACCTTATTTTCAAGTTTCTAAGAGTTAAAAAGTACTAGATCCCTTTAACTAGACGAAGAACCACATTAGTACCGTCGGTGTATACACATTCACAAAACACAAGATAAGAAAAACATGAATTTGAAAATTACAAAATCGAAATATATTGCATCACGTAATGCTGCCAACCGAAACCACTAAAACACATCCCCCACACTACATTTATCAAATGAAAGAAGAGGGGATCAGAATTTTTAAAAAGTACGAACCTCAGCAAGAAATTCCAGCAAGGGGACTTGAAGAGGCTTAGCGTGGCAGAGTAAGAAAATTTGAATTTTAACAGCACTACAAAACAGAAGGTTGAAGAGAGGGGGGGAGCATTTTTATAAATAATTCGACTTTTTATTTTATCCCCAGACTCCGCTCCTTTAATACTTCTTTGAGATATCTTACCTGAGCGTGCCTCATCTGTTTGCATTCCTCCGCATGATTCCGTAATCTGGGCACAGATTTTTGCGGCAGAGAGAGCGGTTAAGGGAGATTCCCCTGATGCCGCTCTCCCTCGCCATTTTAATGCGGGTTGGGGGTGGCGAGTCACGTATGCGGAAATATATAAGCTTGTTAAGGAGGGAGAAGAAACACGGGGGGAAAAGGCCCAGAAAAATAAGGCATTTTAAAGGAAATATGATACGAATGTATGAAATTAAGCCACGTTTCGGATATTTGGGATTTCCACGGAGAACTGTGTCGAACTACTGAAATTCCTTTGGGGAGGGCTAAATGCATACAAATTTATAAAGTCTCAAAATATATCGAAGGAAGAGGGTAAGTGACAGAGTTCGAAGAAATAGACAAAATAAAAAAAATAAATAAATAAATAATTAAAAAAAAATTTTTTTTTAATCACTAGGGTTTTTTGGGGTTGGTCGTGGGCTTGTTTTTTTAAAGTTCAGTATTTAATGTAGTACATTCCTAACTCTTTATTTCAAAGGCGAAATAATTTTTATAATTATTACTATCGATAAAAATATCGATACAATTTTCATTTAGGTCATCACCGCATTTCCTCGTATGCAAATGTATTTTCACACAGGGTTCCCACTCTTTTTCTAGAACAAAAATTAAGGACTTTTTAAGGACTTTCTAAGGACCAAAATAACTTTTTATAAGGACCTACTTGAAATACACGACACACACACACACACACACACACACACACACACATATATATATATATATATTATATATATATATATATATATAATTTTGTTTATTATTGCGGGATATTCATGCTGAGAAAAATAAACTTGACACGAACATGAAAAAAAAATACTTCATGCATCATTATTAAAAAACTGTTTTATTTCGAGTTAAAAGCGAGATAGATTATTTAAGTGCTAGTTTTAGTAATCCAAGTGTTAAATAAATTTAAACTTATTTAGCGTTTGAATGTGAAATGAACAATCTTACAATCCAGTCACTCTTTCCTAGTCCAAATTTGTCAGCGAACGTGCCGTAAATAAAAATCACTTCGTGGTTTGTTTTAATGAACATTCTCCTGTAACAGGCTTAACTACTTACGGTAATAAAAAGCGGCTGGAGTTTCTCCAGGCGATTTTCAGCTGCTCTTTTTTTTAAGGGATGTTAAAGCAATTGACTATTCTTATATCTTAAAATGCTTTTAATAAAAATCAATCGTCGTATTTAAAAAAAAATATTATTTAATCTTTTATTATAACCAAAACGTGAAATGTTTTCCAATATAGTTAAAATCTTAATTAAAACGCATAAAAAGCGTTAAAAAGAAATTATTTTCTGTTCTTCAACTTACGTGATTTTTCTGCATATTTTTACACGTGAAAGTATATTTTCGTTAATTAAAATAATTTTATATATATATATATATATATATATATATATATATATATATATATATTCATGTTATAATATTCCCAGACTTCTATAATGGCAAGAACAACAAAAAGGGAAAAAACAGTTAAATACCACACATTATTTTGCTTAGCTTTTTTTTTAACTCTGTTTGAAGCACTACAGGGGATTTTTTGATGCATCCAGACTTAATTAGTCCAGGACTTAATGTTTAAAGGAGATTACAAAGGCTAGATATATATTTACATCAACAACGAGATTCGAGCCTTGAATGGCAGCGCCCGACTTATTTGTTTATCATTTGGTAAGCCAAGTTTGTTTAAAGATAGCATTAAATTTATGCTATTCATAGGTAGAAATATTTTTTGCGAGTTAATATTGAGCTAAAAAGGAATAATATATTTTCATGTCATAATATTCTCAGACTCCTATAATAGCAAGAACAACAAAAAGGGAAAAGAAGTTATATACCACACATTCTTTTACTTAGCTTTTTTTTAGTTCTGTTTGAAGCACTACAGTCGATTTTTTGCTGAATCCAGCTTTAATTAGTCCAAGACCTAACGTTTAGAGGAGAGTACGAAGGCTACATATATCCACATCAAAACCGAGATTCGAGCCTTGAATGGCAGCGCCCGACTTGTTTGTTTATCATCTGGTAGGCCAAGTTTGTTTAAAGAAAGCATTAAATTTAGGCTATTCATAGGTAGAAATATTTTTCACGAGTTAATATTGAGCTAAAAAGGAATACTGCACGGCCGGTAACCATCTTCTAAAATAATTGCACTTTTGTGTAAGTCAATGTATGTGGTTGTGTGTGCGTGTGTAAGAGAGATGGAGAGGGAGAGAGAGAGAAAAGGAGAGAGAGCATTTTTCAAAATGAAATTAAAATAAACATTTCAAATTAATGTCAATATACAATATACATATTTGCAATATAAGATATCACAACCACTGTATCAAAAGAAAAAAGGTAATTTTTTACTTTTTCTGTGTATGGAAAAAAAAATTTAAACTTATAAAGTTTTTGTGAAAATAAAGGTTTGGAGTTGGAAGCGCTACGGTCTACTGTTTTGCTACAAGAAAACTAATGAGACAGGGACCTACTGCTTAAAGCCGATTCCGAACAGGTACAAGCATCCATGCATTAGCGAGATTCTAACCCACGGACTCCGGTAACAAAGAGCAAAGCCCTACCCATTCGACGTGAAAATAAAGGGTTTGTATTATTGTAATAGGTACAAAAGATAGAGTTTGATTCAATCCCCAATATGAGAGCATATATTTTAAGAGAAAAGAAAACTATTTTACAAATATACTTGAACTCTCACCATTTCAGAATGCTTGTAACATGTACCTGAAATCTGGAACAATTCTAAGCCAAGTAAGTGTCAGTGTATTGTCCAAGATTTTATTTTTCAACCGAGTCAACGATAAAAGAATAAAATAAAAATTACAATACTAGCTGCACTATGTATGTTTCAATATAGTGCTTGTCAGTTAAGAATTTCCATAAAACGATTCTCCATGGTTACGAACATGTTTTTGCTTAATCGAAACATTGCTGTTGCCAATATTTTCGCAGTTGATGTGTAAAAAATAGAACCATATCAATATACCCTTTCCTCAGACACAGAAAATAAATTTATAAAACTGCCAGCAAAAATTCAAAGACAAGAAAATATCGATCAGTGAGGATAAGAATTGAAATCGACCCAAGGTAATATTATATCCTAACAGAACTTATCGCCCCATTAGCTTTTTTCTTTCACGTATGCGTGTTAACAATAATTAGACGGCAGAAAAGAACGGCAATATTGTTTCGGGAGAAGCCTACCTCAATAGAAATTGTTTAACGAAAATTTCTGCCATTTGTACTTTTACTTACTACTTCATTCTTAATGTACGTGTTATTACACCAGCTTTAAGTCTATTTCACACGTAACACGTTGCAGAAATTTGAAGCGTCAAATCTGTAATTAACTGTCAGATTTTTTTTTAAAGAAATTGTCCATGAAACTTATATATTGCCTAGGTTAAAAATGTAGCTCTATCTTTTACACTCATGAAGATTGGTGCTAATATGTTTTAGAACCTTAATACTTGTCAAGAAAATAACATGGAGAAAATTAGACAATATGAAAAAATTGCAATACTTAATAATTTCATGGCATTTTCTAATTATTTGCTTTAGTAAAAAGAAGGTGACAGCCTCATATTAATTAATGGGGACTCTCTTATTTTGATGAGAATTTAGACTTTTTAAAATGTTTTTGCTTAAAATATTCTTTGACTCATGTATTGTATTGTGTGTGTGGAATTTTAAGATTATATAATAATTAGAAACGCATAAAAAACCTTTTTATCATGATTATGTCTCTAAACATTTCCCTTTAAATGTTTTGCTCACTAAGTCTTTATTATTTCATTTGCCTCAAAGTTTTAAAAACGACTCTAAAAGAAGAAAATTTCTTAGAAATACTAAAAGAAGAGGGAAGTATTTAATCATGTTACTAGATACAAATCATACAACTGATATTAAAATGTACATACCTCTACATATTGCTATTCTTAATAGTATTAAAAGAGTATCAAATATACGAATTAAAAAAGAATAGATAGTAATTCATAAAAAACAGACCTATGAGGACAAACATAAATCATGGCACAATACCTAGCAAATTAGTGCTAATAAATTTGTTTTAGAACCTTAATACTTGAAGAAAATAACATGGAGAAAATTAGACAATATGAAAAAAATGCAATACCTAAATAATTTTATGACATTTTCTAATTATTTGCTTTAGTAAAAAGAAGGTTACAGCCTCATATTACTTAAGGGGACTCTCTCTTTTATTTTGAGGAGAATTTAGACTTTTTAAAAATTTTTGGCTTAAAATATTCTATGACTCATCTAGTGTATTGTGTGTGTAAAATTTTAAGATTATATAATAATTAGAAACGCATAAAAAACTTTTTTATCATGATTATGTCTCTAAACTTTTCCCTTTAAATGTTTTGTTTACAAAGTCTTTATTATTTCATTTGCCTCAAAGTTTTAAAAACGACTCTAAAAGAAGAAAATTATTTAGAAATACTAAAAGAAGAGGGAAAGAATTAATCATGCTATTGTATACAAACCATACAACTGATATTAAAATGTACATATCACTATATATATTGCTATTCTTAACAGTATTAAAAGATTATTAATTATAGGAATTAAAAACGAAGATATAGTAATTTATAAAAAAACAGACCTATGAGGACACATAAATCATGACACAATACCTAGCAAGATTGGTGGTAATAACTTTGTTTTAGAACCTTA
Organism: Pardosa pseudoannulata; assembly: GCA_032207245.1. Taxonomy (NCBI): domain Eukaryota; kingdom Metazoa; phylum Arthropoda; class Arachnida; order Araneae; family Lycosidae; genus Pardosa; species Pardosa pseudoannulata. The sequence continues at coordinate 120,472,746 of CM063508.1, forward strand.
CTACTTGTCAAGAAAATAACGTAGAGAAAATTAGACAATATGAAAAAAAAGGCTTAAAATATAATTTTATGACATTTTCTAATTATTTGCTTTAGTAAAAAGAAGGTGACAGCCTCATATTAATTAAGGGGACTCTTTTATTTTGAGGAGAATTTAGACTTTAAAAATTTTTGGCTTAAAATAATCTTTAGCTCATGTAGTGTATTGTGTGTGTGAAATTTTAAGATTATGTAATAATTAGAAACGCATAAAAACCTTTTTTTTTTATCATGATTATATCTTTAAACATTTCCCTTTAAATGTTTTGTTCACAAAGTCTTTATTTGTCTCAGTTTCATTTGTTTCCTCAGTTTATTAAAATTTCATTTGCCCCAAAGTTTTAAAAACGACTCTAAAAGTAGAAAATTACTTAGAAATACTAAAAGAAGAGGGAAGTAGTTAATCATGTTACTAGATACAAATCATACAACTGATATTAAAATGTATATATCTCTACATATTGCTATTCTTAACATTATTAAAAGAGTATTAAATATAGGAATTAAAAACAAAGAGATAGTAATTTATAAAAAAAGACCTATGAGAAGAAATTAAGTCATGACACAATACCTAGCTTTAAATGTAAAAAATATAGCTGGGGTATTTTTTACATATAGCACATGGTCAAAAATACTCTCTACTTACAGGAATCACTTGTATGTGGGAACATATTAATGTAATATGCTTACATTCTAGCATATAATATGAGCCATTTTATTTGAAAGTGGTTTAAGTCCACTTTTTTACAATCAGTTAGAGAAAATAATGAATGTAATTTCTATGAACTTTTTATCTTTAAACACACTGAAAAATATCTTGAACGTTATTAATTTAAATATATGTAGTTAATGAAATTACAAATATGCTTGCTTTAAATTCGTATAATTTTATAACTTTAAATTTATATAATTTTGCTAAGTTCTCTTTCCGCAACGACATAATATTTAGTTAAAAATTGAACTACATTATTTTAACTAATACTTAAAAAAATCACGTAATAGACTTAAATGAATTTAATATCTAAAAAACATAAAATGAATTCTTCAACATATGATAATACTTCTCATATATATATCCAAATACAAAGTCTTTAATATCTTCACATAATCTGTAAAGGACTTGCACCACTTTAAAATAAAACGGTTCATATGACAGAAACAATTAGAGATGAAACAGTAACTAAAACATTTTTTAAATGTTCCGGAAGCAATCAAAGTTTTTTTTTCATATCGTCGTAAGTGTATAATAGACGAATGTATGGTTAATTAGAAGAATGTTTTTAAGATTCAAATATTTCGGAACTTTAATCATCTCTAAACTTCCAGAGTTTAGTGACACATGTTTAATCAACTGAATTTAAATCAGAGCTATGACAATGTAACAGGTGTTGAATTAATTACTTGATATTAAGTTTATATTAGATCAATTACAAAAAGAAAAAAATTAAGGAGACAAGGACGTTCGAAATGAGATTTGGATCAAAAATATGAAATGATTTTTTGTTCTAAAAAATCAAGTTAGGTATAAGCCTTTTATCTAAAGAGATTTTTTCGTATAAAACTATTATTTTACTGCACTAAAACTTTTTTTTTCTTTTTTTTTTTAAGGGGGGGGGGCATACACCCTTATATAAACTCTTAAAATAGTATTTTCTAAGTTGGCGATTTTTGGAATGAATTAGAGATTTTGAAATGTTCGAGGTGAATTACTTTTATGTATTTTCGTACATAAATTTTAGAGATTTTGTTTTAATGTGTTTGTCATTAAACAGGGTAAGCTTTTGAAAATCGCAAAGTATTCTCTCGAATTATAGAGGATTTAATATAGATGGCAGTTGCTAAAATATTAGATAATTATATAAATTGTATTAAGCGTAAGAAACTATCGGTACTCAGTTTTGTTTCTATAAAAATTCTAAAGATAAAATAAAAAGATAATAGCAACTGGTTAATATGCTGAACAATAGAAAATAATTGTTACAACACGGACAACTCGATTTTTATCAAATTCTCTTGGATTTTAATGAAAAATTCTTTTCTAAAAGACTTTTATGTCATATGTTTCACGTAACAATATTATATATTCTAATTATAAGTATATCGTTAAAAATTTAAAATTAATAAATTAAAATTCAATGGCATAACTTTAAGTTATTTAATTTTAATTTTTTAAATTTTCAATTTTTAACGATATATTTACTTGGCATTTTTAAGTACTTTTCATACATATCAAACTAAACAAATCAAATCAAAACCAAATCATCCTCAATCAAAATCAAAGTGTACACGTTATATTGTACGTGTACACTTTGTTATATTTCTCTATTACAAAAAATCTTTATTACAGAATAAAATTTTATGATTCTTTAAAATTTTTTAGACAGATGCAATACGAAAACATAAATTTCCTTGAATTATAAAATAATTTATGAATTGAACGTAGGATAATTAAAAAAAAACACCAAGCAGAAGGAACATAAAACAGAGAATTAAATTAAATTTATGTACTAAAGATAAATACAAAACTGATGCGACACTCATGCAAAAAGAAAGGAGTAATAAAAATTAGATAAATGTTTTAAGACTAAGAATCAATAGACGAAAGCATTTTCTTCCAAACAGAGAGCAGTCGATGAGAGAACACGGTTTGGGGTTATAGTTTGAAACAATAATCCCTTTAATAATTTATTCAGAATAATTTACACTCAGATTGCCTGAGAGTTATTACTTTTAAGGTATTGCTAAAAATATTGTAGCTTCAAACAAAATAAAGGAAATGTATCTCTATATTTTTATATTCTATACATTTTATACAAACTACTGCATACACATATCTGTAATTTTGTCTATAATGAGTTATTCTATATTTTAGATTCAACCATAAATTAAAAGCATATTCAAACATCAATACATTTAATGCATTTTATAATCCCATTCACTATATTTACTAAAACCTTTAGATTTAATTTTTTAATACAAATTTTTTTGTGAAAAAAAAAAGTTTTGAGAAGAACTTTAAAGATAAATGGTTAAGTGAATTTTAGCTTGGACATTTTTAGAGTAAAATTCTGCTTTAATTGAAATCTTTAAAAATTCTTTCTGAAGCAAATTTATAATACTTTAAGGTATCTATAGTAAAATTTAAAAAATAATGAATGCTCAATGAATTTTTTTCTCTTTAAAGTGAGTGTTTTTTTTACGATGGGAGAAATAAGCAGCTATCAGTGTGCAATCAGGAGAATACTATACAGGAGTTTACTATAGAAGGTATCTATAGTAAAATTTAAAAAATAATGAATGCCCAGTGAATTTTTTTTTTCTCTATAAAGTGAGTGTTTTTTTTACGATGGGAGAAATAAGCAGTTATCAGTGTGCAATCAGGGGAAATTTACTAATAAAACATTCTGTTATAAAAATCCTTTGAAACATTTTTTAGTGATGAGCAAATTGAGAGTATACACATATTATTAAGAAATAAGCTTCTATAGTAATAAAATATTGGGGAAAATGGTCCTAATATAGCATGCCATAAATTAAATATAATTTTAAACTAAAGAAAATTGAAATATCAAATACGAAAGAGCAATATAAATACAGTCATGCGGATGTAATATTTTTACAAGGACTTACACGTCTGACGGGGGGCTTAGTCGCAGCAGGGGACGGTCCAAACGGACCCCCGAGGTACCCAGCACCGAACTCTTCTCTATTGGAAGGATACATAGAGCAAGAATCACGTTATTTCGATTCCGGGAGCCATGGCCACCTCCTCAATATTTAGAAGCTTGAAAAACGCGAGCTCCAGCAATAACTAGGGAGCGGTTGCGAGCAGAGACATTTGAGTCGCATCTTTTTGCGGTGACAGAAAGCAGATTGAAGGGTCACGGTGTCGCTTTCATCATAAACAAGATGGATGGATGCACAGGCGGTTCTCCATTCTCGGGAGGAAGTGAATCTGCTTAGTGGCGCAACTGGATCAAGACGTCAACAAGCCACGGTCAGGGATCGGTCTTCATTTCCGCTGAATTCCGACCAGTTATTAAGAAGAGAGACTGCGCGCTTTTTCAGACTGCAGTCCCTTTTCCCGATGTTGTCAATAGAAGAAAATCACCATCTACTGATATCACTAGATGCCACAAATGTTGCAATTTTCTAAAGAGAAATTTTATCCGTGAATAATTTGATAACCTTTTTTTGATACCACAGATATTTAAAAGTCAGTGCGATGACAACCCATAAATTTCAACTTGTTTGTCTCTTTGGTTAATATACGAATACTGCCATTTGGAATTTCTCCATCCGTGCAGATATCCAAATTGTCGTTGACAACGTCCAACAAAAACTACGGAAAACTAAGCTTACAGGTTTTTAAGAGTAGAGTATAAAAATTAGAAAATCTCTAACAAGCTTTCGTTTCTGGTTCGTACCCAGGACGAAGAAAATTAAGGTACCTCAATAAAGGCAAGACACCAATGCAAGCGGCGAAGTCCGACAACTATTATTATAATTCTTTTTATAATTCCACACACAGGACACTGTAACTTGGTGTTCCTAAATTAAACTTTTAAAAGTCAACGTATAAAAATTAAAATGCGTTTTCAAACAGAGCAACGGGTTTAAAAATTGTGCTGTATTCAAAAAAGTTCTGGACTTTGATTGCGGAAGAACGTTTGAACGTAAGGCAAGATAAACGAGAGAAGGTATCAATCTCAACTCGATGCGAGTGGAATCGTCTCCAGGAGGTTTATTTTTTGATTAATACTTGTTTTGATAAATTGACGCGGTCTCTCCTTTTTTTTAATTCACAGAATTCCAAAACGGGTAAAAGGACCGACAAAAAGACAACAACACGATAGTTGAAGGCAAAAATGAGCGGCAAGAGATCTGCAGACGACAGCGAGGCAATTGCAAAAAGATGACTTTAACATTTTCGGCACGCAGAAGATATACTTTTCTCGTTATATATCACAGGTCAAAGGATGCATCTCACACCGAGCCAGGCCGACAATCGATGGTCGAAAGAGATGCTCGTACAGGACACTAGTTGCGAGTCCCACCGCTTTGTACCCGCCTCGAGTTTTACGAGTGTTCTTCCGGGAGGTGTGGACATGATTAGAGTACACCTCTGTCAGATGGGGCGCAAACAATCTCTGACGAAAACCAGATCCAGGGCACGCGCCGACTGACACTGCTCCTTGCCATTGCCGCTGTGGAGGAAGAGAGTAAGTACAGAGCGAGCGACAGAGAGAGAGAATAGACCAGCTCCATGTAACAAGCCAGCAGCTCAGGAAACGGGGTTGCCGGAATCTGGAGTTCCGCGCCAACCAAAGAGTCGCCAAGCTTCTCAATACAGTTAGCCGATAATGGCAGTGATATTTAGTTGGGGTCTTTTGGGTTCTTGAAGATGGGAAAGAGGAATTTCTTCCACAATTCTTGGGCGATAATCGGCCCTACAGACAATAAATGCAGAGAGTGAAATAAATCGCTGCCCAAAAGGAATGCTGTATTGTATTTTAGCCATCGACGGAACTGCAGGTATGCGAGGGAAAATCGGATTAATAATTTCTTCAGACAGCCACCGATGTTTCATCGAGAATTAAATTTTACCTCCTAGAATACAGATGATCACACACGTCATTCGGTTGGCGTGCTTTAAGATGAAATTAAATTTGCGTTTATTTCATAAGAGTTTGAAAATTCGAATAACGATCGTACCATAAATTTTACAAGGTATTTTACAATACAAACCATCTTATTTTTAATCCATAAACAACATTCCGTGCAGTAGAGAAATATGAATTAATAAAAGTAATTAGCCTTATATGCCAGAAATACACTTTAATTTAATATTTCATAATGTCCAGGATGTCAACATGAACAATTCACAAGTCTATTAATTTGAAACAAACTGACATCCATTTCCTTAGTGAATAATAAACTTAGTTTTACCAGTACAAGTTTTGTAAAAATTTCGAAGTTGTATTTTCTGCATGTTAAAATATACCACTTTTAAATTTATAAGAGTTTTTTTTTCTTTAATATAACAAAAAGTTTTGAATTGCCAATATATTTCTATTATTTAAAAAATTTATTAATACAAGAATTCTGTTTAATACATATGGACTGTTAAAAGTAAAAAATGCAATTAATGGAATAATAATAAAATTAATTGCTAGTTAAAATATTCAGAATTTGATATGTGATTTCAAGGTAGGCGTAAGTAACATAAACAATAATGCAGAGAAAATAAAATTTAAATCCAAAGGTAGGACAAACAATTAGCTATAGAAACTTTAGCATGAAGATAAAATAAAATTAAACTATGTATTGCAGAAAAAAAGCAGCTTTTTGGCACGAAAGCGAAAAAGTCTAAATTGTGCAAATCAGTGATTTTACATCCTTTTATGAAAGATTAAACTTGGCATTGAAGAACTGAAGAATGCTTTCAGGTTTTTCAAAACTGGGGACTTAACATAATAAAGGAAATTTTTCCACTATCGTGATGCCCATCAAAAGAGGGGAAACGCACAAAAGACCAAACGCTGTTGTTTCTGATGCCACTTGGTGAATCCAATCACGACTGAGCCCTATGCTATTCCTATTAAGGCAAAGGAGTGTATCTTTCGTTTTTACAAGGACTGTTAGAGTGAAAGTACAACTTATGCTCAAGTGGTCCTCGCAATTTAGAAGCAGGGACCAGGCAGAAAACCCCTAGGCTTGGCCTGTCACCCCCAGAGGTACTGACTGAGAACTTGGAGGACAGTGTGACCACGAACCTATTTTACGTACCTCAGTCAGATGTAATGAACACGGCGAATTTTAGGCTGGTTAGGGCTCCAACCCGCAACCCTCCAGTTACGAGATCTTTGTCTTTGCCGACTGAGATATCACGTAATATTTTGGAAAATTATCACTGACGAAGAATTTTTAACACCAAGTTTGACTCTTAAAATCCCCTCTGAAATTCTACTTTCAGAAAGCTAAGTAATATGCACCCTCTCACGATACGAAATTCATGACATTGAATCAAAAGAAAGTTTGGGATACAACGTTTTTCTTTGGCTTCCTTGCTCTGACGCTACGTTGAGGGCAAAACCATTTTACAGGTAAAGAAATGTAGGATACACGGAAGGTGAGATTGCTATAGAAAGGAATGAAAAACAGAAACTTAGTTCGTTGTAAAAATTGAAGGAGGAGAGAATTATGAATTATTTTCGTTAAATGAGTGATGGAATGAAAAACTATAAAACAGATACAAATTTAAAAATTTGGTAAGGCATGAGAAAATAATAAGGCAGTTAAAAATACATAAATTGGTTAAAGATACATTGATGGTTAAAGTTGCTTTTGGAACATTTTTTTTTTTTAATTTTAGCAATTTAAAAGTTAGCCTATCGGTAAATAACCAATAATCAATTTCGGTACGAAAAGTTTTTAATTTACAAATAAAGGTTATTTATTTCGTCAATCCCATTAAAAAATACCTTATGAATAAAATCATATCAGTTATACTAATAATTAATGTAGTTTAAAATATTGATACACATATAACTCTTAATGAAAAATATTTCTGGAAATAAATGAAATACATGATTCTTTACGAGTATATATATATATATATATATATATATATATATATATATATATATATAGATATATATATATATATATATATATATTTATGCACTCAGTAATTATGTTTTGGAAAAGAAAATTTTTCTATTCCTTGTGTTTTTATTTTGGAGATCAAGCATTAAAGCACACTTAACTATTTATTTTGTCAAATAAAATTATACTTGTGATTATACTTAATATTGTGAAGTCCTTAAATAAATACTGCATGAATTTAAAGCTCAAAATCTCAAATAGTATCTTAAAAGAACAAAAATTAAAATATTTGTTTATTAAAATTAGAAGAAAAATAATTAAAAGAAAAAATTAGTCATGTTATTTTAGATTTTACCGAAATAAAAAAATTATAATAAATATGTCAAAAATAACGTAATTAATTTCACACTACTAATTTCATTTCGTACTTAGTTTTAAATAATCATATATCTTGGAAAAGAATTTTTTATATTCCTCGTTTTTATTTTGAAAATCTAGTATTAAAGCCCATTTAATTATTTATTACACTAAATAAAATTTTACTCATAATTACATTTACTATTGTGCAATCCTTAAAAAAATACTGCATGAATTTAAAACTCGAAATCTCAAATGGTATCTTAAAAGAGCAAAAATTAAAATATTTGTTTATTAAAATTAAAAGAAAAATAATTAAAATATTTGTTTATTAAAATTAAAAGAAAAATTAAAATATTTGTTTATTAAAATTAAAAGAAAATTAAAATAATAAAATTAAAAGAAAAATAATTAAAAGAAAAAATTAGTCACGTTATTTTCGATTTTACCGAAATAGAAAATTTATAATTAATATATCATAAAAAATAATTTCACGCTATTAATTTTATTTCGTACTAAGTTTTAAATAATCTCTCTTTTATTGAGCCTTAACCCTTTTTTAAAGAACAGTGGTTTCGTAGTTAAACCACCTATTAACATATTTTTTCTCTTCTTTTTAAAGCTATAATAATGATTTTTTCGGATGTTTTTGACACTTTAAAATATTAATGAATGGTAGCACTACACACAATCTATTTTTTCTTTAAAATATACTTGTTCAAACTGAGAAAAAATCAGGTATTTGATTTCCCTTCGTCGGGACCTCAAATAGATATATCTACCCAAAACATCACTTATAAATAGTTTAGCTATTTATCTGTTACATCACTTTAATGATAATTATGCAGTGTTTTTTAAATATTATCTAAATTCTAAGAGTGCATTATTTTTGAGCTGTACAAGCGGATAGATAGTTTCACACTTAAAACCCACCACCCTACCAAAACAAAGTTAACATTTTTCACACCTTTCCCATATGTAAAGTTCATAGATAACATTTATAACCGAATTCCCTTAAATCCCAAAGAATTTTCAGTAGTGACCTTTAAGGGGTTAAAGAAAGAAAATCGATTTTAACTAAACATTACACTATGTTTAGACGTAATAAATGGAATTGTCAGAAAAAACAGTTCACCGATAACGATTGAACCAAAATAAAATCAGTTGAAAATGTTTCGCTATCACTTGAGAAATTCGCGAACACCTCATCGGGAAGAGGAATCATAAATTAAATCTGTTGCTTTTTCAACTCATATAGGTTTACATGTGATAAGCTTTTAAGAAGAAAATTGTTTCAGTTTGAATGTACTTTGTTCATCCTAAAATATTCTTCGAATTTATATATTACTCAACATTAAGAATTCTCTAGATTTTAAAACGTTAAGAAGAATACTCAATGCTAAGATTCTAAAATTAAGAATCAGAAACTAAATTAAAAGAATTAACTTATTTTAAAATAAATTCGTTTTCATAGTAATAGAAATCAAATTTAAAAACTAAAATGGAAGCAATGAAATATAAAAATAGTTATATTTAAGTCTCGAATAAAACTTTAATAAATAAATTAGCTAAGTGCATTTTCCTAGTAATTACACAAAAGGGAAAACTCTTTGGATATAGGAATCGAATTTATTTTTTTTGGAAGATTAAAACATCAATTATTTCATATATAAATGAAAAATATTTAAATGTAGGATTGTATAACTGTGATGTAAATCAACAGATAAACGCGGATGCAGTTAGACACGGATAAAATTGGAATTCTACACTCGAGTGAGGTTTCACGATTATAATAATTGAAATTTCACAAACTATTTTCTGGCAGCTGTCAGGATTTACCAATATATATGTTGTGTCATGTAAAGTGATTATTACGGTACACAGAGAATGTAGAGCCAATAATGGTGGTAATATGTCTCAGCTAAGCATACGTTTTAAGATGGGAGGGTTGATTTTATCTAGACTAATATATTATACAACCGATAATTAATATTAACTGCTGTATAATACAGCACCAAAGGAAATTATGATGATCGTTTATTTGCATATCTTAGAAGTCGGCGATCTTTCAAATAATTAACACTTTTTAATAATTACCCCCCAGGGTTGTAATTAGACCAGGACACTGGATAAAGTGGTTTTAACTGTCCAAAAGTGGTCAAAAATGGTCAGAATTGTTAAGAATAGCTTTAAATGGTCTTAATATATATTTTTGTAATTAGAAGTGACTATTAATAAGCAATAAAAGTAGTAGTGTAGTTCAACAAAATATTACACTAACAAGTTCATGAGATTTAACATGCTTATACAGTATAAGAGTGTTTGAATTTAAAAATGAACCATGCACATGAAATAAGGCGATTTCATGCAGTAGGGCAAATTCTCAAATTATGACAATTCTGGCTTTAGTTTCAAACGGAAGGGCAGTTTATCGTTTGTCTATTGGCTGTTGAAAACATGAAAATGAATGGGAAGGGCATTATAGTAGTTCGTGACGTTGCGACAAATTGCCTTATTGTAAAAAATGTAATCCAGTTGCAGTTAAAAACATAAAATATGAGTTACAGTTAAAAACAAAGTTAATGGCATTAACATAAAATTTGTTGATTTTACAATACATCTAATGAACTGTTGTGCCAGGTCTTCATCTATAGAAAAATTATTTTCAAAGTTTGGAGTAATCCAAAATAAATTACGAAATCGTTTAAATTTAGAGACAACTACAAAACTTGTTACTTGCAACCGTTTTTTGAATTCAACATAAATTACATATAAAACAGCTTGTATAAAAAAATAAGTAAAACCTTTTTTTGTATCTTGGTGTTATGTAATATTTGTTTTTTGCTGGTATTATTTATATTATGACATTTTTAACAAATGTAACTTGCCGTTATCATATACTAGTAAACTATGTTCGATTAGTATTAAATATATTAAAAAGTGAATTTCCGTGGTCAAAACTGGTCAAAATTGATATTAACCAGTACGGTTAAAACCACTGGTTTAAACCCCCATGGATAAAAACAGATTCAACCCCCCCCCTCGTAATCGGAGAGTTGCGGAATCGAGGCTCGAAAGATCAGCCGCTGTCATAAATGGCGGCTGAGGTATATAGAATAGGTTCGAGGTCGGCATGTCCAAGTTCTCAAACGATACCTCAGGAGGTGACAGGTCAATTTAGGGGTATTTTGCTTTGTCTCAGCTTCTAAATTAGGAGGACCCACTTGAGGTTTAACTAGTCTTCAGCCCTCATTGATCCCTCGCTTAAGTAAAGCTGCAAATTACCCTTAGCCTTGGACCAGTTGCATATTGGGACGGGGTCTATCGGACCAGGTGATAGGATTTTCTACATCATGGGGATGAGTAACAACAATATAGCTGCTCTTTCCTCCCCAGTGCTAAGTAAAATTCAAGAAGGTTGTAAATAAATGTACATTTAGAAAAGTTTTAATCTAAACAGGAAGTAAATTTAGATGATAAATTTCATGCTTAAAATACATTTTATATTGTTAAAAATGTGTTTAAAAATTATTAATAGTAAAGACACAAAAAATTAAACACAAACAAAATGTTTCGTTTTTGCATTTACATCTTCAATAAACTTGAGACATATTTTCAAAACAAAGAAAAAGAAAACAAAACGAAAAAAGTTTTGTTGCTGTATTCACATTTTCAATAAACATGAAACATCAACTTTTCAATCTTGTGCTACGTACTATTACGGAGAACTCAATTCAGTTCGAAGCCACATAGGTCTAGATATATAGAAAGCGTCTCTAAAGATAAAAAGTTTGTAGAAAAATTATTTTAAACTACTTTTCTTATTTAAATTAATATCCTTATATTCCATTTAGAGGAGAAAAAAAAAGGTTTGTAAATTTAGTAATTTCAAACTATCTGAGGTGCATACGAAAAACATTTGAATGTAATCAGAATTTTAAAGGCATATTTTCAAGGTAAATTACAAACTAAATAAGAAAGGATACTAAAAAAAGTGTCACTACTTGTATACAGACTAATATTTCAAGTATAGATTCTATAATACACCTTTATCACAAATTCTAGAACTATGTAGTAAGTATTTATGAAATATATTTCTGTGCTAGACTGTTATAAATTATCAGGGTACCTCTCAATTAATTGCCAAGTACTGTAAATAAAGGCATCATGAAAACTTAATTACAGTTTTAAAATTAAATTCGCATCTTACTCTATTTGTAAGATGCGAATTCTTATGTAAAAGTTTACAAGCGAGGGTAGCTTTCAATTAATTGCCAGTTGCTGTAAATAAAGCCATCATGAAAACTTGATTACAGTTTTAAATTTCAGATTCGCATCTTATTCTATTTGTAAGATGCGAATTCTTATGTAAAAGTTTACAAGTGAGGGTAGCTTTCAATTAATTGCCAGGTGCTGTAAATAAAGCCATCATGAAAACTTCATTAGAGTTTAAATTCAAATTCGAATCTTACAAATTGAAAATATTCTTATGTAAAAATTTACAAGCAAAAGATAACATATCCACATGCTGTTCTTAGGAGAACATTTTTTAAACGGGTAACGAATGCTCTGAGACCGAAGAACATGTTGCAAATACAGTTGTATAGCAAAAAATCGATTAGCCCGCTATATCCAAGCCTTTTTTTGCAAAAATACTGTGCTGATGCAGAAATACTGTGCTAAATGCGCTAAAGCTGTTCCAGCAAAAGAAAGGGCGCAAAAATTTTTGCACCTTTGTTCGGTCCGGATC